>CM060909.1:486785212-487520212 GCA_030737875.1 Allium sativum
TCTTCCGTTTCCCACCGGGTCCTCAGGGCGGAAACACTCAGATTTAGTCAGGACTCGGTTATCATCTTGCTTGGAGCTGCTTTCGAAGTATGGCTCAAGTTCTTATCTCTACTATGGCTTAAATCTTTTTCTTAGGGAATTATGTTATGCTTTTTATATTCATGTACTCTGATGGTACAAGACAGAAGTTGTATTATTGTAATGGTTTTTGTGACTTAGCGTATTTTGGACCATGATGTTATGATTTATGTTTGAAATAAAAATTTAAATTTCTGGTGCTATCTTATTTATCTGTCTTGTAATTATTCTGTGTCAGTTTACCTATAATGCTTCACGGAACTTAATGCATTCCCTTAGTGAGTGACATTAACGGATGTGGAGTGTCACATTTTCTTTTGGCATCAAGGTTTTATCATGCCATCTAATCTTGCGGTTTGATGGATGATATGAGATGGGACTCGAAATAATTGATTTGCTAGTTTTGATTGTGACTTACCATGCATGTTGAGGGTTCAATCAGACTATATGCGTAACTTCTCATGTTTTTTCCAGAGAATAATATTGTGGATGGGTGTCGCGTCCATAGCATTTAGTTTTGGGCCTCATGATGGGAAAGTGTTACAGCATAGCTTTTTTGTACTTAGTAGTATACACTGTTCGTCAAAACTTAATCTTATCATGTCATATTTGCTAGTTTGATAGTTATTTGATACCAATTAATTTAGGATTAGTTAATTTAGTATTAGGTCCTAGAAATCAATTTATTGGGAGGATACAAAATGTCGGTGATTGTGAGAGGTTGTCAATGATGAAACTAGGTTAGGACATTTTGCTCTCTAGTAGCGAGTCATCCTTGATTTAGCGATAATGGGTTAAGACTATGATCTTTAGTAAGCGGCTTGCTTTTGATCGGGCGCTAGAGGGCTAGGACATTAAGTTCTTTAGTAATGAGTCATCATCTTAGCTTGTAGCTTGAGAGTATCTGGATGCATTTAATAAGGTGACTAGATTACCATTATAGTTGAGTTAAATTTTGTACTGATCTAGAATTTAACGTTGAACCAGTAGTCATGCCTCTAGGGAATGTGGTACTCACAGAGTGGGATACAGTACATGGATTGTAGGATCAGCCCTTTGATGTGAGGGTGATCTCACAGTTGGAATTTCCAAAGGGGTTTACTTGACAGAAAGTAGGTGGAAGGAGTGCATCGATTATAGCGTCTCACATGCTTCTTTGATTTTGTTTAGTTGTTTATGTTGTTTGAGTTGACCGACGAGGCGATACATTTTATAGGTTTCTTGGATTGTGTTCCAACATATCACTTTAAGGAATCATGCTTGTGCTGGCTGGTTGTATTTTCATATTCTCATTGATGAAGAGAAAGAATAAGACATAGGTGATGTTGTGTTGTTGGTATGGAAAAGTAACCAATTGATGGTTTGGTTTGTTGGAGTATCACTTCAAGATGGCAGAAGTGAGACATTTGGCCTATATTACCTTGATTAGGATGTCCTTACTGATCATGTGAAGGTCATGGGAGTTTGAAGTTTCGATTGACCATTGAAGTGGTAGATCTGAAGCCTAGTTGTACAATTGGTGAATATATCAGCTTTACTCATTTCTTGAGATTGAGAAGTTGATATCATCCACTTGTTTGTCTTGTTTGTGTTGCATAAGTGGGGGTGGGGTTGATTTGAAACGGAGGTTGTCGCATCTCTAGTCAACGACCAATACCGCACGAATAGAAGTATCTGACTCCCGATTCGAAGTTAGTGGCAATGGAGTTTGCTTTGGATACTTGGAGACACTAATCATTAAGGAAGGAGTGAGAATTGTTTAGTGTTATCTTATCACTGGTTTTTCTCTAAGAGTGATCTGGACCTTCGTCAATAACAACAGTTAGAGCTTTTAGCCTCCTAGTGTAGTCCTTGTATTTAAGTTGGAGATGTACCAACTTATGAGCAATATCCCAATTAGTCGACGTTGCTCGTATCAATTAATTACTAGATATAAATCCAAAGCTTGGAGTGATGTGGTGTGAACTCAACCGTGGTGGTTGGCTTTGTTTAAAAGAGGTGCTTCTTGTTCTTGTCATCATTAGAAGAGATTGATCTAGCATTCATACCAGGATGGATGATCGGCTAGCAGTGGTGAATAGGAAGAATCGAGTAGTTCCCTATAACCACTCGATATCTGTGGGTCGATGCGGGAACAGTTATCTATGGTTTTCATCGCTAGGTCGTCTAGGATCTGAGGACAGTATAATGACACTTAAGTCATATATGATTTGTTATCAAGAGATGTTGGATTTATCTTCTTTATTTCTAATGAGACGAAAACCAAGTTTGTCAAGTGATATATGGATTGGATGTCCTATTTGATGTCTTATTCTAGGGAGAATGGTATCTTGCATGGTAGGCCATTCATGGATGTTATTTATGATGACTATTATTATTTTCCCCATGTATAGTTGATTGTTTATGTTCTTATGACAACTTGTGCTAATATGATTATTAAGAATGAAGGGTAGTAGTATTTTTGTATAACTTATTTCTTTTCATATAAGACTTGACGGTAAATGTTTGATATTAAGCTATGGTTTCTTCCCATGGTGCATTTTTAATGACTTTGTGCCCCAGATATAGGATACCACTTTGGGCTTTTGTTTATTTCATTTGGGTTGAGCCATATTTGGATAGCTATAGTTTTTTGAGATCGAGCTTTGTAAAGAAGATGCGACCGAAATTTTCTGTCAATTAAGCCAAATTTGGAAATGAAATTTCTTAGTCGAGTTGTCTTACAGCTATAGGGTTTTCACTTTTATTTTCCATTATCGTTCATTGGGAAATGAGTGTATGATGTGAGTGTTTGGCTTAGCTACATTGTGATTGTACATAGGAATATGAATTATGACCCAAGCAAATTTTCGAATTTATTTCCTTTATTATGATCGATTTCAATGGTTGTTCTTGAGAGAAAAGGGTGACGATTTATCTGCGTCATCACCTACTTGAAAGTGTTGGGTTGTACTGTTTTGTCCTTGAGGATTCAAGGACGAAACCACTTGAGAGGAGAATGTAATAAACTGTATTTTAATGATTGGATATTTAAATATTAATTGTTAATTAACCAAGGGTCCTAAAATGTGACTTCGTACATGTGAATGAATCAGGACTTGAAACTGCTTCTGTTGGGATTACATGGTTTGTTATGTGAAGAAAATGTATAAAGATTATCAATTCTAAGATCAGATATTTGTTAGATAAACGATATTATACGCACGAAAATTGGCAATCGGGGGCGTAGTATCGAACTATGATGAAATTTATATTTTTAAAAGCTTAGTAGTGAGGTAATGCATGTAGGCAGATTTCATGAAAATTGGATCTACCATTTGGTCGTTCAAACTTTAAACATGTGTTAGTTTCAATGGTGGAAACTGAATGTTCGGAAAAAAGGTTAGTGCCACAAAATTTAGAATTTGGCCAAGAGACATATTCCATTGCGTTCAAAAGGTCATTTTACATCCAACTCGTGAAAGCGACCAATCAGAGTCTGGATCCATTTGACCTATTTTGGACTTTTCGCTATAAATATGGGCAAGCAGTTTGAGAACGATATGATTTTATTCTCAAACCCTAACCCTAATTGCTATAAAATCCTAAAATTCAATGGTTCACTTTGTGCCTCTCAATCCATCCACTTTTAGTCCAAATATCAAGCATGAAACTTGTTCATATCATTGATATGAATCCATTCATGGTCGTTATCCGTCGATCTGACCACTGACGTGACAGGCAGTCGAGGGAAAACAAAATCATCTAGTTTTCAAGGTTTGGCTCGCAAAGTCTTCGTCGTCGAAAATTAGCTTATGACACCTAAAGGAAAAGTGTAATGAACTGAAAGACAAGAGAATGGCGGTGATCTTAGGTCAAAGGAGGTAGGAGGAGAGAGAAATCTATGTTTTAGTGATTTGGTCTTTTCCGTTTTCTAGTTGGGAGAGAGATTACATAAGGCTGCAACTTCTAGCGAAGGTGGAGTGCAGGAAGGCTGTTAGATCGGTGTTGACATAGAGTTGTGGATTTAAGTGTAGCGGTATCAATATGAGCTTGAAGGTTGAAAGTTTTATTTATGATTCAGATCCGAAAATGGTGAAGGGGAAGGAGTCATTTGCGTTTCACGTGTGCATGCTTAGAGGAGGAGAGTGTAAGATCAATGCATGGGTCTACGTTGAGGTGGTAGCGCGTGACTGTTTGAGTGAGTGGTGTTCATTTTAAGTCGTTCAAATTTTGAATGTACTAACTAGCATAACTTTTGCGTACGAGGTCCGTTTTGGATGTTTTCTTCTGTTGGACTCGTACTGAAGAGATCTACGCCTTCATGCTGGTTTAGATTAATTTGGTCAAGGTGGGTGATAATGTCTCTTGCTAAACTGTAATTATTTGTATTGTAGATAATTAATATTCAAAAGTAATTTATAATCTCAAAATACTATTTATTGGATAGTTGAACTAATAAATAAAAGAATTAAAAAGTAATTAGACCATTTTAGACCTGAATATAACATTTCTACCCATTTACATGCTATTGTGTGCTTATTTAACAATATCACTAGATTTAAATTATTTCCAAATTAGACCCACATCATTAACTTTAGATAGGCTCTATTTATAATATGGATGTTTGTATATTATTTTAGACAATTATAGAATTATTAGTTTCATGGTTGCTTGTTTGGGTACTTTGGTTGAAAACGCCATTCATAGGCAATATAGTATTAGGAAAAATCTCATTTGCTAGAGTTTGGTGCTTATCGATTAAACGCACAAGAGATGCATGTTCATTAAACACACAAGGAGGATGGACTTGAACGGATGAGATAGATTTATGAAGTAGTACTAGAATGTGCATGGTTATTTGAAGACGGGAGAATTGAATGTGCCAACAGATTCGACGGAGCAACATCAGGCTTGACGATGTATGTAAAAATGGAGAATGAGCATGGTGAAGAGCCTGGATTTCGCAATAAATGCCGAACGTTTTCACTTGACGTGCATCTGACCTATTTTGGTTAAATAAACGATCATAATGGTCGTTATCAATTTCTATGGAGTGGGAGATATTGACTACTATTATTGATGTCCATTTTGGTCAACTTTTGACGGGGATAATGTTGCGGTTCCATGGAGCAAGATATGATGTGTGACGGCCCGCCCGCACCAACCGACATTTACTCTAAAAGTGCGCTGTACACATGTCCAGTTAGCACGGAACGGGTCGTCAGAAGGGAAAAAGGAAGAAGGAAATGAACATACAAAGAACCTGTAGAATGTCTCACAGCGCATAGAACAAAATATAATAATAATATACTTGACATAAAACAGGAGAGACAGTGCATGAGCTGAAAATCAGAACTAAACATCATAGCAGCGGAAATTCAGAACACAGCTTATTACAACTTTCAAACTGTCTCAAAGCAAAGTAAGATAAGCGAGGTACACTACTAGTGCCCAAGTAGCGACCATCAACGACACAGGGAGAATGTGTATATATATATCATACGTGGAAGCCTCATGCCCGCCTCCGAATCAGCTACTCGCACATCACCAACTAACCTGTCTCTAGTCTGCTCGTGTGAGCACCCAGAGTAATAAGAGGAGACATAAAACTCTGGGTCAGACATAAAGCCTGGTATGAGCGATAAGCATCTAAAGTGAACAATAACAGGTAGACTAAAACATACCTGAACCTGGACCTGCAACCAAAGAGTTAGCACTACATACTGTACAACACTCTAAGGTATCATATCAAACGGTATAAAGGTACGGAGGTGGGGGAGGTGTGCATGTCATAATGATGGCAAATAGTCAAGCATAGAATCCATCCTCGCATCTCTCACTCGGTGCATAAAGCATACAACATTCACCACTTCGATCACCCAACATTCCTTGCTACGATCACTTTGCCCCATGAAGTCATAAATGGCTTCACTGCACTGATAACGTAGCCACAAATTCCTCGCTATGTCCACTTGCCCCATGGAGTTATTCACCCCATCTGCGCTGGCTCATAGCCTTACCAATCCTTACTATGTCCACTTGCCCCATGGAGTTATTCACCCCATCTGCGCTGGCTCATAGTCTTACTACGCATCACCTTGCCCCTCAGGTCATAATGACCCTACTGCACTGATAACGTAGTCTTGCTACCATCACCTTGCCCCTCAGGTCGTAATGACCCTACTGCACTGATAAGTAGCCCATCATTCCTTTTAGTGGTGAATTGAAGTTATGAACGTCGACAACTCCTTAGCACACGTCCCGCAGTAAAGTCCAACCATGAAGTGAACTCGTTGGTTCCCAACTGGTTCCGGGATCCTGAGCTCTAACTTCCCCTATTGGACTACCTTTGCATCTCGGGTTATTGGTCAATACTGGGTCGGGTCGGGTTCTTCCTAAAGTCATCGGTTCGGGTCGGTGTTCTTTATCCGTTCGGGTCGGGTCCCCCTTCTGATGCGGTTCGGGTCGGCATTCCTCTGGGTTCGAGTCAGCTGCTTCTTCTTCTTCGGGTCAGGTCGGTGCTTCCTTTCGGGTCGGGTCGGGTCCTTCTTGGTTCGTGCTTTCGATCCGTCTTCATGCTCCCCTTCATATGCTTCTATCCGATCCGCTTTCGTGCTCCTGCTCTGATTTGCCTTTGTGTTTCCGATCCGATCCGTCCTCTTCGATCCGATCCGTCCTTCTCGATCCGATCCGTTTTCCTCTATCCGATCCGATCCCAGTTCAGCTAGCGTGGCCTTCCTTTTTGCCACTTTTCCCAAGTGTTGGGTTCTGATCCGATCAGATTCTTTGCTCAGTTCCACATATCCGATCCGAGCCCCCTTATCCGATCCGATTCGAACCCTGCACTGTTTTCTGAAACTGTTCCAGCAAGGGTTTACGCCATTCGACGACGTTTTCGATCATTCTAACTATTGAAATCAATCACAAAGCATTTCATACAGTCATAGCAACATGCATAATCAACCACAAACATCATTCACATCAATATCATAGGTTAAAATGGATCAAACATACCCAAAATCCCATATTTTCCCTTAAGCATGTTTAGGTGAAACTAATGATAGGATTAGCAAAACTTAACCAAATTAACCCAAATTCATATCAGAGGTCTAAAACATCATTTAGGAATTTATGAACATTTTCCCCCAATTTTATCATGCTTAAATTCACTAATTAGCACTAATCACCCCTAATTAGCCATAATTAGTGTAAAACTATGCAAATCACTCACCTTAGCCACAAAATAAACTAAAATCTAAAATGATTCTCTGATTTGATGTGAATCTCGATGCCAATAGCAGCTCCTTTGTTGATTTGGTGAAGATCTTCCTTGATTAGGGGTTGCTAAGCCAAATCCTTGACCAAAAGATGATTTGGAGGTGATTTAGAGGTTAGAGGCCATTTTTAGGGATCCTTGGTGATAAGTGGAGGCTAGAAAACTGAAATGGAATGATTCTCCATCTCATTTCAGCCCTCCCATAACCCTAATCCCGAAATGGGTTATGGGCCTACTCACTAATCACCCGATTTGGCCCGGTTAAGCAGTTTTTTCACCCTCCAAACCTTGTTTCAGCCATATCTCCCAAACGGTAAGTCCGTTTGGCTATTGTGACCACTCTACGGAAAGGTAAACCATCAAACGAATCTAATGGAGGTGGTTTCAGGTCAAAATTCCTTTCCAATCAAAAGTTATGGCCACAACAGTACCAACTAGGGGCAAAATGGTCATTTAAAAATCAACAAAAATCATGAACATGGGAAATGACTCTAATAGATGTTTCCCAAAGTTACATGACCATAGGACTTCATACGGGAAAGAAATAAATATTCTACGATCTTATGATGTGTAGAATACGTGTCATTACACTCTCCCCCCCTTAAGAAATTTCGCCCCCGAAATTCCCTAATCCAAACACACATAAAAGTCCCGCATGCCTATCAATCATAAAACAACAATCAAACATGCAAACAAACAAAGCAAGTCTATCCTAGCATGCGGAAAACTAAATTACGAAGTAAGTCTTACCAGGCAAAGAGTTCTGGGTATGCCTTCCTAATGTTCTCCTCTGTCTCCCAAGTACAATCATTCTCGTTCTCGCCCCACTGAACCTTGACTAGCTTCACCGCTTTCCTTCGAAGTTGCTTCGTATCGTGCCCCACAATACGAATCGGCTTGCGGTTCCCAACCGCCTCGGGTTCTACTTCGAAGTCCTCTAACTGATCAGGTGAAATAGTCACATCTGAGTCGTGAACGAACTTCCTTAGTTGGGAAACATGTAATACATTGTGAACTCCTGCCATCTTCTCTGGTAAGCCAACTCTATACGCCAAATTCCCAACTAATTCAAGAACAGAGAATGGCCCAACAAATCTTGGTGTCAACTTGCCTCTCCTGCCAAATCGAATCACGCTCTTCAACGGAGAGATCTTGACGAACACCAAGTCACCAACGGAGAATTTCAAGTCTCTTCTCCTCTTATCAGCATAACTCTTCTGCCTATCCTGAGCAGCTTTCATTCGTTGTTGAATGACCTTAATCTTATCCGACGTTTCTCTCACTACATCTGGTCCAAGCACAAACTTCTCGCCAGTCTCTATCCAGCATGATGGTGAGTTGCACGGTCTTCCGTACAAAGCTTCATATGGAGCCATACCGATACTGGATTGGTAGCTATTATTATATGCAAACTCTACTAGATGCAAATGGTCATCCCATGATCCACCAAAATCCAATATACACGCTCTCAAGAGATCTTCCAATATACGATTCACCCTCTCCGTTTGACCATCGGTCTGAGGATGATATGCGGTACTGAGATGTAATCTTGACCCTAGAGCCTCTTGTAAGCTCTTCCAAAACCCACTAGTGAACAATGGGTCTCGGTCACTCACAATGCTTTTGGGTACTCCATGAAATCTCACTACCCACTTCTTATACAATTCTGCCAACTTGGCTGCCGTTCTGGTCGATTTGACTGGTATAAATCTTGCGCTCTTAGTCAATCGATCCACAATTACCCAAATGCTATCATATCCCGATCTAGTCCTTGGTAGGCCATCGATGAAATCCATCGAGACTTGCTCCCATTTCCATTCGGGAATTTCTAATGGTTGCAACAGCCCACTAGGCTTCTTTTGCTCGGCTTTAACTAACTGGCAATTCATGCATTTGGATATAAACTTTCCAACGTCTCTTTTCATCCCTTCCCAGTAGTAGGTTCGCTTCATGTCTCGATACATCTTATTACCACCGGGATGCATAGTCAGTTTTGAGTGATGACATTCTCTAAGCACTTCATCTCTCAAACCATTCACGTTGGGCACAACTAGTCTTCCATTCTTTCTAAGCCATCCATTTCGATCAAGCCCATACACATTCACCTCCTCATCGATACCCATCTCTAACTTGGAGATGATTTCTAATAGATTAGGATCGTCCCTCTGGCTGGAACCAATCCGCTCTATCAAAGTGGGTCTGATCGTCAAACTAGCTAGCATAACTAGATCCAATTCGCACTTTGGTCTGAAATCAAACCCCGCGATATACTCCAGTTGCTTCCATTCAAGAAACATTGCCCCTAAGCTGGCATGTCTCTTACTCAAGGCATCGTCTACCACATTACCTTTCCCAGGTGTGTATGCGATATCAAAATCATATGAAGCCAAGAACTCTAACCATCTTTGCTGACGGAGATTCAAATCTTTCTGGGAGAAAAGATACTTCAATGATTTATGATCAGTAAACAACTCGAATCTTTCCCCCAAGAGATAGTGCCTCCACATCTTCAGCGCAAATACAATCGCTGCCAATTCCAAATCATGGGTAGGATACTTCTTCTCATGCGACTTTAGCTGTCGACTAGCATAAGCTACAACCCTACCTCCTTGCATCAATACTGCACCCAGTCCGGTACCACAAGCATCTGTGTATACCGTCATCTCTTCATTCCCTTTAGGAATGACTAACACTGGCGCACGCGTCAACCTCTCCTTTAGACTTTTGAAGGCATCCTCACACACTCCGTCTCAGACGAAGGACTGATTCTTCTTAGTCAACTGAGTCAACGGTGCTGCAATCTTGGAGAAGTCTTGGATAAACTTACGATAATATCCAGCTAATCCCAAGAAACTTCTTACATCTGTAGCATTCTTGGTTGTAGGCCAATCCTGTACCGTAGCCACCTTCGCAGGGTCCACGGCAATACCACTCTCTGAAACAACATGACCCAAGAATCTTACTTCCCTACTCCAAAAATGACACTTAGAGAATTTCGCTTCAATTGGTGTTTCCTCAACACCTCCATCACTATCCTCAAGTGTCCCTTGTATTCCTCCTCTGTCCTTGAGTAAACAAGGATAACATGCATTGGCAGTTTTTCAGGTATAATTTTAAGTTTAGTCACATTGTATATTAGTGATAATTTTTTCCACATTGCAGATTAATGATAATTTTTGCCACATTGCCCGTTAAACCTAAATTACTGATTACTGATAATTTTATCCACAATGTAACTGTCTAATTGTTTACTCAGTATACACTTGTATACACACTGTGCCTCTGTTATACTATGTATACACATTGTTTAGATCAGTATACACTTGTATCCTCATTGTAACTCAGTTAAGTAAATGAAACGCATATGCAAATGAAACTCGGTTATGTTTAGATCAGTATACACACATTGTTTAGATCAGTTATGTAACTCAGTTATGTTTAGATCATTACACTTGTATCCACATTGTGCCTCTGTTATGTAACTCAGTTATGTAAATGAAACGCAAATGCAAATGAAACTCAGTTGTGTTTAAATCAGTATACACTTGTATACACATTGTTTAGATCGACTATGTAACTTAGTTATGTTTAGATCAGTACACTTGTATACACACTGTTTAGATCAGTATACTATGTTATACTGAAATGCAGATGGAATTCAGTTATGAAACTCAGTTTGTGCTGAAAGGAAACTAAGTTATACTATGACCATAGTTTGTGCTGAAATGCAACTGAGGCATGCATACCTCTTATTTTATGCTGAAATGCAACTGATGTATGCAGGTGAAGGAGGCAGCGATGAGGTTGTTCAAGAACCTGTGACTGAAGGCACTAGAGGTACTCGATGTTGTAGAGGCATTGAACGCATTGGAGGCTTGCGCAATATTTTGAAACTATTTTAGTTTTATGTAAACAAGAATTTATTACTGGCTATGTTTGTAACTGAAATATCTGTAAAATTGAATTTAGTGGTTATGTTTTGTTATTTTGTAGTTGACCAAGTACTACTTGTGTTTGCAGGTTAATTTGAAATAAAAAGTTCTTTGTTAATTTCAATGTGATGTTATGTTATGTAATGTTGCCATATATATGATGTAATGTTGCAGTATGTGTTGTTAAATGTTGTCATAGCTATGATATAGTATTGCCATTGGGTGGTAAAATTGTTGCCACAGATTTATGCATGTTGGCCCCACAACAGGATTCCGTGAACTCGGGCTACAGATTTTAGTGGGTCCACATTTTTGTAAATTTAGTACCTGCGACAATACCAGTATAGATGTTGCCTTAGGGTCGCAAAGATGTTGTCTTTGACTCTAAGGCAACACGGCAAAATGCATCACAAAGAAAGTGTTGCCGCAGATCATTTTTTGTCTATAGCAACACTTTTTGGCACTTTCTGCATCACTTCTTCTGTGTTGCAGTATGCAATCTATGGCATTGTTCTTAGAGAATTATTCACTTACCAATTTACAGTTTAGAACCAATGAATATGGAAGTAACAGTAATGGGAAGATTTAAGAATATATATATAATGATGTTTCCAAAAGTAAAAGGAAATAAAAAGTTAAGTTTTGAAATAAGTTTATTCTAAAAGAATAGGAATTGGATATCATTTTCAAGTAATAATGTTTACGTAAAATGTGTTAAACCCAAAGTTGGGAATATATATAATTTAATTCTAATGTATTTGAGATAGTTTTGCGGTACTCTTTGAAATAAGAAGTAAATACCGTATTTTAAAATATCGAAAGATTTAAGAGTTTTATGTTAACATTCTTTGATTGTTTTAAATTAAAAGGCCAAGTAATGTCGAGTACTGAATTAGTAAACTCATTTTATTCTCAAAATTATTTATTTGATAGTTAAATATACGACTATCAAATCTGGCTAATACGATTGTTGGTATGGAAAGACTGGGATCGAATTTATTTTCAAAAACCGTTCTGAACCAGCAAATACGTGAAGATGCAGATTGAAGATGGAGCAACTGAAGACCGCTGATCTTTATAAACGGATGAACTACTTGTTGAATTCCTCTGGTTTAGCGGCCAGAGAGATTTCGGCAGTGATTCTGTTATGAGTGAAATCTTCGGGGTGCAAGGACTACTCGCTACTGATCCTTGGGGGTGATGCCTATGTAGGGTGTGGTAGGAGGGTGCCTTCAGTTCATCCTGTTACTGGATGAATTGTATGGACGAGTGTCTGACAGGGTATTTCCAAAGGGATCACTTACGTTTATTTATTCAAACGTACTATAGTTGGTGGCGGAGAAAACTGACACTTCTCTTAGCTTAACTACTAGAGTATTTTCGTAGACGTCAATTAGTGATTTTTTGGCGGATCTAACGATATGGCATTCAAAGTGAATGGTGGCCAGATGTTCCAAAAATAATAATAAAGGTAAACGAATAAATAAATAAATTATGACCTCAAGCCTCATCAACCGGGAAATGGCACAAATCCGGGTAGGTCGCATCACTATGTGGGTCACACCCATCAAAAGGGTATATCATTACCTGATCTGGAGAAATCAAATGCCTTCGGTTGTCCCTTTTACTTTTATATGTATGCTATTGGTTCGGTTGGCTGGCCCCTACCCGTGGTTATGATATATTCGGTATTCTCAAGCGAAGTGAGGGGCTGGCCATGTTTAGCTTGAGTTGCAAGATGTTCTTGTTGAACCCCAATGTATTCATCTCCGGAGGTACATTGTCAGATAGGTGGTTTCCTGTAACTTGTCATGGAAATCCATACTCCAATAAGTGCCCGCGGTTTTGATTACATACTGTGTATGTAGAGCGTGGGATGCAAGTGTTCTGCTAGATTGATATTTATTTGTATTTAGACACTATTATAATATCAGAAAAGATATTGATTTCAAAAAGTTTTGGGTTATCGTAAGGTAAAAACCATCCATATTTATGTGTGGATTTGGTCTTACGATTATCTTTTTCTTTCAAAAAGAATTTGGACTTAAAAATCAAGTTGTGTGATACCTTTAAACTTAATGTGTTTTTCTCACTCTGGTTCACCAGACTGATCCGGTGTTTGTAATGCTCGGGTTAGACCGAGTTGTACAGGTCCAGGTTAATCGGATGCTGCAAAGTCTAGAGACTAGCTGGAGGTGTTCAGACGTATGATATCTAGTATTTATTCCGCTGTGTGATTGTATATGAGGACATATTAATATAGCTGTTCAGATATGTTGATGTACTCTAATGATTGTAAGTTTTTATTTAAAGCTCTCTCTAAAGATTTATTTCGATATTATATTTTGATTCGTTGCAATGTGAGACTTTGATTCTATGTTGTGTTGGTTCTTCTTCTTCTTCTTTTATTCTAATACTTCTTTCTTATCTTTTCTTATCCTCTAATTTCTTTCTAATAACATTCATGTGTTTCCGATGCTTGAATGTTCGACATGGTGTTTTTATGTCGATTTTTAGGATCGAAATCCTTGGGCTATTATAGTTAACTTCTGTATCATGTCATTGTGAGGATCGGTTTCGGATGGTTGGAGTTATCTAAATGCTAATGGACATTCAGGTGGACTTATGATTGATTGGAATAGTTGCAAGTGGGAGCTGAGGCATGAAGTCAAAGATGTTCACTATTTGCATATGTCTTCGGGTCTTAAGAGCTCGGGTGCTGTATACTTCTTCACTAATGTATATGAACCTCAGACGAGAGAGGAAGGAAGACTGTTATGGAATAAATGTTTGCTTTTTGAGAATTCAATTCAAGGTCCCCGGCTCATTGGTGGGGACTTCAATGATACGAGTTTTCCTTTTGAGAGAAATATAAGAGTGGAGAATTATAGGAAGGATATGGATGACTTTGGTGATTTTGTTCGAAACTGCAATTTGATTGATTTTCCTGTGTGCAATAGATAAATTACATGGAGTAATGGTAGAGAAGACCCGACTTTGGTGAAGTTGGATAGATTCTTTTTTAACCTGGAGTTTGAAGACTTTTATCCCTTGTCTTCTCAGAAGGGTCATGCATCAATAATCTCTGATCACTGCCCTATTGTCTTTGATTCAGGAGATGGAGTAATAAAAAAAATCCATTTTCCGATTTGAGAAAATGTGGTTTTTCAAAGAGGGTTTTGATGACATGTTAAAGTTGAAATGGTCTGATTTTTGGACATGAATGAGGTTGTTGGTTCTATTAGCAGAAAACTGAAGTTGCTGCGAAGTTTTCTAAAGAGATGGAATAGAGAAGTGTTTGGCTCTGTTAGAAGGAAGAAAGAATGTTTGGAAGATGAGATCCTCAATTTAAACATTTTTGATGAACAAAGAATTTTTGTTTAACGCTGAGAAAACTCTTTTGAAGAGTAAAGAAACAGAGATGTTGAAGGTGATTGATCAAGAAGAAGTGTATTGGAAACAGAGATCTAGAGATCAATGGATTAAAGAAGGAGACAAGAATACTGGCTATTTCCAAAGGATAGCTAATGGTAGAAGAAGATCAAATATGATTTGCAGTACTGAGCAAGATGGAGATGAAGTTAGAAATCAAAAAGACTTGAACAAAGTGTTCACTGATTTCTAAGGGAAAGTTTTTGATTCCTGTCGCAGTAATATTGTTGAAGTTGATTGGAATTTGTTTTATCCATCTAAGATAGATATTTCTTGCTTGAATTCTAGTTTTTCTGAAGAAGAGATTTTTGCTAGATTGAATGAAATGCCCAATGACAAAGAACCAGGCCCCGATTGATTCCCCAACTTCTTTTTTTAAGAAACATTGGTGCTGGATTAAAGCTGACATACTCAAACTGTTTTGTGATTTGGAGAAAGGAACACTAAAGTTTGAAGAGATAGGCTATGCCAATGTTGTCCTTATTCCAAAGAAAGAGGGATGTTTGTCTCCATCAGACTTTAGACCAATTAGTTTATCAAATAGTACTTAGAAACTTATTACAAAAGTACTTGATAATAGAATAAAGTTGGTTGTGGATTGTTTGATTCAGAAATCTCATATAGCTTTCATTAAGGGCAGATATATTCTTGAAGAGGCAGCTATGGTCCAAGAGTTGTCACTTTTTGTTCTAGTAACTCTGTTCCATGTGTCTACTGAAGTTGGACTTTGCAAAAGCTTTCGATACTATTTATTGTAATTTTATTAAGTAAGAGGCTTTAGCAGAAAATGGATGGATGGATAAGGTGTATTTTGCTGCCAACAAAGCAAATATTTTTGTCAACGGAGTTGCAGGAAAAACAATGTGTTCTAAGAGAGGGTTAAGGCAAGTGGATTCTTTTTCGCCTTTTCTTTTTGACTTAGTTGCTGATGTGTTTACTCAGATATTGAGAGTTAGTTGTGCAAATGGTATTTTGAAGAGCTTTGGGGTTGAGTATGTCATGGGCGGAATCACTTCTTTACATTATGCTAATGACACGATTGTTTTCAGTAGACCTGACTGCAAATATATTGTTGCCCTCAAGTTTATTCTATATGCTTTCGAGTGTCTTTCTGGTCTACAGATCAATTTTCATAAAATCTCAGTTTTAGTTGTTGGAGTAGCTGAAGGAATTGATATCAATATTGTTGAAATGTTGAACTGCAAAGTAGGCTCATTTCTATTGAATTATCTCGACCTTTGCATTCGGCCGAGTAAGTTGTTAAAAGAATACTGGTATTCTCTTATTAATAAAGTGGATGCTAGATTACCAAGATGGAAGGGGAGCTCTCTGTTTAAACCTGGTACTGGTTGATTCAGTTCTTTTAGCATTTCCTTCGTATTGGCTTTCGTTTTAGATGCAGTGAGGAGAAACTTCCTCTGGTCTGGTAATGGTGATGCTAGTGCGGCTGTATGTTTGATTTCCTGGAATCAAGTGTGCAAGTCTAAAGATCAGGGTGGATTGGGAGTACTTAACTTGTTTGAAATGAATCATGTTCTATTGTGCAGATGGTTTTGGTGTATCTCTTCTCATAAAGATACACTCTGGTGTGATTGGGTGACTAATACTTATTATAATGGTGCTTTTTCAATTTATAGTAATGTTAGTCACCCCTCTTTTTTCTAGAAAGGTGTGTTGAGTACATCTCATATTTTTAAAGTTCAGTATAGTGCGAGAGTGAATAATGGAAGATGGTGTTATTTTTGGATGAACAAATGGCTTCTCCTGATGGCTTTGGCCTCATAGTTTGGTAGCTTATTTGAGATTTCTTGTGATAAGTTTGCAATTGTTTCTAAGATGTTTGATCCTTATGATTCTGGATTTAAGTGGAAGCTGAATTTTAACCGAATTATTGAGGGGAGAGCTTTATGCCAGCTTTTGGAGCTTTCCAGACTTTCAGAGGATGTTAGTCTTGCTGATTTTGATGATGTCTGTGGAGGAATAAAACTGTCTTTTCTGTTAACCACTGCTACAAGCTGATAAAATTTTCGGGTAGAAGAATGAATAGTTTTACGTGTATGTGGATTTTTTCTAAGATTCCGTTGAAGGTTCGCATGCATATGTGGACTTTAATGCATGGAAAAATCAATACTAAAAGTTTTTCTGAGAAGGAAGAATATTAACATTGATGAGTTGTGCATCTTTTGTGGGGATGATGTGAAGACTGCATGCATTTGTTTTGTGACTGTGACATGGCCTTCTAATCTGGAATAAATGTTTGGCTAATGCTAATATTGATCTTGTCTGGAAAAACTCAGTCCGTGACCAAATTTTGTTTTGGAATCATGTTATTTTAAGAAATTGAGCATATCTCAACTTTTCATTTTGTTGGGTACTTTAGAACGAAAGGAACGGTAGATGCTTTAAAAATGTTGCCAAATCTTCGAATGCTATTTTATTTCAAGTCTTAAAGTTTTTCTATAAGTGGGCTCGTATTGGTGGTTGGAATTTTATTAATCTTATTACAGATAGCAGAGGAGCTTGGAGCTTTTGATTTTCTCCTACTTCTTTGGATGTACAATGCTTGATATGCTGATATGTTTAGCTCCTGCGTGGGCAGTATGATGATATTATATCTTTTTGGCTCCTGCATGGGCATTGTGATACTGTATTTTTTTGGCTCCTACGTGAACACTTTGATGTACTATTGCAATATTTTTGATGTCCTATTATAGCTACAAACTATGTATATTGGTGTTTAATATATGGCGTGGAACTCTGTTGAGTTGCCACTACCTTGCAGCTAAAAATAATAATATTACATAAGCCTTAAAAATAAGCAATTTTCAAACGACCTCCGTTTTCAATGAAACCAATTTTGCTGGATCCGGAATAGCAAATCATTGTAAGATTCCAAATTTCAGACCAAATGGAGTTAGTATGTAGCTGTACGAGATATAAACATTCTATGTAAGTAATCGATCAATAATTCGAGCTCGAACTAGTGATATTCAAGCAAATGAACTCGGAATTCGGCGAAACAAGTTTCATTAAGACCGTAATGCCAAACCATAGTACATATCAATTATCACCCCGAACGTAGTTCGTGTATGCTCGTGCGAATTTTTAAATGACGAAAAGAGGTAGCGACAACTGATGAATTAATAAACTAATCTATGAAACTTCACAGACAATCCAATCTCTTCCCTGTAAGTACACCCCCAAACCAGCACCCTTCCTCCACAATTCTTAGCCATGGTTATGTTGCAAATAAGTCCTTCTCCACATTTTAATTTTTGTCCCTAAACCTTTAGGAATTATCCTATGGCCGCAACACGAAAGTTGCAGTGTACGTCTAGGGCTACTTATTGTAAAAATTTAGGGCCGAATGGGTATCGGAGTTCGCCGGAATCTCAGACCTAAGATGAACGTGGTAGTTTCGATTTTGGTGACATTACTGCCAAACCGTCAAGAGTTAGATGAAGTGCCCAACCAGGAAGTTAGAGGTAGGAGACTAGGATACAACTTTACCTTTGGGCCTTCGGCTTGTATCGGCTTGTGGTGATTGTAAAATGGAGTTGATCGGAGGTGTAGTATTTTTTGGAGTAGTGAATAAAGAAGAACGATTTTCGCCAAACCTAGGCGTTTTCAAGTCGAGGCTCAAACATGAAAAAGTTATATGGTGGTATGAGGGAGGTGCTTGTTAAATTTGGTGAACTTTGATTGCTCGAGGGGGGAGAAATTGCCCCGACGTGGGGCGCGATCAAGGCCGGATTCATCGCCGATGCCGACAATTCATGGGGGGGTGACCAGAGAAGGGGTGCCAGAGTGGTGGGCTTGCTGGCTTTGGGCCCAGGTCGACGGCGAAGGCCCTCTGGTGGCGGTGGCGGGTGAAGTGTTGGGTGGAGCTGATGGGTTGAAGGTGATTTAGAGGAAGAAGATGAGTTGTTGATATTTTAATTATTTAACTTCTTTTTTAAAGTTCGAATGCTAGTATCTTGGTCATACGAACTCAGAATCGCAAGAAAATGGATCCATTGAAATCGTGGAGTTGAGATCTTCACAACAAAACTTATTTGGTTGAATTTGGAGCTAGTTGGAAGTTTGGATTAAATTAATTTAATCCAAAAGAGCCTGTTATTATAACGATAAAAAAATCAAGGTGAGAACTCCCTAAACTGATTTATAAGTTATTATAATCTTATCCGATTATATATTGATTGCATGTGATTGCAATGGTTGCTTCGTGGATGATGGACGTTTATTTACAGTTTTATATATATTGTTTATTGTACATTTAAGCGTAAAAAATTATAACGCTTATCTTATGACTGTTGTGTGATGGATGTTGAACTATTATGGGTGTTATTATAATGTTTACACACATTGACACCTTTAATATGAAATAATTTGGGTAGTTGATTGACTTTTATAACAAATTGGGAATTAATCGAATATTTAATAATAAAATATTAGGCAAAATTAGTAGTCAAAATTTGACATCCAATTTTGGAAGGACGTAAAATATAATTCATTACGATGAACATTTGCAAAAGAAAAAGTTGATTTGAAATAATTTTCAAGTAGTTAAGGCATATTCAAGTTTTTATTTTTAAATGAATAGTAACTAAAAAAAGTTAAGTTCAGTTAGGGTATCTAGAAAGGTTTTACCAAAATTTCCTTTTCAAAACCATCTTATTAATTTTTATAATGGATGTCAGAAAAAATTAAATTCAAAATAATGAAGTTTGAAAAACAATATTATTTTAATAATAAAATAATATTATAATAGTCACTTAAATAGAAATGTTTGAATTTGAAGAGAAATATAGAAAATATGGTTTACTTTAATTATCAGATAATTAATAAACTATTTTATAAGCAATTCGATTTTATTTTAATATAAAATCGATGCTTGGTTTGAATAGAACTTGTCGCACATTGACAGTTCGCGAATTTCGACCAATAACTTCAAACTGACATTCTGGAAGATCCATCCGTCGGATTCTCTCAAAATAAAACCATTAGGTCTAAAATGAAAAGAGCTATCAAATGAGTATAAGAATTTTAATATCCAATGGTTAGATCTAGAGGTAAGTTTAAATCAATTTTGAATGAAAACAACACCAATGTCGTTAGTGACCCAAAAATGGATTTATATAAAACGAGCTATTTTTAAATTATTAAAAATAGAGAAAAATTATGATAAATCATAATCAATGATTTTAATGTGATTTGGAAAAGAAATATGAAGTTTCGATCCATAATTTGGATATTCGTGTTTTCAGCCTAATTGTTTGAAAATGGTAAAACGACGTTTCGTGTAATTAAGTTAAATAAACTTAAGATTTCCAGCTTATTTATTAATTGGATTTGAAAGATTAGTTTTGAGAAATCTTTTAGTTATGATAAATTGAAATGGGGATTTGGATAGAAATGATCTTCAGATAATTGGTATTGATTACCGTGGTGTAAACGGTTACTATTATGTGGAATTTGGAAGATGTTTTACATCATTATTCCACTTGTAGTATTAGTTGATTATGAGAATTGGTGTTGAATATTAGTTGATACATTCTATTTGAATTCTTATAGATAATATCATTGGTTTGGGGTTTGTCTTGAATGGTGTCTTAAATAACACTGTTCTTTAACCCAGTTGAAAATATAAGTATGGAATAAATCTTTTAATTAAGATTAATGGAGTTATCCAAAGTTGAGTTTTCCGATTAATAAACTTAATTGTAATTGAATGGAAATCAATTTAGTAATAATCGAGATGGGTCTCCGTGGATGAAGACGTTTACTATTTAGGGAATTTAAAAGGCTTTGCCATTATTCCGCTTATAGTATTAGTCCGATACGAGAATCTATATCGATTATAAACTAATATGATTTCCATAGGGATTCCATTTCTATTTGAAGTAGGATTTTGGGTTTGTCATGAATGACGTTTAAATAACGTTTTCTCTTTAACCCATGTAAAGGAAAAGATTATTTTTCCAAGAGTATTTGAAGTGAAATCTTTAATTAGATTCGAAATGATAGACGATAATTAAACTAACCAAAAACACGAGGGGTGTTGGATATGGAGTATCACCAGCTTTACTCCATGGGATGAATAATAAGGGAATGGGATAACGATTCGAGAAATTACATTTATAAGGTTCGATAATCCTGATAAAGCTTAGAAACCTTGATTATAATTAAATTTGCGAAATAAGATTTTTATAATCTATTGAAATGGTTTTTAAGGAAAGATTTAAACAAGAGTTTAAATGATGTAAATGTTTGATATGATTTGGATGGGAGTAATTCCCAATGTAAAGAAAAAATTGAGTAAATGAATATTCTGAAATGGAATGAGACTCATGATATGTTTATATATCAATTAAGGTTTGAAAGAAGCGCTAGTTATTTCGAAAAGATCGGGTTTCGACCCATTCTGAATAACTAAACTACGAGTATTAAAAATACTTGAAGACGGTCAACCGGCTATCTTTACATCGTTTAGATTATTGTGGATGTCTCGATTGGGGTGTACATCCAAGACGAGGTTATTAGTGGCGGTCGTCCAGACGCACTTGGAGAGTGACCGGATGTGTAAGGGCCTCTCTCCTTAATTAGATGAGGAATAAGTGTCTTCGGTTTCATACAAACCATGAATGGACTTATAAATGGATGTGTGTCTGACATTGTACTTTACAACATAACCAATTGGTTTCTATTGATGTTATATCAGTAGTTGGCAGAGAATTTATTCTTTTAGCTTAACACCTTCCACTGAAACTTCAGTATTCAGAGGGTTATATATAATTAGACACTAATTATATGTTGTGAATTAACAATGTGACATGCTAAGTGCTGCTGGTAAATAGATCAAAGTTTCTGTTGAAAAGCAGAGCTTTGTGGGATGTTGACTTTAGTGCCTTACACCTCGAAATGAGTCGAAAATAGGATGATGGACTGCAGAGATACGGGATAGAGTTCCTTTCTAGTTGAAAAGTGGTGCCATGGTATGGATCCCAGACACGTTTTACTTATGTGGATGTTGGAGAGGCACCTCATATGATGGTCAGACACAACCGGGGGAACGTTATGTTCAAGAAAGATTCCAATCAGCCGCGTTTAGTGCTGGTCCGCTCTACTGATCTAAAGGACTCAATGTTTGACTCCTAGGACATTTGCTAGAGTGTTCTGAATGCAGATAAGGAAAATCCTTTTCCTTGGTTTATTAACGAAATACTATTTCCAATATGAGACTTCGTGTTTTAGTTGTATCCCATTTGGCGACATAATAGGATGGGGTATTATGCCAACTAAGATTTTTTTTCTTTATTTAGGGGTGGGCGCAGTTCAGTCTGGTGCGGTTTGGAGCTCAAACCGCTTCTTCACTGCATCAAATAGTTGATAAAAAATACAAACCAATATAGTAACCATTCAGACGGCTCGGTTTTATTGTAATAAGGTTCGGTTTCGGTTTGGTTCGGTTTGAACCCATATTTAATATCAAATAAGAGCATTACTTACATCAACAATCAATTTATAATTATGTGACATTGTCACTTAAAGGTTTAAACACACAGTGTAATCCTGAATTGAAAGATTTGTTTGTAGCTGTATGAATACTTCAATTTTACGTTAATGAAAAACATGAACAAAGCATCAGCGTTAATTAATGCTTAAACATTAAATAAGATGACTCAAATAATATTATAACTAATATTACCCAAAAAATGATATAGAAACTATTATACTGAAACTATAAAATTTTATTTTGTGATAACGATTATTATTAACTTCACAACAACATACACTAAAAATAGAATATGCATTGTTAAATTATAAAATTAGATATGAATTAATTATATTGTTATCATAAGATTATTAGTGTAGGTATTCGGTTCAGTTCGGTTCAATACGGTTTGGTCAAAGTTCAAACCGCAACTGAACCGTATCATTGCGGGTCGGTTCGGTTCGGGTTACTTGCTTTAGAGCAAGGATTCAGTGCAGTTTTCTGCATCGGTTTTGCGGTCCGGTCTAGGCAGTTTCCGTATTGCGGTGCGGTTTATGCCCACCCCTACATTTATTTGTGAAAGTGATTTCCACACCATGCACTAGTAATAATACCAAAAATATTTGTTTTCCGCGTATCAAGCATGTTTGGCTATTATAAGGTAAAACTCTTTCCTTCGGTTTGCACTGCATTATGTGATGGGACTTGAGTCTTATAATAGCTTCATTTTTCAAAAAGCATTACGAATAATTTATGATTGGCATTCATGTGGAGAAAACCCGTTTCGTGTTATACGGCGTGGTCATGTGATTTACCCTACCTTAAAATAAAAATTTATGACTGTTTTAGTTCTCATACCAGTCCCCTGGCTGACTCAAAGTTTATTCTTTCCCACCTAAACTCTGGGTGCTTATAATTTTTCACACGGGCAGCTAGTAGTTTTGGTTTGCATATATTTTAGACCAGTTGCTAAATTGAAGCTTAAAGTTGTGTCCAGAACATTTGATAGTCTTCCGCTGATAGTTTTGTTTATGTTTTCCACTGTGTACGTATTATTTTCTGATATTGTTATTCTGTTGTGCATTGTATTTATTGTTGTACTCTGACGTAAGTTGTACTCTGATGTAAAAGTTATTGTAATGATAATGAAAATGTTATTTTGTTCAGTTCTTATTAGTCGAAATCCCAAGCGACTCGAGGATTTCTGCCGTTTGGATCGAACTTGTGTGGTTTATAGTAATTCGAAAGGAGGGAGTACTCTAGTCGTCACACTTGGTATCAGAACTTTGGTTTATTCCAAGATTTGGAATATGACTCGTTTGAACAGAAGGAAAGAACTCATTAGAGATTGGATTAGTAATATCCTATAAGAGTGACTCATTAGAGATAGGGTTAGTAATAACCTAGAATGAGTTTGAAGAGTATTATATGTATAATAGAATGAATTTGAGTATTATATGCCATAATGGATCTGGTTTAGAAAGAATCATCTTATAATAAGAATTTAGATATTTATTTGACACTGAGGTTGGACTATCGAGCATAAGAAGATTTTGAATATAGACGTATATTTGAAGTCTCAAATATACTTGATAGATATAGAATCACATTCTGGTCGCTTGATGATGATTTTGTTGATGATCATGCCATAACCATTGTTTATTTTCGAGTTTCAAAAGTGAAATGACTATATAATTCCAATTGAAATGTCGATATATACTTAGACCAATTAAAATTACTTAAGCTTAAAATTTAAGTAATACAAGTTAAATAGACTGAAAAGATAAAAGTAAACTAAACGAATTAAAATTTAACTTAGGAAAAGTTAAATAGAATTGGAATGGTAAAACCAATATGAAGATGGAAAATAGGTTGAGATAAATCGAATATAACGATTAATGTTGAATTTATTGGATATATATGTTGGACAGGTTATTGTATGGAAGCTAAGAAGAGGAATAAAATTAATTGCCTGACAAATAGATACATATTTAATGTATTGATTGGGGTTGATGATTTTATGAGCTGCTTGGCTTTTGGATTTTCTTGTTGAATGATGAGGGCCTAGAAAGGCGATTTGTGGTTCTACGGATAGGGCAATACAAAGGAGGTTTTGGCGAATATTTTCGAAAATTTAAGGCGTTAGCTAAATTTCGAGAAATCGGGAACGTTCTTAGAAATTGAAAAGTCAAAGAACTTGATTTGATTAGAACGAAGGCTGAGTTGGTTAAGTAAACAACCTTCAGTTCCGTCTTTGATTTCGGGGACGATATCATTTTAAGTGAGGGAGAATGTAACGACCCGGATTTTAATAAGAAATATATAATCGATATTAATTATTAAAAATGATTATTTTAAAAATTAATGACAAGAAATTTATTTAATTCAAGATTTAAACATATAAATTTAAAATTTAATTAAAACGAGCTTGTAACGTCGCAGTAGTTCATAATACTACATTTTGAACTTTAAACGAGTATACGAAACTCAATATGAGTCAGAATTTGATGAAACAAGAAATGTTAGCAACCATTTACCTATATCTTTCTAACGAAAGTGAAAGTTTGGATTTTGTCATATAAATTGTAAGTTATGTCCAAATCAAATTTCCAAATAGTTGCTATGGAATTAATTAATATTTTATTGATTTATTTGAGTATATAAATGAGGTTTTTATGTATAATATGGATGTCGTTTAACTTGAAATTAGAAAGTATTGACTTAGAAGTTTTATACAGTCCCATTAGGATATATATATATATATATGATAATAATAATAATTTGTTATCAAATTAGATAATTTTGGAGTTTTACAATATTATAATTATATTGCATAGACCTTAAAAATAGACATTTTTCGAACGACCTCCATTTTCGATGAAATAAATTTTGTTGGATCCGAAATAGTAAATTATTGTAAGATTCCAAATTTTAGACCAATTGGAGTTTATATGTAGTCGTGTTAGGTATAAACAATCTATGTAAGTAATCAATCAATAATTCGAGTTCGAAATAGTGCTATTTGAGCAAACAGACTCAGAATTCGATGAAACAAGTTTCATTAGGACTTTAATGCCAAACAATAGTTGCATATCAATTTTCACCCCGAGCAGAGTTCATGTATGCTCGTGCGAATTTTTAAACGATGAAAAGAGGTAGCGACAGCTGATGAATTAATAAACTAATCTGCGAAACTTCATGACCAAACCAGCACCCTTCCTCCACAATTCTCAGCCATGGTTACTTTGCAAATAAGTCCTCCTCCACATTTTAATTTTTATCTCCCAAACCATTAGGAATTAGCCTATGGCCCAACACAAAAGTTGCAGTGTACATCATGGAATACTTGTTGTAAAAATTTGGGGGCGAACGGGTGCTGAAGTTCGCCGGAATCTCAGATCTAAGATGAACGTGGCAGTTTTAGTTTTTGTGACATTCCGGCCAAAGGGTCGATAGTTAGATGAAGTGCCCAACTAGGAAGTTAATGGTAGGAGACCAGGCTAAAACTTTCTCTTTGGGCGCTTGGCCTGTGGTGATCATAAAATGGAGTTGGTCGGAGGTGTAGCAGTTTTTGGAGTAGAGAATAACGATGAACGATTTTCGGCAAACCTAGGCATTTTCAAGCCAAGGCTCCAACATGAAAAAAGTTGTGTTGTGGTGAGACGGAGGTTCTGGTCAAATTTGGTGAAGTTTGGTTGCTTGAGGGAGGAGAAATTGCTCCCAACGTGGGGAGAGATCAAGGCTGGATTCATAGCCGACGGCGGTGATTCGCGAGGGGGGTTGACCAGCGAAATGGAGCCAAGGTAGGGACTTGCCGGTGGTGGAACCAGGTCAACGGAGAAGGCCCTCTGGCGGCGGCGATGGGTGACGTGTTCGGTGGAGCTGATGGGTTGGAGGTGATTTAAAGGAAGAAGATGAGTTGCTGATATTTTAATAATTTTATAAAGTTCAAAAGCTAATATCTTGGTAAAACGAACTCAGAATCGTGCGAAACTGGATCCATTGAAATCGTGGAGTCGAGGGCTTCATAACAAAACTGATTGGGTTGAATTTAGAGCTAGTTGGAAATTTGGGTTAAATTAGACGCACGTTTAATTTAATCCAAAAGAGCTCGTTATTATAACGATAAAAAAAACCAAGGTGAGAACTCCCTAAACTGATTTATAAGTTATTATAATCTTATCTGATTGTATATTGATTGCCTGTGATTGCAATGGTTGCTTCGTGGATGATAAACATTTATTTACAGTTATATATATTGTTTATTGCACATTTAAGCATTAAAAATTACAACGCTTATCTTATGACTGTTGTGTGATGGATGTTTAACTATTATGTGTGTTATTATAATGTTTACACACATTGACACCACTAATATGAAATAATTTGGGTAGTTGATTGACTTTTATTCCAAATCGGGAATTAATCGAATATTTAATAATAAAATATTGGGCAAGATTATTAGTCGAAATTTGACGTCCGATTTTGGATGGACATAAAATATAATTCATTACGATGAACATTTGCAAAAGAAAGAAATTGATTTGAAATAATTTTCAAGTAGTTAAGGTATATTAAACTTTTTATTTTTAAATGAATAGTAACTAGAAAAAGTGATGTTCGGTTAGGGTATCTAGAAAAGGTTTTAACAAAATTTCTTCAAAACCATCTTATTTATTTTCATAATGGATGTCAAAAAATTTGAATTCAAAATAATGAAATTTTAAAAAAATCTTTTGATAATAAAATAGTATTATAATAGTCGTTTAAATACAAATGTATGAATTTGAAGATAAATATTGAAAATATGGTTTACAGTAATTATTATATAATTAATAAACTATTTTAGAAGCAATTCGATATTTTTTTTAATATAAAATCGAAGTTTTGGTTTAAATAGAACTTGTCGCGCAGCGATAGTTCGCGAATTTCGACTAGTGACTTCAAATTGACATTCTGGAAGACCCGACTGTCGGATTCTCTCGAAGTAGAAACCAATAGGTCTGAAATGAAAAGAGCTTTCAAACGAGTATATGAGTTTTAAAATCCAACGCTTATATCTAGAGATAAGTTCAAATCAATTTTGAATAAAAACAATGCTAGTGCCGTTAGTGACCAGAAAATGGATTTTAATAAAATAAGCTATTTTTGTATTATTAAAAATAGGAAAAAATTATGATAAATCATAATAAATGATTTTAAATTTATTTGGAAAAGAAATATGTAGTTTCGATCCATAATTTGGATATTCGTGTTTTCAGCCGAACTGCCTGAAAACGGTAATCGTGAAATTAAGTTAAATAAACTTAAGATTTCCAATTTATTTATTAATTGAATTTGAAAGATGAGTTTTGAAAAATCTTTTAATTAAGATAAATTGAAATGGGGGTTTGGATAGAAATGATCTTCGGATATTGGTATTGATTACCGTTGTGTAAGCGTTTGTTATTTTGTGGAATTTGGAAGATGTTTTACATCATTATTCTACTTATAGTATTTGTTTATCAGAGAATTGGTGTTTAATATAAGTTGATACATTGTATTTTAATTCTTATATTTGATATCAATTGGTTTGGGGTTTGTTGTGAATGGTGTCTTAAATAACACAGTTCTTTAACCCAATTGAAAGTATAAATATGGAATAATTTTTTTAATTAAGATTAATGGAGTTTTTCAAAGTTGAGTTTTCTAATTAATAAACTTAATTGAAATTGAATGGAAATCTACTTAGTGATAATCGAGATGGGTCACCGCGGATGAAGACACTTACTATTTAAGGAATTTAAAAGGCTTTGCCATTATTCCGCTTATAGTATTAGTCCAAGACGAGAATCTATATCAATTATAAACTAATATGATTTCCGTTGTGATTCCATTTCTAATTGAAGTAGGATTTTGGGTTTGCCGTGAACGACGTTTTAAATAACATTTGCTCTTGAACTCATGTAAAGGAAAAGATAAATTTTCCAAGAGTAGTTGAAGTGAAATTTTTAATTAGATTTGAAATGAAAGATGATAATTAAACTAACTGTTAACCATGTTAAAACGCGATGTTAGAGGACTACGGAGTAATTACGGTTTAAGCAGTGAGCCGTTCATGAAGCTCAGTCGTTATAGTGACATGAATCATACCGCGTATACTCTAAGACACATGACGTTCAACTCATGCCGAAAGAAAACATGTCGTGAATATCACTCTGTCGCTCTGTTCATGCCATAATAAATCATGTCGCATACATCATGGCGTGCATACCATGTCGCAAGCCATGCATGTCATACCGTAAATATAAGGGAATAATGAGTTGTAGCAAGCCAAGTCGCTCAAATCATGTCATTGAATAAAGTCATGCCTCATGTCGTTATTTGTCAAAGACAAGCCCAGATCGTATAGCATGCATAATCTCTAAGACCATTCAAGTCGTACATACATTATTTCATCAATGGTTGGACTGCAGAGTTATGCACGTGATGACAACTTGGGAGCTTGAATTGTATATGAGTATTGCACAAGTGACGCATGGCATTGGACATATTAAAGTCACGTAACCCATTCATGGTTCACAAGGCTTCAGGGATACCGCGTATACAACGTCGCTCATTTAATTGCAGCGGCATTCGAGTCATCCGGATATGTGCTAAGTCGCAAGTCCTTTATGGAGACATGGACATGTTTGGACTATATGTTTAAAGCATGCACAGTCAGGACATGCAACACGTGACAGTACGACATAAACAATTTGGATCATGTCGTTACGCTAATGGATTGCTAGCTAAGTCAAGTCGCACGTTATGTAACTAAGTCATTTCCACGACTTGAAATCGGAATCTCCAGTCCACAAGACGAGATGAATTATGCCGCATGGTGTTGGGATGTTGAAGCCGCAAGTAACAGCGAGCAACCGCCAGCTATAAATTTAAAGTGAAGCTCAGTCCGCCTCGAATATGTCATGCCGCAAAGTTGCAAGTGCCTTGATCCTTTCGTGCTGCATCCTGGTGTAATAAAAGCATACCACACAAGGCCAAGCCGCTATGACATAAATCATGAAGTGGTTCTTACGACTTAAATAAGTCGTTGCATTGTTCCAGTAATAAACATGTCGCTAGTTGGATATATGCAGGAGGCAAGTCCAAATAAGTCGTTAGCAGGTTATTAATACGGCTTGGTACCTGCCAACTGTAAAGTATTCATTCCTAGTTATCATCACGTGAAGGGAATGTTTAAGCATGCCATATTATATAAAGTGGCAAGCCATGCCGTGTGCATTGAAAGGATGTTACATAGTCAAGCCACATGAAAACTCATGTCGTTCCAGAAAGTACGTCGCATGTGACAGCTCATGACAGCTGTAAAGACGAATTGCTAGCTGGAAACGCATATTTACAAGTGTGCCACTACCCTAAATCTTTCCTATAAATACTCCACACCATTCACTTATGAGGGTACCAAAAAATTCTACCCCGAAGGGCCGCCGAATCATTTCTCCAACACTTAAAGCTTGATTAATGGCATCCAAAGATCAAAAAACTTCTCTCCAACAGAAAATGGATCAAATCTCTTCCAAACACCATTAATTCTCTCTTAGATTCAATCAAAGCTCCTTAAATCTCCGATAATCCTCTCTATAGTCTAGATCCAACGCTAAATCACCATTGAATCCATGAAGATCATTCAATATCTAAATTGATCGAAAATTTATACATCCAGCATCACAGAGCAAGA
Source organism: Allium sativum (assembly GCA_030737875.1). NCBI lineage: Eukaryota > Viridiplantae > Streptophyta > Magnoliopsida > Asparagales > Amaryllidaceae > Allium > Allium sativum. The sequence goes on from CM060909.1 coordinate 486,815,128, forward strand.
GATCTTGCTGATTCCTCTGCAAAATTAAGTGAAATCTAGATCGGATAGAGAGAGAAAAGAGAGAGATGAACAATATGAGCGAGTTTATGCATTTTGTAAAACAAAGTATGATAATGAGAAGTGATTCAAAAGCGGACGTAGATCTATTTTATATCGAATCACTATAAAAACTCCTGTGGTTTTACTTACTTTTTGCGATTGTGGTCTATTTTTCCTTCTAACCATTTGATGAAGTACTCCCAAAGTACCTTTGATGTTTGAACCAATTTTGGTTTAAACCTTTTGCACCCATCGTGGTTTCACGTTCGCACTTCCTACTCTCACACTTCTCTCAAGTTTAAGAGCCTTGCATTGAAATTCAAAGCCTTGTCCGAGGTCATGGCTAAATCTAAGAAAACCGCTAGTAAGACCATTGGAGAAACTAACAATGTTACTAACACGAAGCTACACCACTAGCTAACCTCTTTGAAGTTGGTGAAAAGTCAATAGGTGGAGTCGGTGTAACTAGGAATGAGTTGGACGCCGCTATTGCCAATATTAACCAACGAGTGGAGAGTTCTACCAAAGCTATGATGGAAAAACTTGATGTTATCCTTGGCGCTCGACCAAATCTAGCCCCTCAAAAGACCCATATTGATCTCGAAGAAAACGACAATTTGTCCGCTTTCGACCATGATCGCAACGACAACATGGAAGAAGGTAATGAATGATTGAGCGACAAAAACGAGGCTAATGTCAAAGACTTGAAGCCAAAAGCTCAGAATCATTCCGAGAGGAATACTCGAAAGGTTTCCAGTCCCACCACGGGGGCACCTCCTCGTCGGGAAGGTAAAGGACCTAAGCTCTCTAACCAAGATTGCATGCCTAGACGAACATTTGGTAAAGAGCTTAGCTTCACAAAGCAACATAACACTGAAGAGTACGTCTCGGATATGATAGATCAAATCATGAAGAAGAATCAAGCTCTCAATGACGATGATAGGGAATGGATTTCTCTCTCGACAAGACTCTGTTTACCGAGAGAATCTAAGGAATAAAGTGTCCGAAGAAATTCAATCCTCCAACCTTGCCTCCGTACAATGGCCTTGTTGATCTCAACTACTTTTTGTTCAAATACGAATGACATTTGAGCACAGCAAAAGCAACAGACAAGATGATATGCCTATACTTTCCTCTATACTTGGAAGGTGTTGCGTCACTATGGTTCAAAAAGCTACCACCTAAGTCCGTAGGTCGGTTCTCTGACTTGACCAAAAAGTTTAAGGAGCAGTTCCACTTGTATGCTACCAAAGCCAAGGATGCTATAACACTTTCAGCAATGAAGCAGAATCCAGGGGAATCCGTTAAAGCTTTTATCGGTCGATTCAATGTTGATTTGTCCGAGGTGAGGAATGCAGAACCTCACGTAATCCTCATGTCTGTAATCGGCGGCATAGATGAGAAGAGGGAATTCAGTAGATGGATTAAGATGAAAGAACCAAACACACTTGAGAAATTCTATAAAAAGGCCGAGGAGTACATGAGAGTGGACAACAATCTTGTGCCTCTTCACGTTATTGATGCTAACCAACTTCTTGAAGATCCCAAAAATGTTGCTACTCGGTATAATCAGAAGAATACTCAGGGGCAAAAGGGCGCTAGCAATGGAAAGCACAACAAAGATTATAAGAAAATTCGCCTTTTCAACCCATCAGAGCTAACGCCTTTGAATGACACTCCTGAAAACATCTATCTGGCAACGAAGAATTCTCAAGAATATGGAGAACCAAAACCGACAAGGATAAGCGAGAAGGCAGCAAACTCGGAAGTTCTATAGGTTCCACAACCAACCCGGTCATAATGCAAATGAATGTAGGCACCTCCAAAGCTTGATTGAGGAGTTGATTCAAAAGAACAGATTGCAACAATATGTAAAGAATCTTAAGCTACAAATCCTTCTACAACTCCTTAGGGGCAAGGGGTATCAAATGACCAGTCCGGTCTAAGCAACGAAGCTCCTGCTCAAACCAAACCGAAGCCAATCATCCACTGACAACTAGTTGCGCTCTAATTTCGATGGCTCAGAATAAGCGATCACCATTGCCACTGCTTTATTTTCTGCTTTATTTCATGCTTTACTTCATGTTTTACTTTTTGCTATATTCAAAACTTCTTGTAAATAGTCTATAATAATCGGCAAGTGATGCACTGAACATTTGCCTAAATCCCTTATTTGCAATATTTTCGATAATTCAAAATTTGATAACAAATAATTCCTTATTACAGGGTATCCGACAAATGCTTGCTTTCTCGAAACCCGATGTAATATGGAAACCGCAACAACACAAGCTCAAACGCCGAGTGCAAAGAACATTAACATGCATCAATGTAACGACTAAAAGCACCACCTAGGAGAGTAAGCGAGAGGCGTTGCCAAGAGTCAAATGGTGGAGAGTTCAGCAAGCGGATGCGAAGTCAATGCCAAAAGTTGCAAGTTCCAAGGGGAAGCTCGCGCCCGACTGCGGTCACTTTACATAGTCAAGTGCATCCAGCAGGAGGTCGACGTTCACTCCACGGAACGATGCAAACCCTTGCAAATCTCAAAGGATCATAACCTCTCATCTAGATGCGATCACTAAATATAACGAGGTGAATCCGACATAAAGACAAACGTCCGAAAGAACCTGTCGGTCCGGCTGTTATTGCCTACTATGGATAAGTGTATCTGACACACAAGTACTGATGTTCATCCTGCGGAATGACACAAACCCTGCAAAGTCCTGTCAAGAGAGCCTCTCAGGTCAGCTGTGATCACTTACTATAATTAAGCACATTTGACACGACGACTGATGGTCACCTTGTGGAACTGCGCAAAAATTGAAGTCCTCTCATAGTAGGGGCAAAATAAAATGCCTCCATAGCAAGGGTAAATTTAAAGTCCCTCCATAGCAAGGGAAAACCCTCCATAGCAGGGGCAAATCAAAATCCTCCCATAGTAAAGGTAAAATTAAAAATCCCTCCATAGAAAGGGTAGATCTAAAATCCTTACATAACATGGGTAAATGTAAAATCCCTCCATAGCAAGGGTAAAATAAAAATCCCTCCATAGCAAGGGTAAATTTAAAGTCTCTCCATAGCAAGGGAAAATCAAAATCCTCCCATAGTAGAGGTAAAATTTAAAATCCCTCCATAGCAAAGGTAAATTTAAAGTCCCTCCATAGCAAGGGCAAACCCTCCATAGCAAGGGAAAATCAAAATCCTTCGTGTCAGACCTTTGCGCTAACACAGAAGGTCCACCTCTCTACAGAAGAGATCAACAATTCTCGGTAAAGTCTATAACGTTGATTCAGTTGGCAGGAGAAGACGAACGTTGGGTTATAAACGACCTCTCAATAGAAGGGGCGTCCAATGAAGTCTCCAATGTCAGAACTGACCGACAAAACGGACAAATGTTGAGCAACGAAAGTCCTCCCACAATAGAGGCAAAATATAAATTCTCCCCAAACAGGGGGCACAAAACCCAAAGACCTCCCCGAACGGGGGCACTGAACCCAAAGTACTCCCCTAAAGGGGACACAATATATAAGTCCTCCCCTAACGGGAGCACAAAGATATAAAACTTCTCTAAGTAGAAGCACTAAACCAACCAGTAAAGTCGGAATTCTTATTGTATTGACAAAGCTAAGAAGATTCATACATATTGACAAGCTCAAATTACTTCGGATGCCAAATTTAAAGCTTCTAGCACATCAATAACAATCAAAGAAACTCGACAAACTGATCACATCGAGCTCTTACGACTCGTGGCGACCCACGGTACGGAGGCAACTCAACCACTTAGGAGTTGAATAATACCTGGAAAATACTGTGGGTCCATCACGACATTGCAACAAGCCCGAAAACCAGTATACTCCTATTGGAAAAGCCAATACACAGGGCTCGATCTTGCCTTCAAAATGGGACATTTGGAAAGTTCTACAAAGTCGATATGCTCGATATATCAATAAAACTCACTGTACTGATGAAGATCAACCTGGGAAACCCAATTAGAATCTCTTAACGTAAAGGCTTCCTCATCTGCAAATCTCCAACCATAAATATCTCGCAAAAATCCAATGATATCTTGCTTCAAATCTAAGGATACGCGATGCTTTAAAAGGCAAACTTGCGAATATGGCATAGCTCGAATCTAATAGAGCAGTAACACTTCTCAAGGAGTTGAGGCTAATATCCGTCAGCAGTTCCAATTTGAAATATAAAAAACGAGATTGAGCAGTAATCACGCACTGGGTAAGCCGTCATGAAACATAGATTAAAATTTTTATACATCCCAGGATGATCCATGGTTACAAAACGAATTCAAATTCGAATTTCTAAATCTAACTAAGCTAGTGCAACATGTCTAAAGATGAACAATCAGCAACCCGGGACAATTCTGCGTCAAATTCAGGAATGCCAACATAAGTGCACGCTTAATTATAAAACATATTAAGTTAAGCAAAAAATGGCATTTTCCTGACAATTTATCAAGGAGGTAGGGAACAACCAAAGACTGATCCGTTTACAGTCCAAGAGCTGCGGTCATTATAGCCTCAGAAACCCAAATCGAAGCTCCGACTTGAACAGGAACACATTTTATAAAGCGTAAACTGTCGTGCAAGATCATATATGATCAAGGCTTGAAATCTGTAATCGGTATACATATCAATTAGCAGAACTCAAGTGTTGTTGTGAATTCGGATTAGAGGATCGTAGCTGTACAGACAATGTTTGACGAGTTATAGATAGTTAAACAAAATAATTTTGTATTGACACGATATTCAATCTCAGTCACAAAGCTTACTATAATTCATTTTTAATGATTACATAACCTGTTATTGATGTGGATGATTAATAACAAAGTATAAGTCCAAAATCGTGCAAGTGCTTGTTTTGATTACAAAACAGGGGGCATGAAACATAAAAATTCAAAGCACAATTTGACATAGCAAATAAAAAGCTACAACTGAATCTCAACGCAAATTATATTGACAATGTTCATTTCGAAGTTCGTATTTCTTACAAGAAAACACAAGCTTCAAGGGGCAAATGTTAACCCTGTTAAAATGCGGTTCGAATAATTGAAGTTAGAGGACTACGGATTAATTATGGTTTAAGCAGCGAACCGTTCGAGAAGTTCAGTCGTTAACGCGACATGAATCATACCGCATATACTCCAAAACGCATGACGTTCAACTCGTGCCGCATGAAAACATGTTGTGAATATCACTGTGTCGCTCTGTTTATGCCATAAAAAATCATGTTGCATACATCATGGCGTGCAAACCATGCATGTCATACGGTAAATATATGGGAACAATGAGCTGTAGCATGCCAAGTCGCTCAAATCATGTCATTGAATAAAGTCATGCTGCATGTCGGTCAAAGACAGGCCCAAATCGTATAACATGCTTAATCTCCATGACGATTTAAGTCGTACAGATCTTATTTCATTAACGGTTGGATTGCAGAGTCATGCACGTGATGGCAACTCAAGAGCTTGAATTGTATATAAGTATTGTACAAGTGACGCATGGCATTGGACATATCAAAGTCACATAATCCATTCATGGTTCACAAGGCTTCAGGGAGACCGCGTATACAACATCTCTCATTTAATTACAGTGACATTCGGGTCATCCGGATATATGTCAAGTCGTAAGTCATTTATGACGACATGGACACATTTGGACTGTACGTTTAAAGCATGCACAGTTAGGACACGCAACACGTGGCGGTACGACATAAACAATTTGGATCATGTCGTTACGTTAATGGATTGCTAGCTAAGTCAAGCCACTCATTATGTAACTAAGTCGTTTCCATGACTTGAAATCAGAACTGCCAGTCCACAAGACGAGATGAATCACGCCGCATGGCATTGGATGTTGAAGCCGCAAGTAACAGCGAGTAACCGCCAGCTGTAAAGTAAAAGTGAAGCTAAATCGACCGTAAATATGTCATGCCGCAAAGTTGCAAGTGCCTTGATCCTTTCATGCCGCATCCTGGTGTAATAAAAGCAAACCTCACAAGGCCAAGCTGCTATGACATAAATCATGACATGGTTCTTAAGACTTAAATAAATTTGTTGCTTTGTTCCAGTAATAAGCATGTTGCTAGTTGGATATATGCAGGAGGCAAGTCCAATAAGTCGTTCGTAGGTTATTAATACAGCTTGGTACCTTCTAGTTGTAAACTATTCATTCCTAGCTATCATCACATGAAGGGAATGTTTAAGCATGCCATATTATATAAAGTGGCAAGGCATGTCGTGAACGTTGAAATGATGTTACACAGTCAAGGCGCATGAAAACTCATGTCTTTCCAGAAATTTTGTCGCGTGTAATAGTTCATGACAACTGTAAAGACAAATTGCCAGCTGGACACGCTTATTTACAAGTGTGCCAGAACCCCTAAATCATCCCTACAAATATCCTACACCATTCACTTACGAGGGGACCGAAAATTTTACCCCGAAGAGCCGCCGAATCATTTCTCCAACACTTCAAGCTTCATTCAAAGCTTCATTAATGGCTTCCAAGGATTAAACAACTTCTTTCCAACAACAAATGGATCAATTCTATTCCACACACCATTAATTCTCTCTCAAACGAAATCAAATCTCCGCTAATCCTCTCTATAGTCTAGATCCAACACTAAATCGCCATTGAATCCATGAAGATCATTCAATTGCTAAAGTGATCGACGATTTATACATCCACCATCACAGAGTAAGAGATCTCACTGATTCTTTTGCAAAATTAAGTGAAATCTAGATAATATAGAGTGAGAAAAGTGAGAGATGAACAATATGAGCAAGTTCATGTATTTTGTAAACAAAGTATGATAATGAGAAGTAATTCAAAAGTGGATGTATATCGATTTTAGATCGAACCACTATAAAATTTCTTGTGTTTTTACTTATTTTTTACGATTGTGGTCTCATTTTTACTTCTAAACATTTCATGAAGTACTCCCGAAGTACCTTTGGTGTTTCAACCAATTTTGGTTTAAAACTAACCAAAAGCACGAGGGGTGTTAGTTATGGAGTACCACCATTTTTACTCCATGGGATAAATATGATGGGAGGATAACGATTCGAGAAATTACATTTATAAGGTTCGGCAATCCCAATAAGGCTTGGTAACCTTGATTAGAGTTGAATCTGTGAAATAAGTTTTTTATAATCTATTGAAACGATTTCTAAGGAAAGAATTAAATATGAGTTTAAATGATGTAATTCTTTGATAAGATTTGGATAGGAGTAGTTCCCAATGTAAAGAAAAATTTGAGTATATGAATATTTCAAAATGGAATGAGACTCATGATATGTTTATATATCAATTATGGTTTGAAAGAAGCGCTAGTTATTTCAAAAAGACCGGGTTTCGTCCCATTCTGAATAATTAAACGACGAGTATTAAAAATACTTTAAGACGGTGGTCGAAGACTAGCGATCATCACATCGTCTGGATTATTGTTGATGTCTCGATTGGGTTGTGCACCCAAGACGATGTAATTAGTGCGGTCGTCCAAACGTACTTGGAGATTGATCGAACGTGCATGGGCCTCTCTCCTTAATTGGACGAGGAATAAGATACCTTCGGTTCAGTTCAAACCCAGAACATACTTGTAAACAGATGTCTGTCTAATGTTGTATTTTACAACATAAAAGATTGGCTTATATTGATGTTATATTAGTTGATGGCGGCGAATTTATTCTTTTTGCTTAACACTCTCCTCTGAGACTTCGGTATTCAGAGGGTTATGATTAACAGACACCGATAATATGTTGTGAATTAACAACGTGGCATGCTAAGTACTGCTGGCAGATAAATCCAAGTTATGTTGAAAAGCAGAGCTTTGTGGTACATTGTCTCTAGGGCCACACACGCCGAAATGAGCCAAAAACCAGATGATGGATCGTAGAGATATGGGATAGCATTCCCTTCTAGTTGAAAAGTAATGTCATTGTATGGAGCTCAGGTAGGTTTTACTTATGTGGATGTTGGAGAGTCGCCTCGTATGACAGTCAGACACAACTGGGGGAACATTATGTTCAAGTAAGATTCAATCAGCCGCGTTTAGTGTTGGCCGGCTCTGTTGATCCAATAGATTCAATGTTTGACTCCTGAAACATTTGCTAGAGTGTTTTGAATGCGTATAAGGAAGATCCTTTTCCTTGGTTCATTGACGGAATCCAATTTCCAATATGAGACTTCGTGTTTTAGTTGTATACTTATATGGTGATATAATAAGATAGTGTATTATGTCGTCTAAGGTTGATGCATTTATTTGTGAAATTGATTTCCACACTATGCACTAGTAAGAATATCAATATTTATTTTTCGCATATCAAACATGTTTGGTTGTTATAAGGTAAAACCTTTTCCTCCGGTTTGCATTGCATTGTGTGATGGGACTTGAGTCCTATAATAGCTTCATTTTTCAGAAAGCATGGCGAATAATTTATGATTAGTATTCATGTGGAGAAAACATGTTCCGTGTTATACGGTGTGATCCTGTGATTTGCCCTACCTTATAATAAAGATTTATAACTATTTTAGTTCTCACACCAGTCTCATGACTGACTCAGAGTTTATTGTTTTCCACCTAAACTTTAGATGCCCATATTTTCCACACTGGCAGCTAGTAGTTTTTGGTTTGCAGATATTTTAAAGCAGGTGCTGGATTAAAGCTTAAAGCTATGTCCAGAAAAATTGATAGTCTTCCGCTGATAGTTTTGTTTATGTTTTCCATTGTGTACGTATTATTTTATGATACTGTTATTTCCGTTGTACGTTGTATTTATTGTTGTACTCTGATGTAAAAGTTATTGTAATGATAATGAAAAGGTTATTTTGTTCTGTTCTTATTAATCAGAATCCCATGCGACTCGGGGATTTTTACCATTTGGATCGGACTTATGTTGCTTATAGTCGACTCGAAAGGAGGGAGTCCCTTGGTCGTCACAGATAACTTGGTTAATTAGCATTACCATAATAACTTGGGTGTTGGGAACACTTTTGAGTAACATGATACAATTCATTGGCTCTCGAATTTGAATTCAACTGCCAACAATAACAACTACTAGCAAATGGTCATGACCGTCCAAACCAAAAGATAATGTTGGAAAACAAATGTTCCCTCTTCTTATATGAATGCAATCCCAGTTAGCATAAAAGATATATTTCTCTATTTTCGAAATTCTCAAATATAAGCATCTTAGGATAAACTTATGAATGATTTAATGAACTATGCAAGTAATCACAAAGAGCATATATTATATCCTAGAAGAAATTTTTTAATCAACCTTTTACGAGAAAAAGTGTAACAACCCAGAATTTCAAAACCAATTTAAAAAATTTATTTTAATGGATTTTGAATATTTAAAATAATTTATTTTAAATAATAGCGACTAAAAATTTATTTTAAATCGAAGTTAGAACAAATATTTTTAATTTAATTATAAAAGGAGTTAGAAATAGCGCGGTAGTTTGAAAATTTGAATTTGAACTTTGACTGAATGTACAGGATGCAAAATAAATTGGATTTTAGTGAAACCAAAAATATCTAAATCTATTTAAAATTTTCTTTCCAAAGAATCTGAAAATTGAAATTTCACAGCAGGAATCAAAAGTTGTTCCCAGTTTAAATTTCAGAATGGTCACTATAGAATTTATATTTTTTTTTAATATTAAAAATAGTCATTTTGCAAATGACCTCCGTTTTCGATGAAACCACTTTTGTTGGATTCGGAATGTCAAATTATTTCTAGAGTTCAATTTTCATACATTTTAGAATCAATATGTGAGCGTGGCAAAGGAAAATGTGTTTTGTCAATTTCAGTAAAATTGGATCGACCAGAAAATGGCCATTTTTCAAACGGTCTCCAAATTCAACGAAATTAGTTTTGTTAGGATCGTATCGTCAAAACATAACTAGAAATAATTTTTCTGTAATTTTTAGAGTTAGTATGTGGCCCCGGTAAATTTAAATGTTCGATCAAATTGAATAATTAAATGATTTATATTTTAAAACAAAGAAAAGTGGGCAGAGAAGATCAAACGGGCTGATGGGATCTAGCCATTATGTCCGGAAGGGGGGTATTTGGCTAGGGGCAACATTGGTTGGGCTGAATTTGGTGCTAGTATAAGTTAATGGGTTTTTCTGAAAATTTATGAATTAAAATATAAAAACATTATAAATACACCTAACTAACCCTAACCCTAACCCATTATCAGTCGCCGCCTTCTTTGTAAATCGATGGCGATGGAGCTTCCAAATTCAATCCTTAATTATCCTCAAACTGTTCAATATTATTTCATGGATCCAAAAGCAAAACTGAAGAACTTTCCTAGATCAATGAATTCATAGGGTAATGATGGAAAACCGTGAAGTATTTTGCATGATTTTCGAGATGCAAGATCTTCCTTTCATCACCGTTTTTCATGAACCAGGGGCTGTCGAGGTTTACGGGGTTGATGGTGCAGGGAGATGGTGGCAAGGGGGTATCATGGTCAGTTCCGATTAGCCTCCGTCCAGCTACATTGGCGTGCGCAGGGGGTCCTATGAGTCGATGATGGGTTGATTTCTTCCTGGAGTAATAATGAACTAAGAAGACGAGTTAAGGTTTAAATTAAACCTTGATTAATTGGCCTAATGATGTAGCTAAAGTTATTTAATTATTTTAATTAATCGTTAATGTAACCAAATGATTAAAAGGCCATAACTTTTGCAAACTAAATCAGAATGGGACAAAACTGAATGTGTTGGAATCACAACGATGAGATCTACATTTCAGAACTGATTGGGACAGAAATAGAGCATGTTGGAAATTCAGATAAAATCATGGTGAGATTTCTCGATTTAAAATTAAAATATATATATATATATATTGATTATGGTTGTGATGTTAAATATGTGTGCCGTATAAAATTTAGATTGATTGATTGAATGTGGTGGTGATGATATGTTGGATTATATGTTATTTTAAAATAAAATTATCATTTTATTAGGAATGTCATGTTAGTATAAATTATCATTTTAGTGATGAAATGTCATGTAGTATAAAATGGTCATGTCATGTTAGTATAAATTATCGTTTTAGTGATAAATATCATTTTTAGAATCATGTTATATTATAATTAAAAATATCATTTTTTTTAGAATTATTTATGTTAGAAATTAAATTTGTCATTGATGTTAGAAATTGAATTTGTCATTTATGTTAGAAATTAAATTGGTCATTTATGTTAAAATTAAATTTGTCGTTTATGTTAGAAATTAAATTTGTCATCTTTTGTTAAATTAGAATTAACGATATAAATTTGTCATCTTTTATTGAATTAGGATTGACAATATTAAATTGTCATTTATTAGAATAATGATAGGTCATGTTATAAATGTCATTTATTTAAAAACATTATGTTAATATGAAAATATCATTCATTTAGGAATGTCATTTTATAAGAAAATGTACATTAGAATAAAAATAACATTTTGTTAGAAAATGTAAAAATAATAAAAAGAACAATTTTGTTATAAAATGTTACATTAGAAATAAACAACATTTTTGTTATAAAATGTTGCATTAGAAATAAATAGCATTTTTGTTATAAAATGTTGCATTAGAAATAAATAGCATTTTTGTTACAAAATGTTAAGTTTGACAAAAATATCATTTTTGTTATAGAATGTTACATTAGTATAAAAACATTATTTTGTTAGCAAATGTTACATTAGAATAAATACATCATTTTATTAGTATATGTTATGTTAAAAGAAACATGTCATTTTGTTAGTATTTGTTGTGTTAAATAAAATATGTCATTTTATTAGTATATGTTATGTTGAAATAAACATGTCATTTATTTAGGATCATGTTTGGTAAAATAAAAATGTCATTTTTATTGTATTAAAATTGTTAGAAATATAAATATCATTTATGTTCATTTGGAATTGTCAGAAATGAAGTATCATTTATGTTTATTTTAGAAATGACATTTATGTTCATTTAGAATTGTCAGAAAATGAAGTTCAATTATGTTCATTTAGAAATGTCATTTATGATTGTCAAAGATAAAATTAACATTTTTATATGTCATGTATACATTAGTTTTGTATACATATTAATACTTACATTTTTGTATGTCATGTGTACATTAGTTTTGTATATATATTTAAATTTACATTTTTATATGTCATTTAGATTAGAACATATTTGTCAAATAAATTTGTCATTTAGATTAAACATACTTTGTAAATAAATAGGTCATTTAATTAGAAACGTCGTTTAATTAGAAATGACATTTTATTAGAAAATTTATCATTAGTTAAAATATGATTTGTGCTAGATTAAAACATTATCATTATAATGTTATTATGGTAATGAAATTAAATTATAAATATTTATTTATAATTTAAAAAAATGAAAATTCGTTAAATAGAAAATAATTCAAACTGAATTGTGATTGGTTAAATTCATTATCCAATGATTTATTTATATGAACTGTTGTTGGCTGAAAAACCCACATGGGTATTGGGATGATATTTGTCATACACTAGTCCCAATTGTTTAGTTATCTGTCAATCGATAGATTGACAATCTATGATGAGCATTATTTATTTATTATTTTAATGCTCACACAATTATTAATTCCACTCTAGATGTGAATGGATGGTTTATTGATTATTTATCATTACTGTTATATGCATATGCAATGTATGAAATCCATATGACCGAATTTATATGGTAATTGATGGAGTTACATTCTGATTCAAAATACTTTTAATAGAAATATATTTGAAAATAAAGAACAATTTTATATAAAGAATAGTTTATAAATAATGAATATTTTTCAGTGAAATAACTACAATTAAAAATTATAATTGCATTTTTGACACGAGGTTAAGTTGCATTTGTGGTGGAAGTCTGCCGGACCCGACCGACATATCCAGCAGCCACTAATGTTGAACCTAATGTGAGAGGTCTAAGTGTGCAAATACGAAGTGGGCTATGACACGAGGATAATCCAACTTGTGGGATAAGTCTGCCCAGACCCGACCGGCATGTTCAGCATCCGCAAGTTGTAGGCCTAATGTGGGAGGTCTAGCCCATTATAAACCAAAAATGGACATGGTAATGAATTGGACTATTTAGCCCATTATAAGTTGAAATACCATTTTAACCCGAACAGCTTTATCGTTCGTTTTTATTCATTTAATAATGAATAGAATAAAAAGTAGTAATTTCCAAAATCTAATATTTTGAAAACATTATTTTAATAAATAAATAGAATAAATCATTAATTAAGATTTGATGAAGTTTTCCAATAAATTAATATTTACTTGGAATTAAATAATTAAATTGGATTTTTAGGTTTGTCGTGAATGGTGTCTTCAATAACACTGTTGTTAAACCCAGTTTTGAAAAGAATAAGTCTTTTAAATTAAGATTATTAGAAGTTTTCCAATTATATTTAGAAATTAGATCAAAATAAAATGTGAATTGGGTTTATTGTGAACTATGTTTTAAACGACACTTGTTCTTTAACCCAATTAACAGTGAAAATATAATTTGGAATTTATAAATCTTTTATTAAGATTTAAATGGGAATTTTCCAAAGTAAAGTTTCCAATTTAATATATTAAACTGGAATTGAATAGAATTCGATTTAATAATAATCAAGATGGGCTTCTGTAAAAGATGGTCATTACTACATATGGAATTTAAAGGCTTGGCAGTTACTCCATTTACATTATCAGTCTGATACAGAAATTTATATCGATTATACATTGATTTGATTTGTGTGAAAATTCCATATTTTATGGAAGATGATTTTCGGGTTTACCGTGAACTGTGTTTTAAAATGACATTAGTTCTTTAACCCAGTTAAAGATAAGATCAATTTCTTAAAGTTGAATAATCATTAAATACTGATTTTTGATATTAAAACCGAATTGGTGTTTTTAATGAATCTTTAAAAAGAAGATTAAGGAATAAATTCAAAGAATTTATCTTTGATAAAATTAATGGGGACCTTTCCCTAATAATGAGAATATTTTATTAAAAGAATATTCTGAAATGGAATGAGGCGTTTGATGTGTTTTTATAGCAATTTATTATTGATTATACAATACGCGAGTTATTCGGAAAAACCGGGTTTAACTCGTTCCGAATAATTACTACGACGATTAAGAGTCGAAGATGAAGACGGTGATTGAAGATCGGAGGTCCTCACATTGTTTGAACGATTACTGATGTCTTGATTGGGAGGCATCCCAAGACAAGGTAATAATTGGTGATCGTCCAGACGTACTTGGAGATCGATGGATATGCGAGTACCTCTCTCCTGTATTGGACATATGGGACGAGGAATAAGGTGTCTCCAGTTTCTTTCAGACCTAGAACGGACTTGTAAATGGATGTGTGTCTGACATTGGATTTAATTCTATGTAAATTAATTTCTATTCAATATATAACCGTTGGTGGAGGAGAATTTATTCTTTTGCTTTGCATCCCTAGATGTTATGGATTGATAGTTATTGATAGCATGGCGTGGATTGTCAATGTGGCACGCCAAGATGCAAATGATCAAAGCTTTTGTTGAAAAGCAGAGTTTTGTGGTTGATGTTCAAAGCATAGCTTATTTCGGCATAGCTCTGTGTATAACGTTACCTCGCGAGCCTCACACCCCGGTTAGAGTCAGAAACGGGACAAGGGAGTGCACACGTTTCTTTCTAGTTAGAAGTGGTGTTAGGGTTTTTACAAAGCCCGACATTTTTACTTATGTGGTTGATGGATTATGAGGCGCCTCAGATTTATTGGTCGATTGTGACCATTTTATAGGTTCAATAGGACCAGGAAGCTTTTGTTCAGGAATTGCCAATCCACTAATGTTATTTGTGGACCGACCCTGCAGGATCCAAGGGTTCACTGCGGGGAATCCTAAGACATTGCTAGAGTGTCTCGAATCGGTAAGGAGATCGTTCCTAGCCTTGACTCATGATGGAATCCCAATTTCCAATATGACACCATGTGGTTTTGATTGTATAACTAGTATGGCGACATAATATATGGTAGCAACGCCGTCTATGATTAATACATTATGATTGAAATGTTTTTGAAACATATGTACACTAATAATAATATCAAATCTGTTTTATCGTATCAAGCATTTTTTACCATTATAACATAAAACTCTATCCTCCGGCTTGCGTTTCATTGTGTGATGGGACCTGAGTCTTATAATGGTTTAATTTTTCTAAAAATCATTGCGGTGTTTAACGATTTACTTTATATCATGCACTGGCAATCCAATGGAGTGAACCCGTTCTGCGTTAGCGGCGTGGTCCTGTGGTTAGCCTTATTATTAGATAAGTTAAGTAGATTTCTCATACTAGTCCCATGACTGACCCGTAGTTTTTTCACTTTGCAAACTCGGGTGCCCTCTTTTCCACATGGGCAGTCAAGTAGCTTACTTTGCAGATATATTGAGCAGGATTCTGGATCGAAACTTAAAGTTGTGTCCAGAGCATTGATAGACTTCCGCTGTGGTAGTTTATTCATTTCCGCTACCATGTATTAAATCTTTTGTAAATTATCTTCCGCCGTATTATTTATGGATGTACTCTGATATATTCTGTACTCTGATGTTACGTTATTATGATGTAATAAAAGTCTTCTGTTATTTGTTCTGATGTGTTGTATTCCCAAAGATAGCTTATTCGGGTTTTTGAACGGTCATAGCCAATTTTGCGATCGATTAGGTTCGGGCGAAATCCGAATCGTTACAGTTGGTATCAGAGCTCTGGTTAGCTCAAATCTTTGGGGTACAACTCGTTAGAACTGAAAAAAGGACTCATCGGAGATTGGATTAGTAATATCCTATAAAAGAATACTCATTAGAGATAGGATCGGTAGTATCCTAGAATAAGAAAACTCATTAGAGATGGGGTTAGTAATGCCCTAGAATGAGTTAAGAGTGACAAATTTATAATTAACGTATTTGTGATTATATATATAATCCGATCTTAGAAAATATGATTTTTGAATAAATAAAAGTTATATATATATATTTGAAAAGTTAATCAACTAATAAGATTATAGAAACCAATTAAAAGAATGAAAATTTAGTGGTTAGTTAAACAACTTTTAGCCTTGTTCCTTTTCGAGGACAAAAAGATTTTAAGTAGGGGAGATTGTAACAACCCGGAATTTCTGAACCAATTTAATTTTTTTATTTTAATGGATTTTGAATATTTAAAATAATTTATATTAAATAATAGCGACTAAAAAATTATTTTAAATCGAAGTTAGAACGAATATTTCCGATTTAACTATAAAAGGAGTTAGAAATAGCGCGGTAGTTGGAAAATTTGAATTTGAACTTTGACTAAATGTATAGGATGCAAAATAAATCTGATTTTAGTGAAACAAAAAATATCTAAATCTATTTAAAATTATCTTTGCAACAAATCTGAAAAATTGAAATTTCATAGTGGGATTCAAAAGTTGTGCCTAGTTTAAATTTCAAAATGGTCGCTATAGAATTTATATATATATTTTAATATTAAAAATAGCCATTTTGCAAACGACCTCCGTTTTCGATGAAACCACTTTTGTTGGATTCGGAATGTCAAATTATTGCTAGGTTTCAATTTTCATAATTTTTAGAATCAATATGTGAGCGTGGCAAATGAAAATGTGTTTTGTCAATTTTAGTCAAATTAGATCATACCAGAAAATGGCCATTTTTCAAAAGGTCTCCAAATTCGATGAAATTTGTTTTATTAGGACCGTATCGTCAAAACATAACTAGAAATAATTTTTCTGTAATTTTTAGAGTTACTATGTGCCCCGGTAAATTTAAATGTTCGATCAAATTGAACAATTAAATGATTTATATTTTAAATAAAGAAAAGTGGTATGAGATGAACAAACGGGCTAACGGGACCTAGTCCATTGTGTCCGGAAGGGGGGTATTTGGCAAGGGGCAACATTGGTTGGGCTGAATTTGGAGCTAGTATAAGTTAATGGGTTTTTCTGAAAATTTATGAATAAAAATATAAAAACATTATAAATACACCTAATTAACCCTAACCCTAACCTATTATCAGCTGCCGCCTTCTTTATAAATCGATGGCGATGGAGCTCCCAAATTCAATCCTTAATTATCCTCAAATCATTCAATATTATTTGAAGGATCCAAAAGCAAAACTGAAGAACTTTCCTAGATCAATGAATTCATAGGGTAATGATGGAAAACCGTGAAGTATTTTGCATGATTTTCGAGCTGCAATCTCTTTCGTTCATCACCGTTTTTCACGAACCAGGGGCCGTCGAGGTTTATGGGGTTGATGGCGCGGGGAGGTGGCGGCAAGGGGGTTGTCGTGGTCAGTTTCGATCATCCTTCGTCCAGCTATAGTGGTGTGCGCAGGAGGGTCCTTTGAGTCAATGATAGGTTGATTTCTTCCTGGAGTAATAACGAACGAAGAAGACGAGTAAAGGTTTAAATTACGGGTGCATTTTTTACAGGTCCCTATTAAATTTCAAAATATAAAAAAACCCGGTGATAAAAATAATATAGAATACATCCCTATTTTTGAATTTCCGCTAAAAAAATTCCAGATCTACCCTTATACACCTAAAAAACTATCCAACAACTGTTTGTCCTCATTTACTCAGTCTATCGCTCCTATTATCTCGCTCATAAAGTAAATCCTACAATTCTGGAAAACCGTCTATCACTCCAACAACGTTTTTTTTTTACTTTTTTTGATTTTTATGAAAAACTAGAGAATTAGATACATATATTACGTAAAATTGCATACATATATTAATATTGTGCATAAAAAAATTATTAGTTTTGCGCAACAATGAAGTAGACGTGCATAAATTAATTTTATACAGAAATAAATAATTACTTGAATGTAGGGACTACAATTTTTTTATTAACATTTTTGATTTTTACGAAAAACTAAACAATTACATACAAATGTTACTTAAAATTGCATAAATTTATGCAACTAAGTGAAATAATTGCATACATATACAAAATTGTACTACATAATTGCTGAAACAAAAGAAATGACAAAAAAGTAAATACATATAATTATAACAAGATGCATATATATATATATATATATATATATATATATATATATATGCAAATAACAGAAATATGTGCATACATACATGAAAAATTTCATAACATTTACATGTACTACATCAAAAAATAAGTACAGACCACATTTACATGTACTACATAAAAAATTTCAAAACATTTACAAAGCAGAGATGATGGTCTTTTGCAGAACAAGTAATTTTGTTAAGACCCAGTTTATTGCGCAAACCACATCTTATAGTCTCTGTAGAAACAACTGCAGATTTCAATCATTTGGAAAAAGATGGACGACCAAGCTTCAACAACACCACTACACCAATATCCGCCGGAACACTATTAGCAAAAAAAGAAAATCAACATTAATAAGCTTAATGTGCAGTAACCTAAATTACAAAAATTGCTTCAGAATAATATAAATACATGCGTACAAATCAGCAAAATAACAATAATTTCTGAATATTTATATGCAAGTATTCCAGATATATGCATCGAAATATGAATATATTTGTAAAATAATATGTTTTTCTGTTTGTTTGTTAAAAAATTGCATACATATATGCATATATTAAAAATAGCTGCATATTTGTCCGCAACTTTTTATCAGAAGTTCAACAAAAATCAAAGATATTTTCCTACATCTTACACAATAATTTCTGAATATTTATATGCAGGTATTCCAGATATATGCATAAAAATATGAATATATTTGTAAAATAATATGTTCTTCTGTTTTTTTGATAAAAAATTGCATACATATATGCATATATTAAGAATAGCTGCATATTTGTCCGCAACTTTTTATCAGAAGTTCAGCAAAAATCAAAGATATTTTCCTACATCTTACAGATCGCGATTTTGAATGTTTTTCTGTTTATATTTTCATCAAAAATTGCATACATATATGCATATAATAAGAATAGCTGCATATTAGTCCGCAACTTTTTATCAGAAGTTCAGCAAAAATCAAATATATTTTCCTACATCAAGTTATGCAACTCGACTCCAGTTTCATCAGAGCAGTACCATACAAAGTTTTTTTTTTTTGAAACATAAAAACTCCATTAGTTCAAAACAAATTTTTTTTTTGAAACATCCATACAAAGTTAATATAGCGGAAAGTATAGTTCAATTTCAGACAAAACCTCAATTGACAACAAAGACACAATTTTTTACTTGTTTCAAAAAACAAAAGAATAAGAACTACACAGTACGTCCATAAGGAACTATGAAGCACCACTCAACCTCCAGATGTAAGGAAACATATCTCGCTCAAATTTGTTTTATGCTTGAAATGCATGCTGAAATTACAAACGAATACAGGAAAAAAAATCCAAAAAAAAATAAAATACTTGAGTTCAGTGAATTTCTCATCAAAATTAAACTTAGGAAATGAGAACAACCATAAACAAGTCACATGCAGATCAAATTACAGGTCCATAGTCCACACAAAAAGATTAAAGCATCCAACTTTCTATTGTTTAGCGACATATGAAGCCGCAGGTTACATTTAGGAAGATCTGTAACACCCGTTGCCTGAATTACTAACCCATACAAAAATCCATACAAATAGATTTTCAAATAACTGCATAATTAGGGTACTGAATTACTAACCCGTTGCCTGAACGAAGAAGAAGATGAAGATCACCAGTTGAGGAGCTTTCAATTTTGACTAAAATCGCGATTAGGAGGTTGTCCAGGAATTGCGGATTCACCGAATAAGAAGATGCGGATCACGATTTTGGTTGCTGGAAGTGAGGCTGACGAATTAGATTTATGCTGACGAATCAGGATTTGGATTGAGAAGAGATAACCTCAGGCGGCGATGGCGGAAGCAGCCACCGATTAGAGGCCATGAATTTCATTAGAGCCGCCGCCGCCATGGAGAACGAAAATTAGGTTTCTGGAAAAGAAAAAAAAACTAATTACGTAATGAGTAGATCCGACCTAGGTAAATACGGCGTGAATTAAGAAAAAGGGCATTTTTGTAAAAATATCAGACGCTGTTTGAAATTAGGGATGTAATTTATATGTTTTGAAACAGGAGGATGTGAGCCTAATTAAGTTTTATTTCAAGGATGTGACCCTAATTTTCACTTAAATTAAACCTTGATTAATTAGCCTAATGATGTTATTAAAGTTATTTAATTATTTTAATTAATCGTTAATGTAACCAAATGACTAAAAGGCCATAACTTTTGCAAACTTAATCAGAATGGGACAAAACTGAATGCGTTGGAACCGCAACGATGAGATCTACATTTCAGAACTAATTGGCACAGAAACAGAGCACATTGGAAATTCAGATAAAATAATGGTGAGATTTCTCGATTTAAAATTTTAAATATATATATATATACTGATTATGGTTGTGATGTTAAATATGTGTGCCGTATAAAATTTAGATTGATTGATTGAATGTGGTGGTGGTGATATGTTGGATTATATGTTATGTTAAAATAAAATTATCATTTTATTAGGAATTTCATGTTAGTATAAATTATCATTTTAGTGATGAAATGTCATGTAGTACAAAATTGTCATGTCATGTCAGTATAAATTATCATTTTAGTGACAAATATCATTTTTAGAAGCATGTTATGTTAGAATTAAAAATATCATTTTTTTAGAATTATTTATGTTAGAAATTAAATTTGTCATCTATGTTAGAAATTAAATTTGTCATTTATGTTAGAAATTAAATTGGTCATTTATGTTAGAAATTAAATTTATCGTTTATGTTAGAAATTAAATTTGTCATCTTTTGTTAAATTAGAATTGACGATATAAATTTGTCATCTTTTATTGAATTAGGATTGACAATATTAAATTGTCATTTATTAGAATAATGATAGGTCATGTTATAAATGTCATTTATTTAAAAACGTTATGTTAATATGAAAATATCATTCATTTAGGAATGTCATGTTATAAATGTCATTTTTTAGAAAATGTACATTAGAATAAAAATAACATTTTGTTAGAAAATGTACAAAAGAATATAAAGAACATTTTTGTTATAAAATGTTACATTAGAAATAAACAACATTTTTGTTATAAAATGTTGCATTAGAAATAAATAGCATTTTTGTTATAAAATGTTGCATTAGAAATAAATAGCATTTTTGTTACAAAATGTTAAGTTTGACAAAAATATCATTTTTGTTATAGAATGTTACATTAGTATATAAACATTATTTTGTTAGCAAATGTTACATTAGAATAAAAACATCATTTTATTAGTATATGTTATGTTAAAACAAACATGTCATTTTATTAGTATTTGTTGTGTTAAATAAAACATGTCATTTTATTAGTATATATTATGTTGAAATAAACATGTCATTTATATAGGATCATGTTTTGTAAAATAAAAATGTCATTTTTATTGTATTAAAATTGTCAGAAATATAAATATCATTTATGTTCATTTGGAATTGTCAGAAATTAAGTATCACTTATGTTCATTTAGAAGTATCATTTATATTTATTTTAGAAATGACATTTCTGTTCATTTAGAATTTTCAGAAAATGAAGTTCAATTATGTTCATTTAGAAATGTCATTTATGATTGTCGAAGATAAAATTAACATTTTTATATGTCATGTGTACATTTGTTTTGTATACATATTAAAACTTACATTTTTATATGTCATGTATACATTAGTTTTGTATACATATTAAAATTTACATTTTTATAAGTCATTTAGATTAGAACATATTTGTCAAACAAATTTTTCATTTAGATTAAACATATTTTGTAAATAAATAGGTCATTTAATTAGAAACGACATTTAATTAGAAATGTCATTTTATTAGAAAATTTATCATAAGTTAAAATATGATTTATGCTAGATTAAAACATTATCATTATAATGTTATTATGGTAGTGAAATTAAATTATAAATATTTATTTATAATTTAAACAAATGAAAATTCGTTAAATAGAAAATAATTCAAAATGAATAATAATCGGTTAAATTTATTATCCAACGATTTATTAATCTGAACTGTTGTTGGCTGAAACCCCACACGGGTATTGGGATGATATTTGTCATACACTAGTCCCAATTGTTTAGTTATCTGTCAATCGATAGATTGACTGTAACAACCCGGAATTTTGGGGCCAATTTAAAAATTTTATTTTAGAAATTTTAATGGATTTAGAATATTTAAAATAATTTATTTTAAAGAATAACGACTGAAAATTTATTTAAACCGAAGTTGAAATGAATAAATTTAATTTAATTATAAAAGGAGTTTAAAACAGCGCTGCAGTTTGAAATTTTGAATTTGAACTTTGACTGAATATACAGGATTCATTATAAATCAGAATTGAGCGAAACCAAAAACATTTAAATCTGTATAATCATATCTTTCTAACGAATCTGAAAAACTGAAATTTCACTTTATAATTTTTAAGTTATGTCCAGTTTAAAATTTAGAAAAGTCGCTGAAGAATTTATATATATTTTAATATAATATATTAGCCTTAAAAATAGCCATTTTGCAAACGACCTCGGTTGAGACGACCCAAAATCCCGTTCGGACGGAAACGAGGGTTATCTTTGGAATATAACACATAAACATATAATAGCAGAACAGAATTAAATAAATACACCAGATAATGAACAATAGAATATACTGGATAAAAGTAATCATCAGAGTTACACAGTATACAGGATCTTACTTAGCACAAATACAGTTCAGCTATACATAAATGTCTACAGCGGAAACAAACAAAATATGTACAATTGGAGATGAACAGCATAAAAAGAGATAAATAATAGAATCCATCTTCAGCTATCCAGAAAGAACCAGCTAAACCTGAATACAAGGCTGCCCGTGTAGAAAAAGGGGCACCCGAGTTTGAAAGTGAAACAAACTACGAGTCAGTCATGGGACTGGTATGAGAAATCCATTCAACACATATATAATATGGCCAATCACAGGACCACGCAACTTTCGTGGAACGGGTTTACTCCATTGGATTGCCAGTGCTTTAAAACAAATCTTTCTTTTAAAACAACGCAATGCATTTTATAAAAATGAAGTCGTTATAAGACTCAGTTCCCATCACACAATGCAACGCAAACCGGAGGATAGAGTTTTACCTTATAATGGCCAAAATATGATTGATACGAATAGAACAAAAGCATTTGATATTATGACTAGTGTTTATATGTTTCAAAACAATTTCAGTCATAACTATCAATCATAGACGGCATGGGTACCATATATCATGTCGCTATATATATATATATACAATCAAAACCGCACGATGTCGTATTTGGAAATTGGATTTCCGTCATGAACCAAGGCAAAAGATAGTCCTTACCGAATTCATGACTCTCTAGCCTGAGCCACCGGAACAGCCGCAACTGCCCCTTGGAGCGATAGGGCCGGTCCACCGATGTGGATTATAGTGCCTGAACAATACGTTTCCCCGCCCTTTGGGGCGTAAATGAGCCAATGAATGACTCCATCGGACCCGGATCGTCCGACCAAACCGAGGCGCCTCGCAACAGCAACAACCACATAGGTGAAAAGTATATAAATGTTAGGGCTGGTAGGTCACTGACACCACCCTAGCTAGAAAGAAACGCATGCCCTCCCAGAGGTCCTTCTCCCGTTTCTGGTTCATACCGGGGTGTGAGGCTCGCGATTTTACGTTATACACAAAGCTACGCCACACAGGCGGTGCTTTGATCATCACCACAAGACTTTGCTTTTCAACAAAAGCCCTGATCACTGCATCTTAGCATGCCACACAGGCAATTCATGCCATGCGACTGATGTCCGTCGATATACAACCTCTGAGCTCGTGCGTTTTAGAGAAGGGCGTTAAGCAAAAGAATAAATTCTTCGCCGCCAAACAGATGTATATTTAATAGAGATCAATCAACACAGAATAAAATCCAATGTCAAACACACAGTCCATCTACAAGTCCGTTCTGGGTTTGAACGAAACCGGAGGCACTAAATACCTCGCAAACCCTTCGATCACCACGTACGCCTGGACGATCACCACTCATTATTCGTATTTCGGGATGCCTCCCAATCAGGACCTCGGTTACCATCCAAACGAGGTGAAGATCTCCGGTCTTCGACCACCGTCTTCATCTTCGAATTTCAATCGTCGGTCAATTATTCGAAATGAGAATTAACTCGGCCTTTTCAAATAATTCACGTATATTTAGAGTTTCAAATCAATTTATTTCCATGGTTAAATCATTCGACAACACCAATTTTGTTCTTTAATGTAATTTTCACACCAAACACATTCAACCATCAAATACCACATAAATCGAGCAAATTCAGTTTATTTCCATCCCATATCGTTTATGATATTTTATAACTATTTATCGCTATTTTTATTTATTTAAAAATAGCCAATTTATTTAAAATGACGCTTCGGGCCATAACGCGGCCGTGGCGCTGTTTTTCTTCGGATTTGATTTACACATATCTGAAAATCTAACCGTTGGATCTTCATAAAATTTACACCATTAGAAAGGTCTTTTCAAAACGAATCCAACGGTTCCAGTTTCGGGAAAATCCGACGGTCGGATCTCCCGGTACAATCGTTTGAATTTTCGATTACAAAATACGAACTGCAGCGTCGTTATTCGATTAAATATAATTATATTTATATATATATAAATATAATCGTTCCTGGCGCTGTTTTGCTTCAGATTTGAATTAAACGTTCCAGACAATCCAACCGTTGGATTTTTACAAGGTTGGTGCCGTTGGAAAGATATTTCCAAGGCGAACCCGATGGTTGCGGTTTCGGGAAAATCCAATGGTCGGATTTCCCGCACTAGTTGTTTGAAATCACGGTTTCAAAATACGAACTGCACGGCCTCGTTTTGTTTTAATTTTATTTATATTTATATATTTATATAAATATAGTTCATTCAATGATTTCAATATCGTTTTCACTTCAAATATTTCACTAACGCCTTAAAATTTTGGAAAATTTCGCCATAACCTCCCTTGCACCGGGAGCATTGGGAAATCTCAAATAGCTTCCCCGGTCCTTCTAATCTCAAAAAGAAAAAGAAAAAGCCGAGCGGCTAGCCAACAGGCTCATAAAATCATCACCCAAACAAAACAGTAAATGTGTACCTATTTGTCGGGCACAAAATTTTATTCCTCTTCTCTAGCCCCTTTGATATAACCTGTTCAATAAATATGCATTTTACATATATACAGTTCTTATCATTTATCATTTTCTATTCAACTTCATATTTGATTTCTATTTGGTTTAAAAACACCATTCATTCTAATGTTACATACATAGGCAAAAATCATATCATTAGCTAATTAATGAATATTTCAACTCATTATGTTTATTTGAACGAGTGGCAATTTTTAACGCTTCACATTTCAATGATTCATGTATATAATAAAAATGAGATTTTTATTGTAAAACAATTCATTTCAAAACACTATTATTTTATATAGTTTATATCAGTGATAAAAATAGGATTTTTCTTATAAAACAATTTCTTTCAAAATGAGATTATTTTACACAGTTCATATAGTCGATAAAAGGTGATTTTTATTATCAAACAATTTATTTCAAAATATGAATACCATTCAACACATGAATTTCTAATCAACGAATGAATATCAATTCAACACATGAAGGTTTTCTATTCAATGAATAAATATAGTTTTAGCAAATGAAAATAATTCAAACACATGAATTTTATTCAAAATTTCGGCAGCATAACGGCAGGGTAGTTAAAACCGGGACCGTCCCTAGTACGGCTCCTCGCTCTACCTTAAAACCTCGCGGTTTTTGACAATGGGGATCATGCATCTAGTTCGCACGCAGGCGGCATGTATATATTTATTTCATTTCCACAAACTAATCCTATGTGGTTTCAACCAAATATTTCTCAACCACAAACGGGTATTTTTCAACCACAATCAATCAATATCAACCATAAACAATCCCAAACAACCATTCGCTATCAATCAATTTTCACAACATTTTCAACCAATAAATATCGTCCATGGTTTGTGGACGAGGGGCGTATATATATATATATATATATATATATAAATATATTTATATATAGCAATTCACTTTTATTTCAACACATATATAATTTTTACAACGCATATACAACTTATACATCGAACGTACAACTTATACAACGCTTATACATGAGGTGTACAACGCTTATATAACTCATACATCGACTATATAATTTATACATCGTCGTTTTCCATATTGTTTATAAATTAGAAATCTCACATTGGGTTCCACTCCACCGAAAATAGAAGAAGGCTCAGAAAAATACGCGGTCTCTTCTAAAATGTAGAAGGCGTCCACACGGTCACGATGTTTCCTGTTTCATCGAATTTCGTTAACATAGCAAAAAGATATGATTTTTCAAAGTTTGCAACGGTTTTAAACTGTCGAAATCAGTTAAATAATTAACAGCCGATTACCTTTCAGAATCTTCAAAACTAGGTTTCGATCTTTCAGGCAATCCGTTGATTGTTGCTTCGATCGGCCAGCGCCACCTTGTCGGGCTAGGAGAGGCGCACGTGCGCCAGGGAGGAGGTTGAGCTCGGTGGTCCCCAGGTGGCGGAATTGGGGTGCGAACGGCCGAACTTCACGAGGGTGGTTCTCCGCCTACAGGCCACGAAAAAATCCAATACTTATATGGATTTGAAGCTCATGAGAAGTACTACAAAAACCTTAACTGTGGCATTGGATTTCATTGAGCGGTCAGAAGAAAAAGAGGAGAGAAGGAGGGATCGGGTTTCCGTCATTCGATTTGGGGAGAGAGAGAATGTCGGGGAGAGAGAATGGGAATGGGCCAATCAGATTTTTTTTATTTTATTTTATAATTTTTAAATTCTCTAAAATACCCCTTTCCCACACGAACCCCAATCCAAACCCAACGACTGTCGTCCGCAGCATTTTACCCCTATTCCGAACACAATGGGATATGTTTCGTAGGCCCACTCGACTGTTTCTGTCAGTTTCCATTCAAATCAAAATATAAAACATTCAATATTTAATTTGAATGTACATTTCAATTTGCCAGGGCCACAAACTGATTCGAAAAATTCCAGAAAAATAAATCTAGCTATGTTTTGACGATACGGTCCCAACAAAACTAGTTTCGTCGAATTCTGAGACTGTTTGCAAAAAGGCCCATTTTTGGTCGATCCAATTTAACTATAATTGACCAAAACACGTTTTCCTTTGCCACACTCACATACTAGCTTCAAAAATTATGAAATTTGAAACCTAGCAATAACTTCTCATCCCGGATCCAACAAAAGTGGTTTCGTCGAATTTCGAGGTCGTATGCAAAATGTCCATTTTTAAGGGCCTGAATTCCATAGCGACTATTCAGAATTTTCAACTGGACATATCTTTTGATTCCCACTATCAAATTTCGATTTGTCAGATTCGTTGGAAAGGTATTCACTAACAGATTTAAATATTTTTGGTTTCACTAAAATTCGTTTTGTTTTGCACCCGGTATAGTCTGACAAAGTTTAAATTCGATTTTTGAAACTACAGCGCCCTTTCAGGCCTTGTTTATAATTATAATTAATTATATTCGTTTTCAATTGTTGATTCAAACTCAGTTTTCATCGCCATTATTTAAAATATTTATTTTAAATATTTAAAATCCATTATTTTAGCCAATTTAAAAATTTTAAATTGGTTCAGATTTTCTGGGTCGTTACAATCTCCCCCACTTAAAACTTTTCGTCCCCGAAAAGGAACAAAGTCGAAAGTAGTTTGATAAATCTACAATCCCTCAGCTGGATACGCTCAAATATTCTTTTGACAGAACTCATCCAAGCTTGAGTTTGAATTATAGATTCATTGCCCGAGAACTATGCTCCGTTCAGATTTCGATATCTCTTTAATAGAGCCTCTAGATCGGGTTCTGCATTTCTCCTGTTTCTGGCACTCATTTTTCTAGTACTTCTGCAATTAGCAGATCAAGTGTCAGGTCACAGAAAAGATATTTTAAAACATAGAAACACATACTTGAATGTAAATGTGTCTACTAGGGTGTATTCCATTCTTCTTTACTTATACTAGGATGTTACTGATCCTATCTGTATAGAGTTACCCGTCCTAGGACACTACTGGTTCTATTTCTGACGAGTTCGTTCAAATGTTATATTCCAGAACTAAGCTTAACCAAAGCTCTGATACCACGTTGAGACGACCCAAAATCCCGTTCGGACGGAAACGAGGGTTATCTTTGGAATATAACACATAAACAAATAATAGCAGAACAGAATTAAATAAATACACCAGATAATGAACAATAGAATATACTGGATAAAAGTAATCATCAGAGTTACACAGTATACAGGATCTTACTTAGCACAAATACATTTCAGCTATACATAAATGTCTACAACGGAAACAAACAAAATATGTACAATAGGAGCTGAACCGCATAAAAAGAGATAAATAATAGAATCCATCTTCAGCTCCAGCTATCCAGAAAGAACCAGCTAAACCTGAATACAAGGCTGCCCGTGTAGAAAAAGGGGCACCCGAGTTTGAAAGTGAAACAAACTACGAGTCGGTCATGGGACTGGTATGAGAAATCCATTCAACACATATATAATATGGCCAATCACAGGACCACGCCACTTTCGTGGAACGGGTTTACTCCATTGGATTGCCAGTGCTTTAAAACAAATCTTTCTTTTAAAACAACGCAATGCATTTTATAAAAATGAAGCCGTTATAAGACTCAGTTCCCATCACACAATGCAACGCAAACCGGAGGATAGAGTTTTACCTTATAATGGCCAAAATATGATTGATACGAATAGAACAAAAGCATTTGATATTATGACTAGTGTTTATATGTTTCAAAACAATTTCAATCATAACTATCAATCATAGACGGCATGGGTACCATATATCATGTCGCCATATATATATACAATCAAAACCGCACGATGTCGTATTTGGAAATTGGATTTCCGTCATGAACCAAGGCAAAAGATAGTCCTTACCGAATTCGTGACTCTCTAGCCCAAGCCACCGGAACAGCCGCAACTGCCCCTTGGAGCGACAGGGCCGGTCCACCGATGTGGATTATAGTGCCTGAACAATACGTTTCCCCGCCCTTTGGGGCGTAAATGAGCCAATGAATGACTCCATCGGACCCGGATCGTCCGACCAAACCGAGGCGCCTCGCAACAGCAACAACCACATAGGTGAAAATTATATAAATGTCAGGGCTGGTAGGTCACTGACACCACCCTAGCTAGAAAGAAACGCATGCCCTCCCTGAGGTCCTTCTCCCGTTTCTGGTTCATACCGGGGTGTGAGGCTCGCGATTTTACGTTATACACAAAGCTACGCCACACAGGCGGTGCTTTAATCATCACCACAAGACTTTGCTTTTCAACAGAAGCCCTGATCACTGCATCTTAGCATGCCACACAGGCAATTCATGCCATGCGACTGATGTCCGTCGATATACAACCTCTGAGCTCGTGCGTTTCAGAGAAGGGCGTTAAGCAAAAGAATAAATTCTTCGCCGCCAAACAGATGTATAATTAATAGAGATCAATCAACACAGAATAAAATCCAATGTCAGACACACAGTCCATCTACAAGTCCGTTCTGGGTCTGAACGAAACCGGAGGCACTAAATACCTCGCAAACCCTTCGATCACCACGTACGCCTGGACGATCACCACTCATTATCCGTATTTCGGGATGCCTCCCAATCAGGACCTCGGTTACCATCCAAACGAGGTGAAGATCTCCGGTCTTCGACCACCGTCTTCATCTTCGAATTTCAATCGTCGGTCAATTATTCGAAATGAGAATTAACTCAGCCTTTTCAAATAATTCACGTATATTCAGAGTATCAAATCAATTTATTTCCATGGTTAAATCACTCGACAACACCAATTTTGTTCTTTAATGTAATTTTTACACCAAACACATTCAACCATCAAATACCACATAAATCGAGCAAATTCAGTTTATTTCCATCCCATATCGTTTATGATATTTTATAACTATTTATCGCTATTTTTATTTATTTAAAAATAGCCAATTTATTTAAAACGACGCTTCGGGCCATAACGCGGCCGTGGCGCTGTTTTTCTTCGGATTTGATTTGCACATATCTGAAAATCTAACCGTTGGATCTTCATAAAATTTACATCATTAGAAAGGTCTTTTCAAAACGAATCCAACGGTTCCAGTTTCGGGAAAATCCGACGGTCGGATCTCCCGGTACAATCGTTTGAATTTTCGATTTCAAAATATGAACTGCAGCGCCGTTATTCGATTAAATATAATTATATTTATATATATATAAATATAATCGTTCCTGGCGCTGTTTTTCTTCAGATTTGAATTAAACGTTCCAGACAATCCAACCGTTGGATTTTTACAAGGTTGGTGCCGTTGGAAAGATATTTCCAAGGCGAACCCGACGGTTGCGGTTTCGGGAAAATCCAATGGTCGGATTTCCCGCACTAGTTGTTTGAAATTACGGTTACAAAATACGAACTGCACGGCCTCGTTTCGTTTTAATTTTATTTATATTTATATATTTATATAAATATAGTTCATTCAATGATTTCAATATCGTTTTCACTTCAAATATTTCACTAACGCCTTAAAATTTTGGAAAATTTCGCCATAACCTCCCCTGCACCGGGAGCATTGGGAAATCTCAAATAGCTTCCCCGGTCCTTCTAATCTCAAAAAGAAAAAGAAAAAGCCAAGCGGCTAGCCAACAGGCTCATAAAATCATCACCCAAACAAAACAGTAAATGTGTAACTATTTGTCGGGCACAAAATTTTATTCCTCTTCTCTAGCCCCTTTGCTATAACCTGTTCAATAAATATGCATGTACATATATACAGTTCTTATCATTTATCATTTTCTATTCAACTTCATATTTGATTTCTATTTGGTTTAAAAACACCATTCATTCTAATGTTACATACATAGGCAAAAATCATATCATTAGCTAATTAATGAATATTTCAACTCATATATGTTTATTTGAACGAGTAGCTATTTTTAACGCTTCACATTTCAACGATTCATGTATATAATAAAAATGAGATTTTTATTGTAAGACAATTCATTTCAAAACACTATTATTTTATATAGTTTATATCGGTGATAAAAATAGGATTTTTCTTATAAAACAATTTCTTTCAAAACGAGATTATTTTACACAGTTCATATAGTCGATAAAAGGTGATTTTTATTATCAAACAATTTATTTCAAAATATGAATACCATTCAACACATGAATTTCTAATCAACGAATGAATATCAATTCAACACATGAAGGTTTTCTATTCAATGAATAAATATAGTTTTAGCAAATGAAAATAATTCAAACACATGAATTTTATTCAAAATTTCGGCAGCATAACGGCAGGGTAGTTAAAACCGGGACCGTCCCTAGTACGGCTCCTCGCTCTACCTTAAAACCTCGCAGTTTTTGACAATGAGGATCATGCATCTAGTTCGCACGCAGGCGGCATGTATATATTTATTTCATTTCCACAAACTAATCCTATGTGGTTTCAACCAAATATTTCTCAACCACAAACGGGTATTTTTCAACCACAATCAATCAATATCAACCATAAACAATCCCAAACAACCATTCGCTATCAATCAATTTTCACAACAATTTCAACCAATAAATATCGTCCATGGTTTGTGGACGAGGGGCGTATATATATCTATATATATATATTTATATATAGCAATTCACTTTTATTTCAACACATATATAATTTTTACAATGCATATACAACTTATACATCGAACGTACAACTTATACAACGCTTATACATGAGGTGTACAATGCTTATATAACTCATACATCGACTATATAATTTATACATCGTCGTTTTCCATATTATTTATAAATTAGAAATCTCACATTGGGTTCCACTCCACCAAAAATAGCAGAAGGCTCAGAAAAATACGCGGTCTCTTCTAAAATGTAGAAGGCGTCCACACGGTCACGATGTTTTCTGTTTCATCGAATTTCGTTAACATAGCAAAAAGATATGATTTTTCAAAGTTTGCAACGGTTTTAAACTGTCGAAATCAGTTAAATAATTAACAGTCGATTACCTTTCAGAATCTTCAAAACTAGGTTTCGATCTTTCAGGCAATCCGTTGATTGTTGCTTCGATCGGCCAGCGCCACCTTGTCGAGCTAGGAGAGGCGCACGTGCGCCAGGGAGGAGGTTGAGCTCGGTGGTCCCCAGGTGGCGGAATTGGGGTGCGAACGGCCGAACTTCACGAGGGTGGTTCTCCGCCTACAGGCCACGAAAAAATACAATACTTATATGGATTTGAAGCTCATGAGAAGTACTACAAAAACCTTAACTGTGGCATTGGATTTCATTGAGCGGATCAAAAGAAAAAGAGGAGAGAAGGAGGGATTGGGTTTCCGTCGTTCGATTTGGGGAGAGAGAGAATGTCGGGGAGAGAGAATGGGAATGGGCCAATCAGATTTTTTCTATATTATTTTATAATTTTTAAATTCTCTAAAATACCCCTTTCCCACACGAACCCCAATCCAAACCCAACGACTGTCGTCCCTAGCGTTTTACCCCTATTCCGAACACAATGGGATATGTTTCGTAGGCCCATTCGACTGTTTCTGTCAGTTTCCATTCAAATCAAAATATAAAACATTCAATATTTAATTTGAATGTACATTTCAATTTGCCAGGGCCACAAACTGATTCGAAAAATTCCAGAAAAATAAATCTAGCTATGTTTTGACGATACGGTCCCAACAAAACTAGTTTCGTCGAATTCTGAGACTATTTGCAAAAAGGCCCATTTTTGGTCGATCCAATTTAACTATAATTGACCAAAACACGTTTTCCTTTGCCACGCTCACATACTTGCTTCAAAATTTATGAAATTTGAAACCTAGCAATAACTTCTCATCCCGGATCCAACAAAAGTGGTTTCGTCGAATTCCGAGGTCGTATGCAAAATGTCCATTTTTAAGGGCCTGAATTCCATAGCGACTATTCAGAATTTTCAACTGGACATATCTTTTGATTCCCGCTATCAAATTTCGATTTGTCAGATTCGTTGGAAAGGTATTCACTAACAGATTTAAATATTTTTGGTTTCACTAAAATTCGTTTTGTTTTGCACCCGGTATAGTCCGACAAAGTTTGAATTCGATTTTTGAAACTACAGCGCCCTTTCAGGCCTTGTTTATAATTATAATTAATTATATTCGTTTTCAATTGTTGATTCAAACTTAGTTTTCATCGCCATTATTTAAAATATTTATTTTAAATATTTAAAATCCATTATTTTAGCCAATTTAAAAAATTTAAATTGGTTCAGATTTTCTGGGTCGTTACATCGGTTTTCGACGAAACCACTTTTGTTGGAACCGGAATGTCAAATTATTGCTAAGTTTCAATTTTCATAATTTTTCGAATTAATATGTGAGTGTGGCAAAGGAAAACGTGCTTTGTCAGTTTCGGAAAAATTTAATCGACTTGAAATTGGCCATTTTTCAAACAGCCTTGGAATTCGACGAAATTAGTCTTGTTATAACTGTGTTGTCAAAACATAGCTAAATATAATTTTTCTGGAATTTTTAGAGCTCGTATGTGTCCCCGGTAATTTAAAATATACGTTTGAATTTAATAATTAAATGATTTAGGATTTAATTTAAAGAAAAACATATCGTAACAGCAGAATTGGGTTACGAAACGTGTTCCATTGTGTCCGGGACGGGGGTAATTTGCTTGGGGCGACATTCGTTGAGTTTGATTTGAAGTTCGGGACATTAAACAGGTAATTTACGAATTAAAATAATTAATAAATATAATAAAATACGCTATAAATACGGTATACTATACGCTAACCCTAACTTCATTTCGTGTCCGTCGTATACACAATTCCAATGGCCAAAAAGCACCAAACCTTCTTCCTCTTGATCTCCCTCTTCTCTTAATTAAAATCAATACTACCAAAAGCAAATCAAAGAGAAGATGGAGCTCTATCTTATGAACGGCTATGATGGGATTATACTGCACGGATTTCGTGTTCTCGAGCCACCAAAGGGGGCACGTTCGCACGCTGATCGAGACCAAGGGGGGGGGCGCGAGCTGCTCGCAGGTGGAGGTGGAGGCGGCTCGCTCGAAGGGCTTCGACGTCGTGATGTTGGATTGGCTTCAGGTGGCTTTCTGGCGCTTGCGCAGGGGAGGATTGGGCATCGATGATGGGTTTGCACGGCTAAAGGAGGACTAACGGGTTTACAAATGTGGAAGAGGGATTAATCCCTTAGTGATGTAATTAATTATTTGATTAACTATTTAATTTAGTTATGAATCTAATTAACCTATAAACAATAATAACTTGTCCAAACGAACGCAGAATTAAGCAAACCAGACATCATTGAAATCAAAAAAAAAAGAAAATGAGAACTTCACGATGGAACTGTCTAGATCTGAAACCGGACACTTTGGAAAGTGAGGAAATTTCGGATCAGAATTGTTTGGTGAGATTTCTATTTTAAAATCTAATAAATCATTCATTTCATTGTCAAACTTATATTCATATAAAATTCATGCTGATGTTGTGTATATATTTGTTGAAATATTGATTGGTTTATGGTCGTGATGAATCACTGAACTAAATTGTGTGTATTATGTTTGGATGAAAGTAAATATATCATGGTTGCTTTGTTGAAAGCAAATATGTCATCTTGATCATAAATTTGATGAAAACAAATATATATCTTTTGATTATAAAAATTGTTGGAAAAAGAAATATATCATTTTTTTACATATCAAGATCGGACTAGGAATGTAAAAACATGTTATGAAAAATAAATTTTCTTTATTTGTCAACAGGAATGTAAACTTGATTTTGACAAATAAAATTCACTTTTATTTGTCATTAGAAATGGAAAATTTGTTAACATATAAAATACCCTTTTTATATGACATTAGAATTCATGGAAAATTGCTAACATATAAATGTTAAAGTGAATAAGAATGACTTTTTAGTTATATGATGTTAAAGTGAAGAAAAATAACATTTTTATTATAAAATGTTAAAGTAAAGAAAAATAATATTTTAGTTATAAAACGTTAAGGTGAATAAAAATAACATTTTTGCTTACAAATGATTATTGAGGATAAAGAACAACATTTTGTTTAAAAATGTTTATTTGGATTACATATGTCATTTTCAATAGGAATGTATATTTAGATTAAACTTGTCAATTTGGATTAGAAAAGAGTTGTCAAATAAAAATTATAATTTATTTGAAATGTGAACCATTAGAAAAAGAGTCGAAAATAAGGATTTCATTTTCATTGTAATGAGAATCATTTTTGTTGAAACAAAATAGAATAAACACAATATAATTTTTGTAAAATAGAAATTGTTAACAAATAAAATTACTATTTTTATTTGTTAAGTTAAATTAGAAATTGTAAACAAATAAATCATTCTTTTATTTGTTATGTAGAATACATAGAAATTTGTATTAAAATAAATATTCTTTATTTGTCGTTGGAATACATAAGAAATCATATGTTAATATAAATAGGTCATTTTTGGTTAGAAAATGAACACTAGAATTGAAAGAACATTTTGTTAGAAAATGCATACTAGAATTAAAGATTACATTTTTGATTATAAATTGGTTAGAGAAATAAAGACAACATTTTATTTGAAATGTGTTATGCAAATAAAAATGACATTCTTGATTTGAAGTTTGTTATGTGAATAAAAAGAAACCTATTTGTCAAAATATGCTTATAGGAATAAACGACACAATTTTGGGTCAAAACTAGATTAGTGAATGAAAGACACAATTTTGATCAAAACATGATTAGTGAAATTAAAATAACATTCCTTGTCAAACATGTTGGTTGAAACAAAATTAACATTTTTTGTTAATTAGATTATAAAGGACAAAATTAACATTGCTTTTTGTTGAAAATAAAAAGAACAAAAATGTACATTCTTGTCATTAGATTATGTTCAACAAAATTTACATTTTTGTGAAAGAATGATTATAGAAATAAAAATCACATTTTTGTGAAAACATGATTATGAAAAGAATTCATACATTTCTGTTGAGTTGAAATAGATCAAATAAGATATCACATTTTTGTTGAATTGAAATCATCATTTTTGGTTACAATAAAAAGGTATATTTTATACATTAAAAAGAATAAAAATGGAAATGTATATTTTTATACATTAAAAAGGAATGAACTAGAAGTGCATAATTTGTACATTAAAATGAATTTGTCAAATTTACCATATTTTGTTACATTGAAGAGATTAGACAAAATAATCATTTTTGTTTGCATTAAAAAGAGTTAAACAAAAATTAACATTTTTGTTTACCTTAAAAGAGTTGACAAAATAATCATTTTTGTTTATAATTAAAAAGATTAGACAAAAATTAACATTTTGTTTACATTTGAAATGACATCAAAATAGTCATCATTGTTGTAATAAGAATGGCACTCAAAATATACTTTTTGTTAAAATAGAATGAATATGAAATGCTCATTCTTCTAAAATGTAAAAGGATGATAAAATTATGCATTTTCGTCAAATGTAAAGAATGAAATAAAAACATTCTTTTTATCATTTAAAAAGAGTGAAGTAAAAATACCCATTTTGTTTACATTGAAATGAATTAGAGTTAAACATAATTTTTGTAGAAAGTAAAATATACATTTTGCTAGAAAATGAAAATTAGAAAAAAAAGTACATTTTGCAAGAAAACGAAAATTAGAATAAAAAAATAATAATAATACATTTTGCTAGAAAATGAATACTGGAATAAAAAGTACATTATGTTAGAGAATGTAAATTAAAATAAAAAGGATTATTTTTGTCATATTAAAATGATGAATTAGAAAGAGACATTTTTGTCATTTCAAAGGAGATGAAGTAAAATAATCATTTTGTCATGAAAATGAATGAGACCAAAAATATGTATTTTGGTAAATAAGAGTTAGGATTTTTATTGTCATTTGTTCGCAATAAAAGAATTGAAATATATGTCTATGATGTGAAATGTTTGATGTGTTAAATATATTGTTAGTATATTCAACTGAATATTACACTTCCATTTACAAGTCATCCGACTTGTTTATTGGATTGGGACGATAATCTTCACACATCGCCCAAGTGCACAAATAATTTATTATTTGTTTGTTGGATGAAACCCCACACGGGCGTTGGGATGATATATGACCTACACTAGTCCCAATATTTAGTGTAGAATCCACTCTGGTTGATTATTTGGATGTGTGATAAATATTTATCACGATTGATGATTATATGCAATATATGGTTGTTGATTGAGTCACATTCCAATAAAGAATATTCTAGAAAAGAATATTTTAGAAAATATCTTAGAAAAGAATATTTTTGAGAGAAAAGAATATATTTTAGAAAAATATATTTTTATTGATATGAACTAGTTATTAACTAGTATAAATCATTAAATTTAGATTTAATGAAGTTTTCCAATTTGTTAATATTTAACTAAAAATTAAATCGAATAAATTGGATTTTGGGTTTGTCATGAATAGTTCTTAAATAACACTGTTCTTAAACCCTGTATGAAAAGAATAATCTTTTAATTTAGATTATTAAAGTTTTCAATTATACTTAGTAACTGGAATAAGATGAAATGTGAGTTGGGTTTATTGTGGACTGTGTTTTTAAGCGACATTTGTTCTTTAACTCAACTGGCAGTGAAGAAATATGATTTGGAATTTATAAATCTTTTATTAAGATTTAAATGGGAATTTTCCAAAAGTAAAGTTTTTCCAATTCAATATATTAAATTGGAATTGAATAGAATTCGAATTAGGTATAACCGAGATAAGCTTATGTAAAAGAAGACCGATACTACATATGGAATTTAAGAGGCTTTGCCGTTATTCCATTTATATTATCGGTCGGATACAGAAATTTATAACGATTATATATTGATTTGATTTCTGTGAAGATTCCATATTTTATGGAAGATGATTTTGGGTTTACTGTGAACTATGTTTTTAAATGACATTAGTTCTTTAACCCAGTTAAAGATAAGATTAATTTCTTAAATTTAAATAATCATTAAAGAATGATTTTGATATTTAAAGCCAAATTGAGATTTTAATAAATCTTTAAAAGAAAGATTTGAGAATAAATTTGAAGAATTTATCTTTAATAAGATAATGTGAATATTTTGTTTAAAGGAATATTCTGAATTGGAATGAGACGTTGGATGTGCTTTTATAGTACTTGATTTGTAATTACAAAAATACGCGAGTTATTCGGAAAGACCGGGTTTAACCCATTCCGAATAATTACTACGACGATGAAGAGTCAAAGATGAAGACGGTGTTTGAAGACCGACGATCTTCACATCGAATGGATGTGTTGCTACTGAGACCCATGATGGGAGTAGCTACCTTGAAGGGGCTTCAGTGGTGGTCGTCCGGACTATTGTTGATTGTTCGGATTTGGTTTTCGCTCAGACCCAGAGCATAAGCAAGTAAATGGATGCGTGTCTAACATTAGATTTTGTTCCATGTGAATTAAATCGATTTCTGTTAATGTATGTCTGTTTGGTGGTGGAGGATTTATTCTCTACTTAACACCCTGGTATATATTAATAGTGATTGATCGCATGGCATGGATTGTCAATGTGGCACGCCAAAATGCAATTGATCAAGGCTTTTGTTGAAAAGCAGCGCCTTGTGGGATGATCAAAGTATAGCCTATTACGGCTTAGCTTTGTGTATATCGTTACTTCGCGAGCCTTACACCCCGGTATGAGTCAAAAACGGGAGTAGGACTGCAGGGAGTGCACACGTTTCTTTCTAGCTAGTGGTAGTGTCAGTGCTTAAACTGGCTGGCATTTTACTTATGTGGATGATGAATTTTGAGGCGCCTCGGGTTTTTATAGGCCGTTAGTGGTCATACTATAGGTCCAAAGGGACCGGGAAGCATGTGTTCACGCATAACCAATCCACTACCGATAGGCGGGGACCGGCCCTGAAGATCCAAGGGTTCACTGCGGGGGATCCTGAGGCATTTGCTAGAGTGTCTCGAATCAGAGAGGAGCTTGCCCCTAGCCTCGACTCATGATGGAAATCCAACTTTCGATACGACCTTGCGGTTTTGATTGTAGAACTAGTATGACGACATGATATATGGTATCCATGCCGTCTATGATTGATATATTATGATCGAAATTGTTTTTTTAAAACATATGCACACTAATATCAACTCTGTTTTTATCGTATCAAGCATCTTTTGACCCTT
This sequence comes from Allium sativum, assembly GCA_030737875.1. NCBI lineage: Eukaryota > Viridiplantae > Streptophyta > Magnoliopsida > Asparagales > Amaryllidaceae > Allium > Allium sativum. Next base: position 486,854,629 of record CM060909.1, read on the forward strand.
ATAAGGTAAAACCCTATCCTCCGGTTTGCGTTGCATTGTGTGATGGGACTTGGGTCTTATAATGGTTTCATTTTTCTAAAAAGCATTGCGTTGTCTAACGATTTACTATATTTTATGCACTGGCAATCCAATGGAGTAAACCCGTTCCGCGTTAGCGGCGTGGTCCTGTGATTAGCCTTATTAGATAAGTTTAGTTAAGATTTCTCATACCAGTCCCATAACTGACTTGTAGTTTGTTTCACTGGCAAACTCGGGTGCCCATATTTTCCACACGGGCAGTCGAGTAGCTTTTTGCAGATATATTTACAGGATCCTGGCTTACAGCTGAAGCGGTATTTGGAAAGCTCTGTATCCGTTTATTCCATCCAGTTGTATATTTGTATTATTTTTCCACTGCTATTTAAATGTAATTTAAAACTTTGATATTATTGTATTTCTATTATGGAATAAGTATTCATACTCTGTTACATTCTTGTACTCTGATGTAATTGTTGTAATCAGCAATAAAATGTTCTTCGGTTTGTGCTCTGATGTGTGTTGTTCTCAAAGCAATCCAGGCTTTCCTTTACCGGGAAGTTTGGATCGTCACATTGACAATCTGTGATGAGCATTATTTATTTATTATTTTAATGCTCACACAATTAATAATTCCACTCTGGATGTGAATTGATGGCTTATTAATTATTTATCATTACTGTTATATACATATGCAATGTATGAAATCCATATAACCAAATTTATATGGTAATAGATGGAGTCACATTCCGATTCAGAATACTTTTAATAGAATAATATTTGAAAATAAAGAACATTTTTATACAAAGAATAATTTATAAATAATGAATAATTTTCAGTGAAATAATTACAATTAAAAATTATAGTTGCACTTTTGACACGAGGTTAGGTTGCATTTGTGGTGGAAGTCTGCCCAGACCCGACTGGCATATCCAGCAGCCACTAATGTTGAACCTAATGTGAGAGGTCTAAGTGCGCAAATAAGAAGCGGGCTATGCCACGAGGTTAAGCCCAACTTATGGGATAAGTCTGCCCGGACCCGACCGGCATGTCCAGCATCTGCAAGTTGTAGTCCTAATGTGGGAGGTCTAGCCTATTATAAACCGTAAATGGACATGGTAATGAATTGGACTATCTAGCCCATTATAAGTTGAAATGCCATTTTTACCCAAACGGGTTTATCAATCGTTTTTATTCATTTTATAATAAATAGAATAAAAAGTAGTAATTTCCAAAATCTAATATTTTAAAGCATTATTTTAATAAAGAAATAAAATAAATCTTTAATTAAGATTTAATGAAGTTTTCCAATAAATTAATATTTACTTGGATTAAATAAATAAATTTGATTTTTGGGTTTGTCGTGAATGGTATCTTCAATAACACCGTTCTTAAACCCAGTTGAGAAAAGAATAAGTCTTTTAAATTAAGATTATTGGAAATTTTCCAATTATATTTGGAAATTAGATTAAAATAAAATGTGAATTGGGTTTACTGTGAATTATGTTTTAAAGGACACTTGTTCTTTAACCCAATTAACAGTGAAAATATAATTTGGAAATTATAAATCTTTTATCAAGATTTAAATGGGAATTTTCCAAAGTAAAGTTTCCAATTTAATATATTAAACTGGAATTGAATAGAATTCGATTTAATAATAATTGAGATGAGCTTCTGTAAATGAAGACCAATACTATATATGGAATTTAAAGGCTCGGCCGTTATTCCATTTACATTATCTATCTGATACACAAATTTATATCGATTATACATTGATTTGATTTTTGTGAAAATTCCATATTTTATGGAAGATGATTTTTGGGTTTACCGTGAACTGTGTTTTAAAATGACATTGGTTCTTTAACCCAGTTAAAGATAAGATTAATTTCTTAAAGTTGAATAATCATTAACTAATGATTTTTGATATTAAAACCGAATTGGTGTTTTTAATGAATCTTTAAAAAGAAGATTAAGGAATAAATTCAAAGAATTTATCTTTGATAAAATTAATGGGAGTTTTTCCCTAATAATGAGAATATTTTATTAAAAGAATATTCTGAATTGGAATGAGGCGTTTGATGTGTTTTTATAGCACTTTATTATTGATTATAAAATAAGCGAGTTATTCGGAAAGACTGGGTTTAACCCATTCCGAATAATTACTATGACGATTAAGAGTCGAAGATGAAGACGGTGATTGAAGACCGGAGGTCTTCACATTGTTTGGACGATTACTGATGTCTTGATTGGGAGGCATCCCAAGACAAGGTAATAAGTGGTGATCGTCCAGACGTACTTAGAGATCGATGGATATGCGAGTATCTCTCTCCTGTATTGGACGTATAGGATGAGGAATAAGGTGTCTCCGGTTTCGTTCAGACCTAGAATGGACCTGTAAATGGATGTGTGTCTGACATTGGATTTCATTTTATGTAAATTAATTTCTATTCAATATATAACCGTTGGTGGCGGAGAATTTATTCTATTGCTTAACACCCCTAGAGGTTATGTATTGATAGTTATTGATAGCATGGCATGGATTGTCAATGGGGCACGCCAAGATGCAAATGATCAAGGCTTTTGTTGAAAAGCAGAGTCTTGTGGTTGATGATCAAAGCATAGCCTATTTCGGCATAGCTTTTTATATAACGTTTCCTCGTGAGCCTCATACCCCGGTTAGAGTTAGAAACAGGACAAGGAAATGCAGGGAGTGCACACGTTTCTTTCTAGCTAGAAGTGGTGTTAGGGTTTTTACAAAGCCCGATATTTTTTACTTATGTGGTTGATGGATTATGAGGCGCCTCGGATTTATTGGTCGATTGTGACCATTTTATAGATTCAATAGGACCGGGAAGCGTATGTTCGGAAATTGTCAATCCACTAACGTTATTTATGGACCGGCCCCGCAGTATCCAAGGGTTCACTGTGGTGAATCCTGAGACATTGCTAGAGTGTCTCAAATCCTTAAGGAGACCGTTCCTAGCCTTGACACATGATGGAAACCTAATTTCAAATACGACACCATGCGGTTTTGATTGTATAACTAGTATGGTGACATAGTATATGGTAGCTATGTCGTCTATGATTAATACATTATGATTGAAATGTTTTTGAAACATATGTACCCTAATAATAATATCAAATCCGTTTTATCGTATCAAGCATTTTTGACCATTATAAGATAAAACTCTATCCTCCGGCTTGCGTTGCATTGTGTGATGGGACCTGAGTCTTATAATGGTTTCATTTTTCAAAAAAGCACTGCGGTGTTTAACGATTTACTTTATTTCATGCACTGGCAATCCAATGGAGTGAACCTGTTCCGCGTTAGCGGCGTGGTCCTGTGGTTAGCCTTATTATTAGATAAGTTAAGTAGATTTCTCATACCAGTCCCATGACTGACCCGTAGTTTGTTTCACTTTGCAAACTCAGGTGCCCTCTTTTCCACACGGGCAGTCGAGTAGCTTACTTTGTAGATATATTGAACAGGATTTTGGATCGAAGCTTAAAGCTGTGTCCAGAGCATTGATAGACTTCCGCAGTAGCAGTTTACTCATTTCCGTTGCAATGTATTAAATCTTTTGTAAATTATCTTCTGTTGTATTATTTATCAATGTACTCTGATATATTCTATACTCTGATGTTACGTTATTATGATGTAATAAAAGTCTTCTGTTATTTGTTGTGATGTGTTGTATTCCCAAAGTTAGCGTATTTAGGTTTTTGAATGGTCTTAGTTGATTTTGCGATCGATTAGGTTTGAGAGAAATCCGAATCATTACAAAAGGAGTGGAAAACATTCATTAAAGATATTGATTCGTTTGTGCCTTGGAGCCATCAATATTTTCTGACAATTCAAGAGATAGTAATATATGTTGAATGTCGTAATGTATAATATTTCTGTTAATGCAAAAAATGGCACTAACACCCCCAACATGTAATTCTATACTTCATAAACGGTTAAGATCTAGAAAAGTGGTAGCTACAAACACAAAAGCAAGTAAAAAGACAGGAATTTATAGTGGTTCGGCCTAGATTTGGCCTACGTCCACTTTGGAGGTAGTTCTCACTATCACTTTCAATGTTACAAAGTACATAATCTCTATAACTTTGCTCAGTTTCACTCTTTACAATGATTTTCTCTATGATTGTGATGATCGTTGGAGTGAATCTTCAACAATTGAGCATTTAGACAATCTTTGACGATTACATGGTGATCGAGATGTTGAATCTAAGCTTGAAAGAGGGTTAATGGAGGTTTAAATGATTTGGAGTTGTTAAGAAATGAGTTTGGCAACATTTCATGGAGGGAAAATTCGGTCCCTTTCATGGTGGAAATGTAGGGGTACTTATAGAAGTGGATGTAGTGTGAAGAAGTCTGAAAATAAACATACAGGGGGTTAGGTCGTCAGAATGACCTGCATTTTAGACCGGTTATGACCCGAATCTTAAGTCGATCATAACCTAGTATTGTCTTACTCCCCAAGAAACGACCTACGATCTAACGACCTAGTTCTTGACGATCTGGCTCGATGTACACGCAGATGACTTGCTCGAGGAACGATCTGGTTGAGCACATACGAGCGAGCCAAGACCTTAACGACCTAAGGAATGCAATGACCTAGTTGCCACGGTCTAATGCATGTGACATGAAATTGCAATGGTTAGACCAACCTTGTAATACCTCACGTTCATTAATGTCACTCACAAAGGGAATGCATTAACTTCAGTGAAGCGTTATAGGCAAAAGATGTAGATAAATTACAAGACAGACAAATAAAGCACCGGAAAAGAATAAAAACTTTACTTCATTGATAAAATAACACCTTGGTAAAACAGCCTGTACAAAGATTGTTTTCTAACATCAAAACACCAATACCCAGTACAACAAAGTATCTGTCTTGTTTAATAAAATAAAGAAGCATAAATTGACAATGATATCCCCAATAAAGCATGAGCCAGCCTTAGCAGTGGAAAAGAAAGTCCAAAGGAATACGTCGACTATCTTCGAGCTTGGAAAGAGAAACGGTCCAAACTAAGCTGAGCTATTCCTTCCCTAACTACCTGGGGGGGAACGGAAGAAAAGGGACGAAACAAAACTAGGTCAGACATAAGTCTAGTAAGTCCAGTGATTTTCAGTGTGTAAACAGGTAATAGTAGCATGACATGAATAAAATTAATATAAGACAATGTCGTGATAACAAGGATAACAAGATAACCTAAGATTAGCATAAGATATGATAAGGCAAGATAAACCGAATGCGCTTCTACTCTTTCTCTGCTCCGCTACTACCCCGTTATTCTGATTTTTATATCTTTGCACCAACAAACTAGTATCCTAACTAGTGTCTTTTATAGAGTGATTCGTATTCCCTACTAGTGTCCCAACTAGTATCCTATGTTATATAATAAGGTGATCCCAACCCCGCAATTGTGGTAGCCTTCAGGTGTACATCTAGTATGAGAATCTTACCTCAATCAGCCTAATTGCCATGAAGATGTTAGATGTATCCTTACTACCTTAACCGATCGGCTCCCTACTTGTATTAATTTTCCTTGTGTCTGTGTTAATCAGCCCTCTCTTGCGTGTAGATACCCTGTGCTGGTCCCACCATAAGGTGTATCAATCCCTATGATAGCAACCCGACACGATTCAAGATGCACAGTGTATACTACTGATGCCCAGTGCGTGCTTTTTCCACTTCGGAGTAAGTGCACGCCCATACTCCGCCGTAACCTACACTACTGCATCACCTGCCGCTATTTTGACCGCTTATAATTAGCCCAGTAATCGTGCCCCACCCTGCCTAGTTCAGGGTACCATGATACATCTATGTGGGTTACTGCTGAAATGGGTCCCCATTACTAGGGTTTCCTACTGGTTAAGTTTGTGGGCCTATATATATACTAATATTACCCACCTACACGAGATGTACTTAACCCTCCCATTGATTCAAATATGTTTATTTAACGGTTAAGTTTGTGGGCCTATATATATACTAATATTACCACCTACCCAAGGTTTACTTAACCCTCCTACTTATCAAGTCAATATGTATAATTGGTTAAGCTTGCCTTAACCCTATCCACTTTGTTCATGTAATATTGGTTAAGTATTGTCCATTCATGTTAACTTAACCCACCCACACATTATGTTGCATTGGTTAAGTGTTTCCTATTAACTTAACCATGTTCATTCATCATGTTATATTGGTTAAGTGTTTCCCATTAACTTAACCCCACTCGCTCATCATGTTATATTGGTTAAGTGTTTCTTATTAACTTAACCTTACTCGTTCATCATGTCATATTGGTTAAGTGTTTCTTATTAACTTAACCCCGCTCATTCATCATGTTATATTGGTTAAGTGTCGCCTATTAACTTAACCTTATTCATTCGTCATGTTGTATTGGTTAAGTGTCGCCTATTCATATGTTACTTAACCTTACCATTCTTAGCATGTCCGGTTTATTAGCATTAATTCATTCATTAATGCCTTAACCTCTCACATTAGAAATGCTGTTTGCGGTTGCTGGATGTGCCAGGTGGTTCCGGGAAGACTTCTACCGCAAATTCATTCTAACCTCGGATTTTGGGCTAAATGCGCTAACCTCTCACATTAGATCTGTATTGTTGCGGTTAGTGGATGTGTCAGGCGGTTCCGGGCAGTTTTACACCACAACTCAATCTAACCTCGGGTTAGGCATGTTCATCTTTTAATTAATCTACATATTTACAATTTATGCTCATATGTAAATTATCCACAAGTGTTGTCAATTCAAGTCATGCCCCCTTTTACCCTCTAAATTATGTCCATAATTCTAGGTATACAAATTCTACCATTTCATGCTACTAATCATTTACATGATTATGAGCCAATCTATGCTAATAGCATGTAGTTTAATATTTTTTCCCTAACATCTCCCCCGTTATTTGTTCGCATAATTCACATAGAACGTTAGGCTCGCAAGTTAGCCTAACTTATAAACAAAAGGAAAAAGAAAGGGACATGTAACATTCCAACAGGCTTAAACAATATAGATCAACATGCGTTGTATAAATTTGGGATAGAACGACATAAACTTATTTAAGCATATGAACGTGATCTTACATTAAAATTAGATCCAATTAACTTGCGAACTAGCATAGATCTAATTGTGTAAGCATGAACTTATATAGATCTTAAACATGTGTACTAGCTTGGATCTAAACATATAACATGTCTGAACATAACTTAGCATGCAACTTACATACATAAAAGAACTACAAATTTAATACAATATGATAGGTCCAATTGTATCAGTCCCAATAGTCTCATAGGCATGATAGGTTTTACTATGTCATTCACAACAGTCCAATAGGCATGATAGGTTTTATTATGTCAGTCACAATAGTCCAATAAGCATATAGGCTTTTCTATGTCAGTCACAACAGTCCAATAGGCATGATAGGCTTTTCTATGTCAGTCACAACAGTCCAATAGGCATAAGCAATTCAGAATTGACAAAAGGATAGACATGAATGGAAGTAGGCATAGTTCTATATCCAGTTATTACAGTCATGATTTCTTATTAGGTGTTCACATCTAAACAATAATTGTACTTACAGAAAAAGGAAGGATCTTGATTTCTGGGATCTGATTTTTGAATTTGAAAAGCTATCCTTTGATGTAGACGTTTGATTTGATGTTCTTCTTAGTCGATTACTAGTTTGGATTTGATTTGGGACTTCCTAACTTGACTTGTAGGTTAGAGAAAAATGGAGGCTACGCTAGTTTGGCCATGGACAACATGACAGCTTCAAAGAGCAATTTTATGTGGTTTTAGGGTTGAGGGTTGGGGTTGTTTACATAGAAGTTTAGATAAATGAGAGCCGTTAGTTCAACCTAAAAGTAATCAGAGCCATCCAGACCAAACAGAGCCAACCGGAAGTCGCCACATAAGCCCTAGTGACTCAAAAAACATCACTGGACAAAACAGTCCAGTTCAAGGCAGGGGGGTCGACCCCTACAGGGTGGGGGGGTGACACCCCAGTTGACACCCTTCTTGGCGGGGGGTCGACACCTATGTCGACCCCCCCGGGGGGTGTCGATCCCTATGGGCGGGAATTTTCCCGCCCAGCCGCTTCTCTCGGAATTTTAAATTTAAACTATTTTTTTATTTAATTATTATTTATATTTAATTTTCGTTTAAACTTGAAATCTTCTGAACTCCATAACTTCTTCATACGGAGTCCGATTCACGCAAACTCAGACTCTATCTCAAACAGAATTCCGAGACGAACGCAATGGCGTAACCTTTTTCCCCAAATTTATACTTTTAAAATTAAGTATTCTTTAATTCGTTACTTTAATGTTCACAGAAAATACAGGGTGTTACATTCTCCCTTCCTTAAAGGATTTTGTCCCCGAAATCTTCAAGTCAAGAAGAATGTATATCCTACCATCCAACATCCATCTACTCAACCGTTCAATCACAGGCATCCATTGTCCTTAAAAGGTATCTAATGCTTTTCATGAACATATGCATAGTGTGTGTATATGTCCTTATCTAATGCAAAATCAGACGGTCTACTGATTCAGTTGACCTCCTTAATGCAAATCATGATAGTGCCATGAATCCATTATGTATGCAAATATTCCTAATTGTACTTTATAACTTCTACATGAGTGCACAATCATTCATACAAGTGCAACATCCATATGACAACACATCAAGTTTCAATCCATATACAAATACATATATGCATATGCATATGAAAGCGACTGAGCCGATATAGTACCTAATGTGCGTGTATATGCATCAACGAGCAACCACTAGCAACCACTTGCAACCATCAATCATAACATGTTTCAAATACACGTTTACATCCATTGGTTTCTACCTAAGGGTCAAGAATAGGACAGAGGAGATATACTTAAAAGATAGATATAAGTATGCATAAACTTATGGAAAAGAAATTAAGGATGTACCCTAAAAAAGAAAAGGGTAGGCTGCGCGTATCTTGTCCTCAGTCTCCCAAGTCGCGTCTTCCTCAGCGTCACTTCATTGAACTTTAACAAGCTTGACTTCACGGTTGCGAAGCTTTTTGACTTATGTCCCTAAGATACGAGTTGGAACTCTCCTCACCGTTGCTTCTCGCTCCACTTCTATTTCCTCTAGTATGCTTGGCTCCACAACTTCTACCGACTCATGTAAGCACTTTTGTAGATGAGAGACATGAAAAACATTATGAACTCCAGCCAATCTTTTGGGCAGCTCTACTTTATAAGCCATCTTCCCAATCCTTTCAATGATAGGAAATGGCCCTACAAATCTTGGTGCCAATTTTCCCGTAGATCCAAAGCGAACAACATTCCTCAAAGGAGGTACTTTAAGGAAAACCCTGTCTCCAACCTCATACTCAAGGTCGGTCCTTTTTTTATCAGCGTAGGACTTTTGTCTATCTTGTGCAGTCTTCATTCATCTTCGTATCAAGTCCACCTTCTCTGAACTTTCTCTAATCATGTCCGACCCAAGTACGAGCTTGTCTGTAGACTCCCACCAACAAGTTGGCGATCGGCATGGTCTTCCATATAAAGCCTCAAAGGGTGCCATGCCTATGGTGGCTTGGTAGCTATTGTTGTAGGCGAACTCCACTAAAGGAAGATGATCCTCCCATGTCCCTCCAAAATCAAGAATACACGATCTCAAAAGATCTTCTAATACTTTGTTCACCCTTTCCGTCTGACCATCAGTTTGAGGGTGATAGGCAGTGCTTAATCATAGCTGTGTGCCTACAGCTTCCTGCAAACTCTTCCAAAACTCGCTCATAAAGATAGGATCTTGATCACTTACTATGCTAGAGGCTATTCCATGCAGTCGACCACCTCTTTAAGATAAATGGATGCTAATGATGAGGCATTCCTCCTACTTTTAACAGGTATAAAGTGAGCGCTTTTAGTGAGCCTGTCCACTATTACCCAAATACTGGTATTGCCCCTTCTTGACCTAGGCAACCCATCAACAAAGTCCATCGAAATGCTATCCCATTTCCACTGTGGGACCTCTAGAGGATGAAGCAGACCACCAGGCTTCTTCTGCTCCGCTTTGACTTGCTGGCATATCAAGCATTTAGAGACAAACTCAGCTACATCCTTCTTCATGCCATTCCAAAAGAAAACTCTTTTTTAAGTAACTCTTTTACTTGTTTACTGAGCCCTTCCTTTCCCTTGGATTCATGTGTCGTACAGGTAATGCAACTGACTTTGCATTGTCAACTAGATATATGCGGAAGTCTATCTCGCGTTTTAGGGAACAAACCCCTATCCTAATCAAAAACATATGCGTACTCATGGACTACTCCAACAGATCGCAAATCGTCGATAGATGCATCAAGTGATTCTAGGTAGCTAAGATAAACTGATCCCTTAGGATCGCACGAAATCTCGAGGGTATTCCCGAGGAAAGTCGAAAGTCTAACTACCCTCTTTTCACAATTACTAGCTAACCAATCCATGCCTAGAATCAACCCATAGCCCATGAAACCAAAAACATAAGCATTACATCTAAACTCAATACTTAATATAGCTACTCTCAAATCCTTACAAACCAAGGATACTAGCTCAAGGGTGCATAGACTCAACTATAGAAGCAGATATAAATGAATGTGAAGCGCTAAAATCAAAAAGAGTACTAACAGAATGATCAAAAAGAAAAACTAGACTTTTTCAACAGAAACTCTACTACCGCTCTCTCAGGTAAGCTGGCGGTGAGAGCATGCACTTGCCCCTTGAAAATCTTGTCCTTTGTTCTTGCCCCTGTCCTTAATTATTTGACCCGTTATACCATAATAACGACACTTCCTCTTCTCTTGGATTTTTCTAGTTTTTCCTCCTTTGTGAACCAACTCCATATCCATGAGTTTATCATCCTTGGGTTGTGTTCCTTAGCCAAACTCCCTCATTCTCATCTTTGCCATCTTTGTGTAACTTGTTGACAAGTCTCTTGAAAGCTGCCTCCATCGCACGGAAAACCCTACAAAGCTTGAAAGAAAATTAGCCGCACGTGAAACTATTGCGGCTATATATGGAAGTTGGGCATTTCTTCACCCTTTGATAGGTGTCGTAGTCTCATCAAGCCTACAGAATCATGCCGCAATGAGGTTACCTCCTAGAAAGCCAGGAGCCCCGGAGACTCAGTAAAGAAGGAAAACAATGATTCAAATAGAGGATCAAAAGAAAATGCAAATGGCTTTGGGGAATATGCCGTTAAAACAAAACTTTTCTTTAGAAAATGCCTCTTTTAAAACCATTTTGAAAATAATTTTTCAAATCTTTTATCTGATCCAGTAACCTTCAACTCTGATACCAAGTGTAAAACCTCACATTCATTAATGTCACACACAAAGGGAATGCATTAACTTCAATGAAGCGTTACAGGTAAAAGATGCAGATAAATTACAAGACAGACAAACAAAACAGCGGAAAAGAATAAAAACTTTACTTCATTGATAAAATAGCAGCTTGGTAAAACAGCCTGCACCAAAACACCAATACCCAGTACAACAAAGTATCTGTCTTGTTTAATAAAATAAAGAAGCATAAAATGACAATGATATTCCCCAATAAAGCATGAGCCAGCCATAACAGTGGAAAAGAGAGTCCAAAGGAATACGTCGACTATCTTCGAGCTTCAAAAGAGAAACGGTCCAAACTAAGTTGAGCTATTCCCTCCCTGATTAACTAGGGGGGAATGGAAGAAAAGAGGTGAAACAAAATTAGGTCAGACATAAGTCTGGCAAGTCCAGTGATTTTCAGTATGTAAACAGGTAATAGTAGCATGACATGAATAAACTGAATATAAGACAATGCCGTGATAACAGGGATAACAAGATAACCTAAGATTAGCATAAGATATGATAAGGCAAGATAAACCGAATGCGCTTCTACTCTTTCTCTACTTCGCTACTACCCCGTTATTCTGATTTTTATATCTCTGCACCAACTAACAAGTATCCTAACTAGTGTCTTTTATAGAGTGATTCTTATTCCCTACTAGTGTCCCAACTAGTATCCTGTGTTATATAATAAGGTGATCCCAACCCCGCAACTGTGGTAGCCTTCAGGTGTACATCTAGTATGAGAATCTTACCTCAGTCAGCCTAATTGCCATGAAGATGTTAGATGTATCCTTACTACCTTAACCGATCGGCTCCCTACTTGTATTAATTTTCCTTGTGTCCGTGTCAATCAGCCCTCTCTTGCGTGTAGATACCCTGTGTTAGTCCCACCATAAGGTGTATCAATCTTTATGATAGCAACCAGACACGATTCAAGATGCACAGTGCATACTACTGATGCCCAATGCCTGCTTTTTCCACTCCGGAGCACGTGCACGCCCATACTCCGTCGGAACCTACACTACTGCACCACCTGCCGCTATTTTGACTGCTTATAATCAGCCTAGTAATCGTGCCCCACCCTGCCTAGTTCAGGGTACCATGATACATCTATGTGGGTTACTGCTGAAATGGGTCCCCGTTACTAGGGTTTCCGACTGGTTAAGTTTGTGGGCCTATATATATATATATACTAATATTACCCACCTACACGAGATGTCCTTAACCCTCCCACTGATTCAAACATGTTTATTTAACGGTTAAGTTTGTGGGCCTATATATATATATATATATATATATATATATATATATATATATATATATATATATATATATATATATATATATATATATATATATATATATAGACACACACACACTAATATTACCTACCTACCCAATGTTTACTTAACCCTCCTACTTATCAAGTCAATATGTATTATTGGTTAAGCTTTCCTTAACCCTATCCACTTTGTTCATGTAATATTGGTTAAGTGTTATCCATTCATGTTATCTTAACCCACCCACACATCATGTTGTATTGGTTAAGTGTTTCCTATTAACTTAACCATGTTCATTCATTATGTTATATTGGTTAAGTGTTTCCCATTAACTTAACCCTACTCGTTCATCATGTTATATTGGTTAAGTATTTTTTATTAACTTAATCCTACTCGTTCATCATGTCATATTGGTTAAGTGTTTCTTATTAACTTAACCCCACTCATTCATCATGTTATATTGGTTAAGTGTCGCCTATTAACTTAACCCTATTCATTCGTCATGTTGTATTGGTTAAGCGTCGCCTATTCATATGTTACTTAACCTTACCATTCTTAGCATGTCATGTTTATTAGCATTAATTCATTCATTAATGCCTTAACCTCTCACATTAGAACTGTTGTTTGCGGTTGCAGGATGTGTCGGGCGGTGCCGGCCAGACTTCTACCGCAAACTTATTCTAACCTCAGGTTTTGGGCTAAATGCGCTAAACTCTCACATTAGATCTGTGTTGTTGCGGTTACTGGATGTGCCGGACAGTTCCGGATAGTTTTACACCGCAACTCAATCTAACCTCGGGTTAGGCATGTTCATCTTTTAATTAATTTACATATTTACAATTTATGTTCATATGTAAATTATCCACAAGTGTTGTCAATTCAAGTCATGCCCCCTTTTACCCACTAAATTATGTCCATAATTCTAGGTATACAAATTATACCATTTCATGCTACTAATCATTTACATGATTATGAGCCAATTTATGTCAATAGCATGTAGTTTAATATTTTTCCCCAACGTCTCCCCCGTTATTCGTTCACACAATTCACATAGAACGTTAGGCTCGCAAATTAGCCTAACTTATAAACAAAAGGGAAAAGAAAGGGACATGTAACATTCCAACAGACATAAACAATATAGATCAACATACGTAGTATAAATTTGGGATAGAACGACATAAACTTAATTAAGCACATGAACGTGATCTTACATTTAAATTAGATCCAATTAACATGCGAACTAGCATAGATCTAATTGTGTAAGCATGAACTTATATAGATCTCAAACATGGGTACTGGCTTGGATTTAAACATATAACATGTATGAACATAACTTAGCATGCAACTTACATACATAAAAGAACCACAAATTTAATACAATATGATAAGTCCAATTGTATCAGTCTCAATAGTCACATAGCCAAGATAGGTTTTACTATGTCAGTCACAACAGTCCAATATGCATGATAGGTTTTACTATGTCAGTCACAACAGTCCAATAGGCATGATAGGCTTTTCTATGTCAGTCACAACAGTCTAATAGGCATGATAGGCTTTTCTATGTCAGTCACAACAGTCCAATAGGCATGATAGGCTTTTCTATGTCAGTCACAACAGTCCAATAGACATAAGCAATTCAGAATTGACAAAAGGATAGGCATGAATAGAAGTAGGCATAGTTCTAGATCCAGTTATTACAGTCATGATTTCTTATTAGGTGTTCACATCTAAACAATAACTATACTTACAGAAAAAGGATGGATCTTGATTTCTAAATTTGAAAAGCTATCCTTTGATGTAGACGTTTGATTTGATGTTCTTCTTAGTCGATTACTAGTTTGGATTTGATTTGGGACTTCCTAACTTGACTTGTAGGTTAGAGAAAAAGGGAGGGTACGCTAGTTTGGCCATGGACAACATGACGGCTTCAGAGAGCAATTTTATGTGGTTTTAGGGTTGGGGTTGTTTATATAGAAGTTTAGATAAATGAGAGCCGTTAGATCAACCTAGGAGTAAACAGAGCCATCCAGACAAAACAGAGCCAACCAGAAGTCGCCACATAAGCCCTAGTGACTCAGAAAACGTCACTGGACAAAACAATCCAGATCTGGGCGGGGGGGGGGGGGGTCGACCAGTACAAGGGGGGTCCACACCCCTGTCGAGACCCCTCTTGGGGGAGTCGACCCCTATGGGCGGGAATTTTTCCGCCCAGCCGCTTCTCTCGAAATTTTGGATTTGAACTGTTTTTTTTAATTATTATTAATATTTAATTTACGTTTAAACTTGAAATCTTCTGAACTCCATAACTTCTTCATACGGAGTCCGATCCATGCAAACTCGGACTCTATCTCAAACAGAATTCCAAGACGAACGCAATGGCGTAACCCATTTCCCCAAATTTTCACTTTTAAAATTAAGTATTCTTTATTTTGTTACTTTATTGTTCATAGAAAATACGGGGTGTTACAAACCTGGCCTCTCGATGGTCAACGACTTATGACTTGGCGACCTGGTGATACTTTTGCTGATGTGGTAGTAACGATCTGAAGCTTTATGACCAAAAATGACCTAACTTAGGAGAATGTGAATGACCTATCTTTGAGCCATATTTTTTGTGGATTAACAATTTCCAAATGGGTCAATGGCAGAGTTTGAGATATACAAGAAGTGTAAATATCTGACGATTAATAAAAAAATAAAAATAAAAAAATGTTGCTCTCATTTTCTCTTTGTAACGTAAATTAAAGAAAGAAGCTATGCTCGTGAGTTCCATATATTTGATGTTCTTATATAAGAAAAATCCACATATTCACATTAAAAATGTAGCTACTAACGATGTTCAAAATTCCTTGTTAATGGAGACATAGATCCACCCCAAATCTTCCGCTCTTCTCCTTACCCTCTAAATCGCCCCTCTTTACGCCCATCCCCCCCGTTACTCTTCTTTCCATCCTCCTTACCACCTAATCTTTGATTTCGTCAGTGTGAGAAATTTTGCTTTAGTTTTCCTCCTTTCGATGGCCACAACCATATCCTTTGTCTTGCTTCAACTCCCATGTTAATCTCCTGCCTCCTAAACTTCTGTTCAACGTTCTCTTCCATGCTCGTGGTGTGGTCAACTAGTTCTTTCCTACCACTCCCCGTGACCCCCAACATTCGATTTGATTTACCTTACCTGTGAACGCTTTATAAACGCTGACCTTTCTTCGTCACTAGTTTGGATCGGTCCTTCCGGTGATCTTCCAAATTGTTTTTGGATTTCTAGTAAGTCTTTCAGGTGTGCTTGGGTTTGGTTGGGTTGTGGATGGTATGTTTTTTTGTTAACTTTTGACTTAAGTCTGTGGCATAAATAGTGAATGATTGTGCTAGGGTTCAGGTTATCTTTATGGGGTTGCTTTCTTTATTTCTTGATTTGGTTGCTTTCTCTCATGTAATGGTTGGTTTGTCTTGTATGTGGTGATGCTGTTTGTCCTCACAGCTCGGTCTACTACTCCTCGTCGATTGCTTAAGCAAGCTTAGTGCTGACATGTTTTACGGGTTCTGATTGAGTAGTGCTACATTGTTTCCATTTCATGTTCTGTCCTGCAATGTTAATTTTGGGGGAGTGCCAGTTTTTGAGGATGCCATTTCAAATGCAATATTCTCGTTCTTCGTCTGTGGATTGGACTTTGCCTGTTCTTAAAGTAATTTCAAGATGGTGATGTACTTTTGGGTACACTTCTAATCTTAGGGATGTTTAGCTATTGTCATGGCCTGTTGTGTGATGTCTTGTGCTAGTGGTACTATGTTGGTCCAGTCCTACCAGACGCGCTATGTATTAGGTCATATTATTAGGAAATTTTCTATAGCGTTGTCTACAAATGGAGTAATTGAGTAGTATAATATGTATAACTAGCTCCTGTGTCATAATCCAAGATTCTTTAATTCCGAGACGAACGCAATGGCGTAACCCATTTCCCTAAATTTTCACTTTTAAAATTAATTATTCTTTAATTCGTTACTTTAATGTTCACAGAAAATACGGGGTGTTACAAACCTAGCGCTTTCGAAGGTCAACGACTTATGACTTGGCGACCTAGTGATACCTTTGCTGATGTGGCAGTAACGATCTGAAGCTTTGTGACCAAAAACGACCTGACTTAGGAGAATGTGAATGACCTATCTTTGAGCCACATTTTTTGTGGAATAACAATTTCCAAATGGGTCAATGGCATAGTTTGAGATATACAAGAAGTGTAAATATCTGACGATTAATAAAAAAATAAAAATAAAGAAAAGTTGCTCTCGTGTCTTTGTAACGTAAATTAAAGAAAGAAGCTATGCTCGTGAGTTCCATATATTTGATGTTCTTATAAGAAAAATCCACGTATTCACATTAAAAATATAGCTACTAACGATGTTCAAAATTCCTAGAGACATAGATCCACCCCGAATCTTCCGCTTTTCTTTTCCTTACCCTCTAAATCGCACCTCTTTACTCCCACGCCCATCCTTCCCGTTACTCTTCTTTCCATCCTCCTTACCACCTAATCTCTGATTTCGTCAATGTGAGAAATTTTGCTTCGGTTTTCCCCCTTTCGACGGCTACAACCAGATCCTTCATCTTGCTCCAGCTCCCATGTTATTCTCCTGCCTCCTAGACTTCTGTTGGACGTTTTCTTCCATACTCGCGGTGTGGTCAATTAGTTCTTCCCTACCACTCCCCGTGACCTCCAACATTCGATTTGATTTACCTGACCTGTGAACGCTCTATAAACGATGACTGTGCTTCATCACTGGTTTGGATCGGTCCTTCCGATGAGCTTCCGATTTTTTTTTGGGTTTCTAGTAGGTCTTTCAGGTGTGCTTGGGTTTGGTTGGGTTGTGGATGGCCTGTTTTTTGGTTAACTTTTGACTTGAGTCTGTGGCGTAAATAGTGAATGATCGTGCTAGGGTTCAGGTTGTCTTTACGGGGTTGCTTTCTTTATTTCTTGATTTGGTTGCGTTCTCTCATGTAATGGTTGGTTTGTCTTGTATATGGTGCTATTGTTTGTCCTCACAGCTCGGTCTATTACTCCTTGTCGATTGCTTAAGCAACGGAGGAATGCTTAGCTTAGTGCTGACATGTTTTACAGGTTCTGATTGAGTAATGCGACATTTTTTCCATTTCATGTTGTGTTGTGCAATGTTAATTTTGGGGGAGTGCCAATTTTTGAGGATGCCATTTCAAATGCAATATTCCCGTTCTTTCTATGTGGATTGGACTTTGCCTATTCTTAGAGTAATTTCAAGATGGTGATGTACTTTCGGGTACACTTCTAATCTTAGGGATGTTTAGCTGTTGTCATAGCCTGTTGTGTGATGTCTTGTGCTAGTGGTACTATGTTGGTCTAGTCCTACCAGACGCGCTATGTATTAGGTCATATTATTAGGAAATTTTCTATAGCTTTGTCAACAAATGGAGCAATTGAGTAGTATAATATATATAACTAGCTCCTGTGTCGTAATCCAGTGTAGATGAAGTGGACGGACCACTATAAAAACCGTATGCAGTGGTCGGTCCACTTTAAAAACCGAACTAACAGTTTGACAATTTGCCAAACTCTTATACTTTTTGTAATTATTATTTGTAATAATAGTAAGCATTATTGATCACTATAAAAGTCTGCCAAATTTTTTTATGTATTAATGAATAAAATAAAGTTCTTATTTTCTTATATTTGAAAACGCAAACAATCTTGCAGCTTTTCGATAAAAGTGCGGATTAACTTGCACTTTCCAAAATGTTTTTCAAACTTTGATAAACAAAAAATGTTATAATATTTGTTATTCAAGTATAGTTTTAACAAATAACTACAGTTCTCCACCATTATCAAATTTAGTAGAATTTTATATGTTTTTTTAAAAAATGCAAGTTCCCATGTATTTTTTATTAGAAAATGCAAGGCATGCTGCATTTTTGGTTGCTTCGAAACCAAACGCTGAATTTACAAAATCGTTTCTAAATAGACTTTTCTTACAACAACATGAAAACAGAGAACTATAGGTTTTTTTTCTAAAATATCTGCAAAAGAACAGTGCACTTTGACAAAAAAAAAGTGTCCATGCACTACAATACTGCAATCTTACACCATGACGGTAAAATATGAAATAGTTCCAATTTGGGGAGTTCTATACTACGAACGGATAAAAATAACTAAGTAACATTGGCATTGAGTTGTCAAATTAAACACACAGTTGTCTATTTTACATTGTTGAGATTGAAAAGTAGCAACATAACATAGCCACGGTTGATTTTTGACGAAGGAATACGAAGGTGAATAAAAACTAATGGGCATATGCCACTTATGAATTTATGATTTCGCTACTATTTTCTGCTTGTCTTCTTCTTTAATTTTCCGTGAAAACTTGGTGAATATCGAGCAACTTTTAGGACTGCTTTTATTTGCGTAAGACCTAAAAGGGGATAAAAATATAACAAATCTATTTCGAAATCTTATATCGATCACGAAATGCTAATATAGAATAAAAATATTTAAGAAAACACAAGTGAAGATGGTTTAAAAGCAAAGAAACTAAGGGAACTAACACACAAGAATCCACCCAACAACCAAACAATCGTTTATATTGATTTCAAAAACAATTGTTCGCAGTTAATTGATTAGATAAAAGTAAATAAAACAAAAGCGGAATCAACAATATTTAAAAACAAAGTCCTGATTTTTACAATAATTACTTCATAATGTTTGGAAAATGAAAACTAAGATTTAAGAAAAGAGAATCATCATAAACTTTTTCGCACTTTAATTCCCACTTTCTTTTAGACTATATTCATATTAATTAATAAGTTGATGCTCAAGTCAAAAAATAGATTGATTAGCATAAGCACAACAAAACACGCATAATAATTATTGAAAATCCAAGATTTTCTATTTATATTTGATTTTATATCACCAAATTTAACAATAACCATACAAAACCAGGGGTAGTCTTAAGATCCGGTTGGATAGATTGGTGTTTTTCCTTAAGTTCTCTCCTTGTGAGGAGAGACTTAGAGTGCTTTGTTTAGAGACAATGATTAGGCGAAACCATTTTTTATTACTCCTTGAAACTTGATAGTCGACTGAGCTAGAGAGCATGTATTATCTGGAATAGGTTGGATCGTTTTCTTGTACATTCCTTCTGTGCTACAATCCCTAACTGGTTTGAACTTGCTATATATCTAACTCAATACGTTATGTTAGTGCGTTGGTCACTATCCTTCAAATTAGTTGTTCTATACATATGCAGAATACGTGTTTTTTATAGTAACAGAAGTGGTATGACCACTGTAATTTGGCTTGTCTTGGAAAAAAAACAACCACGCATAATTCAATAATTGCAAAACAATGATCCGCACGTAAATTTGAATTTAAGGATATCGACGTTAAACTGATATTGTGATACTAATTTTCTTTTTCTTTCTCTATTTCACACCACATAATTAGGAATAAAACAGATTTAAAATAAAGCCATTAAGGCTCCAGCCTTGCACAATTAATTCGTGTTGGACCAGGGTAGGTTCAAGTGGGTCGGACAGCCATGAAAACTAGGAAAATAATGCAAATCAATGATTATAATTTTCCGGAAGCTATACTGTCATATTACGTTGTGGTACCCCTTTTTTTTAGTAAAACAGGAAAGGGGTATAGGACATTAATGAAAGAGAAATGCTAGGGACAGTCGCTTTAAGGCAACTGTCCATGATACTCGCTCATTGATTGGTCAAAGATTCTATGTAATTATTTTTATGCAGTTTTCCATGTTATATATTGGCCCCACTATCACAATAACAGCCAATTGTATGGCGAGTATCATGGACAGTTGCCTTAAAGCGACTGTCCCTAGCATTTCTCTTAATGAAAAAGCAAAATTATCCATTTTATTCATTCATTCCTGAATTTAGTTGGATAATAATATCTTTTTGGGTCAGTTTTGTTTGGTTTTGCTTGATTTTACTGTTTTAAGTTCTAATTAACACCAAAGGGTTGTAAATGAATCCTTGTTACCAAAAGGGGATGAATTCTTCTGTATCCAACTCCGGTGTTTCCATGTACCAGATCAATTTTATCCATTGATTTACACAAAATCTAATAGTTTTAAGTGGATTGTATGACCCGTTCATTAGATTATTAATAATATGTGTGCTTAATGTGTGGTGGTGATTTGTCGGACACACGAAAACATCCGAGTTGGGTACGGAAGATTTGATCTCTTATCACCAAAGTGGTATGAGAACATGTAATTATTGCCTACCAAATCAATTATTAAGCATAAATGAGTAAGCATGGGGCATGATAGAGCCATTACTTCTGCAGAAACGTGTAGGTATGCATCCATTTCGTAAATTGATTGTCTGCCTTTACTTTTGTTTGTTGATTTCTTTGACATGCAGGCGTGATCTGCAGTGTCACATAATTCCAGTTGGTTGAGTCTTTGAAATATTCCACCCTTGGATTTCAATTGATACAGTAGTTTTTTTTTTTTTTTTTTAATTGCAAAAATCTCGGTGCCTCCTGATTCCGAACAGTTGCGTACTTTAATCGCTTTGGGGCGTTCTTAACGAACGAGAACGAGGTATTTGAGCGTGGAATTTAAACGGGAAATTTGAGCGTGATACTGTAGCGAACGGAGAATGCGTTTTTAGCTACGAACGAAGTAACATAGTGTGAAAGTGTGATTTCGTCTTTGGTCACTCTTCAATAAGCTATATGCACTTACCAATCAAGCTATATAAACTTTCATTTACTAAGTATAATCAGAAATGTTAATCACCTTGCTTCGGACACGTCCGACGCTAATGGGACAATTTCCAACGATGGCAAATCGTCGCTGGGAACGTGGTGGACCATGTTCGAGCATCCGATGCGACCACAAACGGAAGCGTGGCAAAAAAAGCCTGCGTAGGCACCCTTGGTGTATCAACATTCCACTCTTGAAATAACCTTGACTAAAGGTATTTAAGGGGTTTCATATGATCCAATACTCACAAACTCTCATTCATATGAGTGATCCACTGAATCACAGAGAGTTTGACTTGATTTTTAAAAGTGTACTGAATCAATCATGGAGAGCATGAGAACAGACTAGGTCGTAACTTGTAAATACTTGTAAGTAATCCATGCTTTACTAAGTATATATATCCTCAGAGTAAAACAAAAACTTGTTTACAATATATCGGATGTAAAACCAATACATATATACCTACATACGTATCTGTGTTCCATTAAGAAACATAACTAGGTTCTCACTCAGTTGCATAAACAACATACTCGACAAATTTAAAGAATAAAAACTTGATAATGAAAATAACAACAAACCCAAAAAAAAAAAAGTTAAATGCTAAGCGCCCATTTGTATGATTCACGTTGGTGTTAAGAAATACTGTATATACAAATAATGTCTATATAAGTACAGTTTTCTCTTGACGGTATATAAAAGAGGCTAAATTGATACATCATCAAACAATAAATTACTGAATCATTCATCCAAAAAGCAGCACAGAACCCCGCAGATTCACATGGTTGTGTGTACGACAAAACTGAAAGCTTCGACTGTACTTGGACACCAAAAACTTGTGGAGAAATTGCCAACATAACTACACGATAGCACGGTTTCCAGAAGGTTTGAGGCTGAGCAAATGGAAGAATACAGAGACAGGTAGGTGTTTAAAATCTGCATCAGGATTAACGCTGTAACTCGCACGACGATTAAAGAGATACAATCAGCTCATATTGACGACCATCATTTTCTAAGTAATTCAGAAACTTCGATACCATGTTGGATATCATGGGTTTAATTCGTGTGCACGTAACTGCCACACTTGTCCATGTCACCCAATAAAATTCACATGTTAGGCTCAGAATATGCCACATGTTAGACTCAAAATAAATTCTGTATAAATATTAAAAAATTATTCTTCACATTGCCAATAAATTTTGTAATAATACAGCTGAATAAACTAAACTGTTGTCAATTTACATGGCATGCAGAACTTTATAAATAGAGAATTTGTTTAAATTATTTATACAATTGAATCAACGGAAATAAAAGGTCTCTTCTTTATCTCTTTTATTCTTTCTAATAGCTTCTTTTTACTATATGTTCTGTTTTATTTATAACACATTATCAACAGAAGATTATATTAGAGTTTTTTTTTTTTTTTTTTTTTTTTTTTTTTTGAAATCTTCTAGATTTTCATTTATGAGTTTGTTAATTTTTATTTGAGAATTCTTAATTCATGAAATTCTAGGTTTGTTTTACCTTTTTTTTTTTAAATTGAGAAACTTTAATTAATGGATCTATCAAATTGTTATATTTTATGTTATGTTTTATTTTATAACAAACTGGTTATTTTATTAGCATTATTATCATCGTCCTTTTTTGTCCTTTTCTTGAATGTTTAATCGAATGATCTACAAAACCATTGTAATTGTACGTAAGGTTAAAATTTCGTAATCCCAGATGCATTCACCAATCATATATTTTTATTTTTTTGAAAAGAAGAAAAAACAGGCCCAAGGCCCAATCCAAATAACAAATACTTAACCCTAGCCGCCTCATTCTATCAGAATGAAACCCTAAGTACAAAAAACACTAAAATGGCGGATCGCGCCGCCAAAAAACAGCTCCTCTTCCTTCACGGTGGCTTCCAAAGTTTATCCTCAATCATCTCCTTTCTCTTCTCGCTTGGATCAGGCTTCAGTCTCACTTCGTAATTTCTCAGAAGATGGGTTTGGCTTCTCAAGTGCTTTCCCTCGAGCTCAACGTTCATGGTGGAGTTTGTTTCTGATGGATCTGAGCTTCTCATGTTGTCAAAGCTTCTCTTTTGTCTAGTTGAGCCTCTGTCTTCATCAGGAGTCCTTCTACTACTGCTCTCACCATCAGACCAGGCAGATAAGTGATAAATCATATTATTCAGCTCGCTTTTGTAAAAGTTGCTCCCAATTCTGTGCAAAGTATTAAACTTTCCTTCTAATTTTCTCATTTTCAGGTGATTAGTTCTCTCTGAAACTCTTCTGTGAGCTCCTTCCTCTGTGTCAGGTAAAAGCAGATGATTACTATTTAAATTATAATTTAAAACACGCACAGAATGATTCGAATTATGTCTACTTCCCTCACTAGGATTTGCTAAGAAATCAGTAGTGATGAGATCCTCAGGATGTTCAACTGGCCTATTCACATCACCCAAAAAGCATCCAGTACGAGATTTAATATGATGATCTGCATCAGGTAAAATAACAGCATTATTATTCTTATTTGAATGATTAGGGACATTAGAAGTGATATTGTTTTGATAACTCCCTTTGCAGAGAGGAGAGTTGATTGCAAAGCTAGACAAGTTGTCTCCAAAGAAGTGCCCTGGGAACTTTTTATTGGCAATTAGCTTGCCATTCAGTAAGAACTCTTCAATTTGATTATCACAGTCAGCATTTTTCTGAATGTTATGATTATGCAAATTCTCTTGCTTGAATCTATTAGTTTTTTTCATAACAATATTGCTATCATTAAGAATAATGCTCCAAGTCTGAAAACAACTATTTTCTTTACCAGTATGAAGCCTTTGATTTCTTTCCCTCCAAATGTAATAAATAGATGCAGTAAGCAGAACACATGCTCTAGAATATTTAAAGGTCTTGGGCTTAAAAAACTTTAAAATGTACTTAATGCTATCCCTAATATCCAAAGCAGCATAGGATTGACTGAATCCCAAAGTACATTTGGCATTATACCAAATGTACTGGGAATATATGCAGTCAAAGAATAAATGATTGGAGCTCTCATTTTCTTTTTTACAAAGCAAGTAAATGCTATCAGAGTCCTTTTTCCATTTGTTACAAATCTCTCTAGTTGGTAATTTATTCAAAATAGCAAAGTAGGCACAATGTGCCATTTTAGGGCAATTTGATTTACACCATATTATTTTGTGCCAGTCAACTTCTACTTCTTTACCTATCAAGTATTCCCAAACTTTTTTAAAAGAAAATTTGTCTTTTGAGCATAACTTCCAAGACCAATGATCTCTGAGGCTATTTTGCTCAATCTGTATTTCACTGATGGCATTTTTGAAAATATGGGCAGCAGGATTGTTATGAAAGCTCCAACAGTTATTATTAATGATGCTTTGAACTTTATCATTAGCCCCTCCTAAAATATATAAATTGTTCCAACCTAAAAGGTTGATTAGTGAATTTCCACTAATCCATGGATCAAACCATAAACTGGTTTGAGTACCATCCTTTAGCTTTCTTTGAATTAGACATTTGCCAATTTCCCTACAATCTAAAATACTTTTCCAAACATAAGAATGGTGCACCTCTTTTCTAGCAAGCCAGAAGTTTTTATTTTTTAAATATTTAGCACACATCCATCTGGCCCAAAGAGATTTTCCCTCCAGAAATTTCCAAAATAATTTAAATTTGCTAACATCAATTATGTCCTTAATGCTTCTAAGCCCAAGACCTCCAAAATTTTTAGGTTTACACACAGTATCCCAAGCTACTTTATGATATTTGCCTCTCCAAATAAAATTAGAGCACATTCTATCAATCTTATGTATAACATTTGTGGGGATATTATGAGACTGCACCCAGTACATAACCATAGCAGATATGACTGTGTGAGTGAGCTCCATTCTGCCTGCTAGAGAAAGTAGTTTACCAGACCACCCTTCAAGCTTACTTTGAATCAGATCAAGTAGTCTAGAACAATCTTTTTCACTGATCTGATTTATGCTTAAGGGGAGGCCTAAATATTTAACAGGGAGATTGCCCTCTTTAAAATTCAAGAGGTGTAAGATCTCATCTTTAATAAGAACATCTTTACTAAAATAGATTTTAATTTTATTTAAATTGACAGCTAACCCAGCATAGTTCTCCATGTTTTTTAAAATCTTGTGAACAGCAATAGCACTCCCTTTGTCTGCTTTCAAAAATAAGAGCATATCATCTGCATATAAAAGGTGTGTAATGTGTGGTTTAACTCTATTTATAGGTTTAATGTTTCCCTTAAGTACTTCCAATTCCATTTGCATAGAAAAATATTCCATAACAATAGAGAAAAGGTATGGTGACAGTGGGTCCCCCTGTCTAATTCCTCTATTGCTAGTAATGAAGCCTTTAGGAGAACCATTTATCATGATAGAGTAAGACACATTACATATACACTCTTTAATTAAAGCACAGAATTTCTTGTCAAAGCCCATCTTTTGCATAATGTGAATGATAAAATTTCTATTAATTTTATCAAATGCTTTATGCAGATCAATTTTAATGCACATAATATTTTTATTCCTTATGTTAAAATTTCTAATTAACTCATGAGCAAGCAGAGAGTTTTCAGATATTAACCTACCTGGGATAAAGGCACTTTGATTATCTGATATAGTGAACTTTAGAAAACATTTTAATCTATTTCACAGGAGAGAAGCAATAATTTTGTAAACAAAGTTACAACAGGCAATAGGCCTATAATCATCTAGACTAGTAGGACTTTCCACTTTGGGAATAAAGGTAATGTATGTATGGTTAATGCTTTTCAGAAGTTTACCTGAATTAAAGAATTCTAAGATTGAGTCACACAAACCATTCTGCATCTCACCCCAGTGTGTTTTGTAAAATTTGGCACCAAATCCATCTGGACCTGGGCTTATATCATTATTAGCAAAGAATATGACATTTTTGATCTCTTCCTGCCTAATAGGGGCAAGTAATACATCAGTACTATTAGAATTAACTAGATATTTAAACTCAATCTCAGGGAAATTGTTGGTGAGGTTATTAGAATTGTACAGACTACTGAAATAGCTAATAGCCTCATCCTCAATATTCTTAGCATCATTTATAATCCTACCATCTGGATCCATTAGCTTACCTATATGATTTCTGTTTTTCCTGTTTGACATTCTAGAATAGAAAAATTTGCTAGCTTCATCACCAGCTGTTAACCACTCAACTTTTGCTTTCTGCCTTATGTTAACAGAACTGATGTGTAAAGCATTGACCAACTTAGCTTGAGCATTTAAAAAAATTCTCAGCCTTACTCTTATCTGAGCAGTCAATGTCTAATTCATTTTGTAACCTATCACATTCATCTCTAATGTTTTTGATATCATTTCTATTTCTAGAGCTGTTCCAGGTTTTTAATTTAGACTTGACAAGATGCAAGGTTTTGTAAAACTTGAATTGAGCAGTACCAAAGAAATTATTAGTGAAACAACTAGAGACAACATCCTTGTAGTCCTTCTCATACACCCAACCATTTACAAATCTAAAGGGGGGGTTGCCACTATTTTTATTCACAGAATTAATAGAAACTAAAATAGGGGTATGATCACTAGTGTTTTGAGGCAAAGTGCTACAGTTAACACTAGGGAATAGATTAATAAAGTGTTGATTAAATAGAACCCTATCCAATTTGCAATGAATATTCCTTAATTCACCTGATTTCCAGGTGAATTTGTTGCCAATTATGGGGGGTTCTATTAAACCAGATTTCAACATAAAACAGTCAATTTTTTCTAACTTAGAAAAAGGAACGGGGTTTCCTCCTCTTTTTTCATGATAATGAAAAACAGTGTTGAAATCTCCAATTAACAACCAAGGAGTATGAATGACTTTACTAAATTGAACAATACTATTCCATAGCAAAATTCTGTCATTTTCTAAATTTGAGGCATATATAAAAGTAATTTTTAAATACAACCCTCCTTTATTTTTAAATGTGCAATGAATATATTGCATATCAATAAAATGACTGATGAGAGTCCAAATGGTAGAGTTATAGAGGACCATAATCCTGCCATTCCCTCCCATCAAATTATTGTTGATAATATTCCAATTTGAAAATAGCCTATTATGCAACTCTTCTATTTTTAGGTCACTGAGTTTATGTTCAACCAAACCCATAATGCAGGGTTTGTAATAAGCTAAGAAGTTAGCTAAGTCTAACTGCCTTTCTGGAGAGTTTAGTCCCCTGATATTCCAAGTGATAATATCCATATAAATAAAATAAAAAGGATATAGAAAGAAAGATAATGGATACACATCACCTAAGATGATCCCCTGAGCTTTTTACCATCCACCTTTACCCCCAATTGCTTGCCACTTCTCTTATAACTACTTTTGTCAGTAGGCTTTAATTGTTTTTCCCATTAACATTTTTGCTAATATATTTCTTTCTGAAGTCATGATCCTTTTCATCTTCAGTATCCTCCACAGTTACAATATCTGTTAGGCTTTTGGTCCTGCCTTTTTTCTTTTTTATTGTAGGTGAGACAGGTCTTGAAGTCTTTGCTGCTACTATGGTTTGTTTGACAGCATCCTGGATATTTTCGAGAGTAATGGCTGATTTAGTTGGTGCTAGGCCACTTGCAAGCAGTGAAGCATTAGTATAAATGGGATCAGCAGCGAGAAGGTCTTCACAAGAATCCCCTAAATTTATTGTTGAATTATTTGTAGAATTTGTAATAATGCTTGGGTCCTTCAAGGCGGGGAAGGACTCAATGACCTGTTTAGTGTAGGATCCCTCCTTTGTGATGATACTATTTTCTTTTATATAGTTGGGCTCCTTAGTATTTGTGGAAACCCCTGATGGAGTTTCCACAATCTCAGCCAAAGCATAACGAGTCTGCAAATCCTCTTTAGGACCAGCAGTACTCTGAGAGTCTTGAGTTGTTTGAGGTTGAGCTTTCTTGGCTGAATCTGAATGAAGATTGAATGCATCTATGTTCATATCTTCTGCATTTGTTTCCATGTAAACTTGCTCTGAATTAGGGCAGATATCTTCAGTAACTGCTGGGTTAATTCCAGAACAGTCTGCTTCGATGTTATTGATATCTTTATGAGCATCTTCTTTGTTAACACCAGAGCAGTTATTTGTAATTGCAGCGTGTTTTGGCTGTTCACCCTGATTCTCATTATTCAAGCATGCTTCAGTGGAATGACCAAAGCATTTGCAGAATTTGCAACTATCTGGAATTAACTCATACGTAATCTGTTGTGTAATAAACTCCCCATCATGTGTATAGATGGATACTTCATTAGGTAGCTTAGAATCCGCTTTAATTTCAACAAGCAAGCGAGTGTAACTTAATCGCGTTTCCTTCGCTGTTTGTTCATCCATTTTTAATGGATTACCAACAAGACTTCCTATGGCACTAAAGATTTCCTTGTCCCATAATCGAAGGTTCAGTTCTGGAAGTCGAATCCATATGGGCATAGTGTTTAAGATATCCCGGTCAAGAACTGTTTTCTTGGACCAATTCTTTAATATAATCAATTTCCCATTAATGAAATAGGGTCCCCCTTTTAGAAGTTTCTCTTTATCTTCAACATTCGAAAACCTAATTATGAAGAACCCATTTTCTCTTGTAAAGATTTCGAAAGAGCCACTAAGGTTCCAAGTGCGCACCACATAATTTCTGAAATAGTGATAGGCAGGCCTTTTCCCAAAGACATATGCCACAATGGAAAGACACCATTTACCTTCTGTGCGATTGCATGCCTCTTCAGAGGCCACAACTATCTTCTCATCTCCAGGTGTAACCACCGGAGGGATGAAGCTCAAATCAAAGCCTGAATCTTGATTGCCCTTCTTAATCAAATCTGCCCACGATGAAGCTTTCTGATTTATGCCCGTAGGGATGTTAGGCATCTGCCCGGGTTCCTTTATTGAAGGAATTGGGTTTCTTGATGAATCTTGAGCAGGACTGTTCTGATTTTGGTTTCTTGATTGAAAACGCCCTCCACTTGAGGATGGATAAGGCTTTTGCTGCACTTTAGATGGGTATTCGTTAGAGGAACCGACCGCCGTTCTAAAATGCGCAGAAGTTTTAGAATTCACGAAGGATTTAGGTCCTTTTTTGCGATTAAAGACCTTAGTAAACCCATCCTCATCCAATTTAGGGTCGGGGGAGGGTTGGGATGTCGATTAGAAGGAGGAGGGGAGGAGGAAGAACCCTCTTTAGGAGGAGGGTTGTTGTCGAAGATCGGATTATTATGTGAACATAAGGCAGCCATGGCGGCAAGCTTTTGGAATAACTCAGAATTCGTTTTGATTTTTTACCAATCATATATTATGAATAAAATATGATACAACAAAAAACCTTCCAAATTTTTTGTCCACTTGGTAGCGTATAATAATTCCAAAATAACAAGATTATGATTTCTTCGGCATGCAGATCAAACAATAATTCAGTAAGGAAAAAAACTACTGTGGTCGTTCTACTACATGTTAAGCACGTCATTATTTGACATCAACTTCAAAATCTGTTCAAGTATGTCCAACATCATACATACCTTAATATAGATTACAAAAGAAGCGTGCTCCAACAAAATTTGGATTGGTTTTGTGAGAAAACCTGGGGTAGTTAATTATAGTTGTGCACAAAGCACCCCAAATTCTTCTTTCTATTACCACAACTAAAAAATACAACAAAAATTACACCTTCACTCTTACTAATGTCTCACATTAAAAAATAGGGACTACCACCCTTATATTTATTTCTCCCTCTCAGCTTCAGTTCATCTGTTCTTTCTCTTTGAAAACCTTAGATTTAACTCTAATCATCATGAAATCGATCGACCCCGTTAATGCCTAGAAAAAAGAAAGCTGCAGATGCATCGTCTCAATCCCAATCAACTCAATTTATGGTTTAATATGTGATTATTTCAATTACAGTTTTAGATTATGGTTGCAGAAAGCCGAGAAAATCAGTGGTAGTAAAGGAACGAACAAATTGGGGTTTTAGATTAGGATTGATTACGTACTTATTTCGACAATCAATGGTTTAGTTAAAAATAAGAAAATGATCGATGCGGTATTAGAAAGCATAGAAAATTAATGTGTTTTAACTTCTTTAGTTATAAAAATAGAAAAAGGGAATTGAGGTGCCCTTAGCAATACACTGTTTATATATATCACATTAAGAGGAGGACGTGAGAGTAAGAAAGATGCACGGATGAGAAGCTAATTAAGACAAGTAACTGACGTGAAACTAAGGAGATAATGCTTTATTCATTGTTCAACACTTATTTTTAGCAGACACCACG
Organism: Allium sativum; assembly: GCA_030737875.1. NCBI lineage: Eukaryota > Viridiplantae > Streptophyta > Magnoliopsida > Asparagales > Amaryllidaceae > Allium > Allium sativum. Next base: position 486,885,372 of record CM060909.1, read on the forward strand.
CTAATGCAAACACATTTATGGGAATATTGAGCGTAGGAACTTGATACAATCTATAAATGCTAAATGACAACCGATGATTTTGAATGTCAGAATATATCAAACTATAAATGCTTGTACAAAATATACCTTGAAACGGTGATAATCTTAATCTGGGCAAAATACAGTTTAGATTGAGAATAAGCAATCAACAACCAAGTCCAAGCAGATTAAAGAAAAAGTAACTTCTTTTATTGTAGTTGTTTATAATATTGGTGAGAATATAGCAATGAAGCTATATATTTAGTAGAATTCATTTTCACATTTACGACAACACCATACCTACCTGATGCATGCTTTACTATTAGAATGAAACTTAAGTTAAAATAATAATAACCATGCTAATGGAGATATATTGGCTAAAGAAAAATCACGTATGTCAAATTATGAAGCATCATGTGGTTCGATGAGTTCAACAGCAGCCAGTTCAGTAAATTCGAAATCCTCTTCTCTTGCCACTAATACCTACATATCAGCAAATATTACTTCTACAACCTTGAAATAATTACCTTATGCCAACTTGAAACCTCCCTCGAACATTCAACTCCCGCCACCAAATGTAACTGGTTTTGGCCTGACTTTTCCTTTAGTTAATGTTGCTCTGCTTTCATCTGCGGTGCCCACAAATTCATTTCCATCATTCAATTCCAAAAGCAATAAACTCAATGGGAAATTCTGGGCAGATGATGATCTGGATGAAGGACATGATTACGGTCTAGAGGATGTGGTGTCACTCAGCAGTATGATGAAAACTTCAAGAAGACATACACGGTGAAATCTAATTTATGACCCTTCTCTTACTTGATGAGCTGTTGTTACGTGATATACTGTGTTAGGCATTTCATTGCTTCATGTATTTGTGATTTTTGACACAAACTTCTCATTGACCAATCTGGTGACTGGCATAAATCTGAGGTGATAAATTATTTTGGCGATTACTGCTGGGTATAAATTTTATTCCTTTCATCTATGCTACAAGAGATAATAGTATGCAAAAGGTTTTTCTGGTAATTCATGAATGTGTGTTGAGGAGGTTTAAGAGATGATAGTGATTGTTATAATTGTAAACTGTAATTATTTTGTTAGTAACAAAAAGTTTTACACTGCCCTTTAAAATAAAAAATCATGCATGCACAATATTAAGAAATAAAATGAGTCTGATGTCGGCTCAATCTCCTTCGCTATGTTTTATATTAAACTTTCTGTATTTGGGCTCGGCTAAACCCAATTAGGCTGCCACTACATGTTTCGGCTATTAGCCTCTATAAATACACCGTCTATCATCTGTAAACTATTCTATTCTATTTTGTAATATTATTACAACAAATATTATCAGTTTACATCAATCTATTGTTTCCGTCTCTACATTTTACATTTCTTTTCAAAATTCAACGTGGTATCAATCCCAAATAGCATCACGGCATTACCTTCATCCCACAGTCGATCGTGTTTCTTTTAGGAAGAAACTCATCAGAAAATTATTGTCATTTGAGTATTGCTCATCAGAGATATTTCACTTATCATTTGAGTGAGAATACCACATCAGCAGATCAATGCCTTGCCATGAATCAAGATAGCATCAAGATTGGGCTGCATTAGATCTGTATATAGTATTTTCAATAGGAACAACAGTAAAGACCCCGGCAAATTAATCAAGAAATCACAAAAACAAGTAGAGACTCGCTGGAAAAAATTTCAGAGTATCAATCTTCAGTATAAAACTCATCATTTAAACAATTATGGCTGCTACTTACCTGTCCAGGTAATAAATCTTTCTTTTTTGATCAATCTCGACGCCTTATCTTCTTGTCGTGTTTAATTTTTGCATTGTTATCTTCATATGTTACTGCAATGGGTGATCTAACCTTCGCAGTGACAACTCGTTCTGATTCTACCAATCCAAGTGTTATATTCAGCAATTAGTTAAAACTATTATTAGGCCGCAAAGTCAGTTGATAACTTGTAACGACCTGGATTTTTAACCGTTAAATTTAAACATTTAAATTGGTTTTAAATATTGATTAGGAATTTTAAATAACTTGAATTCAATATATTAATTCGATTTGAATCATAAAATAAAAAATTTAATTTCGAAATAGTCAAAATTAGTTGGATTGGCAATACAGTATGAATCGGAGAATATATGAATATTTAATTAAGTTTAGAATTGAATTATAATAAGGAATTCATTATTAAACGACATTTGAACATATAATTTATAATTTAATTAAAAACGAGCCCGTAACGTAGCAGTAGTTCGTAGTTTTACGTTTTGAACTTCAATTGAATATATAAAATCCAATATAAGTCAGAATTCTTTGAAACAAGAATCGTCCGGATCTATTGGATTATAATTTTCTAATGGAAGAGAAAATTCGAGTTTTCATCTTGTAGATTTTGAGTTATGTCCAAATCAAATTTTTAGAAAGTCGCAATGGAATCGTTTATAAACCATAACGATTTTTTAAATAAAATAAAAGGGGTTTTAATAATTTAATATCGTTTTAACTTGGAATTTAAAATATCAAGTTTAAAATCAAGTTAAATTTATAATTTGAAGTTATATAAATTCTTTTTGAATATATTTGATAACAATAATTTATTATCAATAAATTTATTTATTTTTAAATTGATTGTATTATATCGATTTAATCTGAAACTTAAGAATAACCAATTTTCAAACAATTTTGGATTTCAATGAAACTAATTTTATAAAATCCGTAATAATTGATTATTGTAAGATTTCCAGTTTCACGTCAATTGGAGTTATTTGACGACCGTGCGCAGTATAAATGCAAATTGTTTAACCATTTGAAATTAAAATGGTATTTTTACGAACAATCTCGGAATTCAACGAAACCAGTTCCATCGTGTCTGAAATATTTAATTATTATATGATTTCTAATTTCGTCACGGTTAGAGCTCGTATGCGATCGTACAAATTTTAAACACTGAACGTTACATGCCAAAAATATCATTAGTATTTTCAGTAAAAAAAAAATCCTTAATCACCTCAACAAAAATATCCTTTGTCTCCATCACAAAAATATCTTTGCCACATTTGAAAAGCTGAAATCTGCATTCCTTTTCTCTCACGTTTTCGACTACTCTCCTTGTATTTAAACCCAAGCAAACCTTCTCTTCTTTCATTCCAAATTCAAAGACCACCGAGTGTTTGAAGAAATCACCTACGAGAATGTTGGAGAGGAGGGGGTAGGGCTTCAATTTGGTGGTGGTCGCAGTCGCTCCAATGGACGAGGGTGGCCGGAATCTAGAAAGAGCATGGAGATAACAGTTTCGGTTTTTCCCAAACTTCATCATCGTGTGTCCCTTTTAGGTGATGGGGTCTGAAGGGTGATTGAAGAAAATAGCGAGGCGAACTAAACGGCGGTGGTGCATTGTTGAACGACGGTCGGAGGTGGGCGTTAGGCCGAGTTGATCGGTTTTTGAGTAACCGCGTGTTTATGACGAACTATTGGGTGTGGCGGCACGGTGGTTTGGGCGGAGGCAGCTTAGGGATAGGCGCACCAGAGGGAGGTGGCGCAGTCCATACTAGGGACTGAGGCGGCGGTGTAGTTGATCTATAGGCAACAAAGTCGATATCGCGTTTTCAGGTACTGAGGAGAAGACCGGTTTAAAATCCGATTATATTAAGCTAATCATGGTTAGGAAAATTAATACAGTAATTAATGAGTAATTAAGAAATTAGTGATTTATTTTAATTTAAGCATAACTTATTCATATCTGAACAGAATTGGACAAAACAGGATTCGTTAAAATCATGGCGATGAAGCTACGCAACCAGGCTGGTCTGGTTGGAACCGGAAGCAACTGGAATTTCATTCAATTTTAAGCATTCGTTTAAAATTAAATGAATCAATCAGAAATCGTCAAATCGAAATGAAATGTGAGTTAACTCACTCTTTCTAGAATCCTATGATGTGATAAAATTCATGTAACTATAATTTATCGATGAAAGTATAAATTGGATGTTTGGATGCCTTGGATGCTTATTGTTTAATATTGATTTATGTTATTTATATTTCCGTCATTTGAATGCATCGGACTAAATTTCTATTTCATATGTTATTATAAAATGATATCATGAGCTGTGATGCAGGAAAAAATAGGTTGGAGGGATCAACTAGATTCCTTAAATATTTTTGTCTTTATTGGATTCCATATTGTTTATATATGAATTGTTTGACCTAAGTGACATTAAAAACCTGTTTGAATTCAACGTTGATGGTTTATTAATAAATAGACAGTACTGATTAAGGGAATGGTAGCAGATGGAAAAAATCCACGTTTTAAGACGATAATTCGGCACCAGGCGAATCAACATGTTTAAAGTTACAAAATTTATTTTTTATAACTGGGACAAAGTTTTAAATTATATTTTTGTATAAAAATATAGAAGTTTAATAAATAAACTAATATTTATAAATGTTTTTTACGAAAGTGGTTCTGAGGAATTTTACGATAAAGGCTTCCTTTAATAAACAATTAATTTCCAGGACACAGGCCGTGAAATATTAGTTTCCAGGACAATTAAAAAACACGCATCCATTTTCGACTTCTATTTCTCAAAACATGCGATTAAAAAAAACTAAAGTGAATCGACAATCACGGAAATACTAAGTCCGTAAAACCCTAAATCCCAAATTCGATCTTCTCAAACGAATTGATCTTCTCATACAAGTGGACATTGTGAAATATGGTAAAATCGTAAAATCGCTAATACTCTATAGGTCAGAATCTACCTTTTCATCTTTTAGCATTCAACATTAACCAAAGCATCTAAGCATTAGAATTCCCTACTTTTCAACTATTATTCTGATTTTTTGTGTGATTGCAACTTCTTGTTTTGTTCTTTGATTATTACTCACGGTTTTGACTGTTTGATTACTCAAAAGATAAATACATTTGTCGTTTAAGTTATTATGTGTAATTTTTAAGTTTAACTAAACTATACCTAAGTGTTTAGTGTATGCTTGTCTTACTTTATACCAAAATAAAGAACTTAGATTATGAAAATTATCGTAAAACATCCAGTTTTAACAGCACTGCTTCAGTATGTTCAAACTGCACTGTAACATCACTGCTTCAGTATGATCAAACTGCATAAATATATTTAACTAAATCACTGTTTGACATTTAGTACTAAAAATATAAAAGGATTTATCTTTATGATTTTACAGCAGATACAATATTTATGATTACTTTATACCAATATAGTAATTATGTGTAACTTTTGGCTGTAAGGACAGATGATGCTATATAATCATCATTATCTTTTATTCTGTTGTAAGGATAAATAATTTTTAAATGATAATTCATTATCTTTTATCTTTCTTACTGTTTTAACGAATAATAGATAATTTTTAAATTATTATTGTCTTTACACAATAAAATATACAAGTTATAAAAGAAGTTTTGTTAAATTACAATTTTCAAAAAAAAGTTTTGTTAAATTACTAAGGAAGAAATATTTAATAAAAACTATCTGTATAAGATTTTTGAAGCTAGAAATGTATTTGGTTTAAAAAGATAAACAAGTTTATCTTTTTATACAAATATTGTATTTTAAATTATTATTGTCTTTAAATAATCAGATACACAAGTTATTAAAGAAATTTTGTAAAATTACTAAGGAAAAAAATTAATAAAAAAATATCTTTATTAAAAATTTTGAAGCTACAAATGTATTTGGTTTAAAAAGATAAACAAGTTTATATTTTTATACAGATATTGTTTTTAAATTATTATTGTCTTTAAACAATCAGATATACAAGTTATTTAAGAAGTTTTGTTAAATTACTATGGAAATCTTTTTTAATAAAAATATCTTTATCAAAATTTTTGAAGCTACAAATGTATTTGGTTTAAAAAGATAAATAAGTTTATATTTTTATATAGATTGTATTTAAAAAAACAAATAAACTATAATTTCATAATATAAATTTTGGTAGATTGTTAAATAATACTTCTTTTTTAAAAATTATTATCATTTGTATAACTGTGTTTTTTCTAATAATATAAAATTAGGAAAAAAATATAAATGTATTTATCTTTTTAAACAAAAAGTGATTTTTAAATACTTTTATTGCTAACAACTTGTACAATCAATCTAATTATTTATGGTTGATCATTAATTATAGTATGCATATATATATATATATATATATATATATATATATATATATATAGTAAACAATTTGTCCAATAACAAAATTGATGTTTCAATGCAGGAAAAATGCGTACAAGAAGTTCTAGGTACGCTAAACAAAACAAATCATTTGAAGATACAAAGCAATATATATTTATCGACAATAATGGACAACAATGTTGAAACATAAAGAATCAGTCAGATTCTTTTTGTGATATACACAACCAGACGATGCAAAATACACCAACAACTCCACGTACTTCTATTGTAAGTAAACAAAATTTAATACTATTAAGTGCAGTAGTTAGGCTATATTATCATTATATTCCTGTAAAATAATTTGATTAATAGACAATATATGATTATATAATAAATGATAAAGATAAACTATGTATATTATATTGTGAGAAAACATATAAATTGCGTAAAAAGATAAATATGTTTATCTTTTTTTAAAAAAATTATATTCATATGGTCATATTAAACTTACTTTAATTGTTTTCATGCATGCTTAACCAAAAGCTAAATAGAAATATTCTTCTGTATATAAATTTACATTATTTCCCTTTATTAATTTGGTATAACAGGTTCATACAACCAATTTCACTGAAGCAGAAAAAATAATACTTGAGTCACAGCTAGAGCTTTAGGAATGTAACTACTCTCCTCCAAAAGGATGCTTATATGCAAATTTAGAGACGAGAACTCAGACCCCGACACTGAAGATGATGTTGATCAATATAAAGTGGTAAAAAGGGGTGAGAAAAAAATATAAGGGAACTTATAAGTGTAATTTAGATGCATTCTTAAAGGTTTTGATTAAAATAAAGGGAAAAAAATGTATTCTCTGCTGCTGCAATGTCATATATAGATACCCACAAGAAAAACAACACATAGCAGCAACAATATCCGCTTCTAATCCGTCGCTAGATTGAGCTTAGCGACGGATTTCCTGCATAACGCTGTGGTCGGTAAAAACCATGACGGTAATTGTGTCAGAATTTGCGATGGAATTTAGCATGAGTTTTCCGACAGTTTTCCATCATTTTACTAATTTAATTATATATAAAAAAATATTTATTAATTTACTTTTTATATATATACCGACTATTTACCGACGGATGGTTAATTTATAATAAAATATTATTTACAAAATGAGTGGGTAAACCCTTACTAATTGCCAAGGGATTAGCGACTAAATATTTTTTAATTCAAATATTTTCTGCAGGCGATCCGTCGCTATTCCCTTTCTATTCTGCCAATAAACATTTTTTTACATTTTCTACTTACAACTTTACCAAATATTATCGTTCAACTGTCAATGGTAAAATAAATAGCATAACCCAACAAAAAAAAACAACAAATATATAAATTACCATATATTATTTCATACATATCATTTAAACAACTTAGCATTTCATACATAGTTTTATCAACTTTTCCATGTCCACACATAATACGACATACATTTTTACATCAATAAATTTACTTACAAAATAGAAAAATGATAGATTTAAGCTTGTTTTGCTTCTGATATTTTCTCCTTAACATCAATAACGATGGTCCTGTTAATGTCAAATAAACAGTCAGAATGTTAGTAATTGTTATATCATATATTGACAAAACAAGCTTGCTGGGTCAGGCCTTCATTTTCATTTCATTATTATCCTGGCAATAAAACAAGCTTAACAGTCGATAACATCCGCAAGCACCTAACATAAGTAATAGGAACTCATCCTTCTTGGTCAATAAAACAAGCTTAATAGTCAATAATATCCACAAGCACCTACTTGGTCTTCTCACCATTCGGCTCTCTCCCTTATGCAATAGGATGAAATAATTAATTTATAGGTTCAACTCTGGAAAACATTATGCATTCATTCTACAGAGAAACACAACAAAAAAATTCATTGCTCACGTATGAAAAATACAACAAGAAATTCATCGCTTTTTATGAAATGGTAAGAGGGTTTGACGATAAAACATTAAACAATATTTACTTGAAAATTAATTACATAAAGGATATGATAAAATAACCAAAGAGTTAGTAGTATAGAATATAATTAGCCTTGTTTCTACCAGATTAATTCAAGAGGCAGGCATGGTTAAGTTGCTATGAAACCGGATATAATTTTTTTAATGAAAATAAGTGGATATAAACAAAAAAGTTAAAGGGTACTTTGGTTAGTAAATTATGTAAAAGAAGCATATTCACTTCTGCATTTTTTTCCCTTATAAAAAAATATTCCTTTCAAAATTTTCCCTCAGTCCAATCCTGATGACTCTTATCAAATTTGTTTCTCAGCTTAACCAACGTTATAATTTCTGATAATTTAGCAGATAAGGCTAATTTAGCAAATTTAACAATGATTCAAAGAGAGTGTGCATGTTCACTTGGCGTAAGCATTCTTGATTTTTTAGATATAACCTAAAGCACTAATTACCTTACAGACATATTTTTTGTTATTGCAGCTCCACATTTTTGAAGGGACGTAGTTGATGTACTGGTACCACCCACAATATTTCCTCAAATTGGCCTCAAAGTAGACTCCCAATAAGCCTCCTACTTGAGTGCATCAAAATGAAACAACATTGAGTATTACACCATATGAAACAAGACATGTAACGTTACTAGCATACAAACTTCGATGAATTATTTGATAATATATCATGAAATGGGGAAAAAAATAGCACCTGATTACCCTCATTGAAGGATAAAGTGATCTTTAATGAACAATGAACAATGAATTCTTTATTCTTGGCATTCATAAGAGTTGAGGCTATCTGAAAATTCATTTCTTGTATTAACCATAAGTTTAAACAATGGAAAGTCCTTATATGTATTTTTTATCAAATGATTTATGTACTTTTGTCTACTACGCCATTAAATTTCTCAAATGATTTTAAGTAGTGATATGTTGAAAATTATTATGGCCTTACTGGAAATGCATATTTACAAGGATCATACATCACTTAACATCAACTCAAACTTCAATCTTAGCAACTTATAAAATTTTAATTTTAACTATTTAACTTTAGTTCTATCACCATTGACTTCCAGTTCTTCTCCATTAATTTATGTCGCACCATGATCTTCTACCCAAAAATTACAGGCTAATTTGATTCACACCCTTTAAATTATGCCAATTAGCAACCAAATTAAACTCAAGTACATCTTTGTACTTTTCAACTAGTCTAACCAAAATCGACAGATTTCTATTCTTCTGTTCTAATTACCATACAACAGCCAAACAAACACATTGATAGGAAAAAATAAAACATACGAAAATAAAAATCCAAATTAAATTACACTGGTACCTTCAATTGAATTTTAGAATTTGTGCTTTGTCTGTCAGTTTTTGTTATGCCACATTTATCTAGAAGATGAAGCCTTCTGTTGTGCGGTTATTCCTTAGCTGTCGACATGGAGCATACTGCATAGAAGAGACGGAGAGACTCAGTTGCCGCCTAGATCGAGTACTACCGCCATTGGTTGTCGGTTCTACATGATCGTGGATCGCGATTTAGGTTTCTTAGAGAATGAGTTTCATGCCCTACGCATTTTGGTGCCCTAAGCGGACGCTTCTACACCATCATTTCCGAATAAAGAACATGAAATTAAGGTTAGGATTTTCAGCGTTGATGTATTTGAGCGAGAGTAGTTGTGGTAATTGCAGAGGCGCTGATGGGTATTGAAGATTTCGTTAGGGTTTGCGGTATCATATTTCAATTGGACTAGGGATTCTGGAAGGAAGCTGCAGGATAAAAGACCAACCATGACTTTGGGTGGAACGCTGAAATTTATACTTTGAAGCCAAAAGATGCAATACGGAGCCAAAATGAAATTTGTATTTCTAAAAATTTAGACTTTGGAGCCAAAAGATGTGATATGTATACGAAGGCAATGTTTTGTATCATAGAAAAGTTTTAATGTGTTTTGTAATATAACTATTAATTAGTAGCTAATTCTTGTTTATTATTTAATATATATTAGTTATTACTTCTTCACCACAACTAAATATTAAAAATTAAATGTCATTATTATATACATAGTATTAGTTATCATATTCATGGTAATTATTAATTTTATATATCTAATATTAATTATTGAATATCAAAATTTATAAAAACTAATTAATATTCTTTATTTTCTCTCTTTTTTAATAATTTTGGATTTTTCAAAAATATGAATATACAAATTTTAAGTTTAGTAAAAGATTTATAATCCATTATTTTTGTGATTTCAAAAATTCAATTTTTTTTTAAATTTGAATTTGATTTTTTTGAAATATTAATTATTAAATATAATAATTTATTGTGTCTATTAGATATTAAGTACAAAATATTTTCTCTTCATTAATAAGTATTACTTACTAATACTTAAGTCTTAATTATTAATCATTAATTATTGTTACTTTTCACTCATCTGATAGTAAATTTCAAATATTAAACGTAATTATTAAAACTAATCATTAATTAATTGATATTAGTAATTTAGTTGTGGTTAGTAAGTATTGAAAAGTAGCCCTCCTTATTTTGTTATTACTTTCGGATTATTAATACTACGATAAATTAGATTTGAATATTAATAGTTGTTAAATATATGTCAGTCGCAATCGGTAGATTGAACTTTTTAGATATGGGAATAAATAAATACAAACCAACGACGGGTTATGAGACTTGAATGAAACCCGAACGATGGAGCCAAAGGTTTCATGCGTTGGAGCCAAAATTTCACCTGCGGAGCCAACGTTTAAAAAAATCGTACTTTATCTTAGTCAGAATTTATAGAAAATTTTTAAATTAGAATATGAAGTATTATACAATTTAAATTAAACTATTAAATGAACTTTTTTAATATTTTAAAGTTTAGAAATTTTGGTTACTTCATGTCAATCAATAATTGGCTTTTTAAACTTTATGATTTATTTCAAATTTATTCAAGATTATTTCAAATTTTTAAAATTTTCAAAATATAAAAAATAATTATCAACTATAATTATTAACTATAATTATCAACTGTAATTATTAAATACAATTATTTAAAATTAATTATTGAATACTAAATATTATATTATTAATTATTAAATAATTATTATAATAATCTGATATATTCATTATTTAGGGGAATAGTTATTAAAGAAGAATTTAAAATTTTGGGATTTAGTGTAAAATATACTGGCATAGTGGTTGAGATTTGTGACGAAAGCAGAGGACTTAGTTGAATTTAGTAATTACATTGCTTATGAGCAAAGATTATTTTGCTAATTCTAAATAATTAATGATTATAAGTTATTTATTATAGAACGTAAATTATTATTTATTATTACTTATAAATCATTAATTATAAAAAGGGTGCGTTTTTTACAGGTCCCTGTTTACTTTTAAAATATAAAAAAAAACCGGCCGTAAAAAGAATATGAATTACATCCCTGTTTTTGAACATCGTCTAATAAAATTCCGATACTAACCTTTTAAACCCTAAAATCCGTCGTTCTAGGCTTTATCATTTCAATTATTGCGGCGCACGAATAGGGCAGACGATCTAAGAAGAAAAATAAATTTTTCCAGCCGATTTTCATGTTTTGTATCTCGATCGAGTGTAATAGCATAAAATCGTTGCCGATTTGATCAGAAACTTTCATCGATATGGCGAGAACGAAGGTAAAATTTTGATTTAGTTATTTTTCTGTAAAACAACAGATAATCTTGTATTATATTATATTGATATATGGATTAACGTCGAATTGTTGCATGATTATATGATTAAATACAAATATTCATGAAAATTTGGTTGAAAAAAATGTTTTCGATTGTAAAAAAAAAACAGTACAGTCTCCTTTTTCAAATTTGAAACTATCAGCAGACTCATGCAACTATCAGCAGATTCATGCGTAAATGTATGCATTTAATCAAAATTGTTGCATGTAATTTTGAAACTATTATCTGAGTATTGAATAATTATATGCATTTATCCAAAACTGTGGAATGCAATTGTGATTTTATTACATAATTCTATGCATGTAATTAGAAATGTTGCATGCAATTCTGAAACTATCAACATATTATATTCAATTCTAATAATATTTGCATGTTTAGATGCAGATAGTAAAAAAAATTGCGTACTTTTATGCATATATGTTGAATAGTTGAATATGCATTTACACACATAATAAGTGCATACTTGTACGCATGAATTCAAAATATTTGCAAACTTGTATGCATAAAATATAATGACTTGCATACTTTTTGCTGATTTCGTAAATGTTATTAAATTAATGCAGATATTGAGAATGTTTGATTATTTCTATGCATGTTTTCATAGTAAATAGAGTAATTTTAACAACTTGATTTTTTTTTTTACAATTTCTGCAGCGACAATTGTAAAATGTTTGTAGTAAATATTTGAATAATTTAATTTAGATTTCTTGAAGAAATGTATATAATTATCTTCTATATTTGCTTGTTGATTTCCAAATATTAACAAAATTATTGTAAGAGTTCAAGAATGATTATAACATATTGTTAAGAATATTTGGAAACATGTTTGAATGTGGTCAAAATGCTCAAACACTTGTCGATAACAATTCATAATAGATGAGCGCTAGTGTCCATTTATTTTGAATAACTGCACTTTAGTGTGCATTTTTTATGTTTTTTGGCATAATTCTGTGATGTTATTACAAATTTTTGTACAGTTCTGAGCTTATGTCCGTAATATTTGCATACTTGTGTAAATCAATTCTATATAGTAGCACACCTGTGTGCTATTATTAAAAATACATGCTTTGTTTGCTATTATTAGTAAAAGTTGCACACTTGTATTTAGTATAGTTTGAAACCTTTTGTTAATAACTTTCTAATCCTTTTTACAGGTACCTATGGTGGAAGATGATCCTATATGAGATGTTAAAAATGAGAGAGCGTTAGTAATTACTGAACACCCGTCTAAATCTCAACAATTGGTGAAAGAAGGATAAATCGAAGAAGTACGGAAGAATCCCAAAAAGGATAGTGTGTATAGGAATAGTCTTAAGGCATTCATCGAACTGATAGAGAAATTAAAGAAAGATGATCTTTATACGTATAAGCATTCTGTATTTCTTGAATGTATAATGTTGTGAACTTTTACGTGCTATTAAAAATTTAGTTCAATTTTTTAATATTAATTCTGTATTTTTTATAGTTAGTTTTTTTCAGAAATACTGTGTATGCAATTATTCTATATAATTGGATAGAAGTATGCAAATATTATGTATAGTTGCATAGATGTATGCAATTATAATGAATATATGTATCAACTTTACTAGTATATTGCATAGATGAATAAATGTAAGAAAAAAATTGATAGAAGCTACATACAGGTAGGAAATTATTCATGTAAATGGATAATGTACACAAGTATTATTCATTGTTGCATAGAAGTATGCAACTATTCTCTTTATTTGCATGCAAGTATTCAAAATTTATCGTTTTTGCTTACTCTGTTTTAACTTTGTCTACTTTTTCCCCCTTTTAATCCTGAATTTTTTAATTTAATCAGCTGATTCTACAGTTTTAATTTCATTATTTATTCCTATAATTTATGAAGTTTAGTTCTTACATGTCAGTATTCAATAAAAAATAAAACATCTTCTGGAGTAATGCTGCAAATATATGCAGTTACATCAGGAATTGTATTGAAAACATGCATATAAGTATACAAAATATTACGAATAACTGTACACACAACAGCATCAAATCATAATTTCATGTAAAATTAGAAGAACTTAATTCAGTTCACAAAATAAAAAGGTAATTCAGTTTACACGCTACATAATCATGCACACGTATTTCAAAAAACAAAATAGCAGTCAACATTTTCTAACTAATACAAACACCCCTTTCTTCCATTTTAATTTCTTCATCTCTAATGATTTCTTTGTCCTCACTTCCATGCTTCATTGTGTTAATAACAAACATGCTCCAATATTTGCAGGACCACTGTTTAAAAAAAAACATTAATCAGCCTTATCTGCATGTATTCAAATAAAATTACAAAAACATAAACATATAATTATAAGTAAATGCGTACATATTCGTAAAGAACAGTAATTTCTGCATATTTATATGAATTTTTTCAGGATATTTCCACATATTTTATTAAAAAATATATCTAGAACACTTGTAATATGCATATATTAAGAATATATTCATATATGTATGCAACTAATCATTTGGCACGCAAATAAGCAGAAAATCAAATGAGCTGAAAATTTGTATGCATATATACAGAAAATATGCATACTTCTACGCAACTTTTATGAATACATCCAAACACATATTATACCAATAGTTGCATTTTTATATGCTCATATCCACAATATATGCATATTTTTATACATATATGCAGAACAGATGAAAAAATATGTTGACAAATTAAATTGCACAGCTGAACAGTCAGCAACAAAAATAAAACTTTATAAAATAATTAAAACATCCGACAATAAAACAGGCTAATTAAACTAATACATAATAATGAATCGGCTGTAAAATCAGCAACAAAAAATATCCACTGATAAAACAAGACATTTAAAATAATTCAAAATAATGAATCAACAATAAACGGTTGCAAAATGAAATCCGCATACCGAAAACAATATTAGAACAATTTGCTGATCACCTGCAAGAAGAAAAAAATTAGAATGATTTCAAATTAAAATCCGTATACCACAAAACGATTTCAAAATGAAATAATGCAAAAAGTATAAATCACCTGGAAGAAGAAACATCCATTTTTTAAATGAAGGATCGATCAAATTAATTCTCTGAAGAAATCAGAGAGAAACCCTAATTTTAATCGCTAAAAAAATGACAGCATAGCCATTAACAAAGAAATGCATGACAATGAAAAAACAGGTCGCTGGAATGTATAATAGGTCACGTTAATTACGCCGTAATTTGTGTAAATGGGCAATTGAGGAAAAGAAAATGCGGATATTTAAAAATAAGGATGAAATTTACATGTAATTAAAGGGGAGGATGTGAGCCTAATTAAGTTTACTTTTAAGGATGTGAGCCTGATTTTCACTTATAAAAAACTAATTATTAATTATTGAACATATTAATAATTATTAAAAAATAACACTAAAATATATCTTAGAAAAATAATATAAATGTCTCTTGTAAATCTGTTGGAATTCTGTTGCAAAATAACTTCGATAAATATTCGTTGCTATTCTGCTTGGATTTGCAGCGGAAAATAGCAGCAGAATTTTTCTATCGGTAATTTGACGCAATTTGCAACGGCTTAGTGAGGGATGACAGAAGACGATGGTAATAAATAAAAGAAAAAAAGTAGAAAAAATAAAAAATTATCCCTTGCAGAACACATGGAAATCCATCGCAGATTAGCGATGAAAATTTCCGCTTCTGAATATCTGACGCTAAATCAGTGTTTTCTTATAGTGATAGAACACCTTTCAAGGATTTCTTTCATATATTTTTTGAAGTTAAAATAAAAAGAAAGGATTTTGGAAAAAGTGCACAAAGTTTAGATGAAATCATTATATCATATGATAGGGAAGAGAAAGCATTTAAAATAGGAGATGCTAGTCTTAAGTTGACTGAAGAGGATATTAGTTTAATACTTGGAATTCCATTGGCCGAAAAAAATGTATTCCCAATGAGAATTATTAGTAGTAATAACTTGGATGAGGAGTACTTAAATTTTCTAAATCGACATTTTGAGGGGAATGAGAGGATAAATAAAAAAATTTGAGCAAGAGAATCAATATAATGATTGAAAAAAGGAACAGAGATGAAGATTTAGTGAAATTACTTCTTTTGTTACTAATTATCACAATCTTCTTCCCCAACAACCAATTCTACTTCCAATGGAGATTTATTCCCAAATTGATGAATTTAAAGAGCATAAATTCCATTCCTTGGGCAAAATCTATTCACACTCACGTGTCCAAAAATGTTGAAAACTTTGCTGAAGACCCAAGAAATATGCCGGATGCTCCATGATATTATTAGTATGTATTTTATGTCTAATAATCTACATTGAATTTATATAATATCAAAAATCAACATCTTTTGTTTTTTTGACAATATTGGCTTTGTGAAAGGATACAAATCTTAAAGGTTAAAGAGAGATGTGGAAATGAAAGGTCAAGAATAGTAAAATGAGATTTATCTTTGTTGAAAAACATATCAATTAAATCCATTCAACCAGAATAGGTATTGTTTTTCTGAACTTCCTTGACGATTATATCATTTTACTGTTATTTTTAAATTAAAGAAACATAATTTTCAACACATGCTGAAAAAGATAAAAACTTTTCTTTTTAATTATTCCCTGTTGTTAATAGTTGTACCTTTGATTAGTCTTATGCATATTTATCAATATTGTGTATTTTCATCTAGAAGTCAAATAAATTTGCATATAACATATTAATAAACAATACGAAGTAACAACATGCTTTTCCTAATTTTATTTTTTAGTTTGTAAAGCGATTCAACAAAATTATGAATGATGAAAAAAAACTTCTACTGAAAGTGACCAAGACTTTGGAAGAGGGAAACAACAAAGATAATGAAGCAAGCTATCTTCTAACACAAGTCGAAGACAAAGTTAAAGAAACTGCAAAGTTAAAAAGAAAAGTTGAGCAGTTAGAAAAAAAGCTTCAGTCCAAAGAAAAACAATTACAAGCCAAAAAAAGAGAAGAAAGGAATTGGAAAGTTTGTTAAATTATGATCACAATTTGATTGAAATTCCAGAAAAAGAATGTAAGAAAAAGAATGATGAAAAAAATGAAGAAAAGAAGAAGAACTACAACATAATGAAACCGACAAAATTGAAGAAAAAGAATGTGAAAATATTGATGGTGAAGAAAAGGAAGATATAGAAGAAGAACTAGAACATAATGAAAACGAAGAGAATGAAGAAAAAGAATGTGAACAAATGGATGGTGAAGAAAAGGAAGATAAAGAAGAAGTAAAACATAATCACCATGAAGAAATTAAAGATAAAGAAAAAATAGAAAAGAAAAAAGAAAAAGCGAAAGTGTAAAAAGCCAAGAACCTATAGATGTCGATACTCTCAACACACCAAAAAGTACTAAAATGAGAAAAAGCAAAAGAAAAATAGAAAATCCTGAGATTTTTAAGGAATTGCATGATGACGAAAAGAAGTTAATAACAGATTACTTCAACACAGTTGGTGATGTTAAGAAAGCTTATATACTTTTTAAATTATATACTTTATAAATTAATAAAAACAATGTAACACCCCACCTCCGCCAGGGCCACACTCACGAGTGCTGGCACTAGCTTTGGAGGGGTGTTGTCTAGGTAAACATGCACAAAGATATCACAAGACAGAACATAGATAAATAAATAAGCAAAGCAGCGGTAGAAATTTAAAAACCATACTTAACCATTTCAAAACCAAATAGTCAACTTACATCAAAGTACTTAGTCATTATTTTCCAACTACCATAAGTCTAGAAAACATAAACTGAAAATAACATAAAGTAAACTATCCCCAAGATAGATGTGGTGAAGCCATAGCAAGCTCAAGTCCAAACCGTACATGAGCTGTCAAGAAAGCAAGCCAAATGTCCAAGCTAAGCACTAGTGTTCCCTCCCTGAGAACCTTGGGAGGGGGGGGGGGAACGAAAGAAAAGAGGCGAAAGAAAAAGGGTCAGTCATAAAGACTGGTAAGTCCTACCTACTATTAGTATAAAAACTAATAAAGTTAACTAAACATGAGAAACTGAGATGAAACATAAAGATGGTAACTAACTGGCATGATAAATAGATAACAAGGTAGATCAAGTGTGGCATCGCATATACAAGGTTTAGTTTTGCACCAAAAGTACTAGTATTCCAACCCATGTCAAGTATAAACAGGAAATGATCCCTTGGTCCAATATCATGAGATGACCCAAGTCAAGGTCCAACTACACGGTCTAGTCGATCGGCTCCCTATAAGCCTAACTCGTCGAGTGTCGGTGTCATACGACCCAATCACGAATGTAGCTACTCTGTGCTAGGTCCACCCTAGGGTGTATCAAGCCCTAGGGTGTCAACCACTGACACCATTACAAGCACGCACAGTGTACAACTACAGGTGCCCACGCCTGCTTTTTCAACTCCGGACTACGTGCACGACCATAGTCCGCCTGAACCTACAATGGCGCACCAAACTCTGCCGTCATTTTGGTCGCTTACAATCAGCCCAGTAATCGTGCCCCGCCCTAGCCTAGTCCCTAGGGTATTGTTGATACATCCAAGAGGGTTACTGCTGAAAAGGACCACGTAACTAGGGTTTCTAACGGGTTAAGTGTGGTTAACCCTATCCAATCATGTATCAAGTTGGTTAAGTGTACCCAAGTGGTTCATGACTTAACCCTATCCAATCATGTATCAAGTTGGTTAAGTGTGTCCAAGTGGTTCATGACTTAACCCTAACATGTGGCATTAATTAATTTAATGCACCCAACCTCTCACATTAGACTTTGTTGTGATTACTGGATATGCCGGACGAGTCCGGGCAGCTTTACACCACAACCTAGTCTAACATCGGGTTTCAAGCGCGATATGACCAACTTCTCACATTAGGTCCTATTGTTTGTAGCCACTGGATTTGCCGGGCGGTTCCGGCCAGATTTACGCTACAAACTCAACCCAACCTCGAGTTGGCCACTTTATGGTTTTCTACATGTCATAACCATATTCAAGTTTTCAAGCATAATAAAATTTCATGTCACATTTCAAGTCATGTTTTTCATGTCATTTCAAGTTTACCTAGCTACCCATAACGTATCCCCATCGCACGTAAATTCACATCAACACAAGTGAATCAAGGAACATAAAAATATGACCAAGAGGGGCATAAGGTTGGTAAAGTTGGTCATAAGTTAAACATGATGATATTTGAGGCAAAGGTGTTCATCACAACTAGCATATAGGATTATTGGCCTCAAAACATGTATGACATCAAACTTAGCAGATAAACTTGTGGATAGCATGTAGTTCAACATCATAGGCAAAGGTGATAACATGATAATAGTTGACATAGGGTGATAAACTTGTGGGTAGCATGTAGTTCAACATCATAGGCAAGTTTACATCAAGGTTATGAGGGGTTCTAGGTTGCATTATGCATAATCCCCACATAAAGCTCATAGCTTTCTACCCAAAAATCAAGGTAAATGGTACTAGGTTCATGATAGTGCCACAATCATAGATCAAAAGAGTCATAAATGGATCTATGCATACAAATATAGCCCCAAGACAAGTATTATACCCAAAAGTCCCATTTCAACTTGCTACATGATCATATTAACTTCATAGTTTAAATCTAAGAGTAGAGTGGGGCTTACAAAGCGTGGCTATGAGGACTAGAAACCAAATAGAACAAGATAGAGACGTTGTAGAAGCTCTAGGAGTGATGTAGCAACACTAGAAGCCTTGAGAATAAGTAGCTCCTTTGATAGAAAGAAGAAAGCTTGCTCCTTTTTGCCTTAGAAGCTCTCAAGATGAAGATGGAGGCCATGATTAGGGAGCATTTTGGCAGAATTTAGTTGTTAGGATGATTTGTGATGGTTTAGGCTAGGTATTAGGGTGTTTTTATAGGTGTAGAGACTACTTTAGGCCATAGGATTAACCCTAGTTTAGATCTGAACCATCAAATCCCGTCACAGGCTAGCTGAGCAGACCAAAGGAGCAAACAGGTGCACCAGGGAAAACCTGGCCGACCAGGGAGGTCGACCCCTAGGTCGACACCCAGGTCGACACCCCAGTCGACCTGGGGTGGGGGGCAGGTCGACTCCCCAGTCGACCCCCCAGTCGACCTGGGGTAGGGCGGGAAAATTTCCCGCCCAATCTGTTTCTGGATGGATTTGAATTTCGGGTTGAATTTTGAATTTTTTGAAATCTCCTATAGGCCATATCTTGGTCATACGGACTCTGATTTACGAAATTTCAGACTCGTTTTCAAGCAGAATTTCTAGATGAACGCAATGGCGAAACCCGTTCCTATTGATTCTTAACTTATAATTTAATTCTGCCCTGATTTCCTGTTTTAACATGTTATTAAAAATTCGGGTTGTTACATTCTCCCCACCTTAAAGGATTTCGTCCCCGAAATCTCCAAGTTAGGAAGAACGAATCCTACCATCCATCATCCATCCACTCGAACATCATCCACAAGTAATCATTGTCCTTAAAAGGTTTCTAATGCTGTATGAACATAAGTAAAAGTGTGTGTATATGCACCTAACTAATGCGAAAATCAGGCGGTTACTGATTCAGTAAACCTCCTTAATGCAGAATATGTTAGTGAAATGAGTCCAAATGTATGCAAATTTCTAACATAATTTATAATCTCTACATGAGTGCACATATCATTCATCCATATGCAACATCCACGTGATAGCATAACAAGTTTCATCCATGAATAAGCATAAACACTCATGCATATGCAATATGAAAGTGTGTGAGCCGATCTTAGTGCCTAACGTGTATCATGCATCCACGAGTAACCACTTGCAAACACTTGCAACCATTTGCAACCATCAAGCATAACATGTTTCAAATACATGTTTCATCCAAAGGGTTTCTACCTAACGTTCTCATGACAAGATTAACGAGATAACAAGATAAACATGGATAGTAAAAGAAAGATATGCTGACTAGGAAAAGAGATCGAGAATGTACCCTCAAAAAGAAATGGATAAAGCCCATGCATCTTCTCCTCGGTTTCCCAAGTTGCATCTTCATCGGCTTCACTCCACTGAACCTTTACTAACTTGACTTCTCGATTTCTCAGCTTCTTGATCTCCATTCCCAAGATACGAATCGGAGCTCGCCTAAGGGTTGCCTCTTTCTCTACCTCCACGTCTTCAAGAATGACAGGCTCAACTACTTTGGCTGATTCATGTAGGCATTTTCGGAGATGCGAGACATGAAAAACATTGTGCACTCCTGCCAGCTTCTCGGGCAATTCCACCTTATAAGCCATTTGCCCAATCCTCTCTATGATAGGGAAGGGTCCTACGAACCTTGGTGCTAGCTTTCCAACTGCTCCAAAATGAACCACATTTCGCAAAGGAGAAACCTTCACAAAGATCATATCTCCAACTTCAAACTCTAAGTCTGTCCTTCGCTTGTCTGCATAGGATTTCTGTCTGTCTTGGGCCGTTTTCATCCGCCTTCGAATCAACTCAACCTTCTCGGATGTGTCCCTTATCATGTCGGGCCCAAGTATAAGCTTATCCGTCATCTCCCACCAACATGTTGGTGACTTGCACGACCTCCCATACAAAGCTTCGAATGGTGCCATCCCTATGCTTGCTTGGTAGCTGTCATTATAAGCAAACTCTACGAGAGGAAGGTGGTCTTCCCAAGTGCCACCAAAGTCAAGAATGCATAGCCTCAACAGATCTTCTAGTACCCTATTCACCCTTTCGGTCTGACCATCCGTCTGTGGGTGATAGGCCGTACTTAGATTCAATCGCGTACCCATCGCTTCTTGCAAACTATTCCAAAATTGGCTAGTGAAGATCAGGTCACGATCACTCACTATGCTAGAAGGAACTCCATGCAATCGCACTATCTCTCGAAGATAAACAGATGCTAGCCATGATGCGGTCCTCTTGCTCATCACTGGAATGAAATGGGCGCTCTTCGTGAGTCTATCCACTATGACCCATATGCTAGTATTCCCCTTCCTTGATCTTGGCAATCCATCCACAAAATCCATAGAGATACTTTCCCACATCCATTGCGGGACCTCCAATGGATGCAGTAGCCCACCGGGCTTCTTCGACTCGGCCTTTACTTGTTGGCAAACAATGCATCTAGAAACAAACTATGCAACATCATTTTTCATCCCATCCCAAAAGAAAATGCGCTTCATATCCCGGTACATCTTATCCCCTCCGGGATGTATGGTCATCCTCGAGGGATGCGCCTCCTCAAGAACTTTATTTACTAAGTCTCC
Source organism: Allium sativum (assembly GCA_030737875.1). Lineage (NCBI taxonomy): Eukaryota > Viridiplantae > Streptophyta > Magnoliopsida > Asparagales > Amaryllidaceae > Allium > Allium sativum. The sequence goes on from CM060909.1 coordinate 486,907,571, forward strand.
CACTCGTGGGACACATAGTCTTCCATCACGCCTTAACCATCCCTTGTCATCAATAGTATATCTAGCGAGGTGACTTGACGTCTCACCCCGAATCAACTTGTCCATGATCTTGACTATCTGCGGGTCTTCCCTCTGTGAAGCCCCAACTTGATCAAGAAGTGTAGGTCTAAGCTCAAGGGATGCTAATGAATCAGTCATCGACTCAACAGCAGGTGTGAAATCAAAGGTTGCCAAGAAATCCAGGCTCTTCATCTCAACAAACAAGGGACGCAAAGTCAGCCTTCTTCTGCTTAGCGCATCTGCCACAACATTACCCTTGCCAGGGGTATAAGCTATCTCGAAGTCATATGATGCCAAGAATTCCATCCACCTCTGTTGCCTCAGATTCAAATCTTTCTGCGAGAAGAGGTACTTGAGTGACTTGTGATCAGTATATAACTCAAACCTTTCGCCTAGAAGATAATGGCGCCAGGATTTGAGTGCAGAGACGATCGCCGCCAACTCCAAATCATGAGTGGGATAGTTCTTCTCATGAGCTTTGAGTTTCCTACCCCCAAAGCATATCACTCTCCCTTCTTGCATCAGGACAATGCCTAATCCCGTGCCACATGCATCGGTATACACGGTAAACAACTTCCCTCCATCGGGTAATGCTAGAACTGGAGCTGTGGTGAGGGCTTTCTTGAGCCTTTGAAAAGCAAGCTCACACTCTAAGTCCCATGCAAAGACTAAGTTCTTCTTCGTTAACTTAGTAAGAGGGGCTGAAATCTTAGCGAAGTCCTTAATGAACTTCCTATAAAATCCTGCCAGACTGAGAAAGCTTCTCACTTCAGTTGCATTCTTCGGAACTTTCCAGTCTTGTGCCGCCACCACTTTAGCGGGATCCACAGCTATGCCTTGCTTAGAAACTATATGCCCAAGGAACCGAACTTCCCTTCTCCAGAAATGGCATTTGGAGAACTTGGCTTTCAACTGATGAGCTCTAAGCGTATCCATAACCTCCTTGAGGTGTGTAGCATGCTCTTCCTCGTCCTTAGAGAAGACCAGAATATCATCCACGAAGACAACCACAAACTTGTTAAGGAACTCCCTAAACACCTTACTCATCAAATCAACGAAGTATGCGGGTGCATTAGTCAAACTGAACGGCATGACAAGCCATTCAAAGAATCCATCTGGAGTCCTAAACGCAGTCTTGTTAATACTATCTTCAGCCACTCTAAGCTGATGGAATCCGGTGGCTAGATCGAGCTGAGAGAAAACAGAAGCACCTACAAGCTGGTCAATGAGATCATCAATCCTCGGTAACGGGTGCCTATTCTTCTTTGTCAACTTGTTTAACTCACGATAATCAACACATAGATGAAGCGAACCATCCGCCTTAGTAGCGATACCACAGGAGCACCCCATTCAGAAATGCTTCGCCTAATGAAATTTTTCTCAAGCAATTCCTTGATTTGCTTGCTAAGCTCTCTTCTTTCTCGCGGGGCCATGTGCCTAACAGGCAATGAAACTGGCTTGGCATTATCAACAAGATAAATACGGAAGTCTATCTCTCGTTTAGGGGGTAACCCCTTCACCTCATAAAAAACATAAGGATATTCTCGGACCACCCTCACAGATTGAAGATTATCAATAGACGAGTCGAGGGATTCAAGATAACATAACATGACGGGATCCAGAGGGTTACAAGAAATCTCTAGGGTATTGCCAAGGTGAGTCATAAGCCTCACTACCCTATGCTCACAATCGAGAATGGCTCCATAACTGGACAACCAATCCATGCCCAAAATCAACCCGTATCCCATAAACCCGAGAAAATAAGCATTACATGTGAATTCTACGGTCAAGATAGAAATCCTCAAATCCATACAAATCATAGATAGATGGGCGGAACCCCCAATTGGATTTGAAACACTAACGGGATCCTCAACTAGACTAGTACTTAGGTGCAAACTTTCAACAATGTCAATAGAAATAAAGGTATGCGATGCGCCAGAATCAAATAAAGTTCGAACAGGAAAACCAGAAATGTAAACAAGGCTTTCTACAGAAATACTACCTCGGTCCGGAGCTGGAGTAGTGTTGAGAGCATGCATCTGCCCTCCAGAAGGTCCTGCTCGCTGAGTCTGTCCTTGCCCCTGCCCTTGCTTCTTTGGGCAATCCTTACTGAAGTGTCCAGACTCTCCGCAATGAAAGCATTCTCCCAACTTCCTCTTCTTCTTCCTACAATCTTTGGCTATGTGTCCAGTGATCCCACAGAAGTTGCACTTCCTTGTCTCCCTTGCCTTGTTGTTGTTGGCCTTGTTACCCTTGTTGTTCTTGTTGTTCTGATTGCTCTGATTGTTCTAATTGCCTCCCCACTTGGAGTCCGCCTTCTTGGTTTGAGTCTCATTAAGCTTAACTTCTTTCTTGCCATTCTTATCATCTCCTTGGAGCAAGGCCATATCCACTAAGCTCTCAAAAGTGGCCCACATGGGTATATGAGACATGGCCAAACTATGCAATGGCTCATTCAATCCTCGACCAAAGCGTAGAGCCTTCTTCTGAGGTGTGTTAACCATGTCTAAACCGAATCGAGCAAGCTGGTTAAACTTATTCTCATACTCCCTCACGGTCATGTCCCCATGCTTCAAAGATATAAACTTCTCCATTTGCAGATTCTCTTCAGCAGATGATAGAAACTTAAGCCCAAATCTCATCCTAAAGTCGGCCCAAATCTCTATAGGCCTAGTAGCGTTGGTGACCTCCCACCAATAAGCAGCTTCCTCTTTCAATAGCCATACTGCTAACAGAACTTTCCTACGGTCTTCTACATCAAAGATAACAAAAAGGTCTTCAGTTTCCTTTAACCAGTTTCTTTCCTCCACATAAGTCTCTGTCCCAACAAAATTCCTGCCACCCATCGCCTTAAAGTCTTTGCAAATTTTCGTGAAATCCGCTTGTGGACGCTGAGGAGGAGGAGGAGGAGGAACCTCAGGTACGGGAGGAGGAGTGGGAGTGTTTGCTAGGCCCGCATCGTTGGACCTAGCTTCCAAGTACCTTCGGAACAATCCGGGTATGGGTACTCCCTCGGGAAGATTAAGATCGGCCATGCTGAAAAAGGAAAAGATAGATTTAGAACGAGGAAACGAAGGATAGTACTAATGGCTTTTGGGGAATAGCCTTTTAAAATAAACTAGACTTTTCTTGGAAAAATACTTAATTGGTTTTGAAAATAGTTTTTCAAAAGGGTTTTTAAAACTTTTGTCCGGTCTAGTAAAACCTCATGCTCTGATACCAAATGTAACACCCCACCTCCGCCAGGGCCACACTCACGAGTGCTGGCACTAGCTTTGGAGGGGTGTTGTCTAGGTAAACATGCACAAAGATATCACAAGACAGAACATAGATAAATAAATAAGCAAAGCAATGGTAGAAATTTAAAAACCATACTTAACCATTTCAAAACCAAATAGTCAACTTACATCAAAGTACTTAGTCGTTATTTTCCAACTACCATAAGTCTAGAAAACATAAACTGAAAATAACATAAAGTAAACTATCCCCAAGATAGATGTGGTGAAGCCATAGCAAGCTCAAGTCCAAACCGTACATGAGCTGTCAAGAAAGCAAGCCAAATGTCCAAGCTAAGCACTAGTGTTCCCTCCCTGAGAACCTGGGGGGGAGGGGGGGAACGGAAGAAAAGAGGCGAAAGAAAAAGGGTCAGTCATAAAGACTGGTAAGTCCTACCTACTATTAGTATAAAAACTAATAAAGTTAACTAAACATGAGAAACTGAGATGAAACATAAAGATGGTAACTAACTGGCATGATAAATAGATAACAAGGTAGATCAAGTGTGGCATCGCATATACAAGGTTTAGTTTTGCACCAAAAAACCTAGTATTCCAACCCATGTCAAGTATAAACAGGAAATGATCCCTTGGCCCAATATCATGAGATGACCCAAGTCAAGGTCAAACTACACGGTCTAGTCGATCGGCTCCCTATAAGCCTAACTCGTCGAGTGTCGGTGTCATACGGCCCAATCACGAATGTAGCTACTCTGTGCTAGGTCCACCCTAGGGTGTATCAAGCCCTAGGGTGTCAACCACTGACACCATTCCAAGCACGCACAGTGTACAACTACTGGTGCCTACGCCTGCTTTTTCAACTCCGGACTACGTGCACGACCATAGTCCGCCTGAACCTACAATGGCGCACCAAACTCTGCCGTCATTTTGGTCGCTTACAATCAGCCCAGTAATCGTGCTCCACCCTAGCCTAGTCCCTAGGGTATCGTTGATACATCCAAGAGGGTTACTGCTGAAAAGGACCACGTAACTAGGGTTTCTAACGGGTTAAGTGTGGTTAACCCTATCCAATCATGTATCAAGTTGGTTAAGTGTACCCAAGTGGTTCATGACTTAACCCCATCCAATCATGTATCAAGTTGGTTAAGTGTGTCCAAGTGGTTCATGACTTAACCATAACATGTGGCATTAATTAATTTAATGCACCCAACCTCTCACATTAGACTTTGTTGTGGTTACTGGATATGCCGGGTGGGTCCAGGCAGCTTTACACCACAACCTAGTCTAACCTCGGGTTTCAAGCGCGATATGACCAACTTCTCACATTGGGTCCTATTGTTTGTAGCCACTGAATTTTCCGGGCGGTTCCGGGCAGATTTACGCTACAAACTCAACCCAACCTCGAGTTGGCCACTTTATGGTTTTCTACATGTCATGACCATATTCAAGTTTTCAAGCATAATAAAGTTTCATATCACATTTCAAGTCATGTTTTTCATGTCATTTCAAGTTTTCCTAGCTACCCATAACGTATCTCCATCACACGTAAATTCGCATCAACACAAGTGAATCAAGGAACATAAAAATATGACCAAGAGGGGCATAAGGTTGGTAAAGTTGGTCATAAGTTAAACATGATGATATTTGAGGCAAAGGTATTCATCACAACTAGCATATAGGATTATTGGCCTCAAAACATGTATGACATCAAACTTAGCAAATAAACTTGTGGGTAGCATGTAGTTCAACATCATAGGCAAAGTTGATAACATGATAATAGTTGACATAGGGTGATAAACTTGTGGGTAGCATGTAGTTCAACATCATAGGCAAGTTTACATCAAGGTTATGAGGGGTTCTAGGTTGCATTATGCATAATCCCCACATAAAGCTCATAGCTTTCTACCCAAAAATCAAGGTAAATGGTCTAGGTTCATGATAGTGCCACAATCATAGATCAAAAGAGTCATAAATGGATCTATGCATACAAATATAGCCCCAAGACAAGTATTATACCCAAAAGTCCCATTTCAACTTGCTACATGATCATATTAACTTCATAGTTTAAATCTAAGAGTAGAGTGGGGCTTACAAAGCGTGGCTATGAGGACTAGAAACCAAATAGAACAAGATAGAGACGTTGTAGAAGCTCTAGGAGTGATGTAGCAACACTAGAAGCCTTGAGAATAAGTAGCTCCTTTGATAGAAAGAAGAAAGCTTGCTCCTTTTTGCCTTAGAAGCTCTCAAGATGAAGATGGAGGCCATGATTAGGGAGCATTTTGGCAGAATTTAGTTGTTAGGATGATTTGTGATGGTTTAGGCTAGGTATTAGGGTGTTTTTATAGGTGTAGAGACTACTTTAGGCCATAGGATTAACCCTAGTTTAGATCTGAACCATCAAATCCCGTCACAGGCTAGCTGAGTAGACCAAAGGAGCAAACAGGTGCACCAGGGAAAACCTGGCCGACCAGGGAGGTCGACCCCCAGGTCGACACCCCAGTCGACCTGGAGGGGGGGGGGGAAGGTCGACCCCCCAGTCGACCTGGGGTAAGGCGGGAAAATTTCCCGCCCAATCTGTTTCTGGATGGATTTGAATTTCGGGCTGAATTTTGAATTTTTTGAAATCTTCTATGGGCCATATCTTGGTCATACGGACTCCGATTTACGAAATTTCGGACTCGTTTTCAAGCAGAATTTCGAGACGAACGCAATGCCGAAACCTGTTCCCATTTATTCTTAACTTATAATTTATTTTGCCCTGATTTCCTGTTTTAACATGTTATTAAAAATTCGGGTTGTTACAAACAAATTTCTTATATTATAAATTTGTTTACTTTACAGTGTTGAGATTTACAATTCAAACAGCGAAAACAATATTGTCATAAGTAAGAATATGATTGAAGAACTGATTTTCCGTTAATTTGTTTCTGGCCAGGTAAGTATATCATACTATTCGACTTATGACACTGATGGATTTGTACACATATGATAGTTATTCTAATTACTGAAACAAAGAAGCTCAACTGATCACATAATTATATTACGTTTAGCAAATTAAAAAGATAAATACATATATCTTTTTTTTAAATGTTTTTTTTGAATTTGTCCAGGAGGGAAAGTGACTGAAGTCGTAAAACCTAGCCCGGTCCGCAAGCACCACATAAGTGGCTGATCATAGCGTATGCACATGGTAAGCTCTTTAGCATGCCGTTCCGGATTTCGAATCCGCACCACTGTTACCATGGTGCAAGTCCTTAACCGTTGGGCTATTGCTGTGAACGTTTTCATATGAGATATTATAGATAATAATTTTATATCATATGAGATGTTTTCATATGATTTTGAGTAATAGAATTTACCATATGTTGAAACGAATAAGTTCAATTGATCATATGTTTTTCATATTTTTATCATTATAAAAATATAAATACATTTATCATTTACAAATTAAAACTTACAAGGAAAAAATGCACATATATTATGATAATTCCCAAGTGTTTTACTATTTTGTGTCATTAAACTTTAGTTTCTGTCACACATAATTATCCATTACTAACATATGAAAACAATATAAAATTGCTTTATTATATATGTTTATTATTACAACTACTCTAATATATTGCCTAGGAAGATAATTGATTGGTACTGGTTTAAAGTAGCAAAACTGTGGGATGTCAATTCAAACGTAGCTTACTTTAATACCACAATGATAATAAGATCATTATTCTAGACATATATGTAATGATTCATTAATAAATCTGTTTTGTATAACTACAATATTACTTTGATTTTACAGAAAAGTGCTACAATTGACATAGAAAATGTCAAAATTCATTCCTTTATTCCAACATTGACATCAACACTACAAGATTCACGATGTGATGTACTCTTGTTTCCAGTCCATGAAAATTCACACTGGATACTTTTAACATTTGAACCAAAATTTTCAGAATGGACATTGTATGATTCTTTGTCAAACAGATGTAAAAATGGAAGATTTACTAGCAGGCACAAAAAAAATGCCTTAAAAATTGTAAGCCATTTTGAATGTTTAATTTTTCTACGTTAACTAAATTATTAAATATTCTTATTATTATATACAACAAAAATAAGTCAATGACATAAACAAGAAAATTCAAAAGGAACAAACTAAGGAGAATACCAAAAAATCATCTGTCCTAAAAGTTGGAGAATGTGCTCAACAACGTAATGGGTAATACTATATAATTGTTATACTGTTTAATTTAGTATAGTTTTTGTAAAAAATATGCATACAAATACAAAATTCAACTTTAAAAAAAAATTAATCTGTATATTTATTAGTTTACAATACATGTATATTATTTTAAGTACTTATATTATAAATTAAGTTTAAAAAATAATAAATTTAGTTATCTTTTCCATTAATTTAATTTTTCTCCCCATATATAATCAACAATACCAAAAGATAAATAGTTTTATCTTTTTCAAAATCTACTATTTATCTTATACGTAAATACATAAAACTACATTCTTTTAAAGAGAAAAACTTATTTACTAAATGTTTTAATGCTATATTAAACTACACTATAATAATATTAATCTTTGCTACTATAAAATAATATATATTACATTTTTATAAAATATGCAATAAATAAATACAATTCTCTTTTTTAATAACTTCTGTTTTCTTATACACTAACTTATATATATTAATTTTGTAATAAGAATTGTAAAATTATTTTAAATTTAACCATCTTATATAGGATTTATCTTTCTTACAACAGATATGATTGCGGAATATATGTGATTATGAACATTTCAAAACTGTCTCAAGATAGATGTCTTCTTTCAACCATACCTTAGGAAAAAATTAATCACACAAGAGCTAGTATTGTGTCCGCAATATTCCATAAACAAGATTTCTGCTGGATAAAGGATAAGTCATCTCTTGAAGATAAGCACTTTGTTTGTAGTTTATAATGCTGTATGGTAAACAATGGACAAGATCGTTATAGACGTGATGGATTTATTTGTTTGTACTCTTTTTGGATACTTCGTTAATGACTTCTAATTGTCTGTGTATGTTGATTGTCTATGTATGTTGATTGTCTGTGTTTATTGATTTTTCAAAGACAAATGTTTTTTAATATGTTGTTGGTTATTGGATTTTATGTTGCCCAAAATTGATTTACAGTGTACTATTCAAATGTTTTGTTGATCATTTAACAATGCTCATTAACAGGGCGATTTTTTATCAAGCTTATTATTTAGACTATCTACAAGTTATCATGGCCAATAGAATGTATCAACTGTGAAATCATAAAGTATTTTAAAATTCCACTCAACATGTTGAACACTTCAAAGAAATTTTGGTGTTGGAAATGCAGTGTTGAGTCTTTAATGTTGTATAGCGTTGGATTATGAAAATTATCGTAAAATTTCCAGTTTTATCAGCACTGCTTAAGTATGTTCGAACTGCATTGTAACATCACTGCTTCGGTATGTTCAAACAACATAAATATATTTAACTAAATCACTGTTTGAGATTTCAATTTATCTTTTACTACTAAAAAGATAAAATGATTTATCTTTATGTTTTTACAGCTGATACAAAGCTATACTTAGAGTTGGTTTTACAATTAAGTAGTATGATATATAAAACTGATGTAATACTGAAATGATAAAACCGATTTTTTTTTACTAATTAACTTATGTATAGTGTGTTGCATTTAAAATAAAAAAGATAAATCATTTTATCTTTTTTAAAATAATTACCAACAACTTCCTCCAAATAATAGTTAATTTGTAATATCTAATATTAACTAGCAAGCTGTAACATAACTTCTGTTAATTTGAAGATGAAATTCTGATAAATGATCATGAATTTTCAATACTCATTTATATTCCTTTGCTAAGCTAAGAAAGATAAAAGCTTTTATATTTTGTTGAAAATATGTTAGTACAACATAGTATTATAGGGCTTTACAAACATAATAACAAGTGATAGTATATTCAATATCCTCATATAGACACAACATACGTTTAATAACATAGTATGTCACGACCTTAAAAATAATATCAATAAAAGATAAAATGATTTATCTTTCTTCAAAAATCAAAATAAACATATTACAAATTACAAACTCATGCTCAATTATGTGAATAACATCATCAGACAGTAGAAATTCATTATCAAATTCATCATAAAGTTTTCAACATCAGCCATCATAATATCATCACTAAATTCAGGTAAATTGAAATATTATCAATAAAAGATAAAATCATTTATCTTTCTTGTAAATTAGTACTCATAATAAAATACCATTCGTAGATTTGTTTCAAAACATACAACATTACACATCACAATTCATCAACTCCTAAAAGATGAAACATGAAAAAAAAAAATGAAGAAAAACTGTACTTCACTACACTACATTGCCATAAGTATACACAAAATAATCCGAAACATAATCCAGGACATAACTAAAGCTCTTGCAATGAATTTTTCTTCTTTCTCGTGCTTTCCACATTTAACGCACATTAAGGCCAACTCTACTTTCATATCAGCCACAAACTCATCGGCTTTTTCCTCTTTTGCTTTTGCTTCAGCAGTTTGTCTTCAAGTGTCTTCCTTTCCATGAGCAATTGCGATATAGTATTTTCTTTTTCCATTAATTTAGCAGTAGTATCTTCCATTTTAACATTGCTATTGATTTCATACACTTCGTCATACCACATAAAATACCCACAATCGTCATTCTATACATATGTTAAATTCTCAACTATGTTGTAAGTGTTGTGATTAATCCGATTCAAGACCACTCGAATCCAATATCTAAACCACAATGCGCTAGCGGAAGACTATACCGTTGTTAGACTTGCAAAAACAACCAAAGCAATAACTCTAGCTACAAACAAAGATCAACCAATCACGAACAATCCAAATCTCAATCACAAGCAAGAAACTAATGACAAAAGTTGCAAAATTAAATCACACAAGGATTTATAGTGGTTCCACTAACATCTTGTTATGTACATCCACTTTGGAGAGAGTATTTTATTACCACGATGAAAGGAATACAAGAGATTGATCCAATGATCACTATATTTCAATATAGAACAGAGTTTGAGGAGAATAGAATTGAAGAATTGGAATTAGGTTATAAACCCTAATTCTCCCTTGAGAATAAACCCTTGATCCCAAATCAAGTCTTCAAGCTCACCTAATTCACATCAGAAAATAGCTTATATAGAGGTTTGGCCAATTACCCAAATTGCCCCCGAATTAGTCACAAACCTGCTTGCTAATTTCTAGCCCGAAATAGCCCAATACCCGATCAGACATCTGTCGCATCGTCTGACAGACGTCTGTCGCATCGTCTGACAGATGTCTGTCATCTTCCAGAGATTAATTGGGGATATGCACTCAGAACAGATGTCTGTCCCTCATGTGTCAGACGTCTGTCTGAGCTCTCGGGAAATCACCACCCTCTAGTCAGACGTCTGTCATCCCCCATGACAGATGTCTGTCCCGCTTCCTACTGACAGCAAACACCTTCCAGCTCATAACTCCTACATACGAGCTCCAATTTGCGAACGGTCACCTCCGACTCGAAGCTATCTTCGACCTCTACAATCCAACATGTAGTATCGCATACTTCAACACTCCACCTCAATACTATAACAATCTCAACTCCAAACTCCAATGCCCCAAGTATTTCCTTCTACCTTTGACCAAGCAAACTTGAATGTTTTCCTAATGAGCTCCGGCATGGCCACCGCCCATTGCACTACACAACGAGCTCACGCAATGCCCCCACCCGCCAATGTAGTGTTGAAAACATTCAAACCAAAATCGTCTCACCAAAAGACAATGTACTCGGGAGTGTAACAAGTACTTACCATGAGGATAGATTTCCAATCTCTCACCGCTATTCCTTTTCCATCGAACACAAAATCACTCTCTCCACCTCGTGCCACCCCGTGGCACCTAGCAACTCAATAAGCGATGCTCGAACTTCCCATACGACAATGTCTTCGTAAACATATCCGCCGCATTATCCTTTGTGTGCACTTTCCGAAGGTATACTAGCTTACCATCATCCATGGCAACAAGAAATGACTCCCTCACCTCAATATGCTTGGTGTGTGAGCTAAACACCAAATTCTCCGCCAAATGGATAGCACTTTGGCTATCACATCGAACATCAACACTCTCATGTTCAAAACCCAAGTCACACAACAATCGCTTCAAGTAGAGTGCCTCCTTAGCCGCTTCCACAACGGCAATCAACTCCGCCTTCGTAGTGGATAAAGCAACTACGGTTTGCAATCGAGATCTCCAACTAATGGTTGTCCCGCTAAGTGTGAAGACATACCCGGAAGTTGATTTCCTCCGATCCCTATCACCGACGTAGTCCGAGTCACAATAACCAACCAACTTGCAATTCCTATCTTCACTACCGCCAAAGACAAGTCCATGAGATGCTGTGCCTTTCAAGTATCTCATAATAGCCTTCACGGCTTCCCAATGTGATTTCCCCGGATTAGCCATATACCGACTAACCACCCTGATGGCATTTGCAATATCGGGCCTAATACACACCATTGCGTACATCAAACTACCATCCACACTTGCATATGGCAACTTTTCCATATAAGCCTTGTCTTTATCCCCTATAGGTGATCCCTTATCCGTAAGCTTCATATGCAAAGGCAAAGGTGTCTTTAACGCTTTTGCATCCTCCATGCTAAACCGACAAAGCACTTTCTTTATGTATTCCTTTTGAGTCAATCTTAACTCAAAACGCTTTCAGACCCTTTCAATTTCCACGCCCAAGATTTTTCTTGCTTCTCCAAGATCCTTCATCTCGAATTCCGATTTCAAAAGCATCTTTAAATTGTTGATTTCATTTTGATCCTTGGAAGCAATGAACATATCATCCACATACAAGAGTAAATACACCCAACATTCATTTCCCAACCTCTTGAAACATACGCATTTTCTAGGTGATTACTTCAACCCATATAGTGATTTCTTCAACTTGCAAACCAATTTAGACTTACCATCTACAACAAACCCTTCTGGTTGCTCCATGTAGATGTCTTCATCCAAGTCTCCATGCAAGAAGGCGGGTTTCACATCAAGTTGCTCCAACTCCAAGTCACAGATAGCAACTATGGCTAGTAAAACCCGGATAGATGTATGACGAACCACCGGTGCAAAAATTTCATCATACTCCTTTCCTTTCCTTTGCGAGAACCCCTTTGCCACTAACCTTGCTTTGTACCTTCCATCATCCTTCACCTCGTAAATCCATTTTCACCCTATAGCACAGTTTCCTTGAGGAAGTGGAACCAACTCCCAAGTTCGATTCTTCATAAGCGATTGCATCTCTTCCTCCATGGCGCAAATCCACTTCGAGCTCTCTCTCGACTCTACGATGTCATCTAGGTCCATCGGCTCATCTTGGACTACATTGAGAGCATAGTCCAATTGATCACAAAAGCTAAGGTAGTTCCAATCACCATATCTTTCGGAAGACCTTATTGCACATCGACCAACCCGAATAGCAATACTATCACCCAAACCCCTTTCGGCTCCACCTTGAGTCGAAACTTCTCTAGTATCATGTACATCACCAACATCACTAGAGGAACCATGTGGAATATGTGATGTTTCATCAACCGCTTGAACCCCACGAGCTTCTTCAACTCTACTACCACTTGGACGGAATGTAGGAATGACTTCCTTCTCCTTTAATTCACCATGAACCAAATCCGGAACGTCCGATGAGCTCTCATTCACCTTGATTAAAGTCGACTCATCAAAAGTGACATGACGAGAATTAACAACCTTCTTCCTTTCCGGATTCCAAATCCTATAGACTTTCACGCCATCTGTGAAACCAAGCAAGACCCCTTTGAATGCTCTAGCTCCAAGCTTATCATTCCCTGGATCATGCACATAAACCGGGCTACCAAACACACGAAGATATCTCAAGTCAACACTCTTCCCTTTCCACACTTCCGCCGGAATTTTGTTACCAATGGCCGAGCATGGATTTCGATTTACAATATGCACCGCGGTTGACAAAGCTTCGGCCCAAAATCCCTTAGACAAACCCGATGTCAATCTCAAGCATCGAGCTTTCTCAAGTAGAGTTCGGTTCATTCTCTCCGCTAATCCATTAGATTGCGGATCTCCCAGTGTAGTAAAATGTCTCTGGATTCCGTGATGCTTACAATACTCCAAGAATTCACGCGAGACATATTCACCGCCATTGTCGGTCCTTAACACCTTCAAAGTCTTACCACTCTCATTCTCAACAAGAGCCTTCCACACTTTGAATTTAGCAAATGCCTCCGACTTGGCCCCCATTACATACACCCATACCTTTCGAGACAAATCATCAATGAAAGAAATATAATACCTTGCTCCTCCCAAAGAAGCAACCGGTGCCGGTCCCCAAACATCCGAATGAACATACTCAAGAACCTCCTTTCAGTCATGCTTGCCTTCATCGAATGATACCCTTGTTTGCTTCCCCATGACTATTCCTTGCAAAACTCTAGTTTGTTGAAACTCTCACCCTCGATCATCTCCCGCTTCCGAAGAATATCCAATCCTCTTCGAGACATGACCCAATCTCAAATGCCACAACCGTGTCGCATCCAAGTCACGAGAACTATCAACACCCACACAAGTCTCACCTCCTATGGTCACACCTTGAAGAAAATATATACCATGATTCCTAGCACCTTTCATAACCACAAGTGCCCCCTTCGAAACCCTCAAGCAATCCTTCTCGATAGTGATCTTGCATTCTAGAGAATCCAACTGTCCCAAAGATATAAGCAACTTCCTAAGTCCCGAAACATAGCTAACATTGGTGAGCGTGCGAACAACTCCATCAAACATCCTTATTTGCACGGAGCCACTACCCATCAATTTGCAAATAGCACCATTTCATATAGAAATTGCATTTCCCTCTTTGACATCAAAGGATGAAAAACAATTTATATTTGGCGTTATATGATACGACACACCCAAATCGAGTACCCATTCGTTACCCGAAACACCCGTTGCTACCGCCGTCAACACATTCTCATCTATCTCACCATCCCCACTCTCCACCGCCATGGATGAATACGCTACTTCCTTCTTATCTTTGTCCGGACATTCATTTTTCCAGTGTCTTGGTTTTTTACAAATAAAGCACTTTCCATTTCTCTCTTTCGATTTACCTCTTCCACCGGGTTTTCTTGATTTAGAACGCCCCCGGTTTCCTTTCTTCACTTTCTTTTCTTTCTCCACAAACAACCCATGACCACTACTAGCTCCACTACTACTCTCACTCATCTCCTTCATTTGATCTCTCAACTCCTCACTAAGAAGACCCGTCTTGACATCATCTAGAGTCAAGGTATCCCGACCATAGATCAAACTATTTGAGAAACCCGTATAACGGTCCGTCAACGAACACAATGATATCATCGCCTTTTGCTCTTCCTCAATCTGCAAATCAATGGCCTTCATCTTCATGAGAAAGTCAACAAAGGCATTCAAATGTGCCTTAAGCGAATTACCCTCCTTCATCTTGAAGGTGAAAAATATTCGCAACAAGATCAAACGGTTAGTGAGCGACTTCTTCATATAAAGTTCTTCCAACTTGTCCCAAATACCTTTAGCGGTAGTCTCACCACTAATTTCGGAGATCACATTCTCCCCCATAGCAAGTTAAAGAGTAGTGTAAGCCCATTCCTCCATCTCCTCTCTCTCAACATCTGAAATATCACTTGGCAATAAGTGAGTATCAAATACTACTCGGTGCACCCGATTCCGCCTAAGAATCGTTTTCATTTTCCATTGCCACTTCTCAAAGTCATTATCACCATTCCACTTGTCAATAACCAATTGAGAACCTGACGCCGCAAACGAACCCTGTACATAAGGCGCCACACTATTCAGACTTGCGGTTGAAGGACTTACCGAGCTACTATCCATCTTCGGCATTTTCACAAACACCTAACAAGCACCAAAAAACTCTGATACCAACTGTTGTAACTGTTGTGATTAATCCGATTCAAAACCACTCGAATCCAACATCTAAACCACAATGCGCTAGCAGAAGACTAGACCGTTGTTAGACTTGCAAAAACAACCAAAGTAATAACTCTAGCCACAAACAAAGATCAACCAATCATGAACAATCCAAATCTCAATCACAAGCAAGAAACTAATGACAAACGTTGCAAAATTAAATCACACAAGGATTTATAGTGGTTCCACTAACATCTTGTTAGTGTACATCCACTTTGGAGAGAGTATTTTATTACCACGATGAAAGGAATACAAGAGATTGATCCAATGATCACTATATTTCAATATAGAACAGAGTTTGAGGAGAATAGAATTGAAGAATTGGAATTAGGTTATAAACCCTAATTCTCTCTTGAGAATAAACCCTTGATCCCAAATCAAGTCTTTAAGCTCACCTAATTCACATCAGAAAATAGCTTATATAGAGGTTTGGCCAATTACCCAAATTGCCCCCGAATTAGTCACAAATCTGCTTGCTAATTTCCAGCCCGAAATAGCCCAATACCCGATCAGACGTCTGTCGCATCGCCTGACAGACTTCTGTCATCTTCCAGAGATTAATTGGGCATATGCACTCAGCACAGACGTCTGTCCCTCATGTGTCAGACGTTTGTCTGAGCTCTCGGGAAATCACCACCCTATAGTTAGACGTCAGTCATCCCCTGTGACAGACGTCTGTCCTGCTTCCTGCTGACAGCAAACACCTTCCAGCTCATAACTCGTACATACGAGCTCCGATTTGCGAACGGTCACCTCCGACTCGAAGCTATCTTCGACCTCTTCAATCCAACATGTAGTATCACATACTTCAACAAACTAAAACGTCACTGAAAATACGATAATCAACAAAGCAACCAAAAATATTTAATTTATACTTACAGGCCATATGGAGAAATCAAAAAACTTCTTCCCTACATTCAAATCTGCCTTCATAGTCCTCATCTTTGGTGGGATTTGGAAAAGCTTACTTCCCACTGTTGCTGTTGAAGTTGAAGTAGAAATTGATGGAGTGGTCATTGAACTCAAAGATGGACAAATCAACTACATTAGGTCATATGATCATTAGGAAAAAAATAAATTCGTTGCATTAGGCCGTTTATGGCGTAGTGAAAAAAGATAAAATCAATTATCCTTTTCAGTCCTATAACATTTGTTATGTTATTCGAACAAACATTATCAGCACTATACAAAAGCAACAATCACATACTATTAATATTCTTGAAGATCACTAAACCTACGCTATATGGGAAGAAAAAAGCTCATGTATTTGTGCTAATGAATTGTGCATAAGAGCACTGCTCGATATTTGCATTATATATTTCCTGTCAATGTTTAAATTTACAAATTTGAAAACATCTTCTAAAAACTTTCAGTTAACCAAAAACCAAAAACATTATCAAAAATAAAACACTCATGCATGTGTGAAAAAACACTAAGCAAACGCACTAATGTGTCATACTCCTATGCACAACATTAAGTTTTACTGTAACAAACTCTCAAAATAAAACACTACAATGATACTTGCTTTATATTACTTGGTCCTTACATTATTCATATTAACATAAGCCTCAATACAGAAACCCAACCCGCAAATATGTAGCAAGAAACACCAACAAAATGAAAACATAATATAGCAGTTTGAAAAAAAGATAACTGCATTTATAATTTAACTAAAACTGTGAACACCACATAAAAAAAGGAAACATAATTTTGCTAGAGGCAATTCATCATTTCCTTCCTTCTCTTTTTTTAATTTTGTTACTTGAATGTGTAGTATACGCGGGAAAAGTATAAATTGCAAAGATATGAAACATAATTCATGCATACAATAAAAAGACTTAAGTTCGAACTTCTAAAATATATATGTTTTTATCTTTTCTGTATGTTGTTTAAATCATTTGTATACCTTATGTAAGAACTTCAAATCACAAGAAAAATTATAAATATGTTTAACATGTAGTAGTAATTATGATATGTAAGTACGCTTAATATGTTATTTGATTCCTTATTTTAAAAGATAAATGCATTTACCTTTTTTAACTCCTTTATACAGTAACATCCGGTACATCAAATTAAATAACATTAACTCTTTTATAGTATTTGTTTTGGATTAAATATACATACAACATTAAAAACAATGCAAAATGTTTGAGGGTTATCTTACAATAAGAAGGAGCATGGTTGTATATTAAACATTTGTACCTATACATTGAAATGTAATCTTTTTTGAATATAAAAAGATTGGGCTTTATTTGTAAATATACATTGAAATGCAGTTATCAGTGAAATCATTTATCATTTTCTGTCCCACTTATAATTTTCTGTAAACAGTCTCATCCATTTATCATTTTCTGTCCTACTTTTTGAAAAAAGATAAAATCATTTATCTTTTACGGGTCACCAAGAACTAAAGAACATGCATCGTCAATTAATATTATTTCAGATCCAATTTCATAACCAAAGTATTCTAAAGTGAAATGATGCAACAAGGCTAAATACACAGTGCTTGTTTTATCAGAAGAATACCTTTCAGAGTTCATTATTTCAACTATAGCAAACGAAACCTACCTCTAATAGATCAAAACTATCCCCCTTGATAAGAAATATACAAGAGCATCAACAACGACATAAAACATCGAATTGACAATGAAAAATATCAAATAAAATAGAGACTCATCAAAGAACAAGTAATCCAACACAGAAAGTCAATTAGCCATTACAAATGAACAAAATCGCCTCACGATTTCCCACAATTAAAGTCGAACTTGATTTCAGAAGATACTAACCCCTAATTTTTCCCCAAAAACCAACGAGCGCTTTGATTGCATAAGAAACGACAACTTAATTTTGACCTAATTTCCACAAGCACCTTATTTCAGAATATACGATGGTTGTTTGAGAAGATGAAGAAGTGCACTTTGATTTTTTTTCCTGGAAAATAATAATTTAAAACCCGTGTCCTAGAAAATAATTGTCCCCGACTAGTAAGCCCTTAACGCAAATTTCCACTTATAAAATACTATATATAGCAATTTTAATATTTTTATAAGTTTTTAAGTGTGAAAGTCAAAAAAAATCCTATGGGTTAATAGTTGAAATGATTTTCTTTGAGAAAACAATTAAAGGGAGATTTTGTTAAATTAATTATGTTTTAATTAATTTAAAAAGGAGGGATTAGTTGAAATTAGTTATCAGGTTAACTGATATTTTAAGTTGACTAAGTCAATTATTTTAACTAGAATTGGTTATTAGATTAATTTGTTTTGAATTAATCTAATAGAAATAGATTTAACGAACAGTCAATAAACTTAACGAATGTTCCAAAAGATAAATAAGTCCCTTAATCAACCATATTAAAAGTAATTGTCAACTGTTTATTTTCAATAAAAGAAAATTCTCATTTTAATAACTATTTTAAAAGGTTGACTATTTTATTTAGTATTAAGGTAAACTACATCAGTTGGTATGGATGTAAATTATTTTTCTACTTAATAATAATATAAAGCAATTACCTTTTTAAATGGAATTCATTTGAGAATGTAATCGAGTTATAATGAGTTGAACTTTGAAAGACCATATTAAAGCAATTACCTTTTTAAGGGGTTTGTAAAACCATATTTAAATGGAATAGTTAAATAAGATTTTTTTTAATATGCTTTTCCAAAAACAAAGATTTGTTTTAATCTTGGGATTAATATTGATTTTTGAGTTACAAATTCCTATCTATCTTAAGATAAGAACGATGTCGATCAAGGTCTGAGATGTAAATAAAATACCCCAACTTGAACGACTTCAGGATTATCTGAGGATGATATCAGTTTGTAATGAAAACGGATTGGAGATAATTTATAAGAGAAATAATATTGCAATAATATTTCCAAAATTAAAAGAAATATAAGGTGAATTTGAGAATATAAACAACATTTACAAGGTAAAAGAAATGGGAAAAGGATTTTGTGAATATACAGTAATATTTCCAAAATAAGGAAATATAAATGGGTTTGTGTATAGCGACATTTTCTAAGTAAAGAAATATAAAAAGGAGATTTTGTGAATATGCCTATTATGAAGCAATAAGTATTCGTATATGTTTTCAAAGTAAACAAGAGATATTTGAAAGTATAATTATCCCGTTGGGGTAAGAATATGAAATCGATTTTTAAGAATCAATGAAATAATTTTAATAATTGGTTTTTAATTAAAGGGTCTAAGATGATATACTTGATTATACTTTTTAAATTGGTAGTTAAAAACCCGACTACCAATGAAATATATTTTTTGGACTTTTGACGTGTTAGTTCGAAGAGATCGGGATGGGAACTTGACCCAAAACCACTTCAAATCAACTTTACGATCTAACCTTACTTGTAGGGATGCTCATAAAGATGAAAGAATTGAATACCGTAGATCTTCATAAAACAGAAGAACTACTTATAATCTCTGACTTGCAACTAGATATAAATTGTGATTCTATCATGGTTGAAACATACGAATTGGAAGGACTACTTGCTACTAATTCTTAGGGGTAATTCTTATATTGGATGCGGTAGAAGAGTGCCTTTAGTTCATCCTGTTCCTGGATGACTTATATGGATGAATGCCTGACAAAGTGTTTCCTGAAAATCATGTAGGCTTTGTTTTTACAAATATACCAAGATTGGTGGCAAAGAAGGAAACTTCTTTTAGCTTAACACCTAAAGTATATTTGTGGACGTCAATTAGTGATTTGTGGATATGACAATGTGGCATTCAAAGTTAATGTGATGTTCTCAAAAAGATAATCGTGACCTTATGCCTCATCAACTGGGAAATGAAAAAAATTAGGTAGGAACATGACTATGTAGGTCATTCCTATTAGGGTGTATTGTCACAATCTTGAGAAAATTCATTTTATAATGAAAAGGAATTTCGCTCGATCTGAATCGATCGCTAAACCGACCAAGACCGTTCGAGACCCCTGATTGTTTTGAGAACATGACACATCGGAACACAAACAGAAGAACATTACATTGTTAATTACAATAATTTCATCAGAATACAAGAATATACAGAGTATGAATAAATATTATACACCAGAGGAATATCAGAGATTTAATTACATTACAGCAGCAGAAAAATAATATAATACACAACTGAAAGTAATACACGGATACAGAGCTTTCCGAGTATCGTTCCAGCTGTAAACCAGGATCCTGTGAATACAAATCTGCAAAACCAAAACTACTAGCTGCCCGTGTCAAAATAAGGGCACCCAGAGTTTAGGTTAAAACAATAAACTCCAGGTCAGTCATGTGACTGGTGTGAGAACTAAAACAGTTATTTAAAGCTTTGCTTTAAATCAGATATATCAAGGGACTACGCTGTATAACACGAAACGGGTTTCCTCCCAAGAATACCGGTGCATATAACAAAACAGCGTGATGCTTTTTGGAAAAATGAAGCTATTATAAGACCCAGGTCCCATCACACAATGCAACACAAGCCGGAGGATAGGGTTTTCCCTTATAATAGCCAAACATGCTTGGTACATTAAAACCAAATCATTTGATACTATTATAAGTGTATAGTGTCAAAACAATTTCAATCATAGACGGCATGGGTACCATATATCATGTCGCCATACTAGTTCTACAATCAAAACCGCAAAGTCACATATTGGAAGTTGGATTTCTATCTGTGAACCGAGGCAAAAGATAGTCCTCACCGATTCGAGACAATCTAGCCTACCATGTCTCAGGATCAGAGCTCGAGTGACCCATGGATCGTCAGGGCCGATCCACCGATGTGGATTAAAATGCCTGAACACTGCGTTCCCCCGCCCTTTGGGGCGAAAATGAGTCTTATGACTCCATCGGCTCTACATAGTCACCGATATATCTGAGGCGCCTCGCAACAGCAACAACCACACAGGTGAAAATAATATAAATATCAGGGCTGGTAGGTCACTGACACCACCCTAGCTAGAAGGAAACACATGCCCTCCCTGATGTCCTCTCCCGTTTCTGGTTCACAACCGGGGTGTGAGGCTCGCGAATCAACGTTACACAAAGCTATGCCACACAGGCGGTGCTTTGATCTTCAACCACAAGACTTTTCTTTTCAACAAAAGCCTTGATCATTTGCCACTTAGGCATGCCACACAGGCAATTCACTCCATGCGATTGATATCCATCAATATATAACGCCTGAGCTCGTATGTCTCAGAGAAGGGCGTTAAGCAAGAGAATAAATTCTCCGCTGCCAAACAGATATATATTTAATAGAAATCAATCACACAGAATAAAATCCAATGTCAGACACACAGTCCATTTACAAGTTCGTTCTGGGTCTGAACGAAACCGGAGGCACCTTGTACCTCGCATATCCATCGATCTCCAAGTACGTCTGGACGATCACAACTGATTCCCTCCTCTTGGGTGTACAACCCAATCAAGATCATCAGTAATCACCCAAATGATGTGAAGACCTCCAGTCTTCGACCACCGTCTTCATCCTCGACACCACGTCGAATCAGTTATTCAGAATGGGATCAACCCGGTCTTTCTGAATAACTCGCGTATATAATAAACAAGTGATACACAAACACAACATACGCCTCATTCCAATTCAGAATATTCTTTTATTCAAATATTCTTATACTTTGGGAAAGGTTCCCATTAATTTTATCAAAGATAAATTCTTTAAATTTATTCTTTAATCTTCTTTTGAATATCAGTTCAAATTAGTCGGGATTAGCGAACCACACCGAATTAATCATTTATTTTAATTTCCCAATCCCAACCTATTCATCCCATGAAGTAAAACTGGTCATACTTCATATCTAACACCACGGTGTTATCGGTAAATTCAATTACCATTTCACGTTCAAATCTAATTAAAGATTTAACTATCGCCTGGAGCAAAACTGGTGATACTCCATTCTCGATCATTTCAATCTAATTAAAGATTCATTAAAACTCCACTTGGTTTTAATCTTCCCAAAAATCAATATTAACGATTATTTAACTTGGGAAATCATATTCTGTCTTTAACTGGGTTAAAGTACTAATGTCATTTAAAACATGGTTCACGATAAACCCAAAATCACATTCTAATCCAATTCCAATTAAATCCCATTTAATTGGTACACTTCATTAAATCTAAATAAAAAGATTTAGTCTTTTTCTCAACTGGGTTTAAGAACAGTGTTAATGAAGACACCATTCACGACAAACCCCAAATCCCATTTGATATTAAATACAAGGCTCTGAATAGAAAATATATCGGCTTATATTCAATATCAAATTCTACGACCAAAAAATATCGTATTGGAAATAACGATATAAATATATCTTTCAAATTTCCATAACAATATTTGCATAATCACGAAATCCAACATCGAAATATTCCAAAGACAATTTCGATTCAAATCCATTTCCACTTTTTATATTGGAAATTTTGGTTATTTTCAAAACCATTTCAAATCCACTTTATTTATTTTAAAAATAAATGGGATTATAATTCTAGTTCAAAACTAGTTAATTTCGATAAAAATCTATTTTTATCTTTTCAAATATGGAATTTTTCATTCCAGTTCTTCACAAATCATTTCTTATGATTTTACCCAAATTATTACTATTTTTAATAATTTTATCAAGGACCATACAGTCGATTTTCATCAACGGCCATCGAACTGCACTTACAACGACCTTTTCCAAATTTGATTTGGACATAATTCCAAATCCAACTGTTAGATTTCAAATCTATAATATTTGTTAGAAAGTCCTTTTTGATACGAACCCAACGGTTCCAGTTTTAGGAGAATCCGATGGTCGGATCTTCCGCCACGTCAATTCGAAGTTAATGGTCGAAATTCGCGAACTGCCGCAGCGCGACGCGTTCTATTCAGGCCATTATATTATATATATAATATATATTTCGTCGATTTCAATTCAAAACATATTTTATAAATTGTTTTAACTTCGTTTTAAAAACGATTTCAACTTCATATTCAATTTCAAATCAAAATTGAATATTCCATATCATCGATATATAATTGATAATATTTTCAAAACGTTATATTTTGAAATCACTTCTTTTTCTATATTCATTATAAAAACGAATATAATCGATATAAATATCGTTTACGTCAAAATGGCGCAAATCTAATCCATACGGCTATATATATTTCAATAACTTCGTTATTCTATTCAACAAATGAATATTTATTCTATTCAACACATGAATCTATATTTCTTTCAACACATGAATATTCTCAACACATGAGTATCGTCAACACATGACTATTTTTATTATTTAATATATTTTATAAAATTGTGCTTTATATCATTTAATTCTTAATCAGACTCTAACCGTAAATTAGTAAGAGAACGATTCCCTAAATATTAACCCCGAAGGCCAAAACCAACATCAGATCAATACCCAGGAAACCATTCATCTTAACTGATTTCCAGTTTGTTTCTAATTTCATATTTGATAAAAATGAGAATTTTATTGTTAAAATATTTTACTCAACACATGATAAGTTTCAACACATGAATATTCTCAACACATGAGTATCGTCAACACATGACTATTTATTCTATTCAACACATGAATTTTTTTTCATTCAACACATTAATTTTCGTTTTATAATATTTCTTTATTTTCCAAATTGGAATGAGGCCCAATCAATTACCATATAATGTTAATTATATGGATTCCATACAACACATGTATATAATAGCAACGATAAATAATCAACCATCATCCAGAGTGTATTCTACAATGTATAAGCATCAAATATAAATATTCAATGCTTATAACGGCCTGTCAATCAATCGATCAACATACAGCTAATTATTGGGATTAGTGTATGTCCAATTTCATCCCAACACCCGTGTGGGGTTTCAAACAATCAAACACAGATTTTATTTGTGCAGTTGGGCGATGTGTAAAATTTATCGTCCCAATCAATATCAGTCAAATTGGTGTACATAAACGAATCGTTCGATTTGTAAATGAATATATATTTTATTTCAACACATGAATATATATTTCATATCAACACATGAATATATATTTTATTTCAACACATGAATATATATTTTATTTCAACACCGGAAATTATTTTATTTCAACACATTAAATTATTTTACTTTCAACACATGAATATATACTTTTCACATCACAATCAACAATCAAATTTCACAACACAAACAATCACACAAGTCGTCCATGGTCTGTGGACAACGGGTGTCTGGTGCTGCTAAGCACCGTCTGCATCCTAGTATATATTTCAACTAGAAAACAAATTAAAATTGGGGAGTTCTCACCTTGGGGTTCCACTCCTCCATTCTTTATTTTTGAACGGTTTGGATTCCCTTTTTGATTTTAGCCCGTTCCATCTCCATCTGTTTCACAAAGTATATGTTAAAAATCACATTTTTAAACGACGATCTTTATAAATAAAAATCACATTTTATTTCGCTATCTCTATAATGAAAATTATATTTTTATTTTGCTAACTTCATAATAAAAATTATATTTCAATTACAAAACCATATGTATAAAAATCGTATTTTTATTATGCTATAATATATATAAAAATCGAATTTCCATATCACTATTCAAATATTAAAGATCGAATTTTTCAATATCGTTATTATATATATATATATCATATTTTTATATAATTAAAAATCATGTCTTTATATTTTTAAAAACCATACTCTTTTATTTTTAAAAACCATATCTTTTTATTTTGTTCTATATATCTAGTAAAAATCATATTTTTATTTACATTATGCATATATAAAATCATATTTTTAAACTGCTATTCTTACTAAAAAAAACAATGCTGCTTTTATTTGAAAAGTATATACTATTTTTATTTGAAAAATCAATGCTAATTTCATATGAAAAATCTATGACAATTTTATTTACAAGACAATACAAATTTTATTCAGAAAACAATGCAAATTTTTATTTAGAAAACAATGCCAATTTTATCTATTAAAACAATGTAAACAAATTTCTTTTTAAAACAATGTAAAATTTTCTTTTTAAAACAATCCTATTCATATTAAATAAGAAGGAATAATAAAAAAACTACCTTAATCTTCCTTCTGTAAATCACGCTACAGACCCAAAATGGACATCGCCCCCTAGGGTTGGCCCCACGCGCCGCCACGATGGACCAGAGTCCGATCTAAGCTTGCCGTGCGATGCGCCTTCCCATGAGCTTTCAGGGGTCGGCGCGCGCGATGAACTCGCACGCCCCAGGTGGTACGAAATCAAGCTCGACGACGAGATGTTTGAGCTCCGATTCTGACTAGAATATGCAGCGATAAATCCTCCGGTTGGTATAGATTTGAAGAGGGCGGAAAGCTCTTCAAAATTGCCTTTTGAATCATGTGATTTCGTTGCGTGGACTTGGAGTTTTTGGGGCTTAAAGATTTGAGCTTCTTCCGCCGTTTATCACTGAAGAGAACGACGGTTTTGAGGCGCTGACCAACCAATGAATTTCTAGGGTTTTGAATATATATATATATATATATTTATAATTTATTTAATTCGTAAAACACATGTTTATTGATGTGAACCCCAAATCAAACCCAACGAGTGTCGCCCCTTGCTAACTACCCCCATTCCAAACACAATGGGATATGTTTCATAACCCAATTCGATTGTTACGATCAGTTTCCGTTAAAATTAAAATATAAATCTATATATTCAATTCAAACGTACATTTCAATTTACCGGGGCCACATACGAACTCTAAAAATTCCAGAAAAATTATTTCTAGCTTCGTATTGACGATACGGTCCCAACAAAACTAATTTCGTTAAATTTGAAGACCGTTTGAAAAATGGTCATTTTTTGGTCGATCCAAATTGACTAAAACTGTTAAAACACGTTTTCTTTTGCCACGCTCACATATTGATTCAGAAAATTATGCAAATTGGAATCTAGAAATAACTTGACATCACGGATCCAACAAAAGTGGTTTCGTCGAAAACCGAGGTGGTTTGCAAAATGGCTATTTTTAAGGGCCAGAATTCCATAGCGACTATTCTGAATTTTCAACTGGGCATAACTTTTGATTCCCGCTATGAAATTTCAATTTTTCGGATTCGTTGGAAAGATATTCTCAATTAGATTCTAATATTTTTGGTTTCGCTAAAATCCGGTATTTTTTGAATCCTGAACATTCATTTGAACTTTGAAATCGAATTTTCAAACTACCGCGCCATTTTCAATTCCTTTTATAATTAAAATAAAATATTTATATTCTAACGATGATTTAAATAAATATATACATTCTAATTCTATTTAAAATAAATTTCTCGTCGTTATTATTTAAAATAATTCATTTTTAATATTCAAAATTCATTAACATTGCCAAAATAAAAAATTTAAATTGGCTCAGTTTCCGGTTTATTACAATCTCCCCCACTTAAAACTTTTCATCCCCGAAAAGGAACGAAGCCGAAAGTTGTTTAACTAATCAACTCAACTTTCCTTATTTTCATTACGCCCTAAGTTCTTCAACTTTTCAGTTTCTAAGAACTTTTCAAAATTTTCAAAAATTTGGTTAACACCCTAAATTTTCGAAAAATTTCGCCATAACCTCCCCGCACCGGGAGCTTCGGGATATTTCAAATAGCCTCCCATGGCCCTCACCAATCCAAAAAGAAAAGGAAACAGCCAAGTGGCTGGCCAATCGGCTCATAAAATCATCAAAAACCCAAGAAATACAATAAACATGTACCTATTTGTCGAGCAAACAATTTTATTCTTCTTCTCTAGCCTCCTTGCTATGACCTGTTCAATGTAAGTACATGTATATGCATACAAATGCGACTAATTTTCAATACAATTCACTATTTGATACAATTTGTCTAAATGGTTCAAATTTTAATTAATCATACAATAATCAAACAACACAACCAGCAATCAATTAGTGAATTAACGTTTCAAACTCATAATTTTGATATATAGTCAAAAATCACATTTTTGGTGCCAAATCACAACAATAAGCCCTATCTAATTTTGGTTCTCACACCAGTCAATTGAAATCATATAGATATCCACCTTCGACACTCGAATATAAATGCTGATGATGATGCACCATCATCAGGATTATCCCCGGGTGACTAGAGTGTGATTCTATATCTATCCAGTATATTAAAACTTCAAATACACGCGGATCAGACATATACGCAAAATCATTATATACTGGATTGTCCAAATCAATACAAATAAATATTCAAATACGAATAATTGAATTAAATTTTCAAAACAAAACACGTTTTCATTTTAAAAATATACTCTTCACACTCGTTCTAGGATACTACTGATCCCATCTCTAACGAGTCATTCTTATTGGATATTACTAATCCAATCTCTATTGCTATAGTACATACATCATCGGAATTGATATTCGAGTTTCAAAAGTGGGATTTCTGTATATTTCCAATTGACTGGTGTGAGATCCAAAGCTAGATAGGGCTTATTGTTGTGATTTGGCATCAAAAATCTGATTTTTTGACTATATATCAAAGTTATGAATTTGAAATGATAATCAACTAATTGATTGCTGATTGTGTTGTTTGATTATTGTTTGATTAATTAAAATGTTGAACCTTTAGCCAAATTGAACCAAAAAGTGAATTGTATTGAAAATTTGTCGCATTTGCATACATATACATGCACTTACGTTGAACAGGTCATAGCAAAGAGGCTAGAGCAGAAGAATAAAATTGTTTTCTCGACAAATAGGTACATGCTTACAAATTTATTGGGTTTGGATGATTTTATGAGCCGATTGGCTGTTTCTTTTTCTTTTTGGATTGGTGAGGGCCATGGGAGGCTATTTGAAATATCCCGAAGCTCCCGGTGCAGGGGAGGATATGGCGAAATTTTTCAAAAATTTAGTGAGTTGATTAGTTAAACAACTTTCAGCTTCGTTCCTTTTCGGGGACGAAAAGTTTTAAGTGGGGGAGATTGTAATAACCCGGAAATCTGAGCCAATTTAAAAAGTTTATTTTGGCAATTTTAATGAATTTTGAATATTTAAAATGAATTATTTTAAATAATAACGACGAGAAATTTATTTTGAATAGTATTAGAACGTATATATTTATTTGAATCGACGTTAGAATATAAATATTTATTTTTAATTATAAAAGGAATTGAAAATGGCGCGGTAGTTCGAAAATTCGATTTCAAAGTTCAAATGAATGTACAAGATTCAAAATAAACCGGATTTTAGTGAAACCAAAAATATTTGAATCTAATTGAGAATATCTTTCCAATGAATCCAAAAAATTGAAATTTCATAGTGGGGATAAAAATTAACGTCCGGTTGAAAATTCAGAATAGTCGCTATGGAAATATAGCCCTTAAAAATGGAAACTTTGCAAACGACCTCTATTTTCGATGAAACCACTTTTGTTAGATCCGGGATGTCGAGTTATTGCTAGGTTTCAAAATTCATAATTTTATGAAGTAATATGTGAGCGTGGCGAAAGAAAACGTATTTTGACAGTTTTTGTCAATTTCGATCGACCAGAAAATGGTCATTTTTCAAACGGTCTCAGAATTTGACGGAATTAGTTTGGTTAGGACCGCATCGTCGATACGAAGCTAGAAAATATTTTTCTGTAATTTTCGGGGTTCGTATGTGGCCCCAGTAAATTGAAATGCGCGTTCAAATTCAATATATAGATTTATATTTTGATTTTGATGGAAACTGATCGTAACGATCGAATCAGCTTACGAAACATGTCCCATTGTGTTCGGAATGGGGGTAATTAGCTATGGAAGATAGTCGGTGGGTTCGATTTAGGGTTTGGATTAAAAAGTTGCTTTTTAGAATTTAAATTAAATAAATTATATAAATTTTCTTATAATCCCCTCCCTCTCTCTCAACACTCCCCCCCCCCCCCCCGTTGACTTCAAAATCAAAATCGATCGGGTATATATAAAAAAAAGAGGGGAATGGAGGCTGCGATCGCCACCGCCGCCGAGGTGGGCCCCGCGCCGCCGAGTTCAGGCCGACCATTGCGCTCCCCTTCCTCCCTCCTTCTTCCCCTCCTTTCTCCCCCTTCTTATTTCAAACCCTAGCCGGAAAACCGCCTGGACCCGCCGCATCAGCCACCCTCCGACCAACCGCGACCTCCCCCTGGCTTTCAGATCCCTCCGCGCCTCCTCTAACCGCTACCACCCCCTGACTCCGCGCGCCTGGACCCCCCTCCTCCGGGAAAACCAAAAAACAGTAAGTTCCTTCTATTTTTTGTTTTAAATAACATTGTGTGTGTTATTTTTATTCTAGTTCAGTTTTAGTTATGTAAATTAAAACAATAAAAATCCTAATTTTTAATGTATGGAAAATATATGATTTTTAGTTGTGAAAATATACGATTTTTAGTTTTACAGAAATCAGTTTTATATACATGAAGAAAATAAAAAGACTAGATTTTTTATAAATAAAAGGATTGGATTTTTAAAAATATAAAGGCGTGATTTTTAGAGATTATAAAGATATGATTTTTATATAGTAGAGATTATAAAGATATGATTTTTATATAGTAGAGATTATAAAAATATGATTTTTATATAGTAGAGATTATAAAAATATGATTTTTATATATGTATAGCGAATAAAAATAGAATTTTTACCTATATAGTAGCGATATAAAAATATAATCTTTATTAGAAGAAGAACGATATAAAAATATAATTTTTATTATGAAGTTAGCGTGATAAAAGTATGATCTTTACTATATGAACACAGTTATAAAAATAGAATTTTTATCTATATAGCGTAGTCATAAAAATGTGATTTTATGTACATAGCAATAATATAAAAATGTGATTTTTATATATGTAGTGAATACGGGCAACGAAAGTGACAAAAGGCGGACACGACAAGATTTCCTACATATGAAGAGTCGCGTTGTATTGGTTTAGCTAGTCGATGAGAACTCCTCACTTTTATTTATTTTCTAGTTGAAATATATACTAGGATGCAGACGGTGCTTAGTAGCACCGGACACCCGTCGTCCACAGACCATGGATGACTTGTTTTTTTGATTGCTGTGTTGTGAAATTTGATTGTGTGATGTGGAATGAAATAAAATATTTTATAGTTAAAAATATGATTTTTAACGTGTATATAAAATAAATAGTACTAAAAAAATCGGGCGATTTGTTTATACACACTGACTTGACTGATATTGATTGGGATGATAAATTTTACACATCGCCCAACTACACAAATAAAAATCTGTGTTTGTTGATTTGAAACCCCACACAGATGTGGGATGATATTGACGTACACTAATCCCGATTGTTTAGTTGTATGTCAATCGATGGGTTGACAAACTGTGTAAGCGTTAATTAATTATATTTAATGCTTATGCATTGGTGTGGTGCACTTTGGATAATGGTTGATTATTTATCATTGCTATTATATACATGTGTTGTAGGGAATCCATATAATTAATATTACATGGTAATTGATTGGGCCTCATTCCAATTTGAAAAATAAGGAATATTATAAAAGAAAATTCATGTGTTGAATAGAAATAAAATTCATGTGTTGAATAGAAAGAAAATTCATGTGTTGAATAGAAACAAAATTCATGTGTTGAATAGAAAGAAAATTCATATGTTGAATGGAATAAAAATTCATGTGTTGAATAAAATAAATATTCATGTGTTGAATAAAAATAAAAATTCATGTGTTGAATAAAATAAATATTCATGTGTTGAATAAAAATATAAATTCATGTGTTGAATAGAGAATATTCATGTGTTGAATAAAAATATATATTCATGTGTTGAAGAAAATATTCATTTGTTGAATAGAATAACGAAGTTGTTGAAATATATAAAGCCGTATTGGTTAGATATGCGCCATTTTGACGCGAACAATATTTATATCGATTATATTCGTTTTTACAATGATTATAGAAAAGGAAGTGATTTCAAAATATAACGTTTTGAAAATACTATCATTTATATATTGATGATGTGGAATATTCAATTTTGATTCAAAATTGAATATGAAGTTGAAATCGTTTCGAAAACGAATTTAAAACGATTTATAAAATACATTTTAAAAGGAAATCGACGAAATATATACATTATATATATTAAATGGCCTGAATAGAACGCGCCGCGCCGCGGCAGTTCGCGAATTTCGACCATTGACTTTGAATGGACATTACGGGAGATCCGACCGTCGGATTCTCCTCAAACCGGAACCGTTTGGTTCGTATCGAAAAGAGCTTTCTAACAAATATTAGAGATTTGAAATCTAACAGTTGGATTTGGAATTATGTCCAAATAAAATTTGGAAAAGGTCGTTGTAAGTGCAGTTCGATGGCCGTTGATGGAAATCGACTGTACGGGCCTTGATAAAATTATTAAAAATAGTAATAATTTGTGTAAAATCATAAGAAATGATTTGGGAAGAATTGGGATGAAAAAATCCATATTTGAAAAGATAAAAATAGATTTTTATCGAAATGAACTAGTTTTGAACTAGAATTAAAATCAATTTATTTTTGAAATAAATAAATTGAATTTGAAAGGGGTTTTAAAAGTAACCAGAATTTCCAATAATTGAATTGGAAAGGATTTGA
The DNA here is from genome assembly GCA_030737875.1 of Allium sativum. Taxonomy (NCBI): domain Eukaryota; kingdom Viridiplantae; phylum Streptophyta; class Magnoliopsida; order Asparagales; family Amaryllidaceae; genus Allium; species Allium sativum. The sequence goes on from CM060909.1 coordinate 486,939,586, forward strand.
ATCGAAATTGTCTTTGGAATATTTCAATGTTGGATTTCGCGATTATAAAGATATTGTTATGGAAATTTGAAAGATATATTTATATCGTTATTTCCAATACGATATTTGTTGGTCGTAGAATTTGATATTGAATATAAGCCAATATATTTTCTATTCAGAGCCTTGTATTTAATATCAAATGGGATTTGGATTTGTCGTGAATGGTGTCTTCATTAACATTGTTCTTAAACCCAGTTGAGAAAAAGATTAAATCTTTTTATTTAGATTTAATGAAGTGTACCAATTAAATAATATTTAATTGGAATTGGATTAGAATGTGATTTTGGGTTTATCGTGAACCGTGTTTTAAATGACATTGGTTCTTTAACCCAGTTAAAGACAGAATATGATTTCCCAAGTTAAATAATCATTAATATTGATTTTTGGGAAGATTAAAACCAAGTGGAGTTTTAATGAATCTTTAATTAGATTGAAATGATCGAGAATGGAGTATCACCAGTTTTGCTCCAGGCGATAGTTAAATCTTTAATTAGATTTGAACGTGAAATGGTAATTGAATTTAACGATAACACCGTGGTGTTAGATATGAAGTATGACCAGCTTTACTTCATGGGATGAATAGGTTGGGATTGGGAAATTAAAATAAATGATTAATTCGGTGTGGTTCGCTAATCCCGACTAATTTGAACTGATATTCAAAAGAAGATTAAAGAATAAATTTAAAGAATTTATCTTTGATAAAATTAATGGGAACCTTTCCCAAAGTATAAGAATATTTGAATAAAAGAATATTCTGAATTGGAATGAGGCATATGTTGTGTTTGTGTAACACTTGTTTATTATATATGCGAGTTATTCTAAAAGACCGGGTTGATCCCATTCTGAATAACTGATTCGACGTGGTGTCGAGGATGAAGACGGTGGTCGAAGACCGGAGGTCTTCACATCGTTTGGGTGATTACTGATGATCTTGATTGGGTTGTACACCTAAGAGGAGGGAATCAGTTGGTGATCATCCAGACGTACTTGGAGATCGGTGGATATGCGAGGTATAAGGTGCCTCCGGTTTCGTTCAGACCCAGAACGAACTTGTAAATGGACTGTGTGTCTGACATTGGATTTTATTCTGTGTGATTGATTTCTATTAAATATATATCTGTTTGGCGACGGAGAATTTATTCTCTTGCTTAACGCCCTTCTCTGAGACGTACGAGCTCAAGGGTTATATATTGATGGATATCAATCAGATGGAGTGAATTGCCTGTGTGGCATGCCTAAGTGGCAAATGATCAAGGCTTTTGTTGAAAAGCAAAGTCTTGTGGTTGATGATCAAAGCACCGCCTGTGTGACATAGCTTCGTGTAACGTTGATTCGCGAGCCTCACACCCCGGTTTTGAACCAAAAACGGGAGATGACATCAGGGAGGGCATGCGTTTCCTTCTAGCTAGGGTGGTGTCAGTGACCTACCAGCCCTGACATTTATATTATTTTCACCTGTGTGGTTGTTGCTATTGCGAGGCGCTTCGGATATATCCGTGACTATGTGGAGCCGACGGAGTCATAGGACTCATTTTCGCCCCAAAGGGTGGGGAAACGCAGTGTTCAGGCATTTTAATCCACATCGGTGGACCGGCCCTCACGATCCAAGGGTCACTCGAGCTCTGATCCTGAGACATGGTAGGCTAGATTGTCTCGAATCGATGAGGACTATCTTTTGCCTCGGTTCACATATGGAAATCCAACTTCCAATACGTGACTTTGCGGTTTTGATTGTAGTACTAGTATGGTGACATGATATATGGTACCCATGTCGTCTATGATTGATATTTATGATTGAAATTGTTTTGACACTATACACTTATAATAGTATCAAATGATTTGTTTTTAACGTACCAAGCATGTTTGGCTATTATAAGGGAAAACCCTATTCTCCGGCTTGTGTTGCATTGTGTAATGGGACCTGGGTCTTATAATAGCTTCATTTTTCCAAAAAGCATTGTGCTGTTTTGTTATATGCATCGGTATTCTTGGGAGGAAACCCGTTCCGTGTTATACGGCATGGTCCCTTGATATATCTGATTTAAAGTAAAGCTTTAAATAACTGTTTTAGTTCTCACACCAGTCACATGACTGACCTGGAGTTTATTGTTTTAACCTAAACTTTGGGTGCCCTTATTTTGACACAGGCAGCTAGTAGTTTTGGTTTTGCAGATTTATATTCACAGGATCCTGGTTTACAGCTGGAACGATACTCGGAAAGCTCTGTATCCGTGTATTACTTTCAGTTGTGTATTGTATTATTTTCCCGCTTCTGTAATGTAATTAAATCTCTGATATTCCTCTGGTGTATAATATTTATTCATACTCTGTATATTCTTGTATTCTGATGAAATTGTTGTAATTAACAATGTAATGTTCTTCTGTTTGCGTTCCGATGTGTCGTGTGCTCAAAACAATCAGGGATCTCGAACGGTGTTGGTTGGTTTAGCGATCGATTCGGATCGACCGAAATTCCTTATCGTCACACTTGGTATCAGAGCGAGGTTTCGATCCTCGGACCTGTGGGTTATGGGCCCACTTGGTCACAAGCTCTCGTTATCAAATGATTTGTTTTTAACGTGCCAAGCATGTTTGGCTATTATCAAGGAAAACCCTATCCTGCGGCTTGTGTTGCATTGTGTGATGGGACCTGGGTCTTATAATAGGTTCATTTTTCCAAAAAGCATTGCGCTGTTTTGTTATATGCACCGGTATTCTTAGAAGGAAACCGATTCCGTGTTATACGGCGTGGTCCCTTGATATATCTGATTTAAAGTAAAGCTTTAAGTAACTGTTTTAGTTCTCACACTGGTCACATGACTGACCTGGAGTTTATTGTTTTAACCTAAACTCAGGGTGCCCTTATTTTGACACGGGCAGCTAGTAGTTTTGGTTTTGCAGATTTTTATTCATAGGATCCTGGTTTACAGCTGAAACGATACTCGGAAAGCTCTGTATCCGTTTATTACTTTCAGTTGTGTATTGTATTATTTTTCCGCTGCTGTAATGTAATTAAATCTCTGATATTCCTCTAGTGTATAATATTTATTCATACTCTGTATATTTTTGTATTCTGATGAAATTGTTGTAATTAACAATGTAATGTTCTTATGTTTGCATTCTGATGTGTCATGTTCTCAAAACAATCAAGGGTCTCGAACGGTCTTGGTCGGTTTAGCGATCGATTCAGATCAAGCGAAATTCCTTTTCGTTATAGTCTGCTAAGCACCGTCTGCATCCTAGTATATATTTTAACTAGAAAATAAATTAAAAATGAGGAGTTCTCACCTTGGGGTTCCACTCCTCCATTCTTTTTTTCTGAACGGTTTGGATTCCTTTTTTGATTTTAGCCCGTTCCATCGCCATCTGTTTCATGCAGTATATGTTAAAAATCACATTTTTAAACGACGATCTTTATAAATAAAAATCACATTTTATTTCGCTATCTCTATAATGAAAATTATTTTTTTATTTCGCTAACTTCATAATAAAAATTATATTTCTATTACAAAACCATATGTATAAAAATCGTATTTTTATTATGCTATAATATATATAAAAATCGAGTTTCTATATCACTATTCAAATATTAAAGATCGAATTTTTTTATATCGCTATTATATATATAAAAATCATATTATTATATAATCAAAAATCATGTCTTTATATTTTTAAAAACCATACTCTTTTATTTTTGAAAACCGTATCTTTTTATTTTGTTCTATATATCTAGTAAAAATCATATTTTTATTTACATTATGCCTATATAAAATCATATTTTTATACTGCTATTCTTACTAAAAAAAAACACATTGCTGCTTTTATTTGAAAAGTCTATACTATTTTTATTTGAAAAATCAATGCTAATTTCATTTGAAAAATCTATGCAAATTTTATTTACAAGACAATACAAATTTTATTCAGAAAACAATGCGAATTTTTTTTTAGAAAACAATGCCAATTTTATCTATTAAAACAATGTAAAAAAAATTCTTTTTAAAACAATGTAAAATTTTCTTTTTAAAACAATCCTGTTCATATTAAATAAGAAGGAATAATAAAAAAAACTACCTTAATCTTCCTTCTGTAAATCACGCTACAGACCCAAAATGGACATCGCCCCCTAGGGCTGGCCCCACGCACCGCCACGATGGACCGGAGTTCGATCCAAGCTTTCCACGCGATGCGCCTTCCCACGATCTTTCAGGGGTCGGCGCGCGCGATGAACTCGCACGCCCTAGGTGGTGCGAAATCGAGCTCGACGACGAGATGTTTGAGCTCCGATTCTGACTAGAATACGCAGCGATAAATCCTCCAGTTGGTATAGATTTGAAGAGGGCAAAAAGCTCTTCAAAATTGCCTTTTGAATCATGTGATTTCGTTGTGTGGACTTGGAGTTTTTGGGGCTCAAAGATTTGAGCTTCTTCCGCCGTTTATCGCTGAAGAGAACGACGGTTTTGAGGCGTTGACCAACCAATGAATTTCTAAGGTTTTGAAAAAATATATATATATTTATAATTTATTTAATTCGTAAAACACATGTTTTTTGATGCGAACCCCAAATCAAACCCAACGAGTGTCGCCCCTAACTAACTACCCCCATTCCGAACACAATGGGATATGTTTCGTAACCCAATTCGGTTGTTACGATCAGTTTTCGTTAAAATTAAAATATAAATCTATATATATTCAATTCAAACATACATTTCATTTTACCGAGGCCACATACGAACTCTAAAAATTCCAGAAAAAATATTTCTACCTTCGTATTGACGATACGGTCCCAACAAAACTAATTTCGTCAAATTTGAAGACCGTTTGAAAAATGGGCATTTTTTGGTCGATCCAAATTGACTGAAACTGTTAAAATACGTTTTCTTTTGCCACACTCACATATTGATTCAGAAAATTATGCAAATTGGAATCTAGCAATAACTTGACATCACGGATCCAAAAAAGTGGTTTCGTCGAAAACCGAGGTCGTTTGCAAAATGGCTATTTTTAAGGGCCAGAATTCCTTAGCGACTATTTTGAATTTTCAACTGAGCATAACTTTTGATTCCCGCTTTGAAATTTCAATTTTTCGGATTTGTTGGAAAGATATTCTAAATTAGATTCTAATATTTTTGGTTTTGCTGAAATCCGGATTATTTTGAATCCTGAACATTCATTTGAACTTTGTAATCGAATTTTTAAACTACCGCGCCATTTTCAATTCCTTTTATAATTGAAATAAAATATTTATATTCTAACGACGATTCAAATAAATATATACGTTCTAATTCTATTCAAAATAAATTTTTCGTCGTTATTATTTAAAATAATTCATTTTAAATATTCAAAATTCATTAACATTGCCAAAATAAAAAAATTAAATTGGCTCAGATTTCCGGGTTATTACACATTTGTTCTTCTATCACTTCTATATCTTCGAGAAACCGTTATGTGAGAGCCAACCATGGGTAACAATATATTCGACACTCTCAAGTTGAATGACTGGTCGGTCACGTGTGGCCGGGTTGTAAGACGTTCTTGTTGAACCCCAACGTTTCCTCTCTAGAGAAAACTAATTGAGAGGTGGTCTCATACGTTGTTATGTTAGAAATCCAAACTCCGGTATGAGTCGTACGTTTTTAGATGTAAACGAACAATGTTGGAAAGTGAGATGCAAGCTTTCTGGCTATATTCCTATTTATTTGCGAGTTGGTAGATATTATTATAATATCATTGGATTTTGCAATAAAAAGTGATTTTGGCTATCGTAAGGTAAAAACATTATTTGCGAGAGTTCCATTCTTTCAAAGGATTTTCTAAAGTTAATCAAGTTGTTTATTATATGAGTTTTATCACTGAATATATTCCAAACTGTCAATCCATGTGAATTTGCTTGTCGCAAAATAAGCTCGGTCAGACCGAGTACATTTCCAAATTGCATTAGGATTTGCTTGGAGTTTCAAAAGAGGAGATGAAGTCGAAATGTAATTCGTATTTGCTGGTAATAAGCTATTTTCACTGTGTAAGTTATACTGATCTGATCTATACTCTGATGTTGTAAATCATATATATACAGTTTCATTTTGTGTAAAGGGTTATGATATATTATATTTTGTCCATTCTACTGTGAGATTCCATTCATACTCTAATTTTGTAGCGTTGTTCTTTTTTTCTTCTTCTATTCAATCATTTCTTTCTAATTCTCACTCTCAAATTTTTTTCTATTGACTATCTGGTGTTTCGATACTTGAGTTTTGGCAAGTAATACAGGATTATTGTCGAAATTCGAGCGTCGAATCTTGTCGAGTTGTTAGGTGGTATCAGAGCAGAAGGTTTAGTAGTTACCTTGGCTCTGTGGCGTAACTCAAAAGATACGGGGTTAATAATACCCTAGATTGTGTTTGAGTGTATATATATGAGAGCGCATATTTATAATTGAATATAAAATTATTTTTCCCCAGTATATTTTGTAAATAAGATAAAAGTAATGATTTTATGAAATTATTATAATATTGGTAATAAACCAAATACACCAATATTGATTTGAACTAGAATTCAGAGTGGATTATGAAGTTGAATGATTTAACCAAAAAGAAATTTCAAATATGAAATGTGTAAATAAAAATATTAATATTTAATTTAACTTAACTTATGTTAAGTTAAAATGAATCTTATAAGGTTAGTTGAAACAAAATCTAACTTAAGTTAATAAGAAATTAACTTGAGTTTGGAAAATAGAAATACGTGCAAGTCAACAAATTCGAATGGAATATTTGGGAATCGATTGAATCGTGTAGTTGAGGTAGATTACATGAATATAGTTTTAAAAATTAAATAAACTAGATTGAGAACCAATGAATGAATTAATTCAAGTCTAATGAATCCGAAAGGAATATATAAAAGAATAAATATACTGATAAAAAATTGGTTATAAGTGAATTTCATGTGAATTGAATAGTATATAAAATAGATTGAAGTGGATAATCTGGATGTTTGGACCTACATTGCATAATTATGGAGCTAATAAATTTTTATCTGAGTTAAGAAAAGGTATAGAGGCTAATTCATCTTTAAACCTACCCAATTAAGTTCTAGAGACAATCCGATTTAGTTTTGCAATGGCTGTAAACTGATTGAGTGAGCTCATCAATAGCTTATAGCTTATCGCTTAATAATGCTCGAAAAAGATACGTCAACGCAAAATAAAAAAATTGGTATATGAGTTAGGTTTTTCACGACCATGTGGGTCGATGTGTATATATTTGTTGTTCCTACGATATCGTAGAAGTCCCTCCGTATAGGAGAGAAAATCTGCTGTAATTATCAAAAATCTAAGAAGTTCGAAATTTTTCAAAAAATTTGAATTTTTTTGTTAACATAATGAATTGGTTTTTCTATTAAAACTAATAGGGTTTATTGGAATAAAAAGTTCAGAAAGTAGAACAGAAAAAATTAACTAAAAGTAGATTTTTGAAAATAATGGGTTTGTAGCATTTTTCCTACCTTAGTAATTTAGGGGACGAAATTCTTTTAAAACGAAGAATGTAACGACTAGGATTTTTAACCATTAAATTTAAACATTTAAATTGGATTTAAATGTTCAATTGGAATTATAATAACTTCAATTCAATATATTAATTCAATTTGAATAATAAAATAATTAATTTAATTCTGTAATAGCCAGAATTAGTTGGATAGGAAATACAATATGAATTGGACAAAATAGGAATATTTAATTAAGTTTAGAATTGAATTATAATAAGGATTTCATTATTAAACGACATTTGAACGTATAGTTTATAATATAATTACAAAGGAGCTTAAAACGTAGTGGTAGTTCGTAGTTTTACGTTTTGAGCTTCAACTGAATATATAAAATTCAATATAAGTCAGAATTCTTTGAAACAAAAATCGTCCGGATCTATTGGATTATAATTCTCTAATGAAAGAGAAAAATCGAGTTTTCATCCTGTAGATTTGAGTTACGCCCAAATCAAATTTTCAGAAAGTCGTTATGGAATCATTTATAAACCATAACGATTTGTTAAATAAAATAAAAGGGGTTTTAATAAACTGGATATCGTTTTAACTTGGAATTTAAAATGTCGAGTTTAAAATCAAGTTAAATTTATAATCTGAAGCTATATAAATTCTGTTTGAATATATTTTCTAATAATAATTTGTTATTAATAAATTAATTTGTTTCGAAATCGATTATATTTATATATTAATCTAAAACTTAAGAATAGCCATTATTCAAATGATCTTGGATTTCAACGAAACTAATTTTATAAAATCCGCAATAATTGATTATTGTAAGATTTCCAGTTTCACGTCAATTGGAGTTATTTGGTGACCGTGAACAGTATAAACGTGTATTGTTTAACTGATTGAAATTAAAATAGTATTTTTACAAACAATCTCGGAATTATTGTTTGATTTCTAATTTCGTCACGATTAGAGCTCATATGTGATCGTACAAATTTTAGACGCTGAACATTACACGCTAAAAGTATCATTAGTCTTTTCAAAAAAAAAAAAAAATCTTAGTCACCTCAACAAAAATATACTTAGTCTCCATCACAAAAATATCTTTTCCACATCTGAAATCTGCATTCCTTTTCTCTCATGGTTTCGGCTATCCTCCTTGTATTTAAACCCAAGCAAACCTTCACTTCTTCCTTTCCAAATTCAAAAATCGCTGAGTGTTTTAAGAAATCACCAACATGAAAGTTGGAGAGGAGGGGTTGGGCTTCAATCAGGTGGTGGTCGCAGTCGCTCCAATGGACGAGGGTGGCCGGAATCTGGCAAAGGGCATGGAGATAGTAGTTTCGGTTTTTCCCAAACTTCATCATCTGGGTCCCTTTTAGGCGATGGGGTCTGAAGGGTGATTGAATAGGATGACGAAGAGAACTAAACAGCGGTGGTGCGTTGTTGAATGGCGGTCGGAGGTGGGCTTTAGGCTGAGTTGATCGGTTTTTGAGTAACCGCGTGTTTCTGATGAACTGTTGGGTGTAGGGGTGCGGTGGTCTGGGCGGAGGCAGCTAAGGGAAAGACGCACCGGAGCGAGGTGGCGTGCTCGATCCCAAGGGGCTAAGGCGGCGGCGCAGTTGATCAGCAAGCAGCGAAGTCGATATCGCGTTATCAGGTGCTAGGGAGAATACGGGTTTAGACCCGATTATATTAAGCTAATCATGGTTAGGATAATTAACACGGTACTTAATGAGTAATTTAGAAATTAGTTATTTATATTTAAGCATAACTTATTCATATCTAAATAGAATTGGACCAAACAAGATTCGTTGGAGTTGTGGAGACGAAGGCTACACAACCAAGCTGGTCTGGCTGGAATCCGAGGCAACTGGAATTTTGTTTAATTCAAAATATTCGTTTAAAATTATATGTAACAACTAGAAATTGTTAAATCAAAACAAAACGTGAGTTAACTCACTCTTTCTAGAATCCTATAATGTGATAAAATTCGTATAACTATAATTTATCGATAATAATATAAATTGGATGCTTGGATGCTTATTGTTTAATGTTGATTGATGTTATTTATATTTCCATCGTTTAAATGCATTGGACTAAATTTTATTTCATATGTTAATATAAAATGATATCAAAAGCTGTGATGCAGGGAAAAACAGCTTTGAGGGATTCAACTGGATTCCTCAAATATTTTTGTTGTTATTGGATTCCATATTATTTATATATGAACTATTTGAACCAAGTGACATTGAAAATATGTTTGGATGTTGATTATTGAGTGAAAATTCAACGTTGATGGTTTATTAATAAATAGACAGTATTGATTAAGAGTTTGATAGCAAATGGCCAAAAATCCCTCTTTTTAAGATAATAATTCGTCGCCAGGCGAATCGACGTACTTAAAGTTATAAAATTTATTTTTTATAACTGAGACAAAATTTTAAATTATATTTTTACATTAAAAATTAAAAGTTCTATTAATAAATCAATATCTATAAATGGTTTTTATAAAAGTAGTTATAAAATACTATATATATAACAATTTTAATATTTTAATAAGTTTATAAGTGTGAAAGCCAAAAAAATTCCTATGGGTTGATAGATGAAATGATTGTCTTTGAGAAAACAATTAAAGAGAGGTTTTGTTAAATTAAGTAATTTAAAAAAAGGAGGGATGAGTTGAAATCAGTTAACTAATATTTTAAGTTCACTAAGTCAACTGTTTTAACTAGAATTGGTTATTAAATTAATTTGTTTTGAATCAATCTAATAGAAATAGATTTAACGAACAGTCGTTAAACTTAACAAATGTTCTAAAAGATAAATAAATTCTTTAATTAACTGTATTTAAAGTAATTATCAAGTGTTTACTTTCAATAAAAGAAAATTCTCATTTTAATAACTATTTTAAGAGGTTAACTATTTATTTAATACTGAAGTAAACTGCTTCAGTTAATATGGATGTAAATTATTTTTCTACTTCAAAGTAAAGAAATATAAAAAGAAGATTTTGTGAATATGCCTATTATGAAGCAATAAGTATTGTTATAAGTTTTCAAAGTAAACATGAAAGATTTGAAAGTATAATTATCCCGTTGGGGTAAGAATATGAAAACAATTTTTAAGAATTGATGAAATAGTTTTAACAATTGGTTTTTAAATAAAGGGTCTAAGCTGATGTACTTGATTATATTGTTTAAATTGATAGTTAAAAATCCAACTATCAATGAAATATTATTCTTGGACTTTTGATGTGTCAGTTCGAAGAGACCAGAATGGGAATTAGACTTAAAACCACTTCGAACCAACTTTGCGATCGAAACTAACTTATAGGGATGCTTGTAAAGATGAAAGAATTGAAGACCGTAGATCTTCATGTAACAACCCGACTTTCAATGACCTCAGAAGTCGTGTCACTATTAAAGAATAAGGAACAGATAGATGATAGAACTAATGGAAATATCATAGTATCACAACGGAACTGAACAAAATATAACATATATCAACCTGTGGAAAATACAAAAATGTATCTGTACTTACATACAATATCAACGTACAACACATATACATCACAGTGGAAATAAACTCTAGATATTTGACATTGAAGCCTCTTGCTTGATACAACACATATACGTCACATTGGAAATAAACTCTAGATATCTGACATTGAAGCCTCTTGCTCCAAGCTCCTTCATGTGTATCTGTAAAATCCTAAACTACTTGGCTGCCCGTACAAATTTGGGCACCAAAGAGTTTAGGGTAAAATGAAACAAAATAAACTCTAGGTTAGTCATGGGACTGGTGTGAGTAAACTCCAATCACTTGATTTACCTTTAAAAATCCTTTTGAAAGAAAGGATAATCGTAAGACTGATCCACACATAAACATGGATAGTTTTTACCTTACGATAACCCAAAACATTCTTTGTATCAAAAACTATTATAATATTATAATAGTGTCTAAATCAAGTAAACAACAATCTAGCGGAACACTTGCATCTCACGCTCCACATACATTGTATATTATCAAAACCACAGACATTTATTAGAGAAGAGATGCCAACTATGGCAAGGTATGATACCACCTTCCGACAATGTACTCCGGAGTTCAACAAGAACGTCTTGCAACCCGGCTAAACATGACCGGCCATTCATTCCACTTGAGTGTACCAAATATATTATTACCATGGTTTGGGGCCAGCAACCGAACCAATAGCATACAAAAGGGGACAACTGAAGGCATTTGATTTCTCCAGATCAGGTAATGATATACCCTAATGGGTGTGACCCACATAGCCATGCGACTTACCCGATTTCTGCCATTTCCCGGTTGATGAGGCTTGAGGCCACTCTTACCTTTAGACATATCACATCTTCATTCACATTGAATGCCACATAATCAAACTTGTCGAATCACTAATTGATTTCCCTAAAAATATCATGGGTATAAAGCTAAGAGAAATGAATTTATCTGCCACCAAACGTAAATAGTTTGAAGCGATCAACATACGAGATTTGTTAGGCATACTCTATTAGACATTCTTCCATATAAGTTGTCCTGGAACTAGACAAACCGAAGGCACTATCCTTCAAATCTATTTTAGGCAATTTCTACCTAGGATCGACAGAACAACCCTTGCATAAACTTCGTCTTCGACAGTCTTCAATATAATCTGATTTGCAACCTATAAATCGGATCGAAGTGGAATTTAGATAATTTAATCTGATTCTGGTCTCTTTGAAATGACAAACGTTAATATTTTTTAGGGTCAAGTGATAACTAATGGAAATTTGGTGATCAAATTTCAATTGAATTCAATATTCGTATTGATTATCAGGACTTGTATACTGAAATTATTTCACATATAAGATTCATATTCTAGATTTCAACAGTGATCTACATAAGGTGCTCTAAACGTGTCAACGGTTAGTTTAAACTATTCAAGTTTATTGGGTCATATCACAACATTATAATCAACAAATCAACTGTCACAACATATCTTGTCGATTACAGTTTGAAAATTCAAATTCAACCAATCGTTGTTTATTAATCAATTGATCTTGGATAATGATTATTATATTATTTTGTACATATATAATTATTATTAAAAATAAAATGGTTTAAATTATAAACTCCGAAACCTTGAAGGTTTAACAAAACATCATTGTTTCCCTATTTCTATAGGCCACGATCGATCCATGTAAACTTTGGTCATTCACTTCTCTTTCTACTTCTTAGACACACATATGTATGTTCAAATTATATATATATACACATATATATATAGGCAAGCGTTCAATGGCACCAGAAACAGTGCAACACCCCTAAATACCCCCTGATTTCCACCATATATCCCGTTTCTCTCTCCTTCCACTCATTCTCTCACCTCTCACTAGCTTAAGCTACTATAAATACTTGGTTTCTGTTGGGGAGCATTTGGGTTGCTCACTATTTGGGGTGCCATTGAACGCTCCTTATATATATATATATATATATATATATATATATATATATATATATATATATATATATATATATATCGCTTTAATAGTTCAAACTTTAAACTTAGAGTCCTCAAACTTTAAAATCTGGACGAAGGATTCTCCTTAGGCTTTTCGAGGGAAAATTTAAAACTTTTCAAAAATGAAATTTATTATAAACTATTGGTTTCGTGCATAAATCCAATTTATTTTATTACTGTTATTATTTATATTCTAGGTTGTATTGCAAACTGAAAAAACTTTTCGTGTTCAAAAATGTTGGAACTTTAAAATCTCGAGGATTAATTGTGATAATTTCAATAAATCATCCAATATATATATATATATATATATAAAGAGGAATACTAAAAATCACAGGGAATGGGTATTAATTATTTTCAAGTTTAGTGGCATATTCCTTGTCATCTCTTATTACCTTCTTTCTACCAATTGGATTATATTTATTAAAATCGTACAAAGCCCAACAATTCTAAAACACGAATTAATTAAAATTTTAAAACCATACTTTTATAAAACTACTTTTCCGAAACCATAATTTCAAAAACTTTCAAAATCCATTTATTTTCCAAACAGATTGGAAAATAAAATTCCCTCGAATATAAAGGAAAGAACTCAAAGGAGTAATTTCAAATAAGGAGTATCAGGAAATTTAATGAAGTAACAAATGGATATACCTCGTAATTATATTTCCGAATGGATACGACATATTAACATGAATTTCCCGTTTCAGACCAAGAAAAGGTCATTAATTGGAACTACCAAACGAAACCAAAAACCTGAAATGGCAATTACTTCAGTTGTAGCTAGATTTTTGTCCATTCTCCAAACTCAAATCAACGGAATCCACTATATTTCATCCTCATTCTCACCACAACGAAATCGCCAACGTACTGTGGGGTATGACAGAATTGGCTAGAAACCTGAACTCAATATATTTTAACTCTTAGTCGCTTAAGACCATTCTATATAAATAGGCCCACGACTAATTCATCATTGAAATAAGTTAATGTCGAGTAAGAATGATGAAGAAAAACTAAAAAGAAAATTAAATTACTTTCTCACACATTTTCTAAATTAAGTAATTCCTCTAATTGTCCAACTTATACTCTGATACCAAATGTAACACCCCACACTTTTTTGAGCCCAAATTTGGACAAAAGTCGAAACTCGAACACATCCAAGCATGGAGCATGTAAAACTGGTACCTACAAATAAATGAGCATGAGCATAACTAGAATGCGGTAAAATAACTCACAACGGAAACAAAATATGAAAGACTAATATTAACTCAAGTAACTACCTTATAAAAGTGAGTCACTATGTCAATACCGAGCATGAGAGAGAACGAGAACTGAAGACCAACTTAAACACCTGTGTGAAACCGACCTTCTCTAAAGAACCTGGGAGGTTGTAATGAGGAGGGGGTCAGAACAATTTTTTTTTGGTGAACATGAAGAGTACAACATATATTACGATACATAGATGTAGCTCATTTGGTTCAACCCAAGATATATGCCTACCAAGGCTAGTAATTCTAACATAACCTTGTAAACATTTATACACAATTCTGAGGTAGTATTGCCAACCATATCGATACCGAGATAAAATGTTTACGCATACATTTATGAAGCCTTTAAACTAATTATTTATACTGAGAAGTGAACTCCTAATTGTTAGGGAATGCAGAATGGATCTTAAGGCAAAACTAACACTAGAGGGGGGAGTAGTGTTTTTAAGGAATTTAAGAAAATCTAAAACTTATATGATCTACTATATGAATCACACTGTAACGTCCCAGATTTTTAGCTGTTTTATAATGGATGTTTGAATTATTTTTAATTATTTATTTGGAATAATAAATGGATTTTTATTGAATTTATCGATTTAATAATCAATATACGATTTAATATCGAATATATTGAATTGCCATAATACGAAACATAATAAAATTGAATTAATACAATCTTATAGGTTAATATATACTTCATTTGAACTAGAATTGTTTAATAATTTATTATAGATAGATTTAATTGTTGAAATCGAATTTTATTTAGAATTTAATTTAAAACATCGATTTAAATTGATATCTTTTTCGTATGATCGAATTAGGCTCCGGAAGTTATTCCAATGTGTTCAGAATGGTGGTATAACACTAGGAGTGCCAGTCGCTACGCTAAAAACGGAGTTCGAAATCAACGAGTATTTAAAGTTAAATAAACTCATACTAATTAAAATAGTAATAAAAACAAAGCAATAAATTCACATAAAAGAAGGGTCGACATGCTTTTACATTGAATTAAATTGCGCAGACTACTTTCTTCCTCGAGCTCAAAAAATTGTTCCCTCCTTCAGTATCTAGGAAGACAAGAATTAATGGAGTGCGTACAAGCTGTTCCCCCTTGCTCCTATTTAAATCGCATGCGTTTCTACTTTCTTCAGTATTTGGCAAAGTCGAAATCCTTAATAAAATAGCTGCTCCTTTTGTAACCGTGACTCCCTCTTCTCCTCTATATTCTTCTTCATTAGCTTTTCAGAATGGAAAAATCGATAGCTGCCATTTTCCCTCTTCCTAAAATCGAAAACTTCCCCTTCTCTAAAACACTTCCCTTCTCCCATTTACGTACCCTTAGATTCAAATAAAAAGAGAGAGAAAAAGAGGGGTTTGCGATTTGATCTTGAGACCATGCTCTCCTGAGTCGACGCTAGGAGTGAAGCGCGATGTTGGTGGAGTTTGGAAGTGGGTTTCGACTGTAGTAAGGAGTGCGGTGACTGATGGGTGGATTGGGATTTGAGTGTGTGAATCAAGGTGGGGATCGATCAATCTAGAGCCAATATTTTTAGGTAGTACTAAGGCCACGATTTTGAGTGATGCGATCATGAACGTGTGATTTTAGGGGAGGCTGACTGGGATGTTTGAATAAGTGACAGTATGTGATTTTTTTAGTTCGATCTTTGATTTTATGGTCAGCAGTGAGATTTGAGGAGGATGTTCGAATGGATATGTTGTTCTGGAATGGTGCGATGGTGTTCATCTGAGGGAAGCACGACTAATGATGATGAGATGATTTGGTAGTGTGAAGGTTTCTAAATCCTTGGCAGTGAAGTTAGGGCGTGGGTGCATTGGTGATAACGAGGGTTGTGATGGGATTTCAGGGGTACGATTTTGAGTTTTGGAAGGTCGACGCTGTGAAGTCGAACTGGTGGACTGGAGTTCAATTGTGTTAAATGTCTTATGGAGTTCCTTCTCTGGTAATGTACTGGATTTCGTGAAGCATGTTCCGGTGGAGTTGTTGGAAGTCAGGTAACTGTTGCTGAATTCATTACTGATTTCTTTGAGTATGTTGAGGGCTTTGTGTATCGATATTAATTAGGTTTGGGGTAGATAAATGTGTGAAATTGAAGATGCAGAACTTAGTTCAAAACAATCTCATATTGATCAATGCCTTAAAGATGTTTGTGATATTGCTCCTATGAAAACAGTTCAGTTGCGTTGGCTGATTTGAATACAACAACACATGATATGAATAGGACAGAATTTATTGAGCTTTCAGCTAAAGTGGTTGCAACATGTTCTATGGAAAAGGGAGGTATTTCGGGCTAAGGGAAATGAGGTGGAGGCGGTAGCTCATGTGAAGGAAGGCTGAATGTTGGTGGCAGATGTTGATTTCATGAAGCATAGTGGACGCAGGGAGGAGAAAGAATAATGAAGAGGGTGCGTTCTCTTACTAGAAAGCTACGGACGTGATTTTCATTTGGAAGAAGAATTAGTGCATGCCAAAATGAATTAGAGAAAATAATAAGGTAATGAAGAATTTTCCAGCGAAGTAGTTAATTCATTTAAAATTTATTTTAATGTGTATAATATTGAGTGCAATAACTTGCTCAAATTAGATCAAAATCATATGAAATTAGTGATGGGTGGCTCGTGGGGACATAAGTCACAATCTGGAATCTAAATTGGCATGACTCGCAAACTAGATAAATCGAGGTAGGTAATCTCACTTAAAATTTTATTTTTATCATTAAAAATAAATTGTTGGTTGTTTTGGTTGCATTGCTGTTATTAATGAATTGTGGTTATATATATTAGTTACATTAGGCTTGGTGGTTTTGGTTATTATATATATATATATTGGATTTCCCGCAGTACCATTAGCAGATGCCCGTAGTATCATTAGCGAATGACCCTATCGCCCCCCCGATATATGAGTGGATGACCTTCTATACCGCGATATCTTGCCTTGAAGCAGGATTAGTATCATTTATGTTGTCTGACATATGTGATGCACAACTGGATTCCTAAAATTTATTACTGTTGTTTACATATTATTTATATGTGTGTGATGTGTGAATTGAATGGATGATTTGTGTGTTTGGATATTAGAATATCACTAGCCTTAGATATTAATATTTAAAAATATCAAAAGGGATTTTTGAATTTAAAAGGAAAATTTACTTTTCGAAATATTAACTTATTTTTAATAATAAAAAGAAGTAGCTGAATAAACAATGTTATAAATTGAAAGAAAACTTTTCATTTGATAATGTTTGATTTTTAAATTCAAGTTTGAATTTAAAAAGGGAAAAATTATTTTCCAGAATGGGAATTGGATTTCAAATAAGATTTGAAGTAAGGACTTGTTTAAATAATTTAAAACAGGAAGTGAAATGTATAAACGATGTTTATAAATGAATAAAAATAATATTATCATTGGATAATTTGAAAATTGGTGGATCTAAGTATGATTTTAAAAAGGAAAGTTTATTTTTCAAAATAGAATTGAATTTTGGATTTGGCTAGAAAAATATTAGTTTATTTTAATAATAAAAACAGGTAGTTTTACTTACAAACGATGTCTATAAATTATCATCGGGTAATTTAGAATGTAAATTCAAGTATGATGTCAAAAAGGGAAACTTATGTTTCAAAAAGGGAAATTGGATTTCAAATGGAATTTGGAACCAGAAACTTGTTTTAATATTTGAAATAGTAAATGAAATTTATAAACAATGTTATAAATGGAAATGAATAATTATCCTGGGATATTGGATTATATAAATTCAAATATGAATTTAAAAAGGGGAATTGGGCATCATTTTAAAAAGGAAACGATAAAATTATTTCCGATGTTCGGAATATAAATAAAATGCGAATAAATCCATACAGAGGTATGGTTTGAATTCGACTATGTCGAATATATGAAATAAATTATTATTAGAAAGAATATTGGAATTTGTTTTAGATAAATACTAAAATATAAGATTTTAAAAGGAAAATAGATACTATGTTTTTTATATATATAAGCTATGATAATAAAATATCCCAAATAGGATTTGAATTTTAAAACGGGTTTTTAAACGAAAGCTTGTATTTAAATTTTAAAAAAAGGAAGTTAATTTACAATCGATATTTATTGGCACTGGATAATTTTGAAGTTAGTTTCAAATGTAGTTTAAAAATGGAAGTTTGTTTGATGTAAAATAAGGAAGCGATTTATAAACCATGTTATAAATGAAATGAAGAAATTTTCATTGGATAGATTGGAAATAGATTTTCCAAATATAAGAACCATCATTTAAAAATCATATTTTTAAATGAAATAGAAGAGGAAATTTTTATGATTAGTAATGATAGTTTTTGTATTACAAACTCTTATCCGTTTTAAGATAAGAACGTTGTCGGTCAAGGTCTGAGAGGTAAATAAAATACCCTAACTTGAACGACTTCACTATTATCAAGGGACGATATTAGTTTGTAATGGTGAAGGATGTTGAATAAATTGATTCATTTCCGTAAAAGAAATTTATAAATGGAAATTCGATTATATCGAATTTTTTGTCCAAGGAAATTGGGATTTAATATAGAAATTGAGTTGTAATATAAATTACAACTGGTTTGTGAATCTAAATGAAATAATCGACGATTTTGAATAAATCGGAGTTTTAAGATAAAGTTGGAAGCATGGTCTAATTTATATTAAGTTGCCGAAAAAAGGAATTCATTTAGTAAACGTAATTTTTAAACGTTTATTAAAATGAACTCGCCTCAGTGCGGTAGTTCGAAATTTGGCGTTTTGAACTTCAATCGAGTATATCGAACTCAATATATTTGGAATTCAATGAAACAAGAAACTTCCGGACCTATTCAATGATAGTTTTCAAATGGAAGAGAAAAATCTGGATTTCGTTTTATAGATTTTGAGATATGTAAAAATCAAATTTCTAGAAAAGCAGCACCCTAATCGTTTAAAACTATAACGGTTTATTAAATAAAATAAAAGGATTTTGTATGAATAAAAATCTGGATTTCCGTTAGTAAAATCCAGATTGGAGTTATAAAATAAAAATGAACTCAAGTCGAGTAAATAGATAATTTTTGAAACAAAAATCAGATTTTTAATTATCAGATAAAGTTAACTAATTTCAAAAGAAATTAGTTAATATGGTTTTTGATCGAACTTAACATTTGTTAAGTAAACTGAATTTGTAAACTGAAATTGGAAATCGGGGGTATGAAACGTGAATTAGAATTGGGAAGTGAGAACGGAATTTGAGTTTGATTGGTATATATGCGAGTACAAATATATTTGATCGAGATATGTTCAAAGTAAATGCAAATGAAACCAAGAAGTAAATTAGGAAATTTAATTAGAAAATGGGAAGCGAGTTATGTAAAATGGATGAATTGATTAAAATGAATTGGAAATGGTCATGTATATTTTAAACAGGTATGGAATGAAGATAATGAAGAACATATATTGAGTGCCCGACAAAAAGGTAAATGCTTAAATTTCCATATGAGGTTTTATGCGCCGAATCGGCAAGCCGCTTGGCTTTTTTATTTTCTTTTTAATGGAAAGAGCCTAGAGAGACAAATTGTGGTTTGAAGGATTGACCGGTACAGGGGAGGTGCAGGCGAAATTTTCCGAAAATTTAAGGAGTTAAAATATTTTTAAGAAATTTTGAAAATATAAATTAATCTGTCGATATATATAGAATTTGATAAGGGATTTGGAAAATAGTTAATGAATGAAAAGGGCCAGTGATTGTTTGATTTATTGATGGACGTTTTGGTTTCCTTTGATAGTTAAATAACCGGCTATTAAAGATTTATTTTCCATCATTGTCAATACGGAGAGACCAGTTGGATTTAATATCCGAAAACCACTCCGTATAGGCATAGGCGTTGCGAGTTAGATTATGCTGAAGATAATCGAAGACGAAGTAAAATGCAAGGGCTGTTGTGTTTGTCCAGACCCAGGACAACTTGTATGGACAAATGTCTAGTAGAGTATTCCTAACAGATCACATCAGACGATCTTTTCAAGGTATTACGTCTGGTGGCGGAGAAATTCGTTTGTCTTAGCTTTTATACCCGTAATATTATTGGGAAGATCAACTAGTGATTTGACGGGTTTGACGATGTGACATTCAAAGTGTATGGTAGCCAGATGTTCTGAAAGATAAACGTAGCCTCAAGCCTCACAACCAGGAAATGACAAAAATCGGGCAGGCAGCATGGCTAGGTGGGTCATACCCAAGTAGGGTATATTTGTCACCGATCTAGAGAAAATTCAATATTTATTCTTCTTTCGATTCTGTATCTTACGGGTTAGGGTTGGATGGCCGACAACCGTGGGTGACAATATATTCGCTACACTAAAGCTTAATGAGTGGGCGGTCTTGTGTGGCCAGGTTGCAAGACGTTCTTGCTGAACCCGAGTGTATTCCGTCTAGAGTACATTAATCGGGAGGTGGTCCCATACCTTGTCATAGTTGGAATCCAATCTCTAATAAGCGCCCTGCGGTTTTTGATTTTATACTATGTTTGTAGAGCGTGAGATGCAAGCGTTCTACTATTTGATTATTTACTTGATTAGACATTATTGTAATATCACTGGATTTTGATATCAAAAATGTTTTGGTTATAGTAAGGTAAAAACAGTTCATGTTTATGTGTGGGCTGGTCTTACTATTACCCTTTCTTTCAAAAGGATTTTTAAAGTTAAACAATATGGTTGGAGTTTGCTCACAGCAGTCCCCATGACTGACCCAGAGTTCATTTTGTTTGTTTTTACCTAAACTCTTGGGTGCCCAAATTTTTACGGGCAGTCAAGTGTTTAAGGCTTTTACAGATACACTTGGAGGAGCTTGAAGAAGGAGGCTTCACCATTAGTTATTTAGAGTTATTTCCGCTGTATCAAATGTTATGTTGTACTATGATATGGTATGTATATACAAAACAAATTTTTATGTCAAAGTTATGTTATATAATATATTTTATTCGTTCCGCTATGAGATTCTGTTTTTTGTTATTTCTGTTCTTCTTCTATCTGTTTCTATTTCTTTAACCCTAATGACTCGTAATTCTATATTATTTGAGTTGGGTGTATGTTGTATTAGTTAGCTCAGATAGTATGGATTTGTGGGCCATTACAAACACACACCACACAGATAATCACAAACACAAAATCAAAAACAAATACAGAAACAAACAAAATAAAAATGCAAAAAAGGAAAAAAAAACACTGGATTTTATACTGGTGCGAATTGCTTCTATGTCCAGTCCCACGCAACACTGGATTGCATAGAGTTTTATTACTAGATCAAAATCTAAGTACAATCCCCTTGATTTCACGACTACAAGGTTAACACCGTTTCCACCACCCTTGATTTCATGGCTACAAGGTTAACATTGTTTCCTTTCCTTGATTTCACAGCTACAAGGAACATACCGTTTCTCAAACAACCCCAAATGATTACAACAAACTTATAACTCTTCAATAGCACTTCGATTTAGAGAGTAATGAGTAGAGAGTGAGAAGAGAAGACGTTTTATATATTTAGAATAGAAGTCGGCAGAGTATAAGTGTAGAAATCATAAAAATATGAAATAATAATGGAGGAATGAAAAGCGATGAAGATGGAGAAGAAGAATGATTTAAAAATTCGAAATCAACCCATATTTATAAGATTTGAAAGGTTGCAATGCTTCTGAAACCTTACAAATGGAGAAAAGACACTTCCTTTCAAAACTGAAAATTTGACAGTTTTATGTCGACATAGGGTATTATGTATGTCAACATTAGTATTTTGAAAATTTGAATTTTGAATATTTTTCAAGTGTTTTACAATATATATAATTCTGGAAATTCTTAAATAAAAACGTAGTGATATAAATAAGTATTATAAAGTAGAAAATCATATGAAATCATAAATATAAACTATATAAACATATTTATAAAATTATAAATTTTAAAACTATATAAATATAAATTTATAAAAGTATATAAGTATATAAATATATATAAACTTTGAAACTTAGGTTTAAAATCAAAGGTAATATAGAAAAACAAACTAAATTTGGAATTAGAATTTTGAAAGTAGAATTTGAAAGTCAAAATTTGAAAAACAGAATTTGAATTTGAACCTAGAGTGTTATTCAGAGTCTTACATATAAACTAGATTCTACTACAATATTTATCTTGAACTCTTGATTTCTTGATTACTCATGAGTCTTGAATCTTGTCTGAATTCTGAATCTCTTGAATCTCTAAAACTGTATAGTCTTCAGTATTAATTTCTGTATACAACGCTGCATATATATGTGTGTGTATATATATTCTAGATAGAGATGTTAGTATGTATTTTATAATCAATTAATATTGAAATAAGGCTGTTGTCATCAAAACTCCAGTCTCCAACAATCTCCCCCTTTTTTATGATGACAACCTTAGTTTATAAAATATTCATACCTGTTGATGTTGACCCTTCTAATACTCCCCCTGTCATTATGAATCCTATATATTCTACTTAAACTTAGTCTTTATTTTTTAATTTCTCCCCCTTTGGCATTATCAAAAAGAAATTATAAAGATACTCCCCTTAAATCCTATATTTATCTATATAACCCCTATACTAAAGTAAAGCACTCCCCCTAAATTCATGGCTATACAATAATCAATACTAAGTACATAAACAAATCAATCCAAATATCATAATTACATATGTTTTAAGTCATATATACAAGCAAACCAATCCAAGTAATATTT
The DNA here is from genome assembly GCA_030737875.1 of Allium sativum. Classification (NCBI taxonomy): domain Eukaryota; kingdom Viridiplantae; phylum Streptophyta; class Magnoliopsida; order Asparagales; family Amaryllidaceae; genus Allium; species Allium sativum. Next base: position 486,962,663 of record CM060909.1, read on the forward strand.
ACATATGTTTTAGTAGAAACATGTTTTAAGTCAAGCAATTCAAACCAATCAATACATAAGTTCAAACAAATCAAATCAACCAAATCAAATGTTTCTTGGGACTTCTACCCAACCGTCTTCTCCAAATATAGGATCATTCTTGATAACGTCCCAATCTTCATCTTCTTTTGTCGGTGGTGCCTTAGCGAGATTATTATCTTCATCTCTGAAAAGAGAAGAGATTATCCAACAGATGGCATCAAAGTGCTTCTCTTGTTGTTCAAACATCTTTATTTGGCTTAATTCAAGATGACGCTGGTTTCGTAGTATTATAGAAAGGATGTTCTTGAAGGAATTCAATGTCTCCTCAAGATTTTCACTAAATTTATGAATTGGATTTGCCATAGTTTTGATAAGAATTGAATAGAGAAGAAGGAGGAATGATATAATAATTTTTTCTAGAAGGAATAGGCTTAAACAGGGTGTGGAATTCGTTGGATTTGAATGGACATGAGTTGGTTATTTTAATTTTAAATTTTGAATTTTTTTGAAAAACTGGCAGTTATATGTCGACATAAGTAACTATGTATGTCGACATACTTAGTTAAAAAATTTCAAAATTTTCAAATTTTGAATCTTTTGTTCTTGTATTATATTATATTTAATTCTAAAGTTTTTTCAGTAACTAAAAGATGATTTGACCTAAATAAGACTCCATTCATTACTTCTTAAAAAGCAAATACATCCAACTAATTAAGACACACTAAAGACGAGATTCGAAAGCAAATACAAAGGTTGGCTTAAACTATATAGGCTAGATATCAGTGGATGATGAGGAGTAAGACGAAATTCCAAGTTTTCTACCTATATTGCTCATGAACTTAGTCATTTTAGTAAAACTCTTTCTGAGCTTCTTTTGATTTTTAGCGATTTTCACTTGATTCTGAACAATCTTCTCTTTGGAAATGGTTCTAGTGTTGATTGGACACTCAACACTTTCCAAAGAAGTTTCTTCTTCTTCTTCGATTTCCATATGCTCTTGTTCTTGTTGCATTCGAGCTTGTCTGTCTTCGAATGTCTCATAAGGTTTGAAAGTGAGTGGAATTTGCATAAGGTGTATGTTTGTGGAGTCAAACACCTTTCTTGGCACAAATTCTTCTCCATGAAGATCAACTCCGAAATAATTGAAAATACGAGTGAGATAAACTCCATAACAAAGAGTGTTCTCTCTTGTTGGTGTTTCTATGGGATTGAATTCTTTTAAGATCATGTCGGCCTAATTGATGTTATATCAACCAATAACAGTAAAGAGTGCTTTTTGGACATTGAGAGTTGGGTTGTTAAAATTTCCAGAATGAGGAGTGATGGTATGTTGAAGGATGAGGTTTACGATTCTTGTTTTTGGGCGGAAAAACGATTTTTGAATTCCATGTGAGCATCACTTTCAAATATGTGGTGATAAGTTTCTAAACGGTTTCAATAATTTTGAAATCCGAACCCTATGCTTCTATAATTCAAGATATTGCCCAAGATTTCGCAATCTAGAACAATTTGTGTGCCTTTTACGCTACTCTAAATTTGATCTTCATTTCCTTCGTAAAACCCACAATTAAGATTCACATTGAACATTTTGACAAGCTTCGAGTAACACACTTCATCATTATCCCGAGAGTCAATCAAGCTCAATACTTTATTATGATTGAAAAGAGAGATAAGATCATAGGATGGAAAGCCTCCAAAGATAGCTAAAGCTCCCGTATTGACTTTTGCATTTGCTACATAGTCAACATAGGTTTTGATTGCTTCTCTATCGTTGTGGAGATAACCTTCGATGGTTTTGGTCGATTTCAATTTATGAATGTGCTTGAGGAAGCCATTGGAATGTTTGTTTTGAAGAGTAAAGATATGAAGAATATAGTTTGAATTTTGAATGGGAGGTAGAGAGAATAGATGTATAAATAGAAATTGAATAGGCACAACTTTTCAAAAATCAATGACACCTTTTCAGATCTTGGGAGTTGGTGAAAAGTTGGAGGGAAGTTTGAAAGTTTAAACCTCTGAAATTCAAAATTGGAATTTCAATTCTCAGGTTGATATGTCGACATACATGTGTAAATTTCTCAAGGAATGTGATTTTGTGACTTTTGGATTTAATTTATCGATTTATATTTCAGGTTTAACTATTTTCTGAAATAATACTAATCCTAGGCTCCTAGCAAACATCCAAAATTTATTTTATTAATTATTATTTTTAATTTCAAAACTCAAAATTCAAATTTTGAATTTTAAATTTAAAGTTTGAAATTTAAAAATGTAAATTTCAAAATCAAAACAAAGCAAGTAATCAAAGCATCCATTCAACCAAAAAAAATTAAAGTTTGAAATTTAAGGTGTACCCAGTTTTTAGATCCATTTCTTTGATTTTTTTTTTTTTGAATTCTGAATTGCTGTGAAGCACATATCTGAATTTCCGGTTTCTGGCTTTTCATCACCTGATGATGATTCTGAATCATCTAAAGTCGTTGTGTAAGCTCTCTTTCTTTTCTTTGATGGATTGCAATTGTCCGTTTGTTGAATTGATTTATCTAGATATAGACACAATCTCTTCATATGGCCTGGTTTATTTCAGTTATAACATTGATTATCATTTCTCCCTGAACTTCCTTGGTTATTAATTTGAAAATTATTTCTCTTTCTGCATTTCAAAAAATTTCTAAAATGTCTTGCCATTAAGGCTGTTTCTTCATCGTCTTCACAGCTTGAGTCAGAACCATTTATTGTCGTTTTGAATGCAATAGATTTCTTTTCAGTCGGTCTATTTTCTTTTCTGTTGTTGGACTTCAAAAGACATCAGATTTCAGATTAACTCCTCAATCCTCATTTTACTGACATTATGGGCTTCTTCAATCGCCAATGTTTTCTGATCCCATTCTAAAGTCAATGAACTCAATATATTTCTGACTTGGTCTTCTTCAGGATAAGTTTTCCAAATGCTATTAGTGAATGCACTATCTCTTGAAATATGCAATACATATCAGAGATAGATTCATTCTCGTTCATTTTGAATAACTCAGACTGATTAATTAATATTGATATCTTTGTTTGTTTAACTTTACTAGTTCCTTCATGAGTAACCTGTGAGGTTCTCCAAATTTCATAAGCAGATTTACAAACTGACACTATATTAAATTCATTACTACCTAGTAAACAGAACAACATATTCACGGCTTTAGAATTGCTTTATGCAGTAGCCTTTTGTTCATTAGTCCATTGTGCAAAATTAGCTGTGGGTTCTACATATTCAGTCTGTGTGATATTCCATGTGTCTAATCCTACTGGTTGTAAATATATTTTCATTCTACATGCCCAATATGAATAATTACTACCATTAAACAGTGGACTGACCCTCTATAAAAGAATTGTTATTACCAGTGTTGGTTGCCATTTAAAATTTTCAAAAATCAGATTATGGACTTTTTGAAAGACCTTGCTCCGATGCCAATTGTTAGGGAATGTGGAATGGATCTTAAGGCAAAACTAACACTAGAGGGGGTGAATAGTGTTTTTAAGGAATATAAGAAAATCTAAAACTTATATGATCTACTATATGAATCATACACCACAGAGATAATCACAGACACAGAATCAAACAAAAATACAGAAATAAACAAAAATAAATTGCAAAAAAAGGAAGAACACCGGATTTTATACTGGTTCGGATTGCTTCTACGTCCTGTCCCACGTAACGCCGGATTGCGGAGAGTTTTATTACTAGATCAAAATCTAAGTACAATCCCCTTGATTTCACGGCTGTAAGATTAACACCGTTTCTACCACCCTTGATTTTCCGGCTACAAGGTTAACACTGTTTCCTTTCCTTGATTTCACGGCTACAAGGAACACACCATTTATCAAACAACCCAAAATGATTACAATAAACCTATAACTCTTCAATAGCACTTTGATTCAGAGAGTAATGAGTAGAGAGTGAGAAGAGAAGAAGTTTTATGTATTTAGAATAGAAATCGATAGAGTATAAGTGTAAAAATCATAAAAATATGAAATAATAATGGAGGAATGAAAAGGTATGAAGATGGAGAAGAAGATTGATTAAAAAATTCGAAATCAACCTTTTTAAAGATTTGAAAGGTTGCAATGCTTCTGGAATGTTACAAATGGTGAAAAGACACTTCCTTTCAAAGCTGAAAATATGATAGTTGTATGTCAACATAGGGTACTATGTATGTCGACATAAGTGTTTTGAAAATTTTAATTTTGAATATTTTTCAAGTGTTTTACTATATATATAATTCTGGAAATTCTTGAATTAAAACATAGTGATATAAATAAGTATTATAAAGAAGAAAATCATATGAAATCATAAATATAAACTATATAAACATATTTATAAAATTATAAAGTTTAAAATTATATAAATATAAAATTATAAAAGTATATAATTATATAAATATATATGAACTTATAAACTTTGTAACTTAAGTTTAAAATCAAAGGTAAGATAGAAAAACTAATTAAAAATAGAATTTGAATTTTGAAAATAAAATTTGAATTTTGAAAGTCATAATTTGAATTTGAACGTGGGGTGCTATTCAGAGTCTTACATATAAACTAGACTCTGTTATAATATTTATCTTGAACTATTGATTTCTTGCTTACTCATGAGTCTTGAATCTTCTCTGAATTATGAATCTCTTGAATCTCTAAAACTGTACAGTCTTCAGTATTATTTCCTGTATACAACTCCTTCATATATGTGCCTATATATATTCCGAATAGAGTTGTTAGTATGTATTTTATAATCAGTTAATATTGAAATAAGGTTGTTGTCATCAAAACTCCATTCTCCAACACTAATCATGGAGTTTATTTACTTATGTATGTGTAATTAGCCACCTAATGCCTCATTATCGATAATAGATAGTGTGGATTCTCCCGATCACTTAAGACCTTAGGTGGACCTGTTGGTCATTTTGTACCTCTCAATGATTTACTCAACGTTATCAAAAACTAGAGGACACTAGCTATAGGGTCCTACTAATTAAGGCTTCTGTCGTTCACGCATATAAACCCATTCCCCGCATAAGGTGAGAGATGGTATCTCATCGTTGAAGACCGATAGGACAAGGTAGACGACATCTCGCGATTTATGACCTTAATATGGTGGAATCTCATTGTACCATCTAACTGACCTTATTTGATAATCTCCTAGATTCTTAATACTTCCCATATAATAGGTAGCCCTATTGATTAACTGTACCGGACGTTTTTGAATCCAGGTTTAGGTAGGACTCGCATACCATCTAAGACCCCTAACTGAATGACCTATTCCCAGGTAGAATCCTCGACCCATAGTCACTTAAGACCCAAGGAAGCAGACTATTCACGAAGATTATCAAGATCATACCCATTTAGTCTGTGATGCTTCTATTTATGGGAAGTGGGATACACAATCGCTTAATACCTTTTTATAGGTGGATCTAATCACTTAAGACCTTAATCCCAAAGCAGGCTACGCCATTGAGTTATTTTCGTTTAGTTTCTCTTTACGAAAATGCTATAAGCACACCTAGTTATTGCCATGAGTTCCTGTGGTTAATGATAATCTACATCAATAACCAACCAAGTCCAAATCTAACCTTTAATTATAGGTTCTAGATTAACTTTCATAAGATAAGGAAAGTTATATCCTTCTTACCCTAGGATATTTATTTAATTATTTTCCTAATTGGACTAAGTATTTAAAACGGCAATCAATACCCATTAATCCCTTTTTTATTTCATTTATTTCTGTTTCATAGGGTTATTTCCATTTATGACCTTAATAGTCATATTTTCCTAAGGCAAGAATTTATCCTTAAATACCTTTTATTCCCATTGATTATAATTAATGTCATTTATGAACCTAACGATCATAATTCCCTAAGACACTCATTTTCCTTAATTATCAGTCCTGAAATATTTTTTTGTTGTACCCCAGCAGACACTACTAATTTATTAATTTATTGTCTGATGTGTGTGTGTGTATTAATGCACCAGACCTCTTACATTAAACCTGCCACTTGTGGATGCTGAATTTGTCGGACGGTTCCGGGCAGACTTCTACCATAAGTTGAGCTTAACCTCGTATCTTAGTGCAGTTATAATTTAATTCCCTAATTGGGGTTTACAACATTAATCCTAGCCTATTTAGAGATTGCAACCATTAAGCTTAACTACCTAATTAAATTTGTTTTCCCCAATCAATGTCGGTTACGATAGCTGTTTATTTACTTGTGACCCTTTTTATAGCAATCAATTACATCAATTGCTACAATGGTCACCACAAATATATTCATTTAATATGAACTATATTTACATGTATAATTCCATAATATGAAATTTATTCAAACATCATTATTATATATATATATATATATATATATATTGTTATTTATGTAGATACTGACGGATAATGCATATATATTTTTATTTTTATTTTTGTGCGGTTAACGTAGTTATTTTCTTTTATTATTATTATCGTTAATTTTATTAATTTGGTTCACTTATAACCAAACATTCCTTTTTGTATTCAATCTTGAAGTAAGGTTCTAAATCTTGCAAAAAGACTATCAACTATAATTATTGTAGATCATGCCTGAATATTGGAATAAACATATTTCAAACCGCAAGAAATATATGTTTATGTATATTTTGGAATAGTCAATGTAAACTACGCTCAAATATATACATATATATATATATATATATACACACACACACACACACACACATGAACTTACATAACTTTTCCTTTTTTTCTTCAGTATTTGACACATTTCTTATTGGTTTCAAATAATGTCTTTTTACTTCAAGAGGACAAAAAGGCACAATTTACAATAACTAAATTAAACCCCAAAAAAATGAGCATAAACAGGTTTACGTCTTCCTGATAAAAATTACATAATTTATCATTTAACATTGAAATTAGAGATCTGGAATAAAACTACATCTTAACAGTGTTTTATGGGACTGATTTCCAGATCTATAATGTTTTATAATTACCACAATACATTTTCTTTAAATAGTTAAGTAAGCCTACAAATAATATCATTCAAAACCATAAATCCATACTTTCAGGTTTTTGACAACATTTATAAATAGATCTGATAAACATCATTTCAGTTTTAACAATATATGAAAAGATCTAATAAATGTTATGTATTGATTTAAGATCTAATACAAACGAGATGATAAGTTGTTGTAACTTTGTATATAAATTTCCCACTCACCTGAAAGCATCCAAATCTGAAATCTGATTAATCTTTTAGGCCTACAGTTACCAAATTCTTACAGATCTATAGTTATTCTGAAAAGGGGATACTTTCATATTTGTAGATTTGCAAGATAATAGGAAAGGAGAGGAGAATCTGATGAGTAAAAGCTTAGACGTCAATTCATACCCTTTTTCACTTGAATCTGATAATCCCTTTCAAATCCATATGATTTATGTTTGATTGATTGTATATGAGTCTATTTTTTATTTAGAAATTTATTTGAAGAGAAAGGGAAATGGCAGAGCTTTGTTGCTGCCTACAGATTTATATGGAAAAGAATTAGGCTTTATGCTTTTATGTATAGGAGTGGATTTGGCCTTGAACCGTTGGATTTATTTCAATTAACATTCGCCCAATTATATAATTATATATATAAACTATACCTTTCAGTCCTAGCCATCACTGGGATGTACAGGCTCAAAGCGGTCGACACCCTTCTACCAAGCGATCGATCGCCCTTCAACTATTTTCCCAATGAAGGCGGGTTATAAAAGGTATGATATATTAAATTTATTTATTTCCGTCCATTTTTCGTATTTCGTCTGTAAATTTTTCATATGGACCACAATCGCGAAACTCCAGACATGAAAGTTAAACAGAATTCCGAGATGGACGCAAAAGTTTCGTGATCAAATTCCATCATTTTCAGAAATTCCTATTTTTAAGAACATAATTAATAACTAATTTATTGTCAAAATTCCGGGTTTTTACATAACCCACGATTACCTCTATCGTGATCTTTGCTCCTTCAACACCTCGACTTTGTGAAAACCTCAATCCAAACGATGATCAGACGCCCGACTCCGACCATCGAGACCCCACCTGTCCTTGCCGCCAAAACCGCCGATCATCCATCCCCACTCACTGTGAACGCCGGTCCCAAAACACCCTTCATGTTGTCGGATTTTTGACATGATCAGAAATCGGCTATTCACCAATTTCACTCACCGGCGAACGCACCACGGAATGCCTGAGCGTTCGCCGCCACCATCATCCTCTGCGCTTCGCACCCCTCTTCCACCTTCCTTCAGGCCTTCTCCACCGACGACTCCTCTAACGGTCGGAATTCATCAAAATCCAATCATAGCTGCATAAAAACACAGATTCTGATCATCGACAAAATTCGACAACCACAATCTTCTTTAAGCCGAACGAACAACACAAGATTTGTATCCATTTCTCCCTTCGACAAATTTTCTTTAGCTCCCCTCACCTGAAATCGACTCAGTCACACGCAATTCCATGTAAAACGAAATTGGAACCTGATTTCGACTACCACACCTCTCTGTTGGCCACCAAATTTTGGTGAAGGTTCCCCTCGACATCCTCCACAACTTTCCAGTTATTCGATTATTTTATTACTGGAGGCCTATCGCCATTTCCGTTCATCGTTTATTAATTTGTATGGCCACATACGAACTACGTTCGTGATGAAAATGGACATCATGCTATAGTTTTCCATTTCAAACCCAATGAAACGTGTTTCGCAGAAATTTGTGTCCATATTCTCATACAGCGCTAGTTCGAGTTCAACGTATCGATTAATTCATATATTAATTTGTGTACGCTCACATAATAACTCTGATTGGCGCGAAACTTGAAATCTAGCAATAATTAGCTATTACGAATTTAATAAAATTCATTTCGTTGAAATCAGAGGTCATTTGGATAATGTTCCTTTTTAAAGGTCTAATTTAGATTGAAATAAATCAATTTCAAAGTACCTCAATATAATAATAATAAATTATCATAATCAAATATATTCAAACAGAATTCCATATAGTTTTAAAATAAATAACATTTGTTTTCAAACATTTCAATTCCAAGTTAAAACGATATTAAATTTATATTAAACTTCCTTTTTATTTTATTAAATAAAACATTACAGTTTATAAACGAATCCATAGTGACCTTTTGAAAATTTGATCTGGACATAACTAAAAGTATACAAGACGAAAACTCAGTTTTTCACTTTCATTAGAAAATTATGATCCAATAGATCTGAATGATTCTTGTTTCAAATAATATGGAATTATATTCGATCTTGTACATTCATTTAAAGTTCAAAACATAAAACTACGAACTACCGCGATGTTGGGAGTTCGTTTATAATTAAATTATAAATTTTACGTTCAAACTTTGTTAAATAAACAATTTTGATAGTATAATTCAAATATAACCGAATTTAATACTTCTGTATTATTCAATTTACACTGTATTGCAAATTCAACTATTCCAACTATTTCAGAATTAAATTATTATTATATTATTCATATAAATAAAATATTTAAAAGAATTGAATTTGAGTTCGTTAAATTCCAAATCAACATTTAAAACCAATTTTAAATATTCTACTAAACGATTAAAAATGCAAGTCGTTACACCAGGCATCGTGGTCTTTTGCCTGCGTAGCTCTTCTTGCGACTCTGAGCTTCACTCGTTCTTCTCTTAACCACATAACCTTTTGGATCTATCTTATCCAATCATAGGTTGATCTTCTGACTTTATCCATTCGACGGGTGTTTTAAGACTTCTTGCAAAGCTTCCTAAAAATTTACTAGCAAAGATGAGAATCTTGATTACTTGCTTACTCGTTGGGACATCATGCAATCTACCGACTTCTCTCAAAAAAAATCTCAGTTAACAAAACTGTAGTCCTACTCGACACTACCAAAATAAAGTGCATGCTCTTTGTTAATCGATTTACGATAACGTATACTCTTTCGTTCTTGGTGAACCGTTAATAAAATTCATATTTATTAAAATTGATTTTAAATCAATTAATCATCTTTATTTAACCAATCTAGTTTTTTAATATAAAATCAACAAATCAAATTTAGTTGTCAAAACTTCTTTAGAAATTAAATTTTCAAATTTTCGAAAAGTTCTGCAGCGTCTCTTTTGTATGGCTCAATTATACAACTCTAAAACTCGCCTCTATAGGCCCTTTATAATCACCAAGGACATCAAAAACCAATTGGCTTGCCAAATAGGTCCACCAAACCATCAAATATAATTAAAATATGGACTTATACCTTCTGTCGGGCATTTAACCCATATTTCTCCATACACTTCCATCCCATGCCTATTTCGCATATGCATCGATCAATTTAACCACATTCATTTTTATAATTAGAAATATTTGTTACAGTAGTAGAAAACATTTCCATTTCTTATTCATTCCTTTCTATTTTTCAACATTCATCCATTCCTAACCGTAAATCGGTAAGGGAATAATCATCTAATTATCAATCCAAAAGGTCGAAACCAACATTAGATCAACACTCACAAAATCATCCAACTTAACCAATTAGGTTCCAATTTTCTTACTCTATTCAATTCATCTTTACTCTTTCAATCCATATGACTTGTTCTAGTTGAACTGTTGTTCCAGAACCCAAATTCTCGGTCTTTATTTCAAATCAGCTTGAAATTACATATCTTTATTCCATTTTAAGTTCAAAACCTTTGGATTTTTCCCAGAATAACTTGCTTTCTTTCAAACAACCCTCCATCAAAAACCTTTCTAAGGTAGCAATCCATCACTTAGAAACTGGAAAATGAACACCGATGATGTCGCGATCATCATCGAGATTATTTCCCAATAAGTGAAGTGAGTTTAGTGTTATACCACTTCCAAAATCCATTTAAAATGATTTTCTTTCAAATCTTACCAAAGTATACTATATTACTTTATTATATTTCAAAAATATTTTTCCAACTTCCCAAGATTTTAAATTCAAATTTCTGGTTTTAATTTAGTTTTGGTTCATTTCATTTGTATATTTCATTCTTATACAAATTCAATTTGGTTCTATATATAATAATTTCAATTTTATAATCTTATTTGATTATAATAATATCAATCGACGCATCCATATACAATAACAATTTCGGAAAATTGTCCTTTTATAACAAAATACAATTTTGGGAAAAAATATTTCATCCACCTAACCTTTTAAAACAATAATGTGTCGAATTACATTGTTCAAGTGTTTACAAACACCTATCGATACAGTTGTTCCTTTTGTATCGACCAGAATTCATAAATCACTTGACAAACCAATCAACACAATATAATATAGTTTTTATATCAACTGAAAAATACGCACTCAATCTCATTCTAGGGTACAACCGACCCTACCTCTAATGAGTAACCCCACCAAAGCCAAGGTATGATGCCAACCTAAGCTCTGATACCAACTGTAACAGCCCGACTTTCGATGACCTTAGAAGTTGTGTTATTATTAAAGAATAAGAAATAGATAGATGATAGAACTAAAGGAAATATCGTAATCTCATAGTGGAACTGAATAAAATATAATATATATCAATAAAAAATACAAAAGTGTATATGTACTTACATACAACATCAGAGTATAACACATATACACCACAACGGGAATAAACTCTAGATATCTAGCGTTGAAGCCTCCTAATCCAAGCTCCTCTAAGTGTATTTGTAAAATCCTGAGCTACTTGGTTGCCCATACAAATCTGGTCACCCAAGAGTTTAGGGTAAAACGAAACAAAATAAACTCTGGGTCAGTCATGGGATTGGTGTGAGTAAACTCTAGTCACTTTATTTACCTTTGAAAATACTTTTGAAAGAGAGGATAATCGTAAGACCAATCCACACATAAACATGGATGAGTTTTATCTTACGTTAACCAAAAACATTCGTCGTATCAAAAACTATTCTGATATTACAATAGTGTCTAAATCAAATAAATAACAATCTAGTTGAATGCTTGCATCTCACGCTCCACATACATAGTGTACAATCAAAATCGCGGGCACTTATTGGAGATGGGATTTCAACAATGACAAGGTAAGGGACCACCTTCCGATAGTATACCTCCGAAGATGAATACACTAGGGTTCAATGAGAACATCTTGTAACCTGGCTAAACATGACCAGCCACTCATTCCGCTTGAGTGTACCGAATATATCGTTACCATGGTTGGTGGCTAGTCAAACGTACATATAGCATAAAAAAGGGGATAACCGAAGGCATTTGATTTCTCCAGATCAGGTAATGATATACCTTAAAGGGTGCGACCCACATAGCCATGTGACCTACCTGATTTCTACCATTTCCCGATTGATGAGGCTTGAGGCCACGCTTACCTTAAGACATATCGCATCTTCATTCACTTTGAACACACAACGTCAAACCTGTCGAATCAATAATTGATTTCCATAAAAATATCATGGGTATAAAGCTAAGAGAAATGAATTTCTCCGCCACCAAACGTAAATACGTTTGAAAAGATCAATGTACATGATCTGTTAGGTATACTCTATCAGACATTTGTCCATATAATTTGTCCTAGGACTGCACAAAACAAAGGCACTATCCTGCAAATCTATCTTAGGCAATTTCTATCTAGGATCGATAGAATAGCCCTTGCATAAACTCCGGCTCCGACAGTCTTTAGTATAATCTGACTCGAAACGTATAAATCGAATCAAGGTGGAATTTAGATAATTGAATTTGATTCTGATCTCTTCGTAACGACAAACATTAATATGTTTTAGGATCAAGTGATAACTAACATAAATTAGGTGATCACATTTCATATGAATTCAATATTCATATTGATTATCAGGACTTGTCTACTGAAATTATTTCACATGTAAATTCATATTCTGGATTTTAACAGTGGTTTGTACAAGGTGCTATAAACGTGTCAACGTTTAGTTTAAAGTATTCAAGTTTATTGGGTCATATCACGACATTACAATAAATCCAATCAACAAATAAACTATCACAACATATCTTGTCGATTACAGTTCGACAATCCAAATTCCACCAAACATTGTTTATAAATCAGTTGATCTTGAATAATGATCATTATTTTGTTTTGTATATATATATTTTTTATTTAAAATAAAATGGTTTAAATTATAAAATCTGGAACCTTAATTTTTTTAACAAAACATCATTGTTTCTTTCTTTCTACAGGCCACGATCAATCCATGTAAACTTTAGTCAATCACTTCGCTTTCTGCTCCTTAGACACACATATGTATGTATTTTTTTATTATTATTGTAATATATCGTTTCAATAGTTCAAATTTTAAACTTTAAAATCATCATATTTTAAATATGCGTTGTTTTCCTCCAAACAGACCATAGCTGAACCCAACCTTCATTTGTCGACCAGTTTTTCTTTCTCTTTTTTTCTTTCCTTCTTTCTCCTCTTACTTCACTTCCCTTTTTCTCTCCTTTTTCTTCATAGCCCACGGCCCATTCTCGGCCCACACCTTTCCATCACTTCCTCTTTTCTTTCGTTTCTTTCCTTCTACTTTTCTTTCTTTCCTTCTTTTGTGGTCTATTCTTCCATCATCAGTGAACCGTGTGCACTATGCATGTGCACAAGCACGACGTCGACCTTCACGACCTCGAAAACATCGCCACAAATCCCTCTTCGCTTCCTTAAGCCAAGTTATCACAAAAAAATCCCTTTGATACCCCGTAGAAATCAACAGTGCCACCGAACGTAAATACCGAACCTCGATCCAAGAAAACACTTCGTGTCACCTGCCACTCGCCTCCGTTAATCTTCAAACTTTACCACAAGCCATCTGACATGCTCCACCTTCGATTCCCCTTCATTCGCATTTAAGGAACTTCTTGGCGACGGTGCAGTTCACCATTAAGCAGAGGTTAACTGATTTGAACCCAACACCCTAATACTAGCTTGATTGGATTATCCACGCTAGAGAAAAATACAATCGTATTTTTCTTACATTCACCTTACCTCGACATCACTCCAGCCCTATTGACGTGGCTTCCCATCTCCTCAATTAACCGCAAATGGAAAATGAACTATATTCTTTCATCTTGGAAATTCTCACCAACAAGCAAGAAAATGCTATTGACACCAACAAGCTTGGTGCTGATACCATTGCGCAAAGGCGACACAGAAGTACAAATGACGAGGGATGAAAGCCGGCACCAAAACCAGATACATAAGCCAATACCCAAAGGTGGATGCAAAAGTGTGGCTTCCCACATGATCGCTCCAAAGGGAGGCCTAAATTTTCTATAAATAAGACCGTAGGGATCACATTTTGTAGGACTTTTCCTCATTCCAAAATCTTGTACTCAGTTCTATGATACAAAACCCTAATTTAGAAATCAAATTGGGGAGTTTCTCATCAATTGTAATATACTCATGATAAATAAAAATGAGAGATTGAGATCACACTTATTCTTGATTCTATAATTATGTTGTGATCAAATTGGTTTAACAGGTAGTTACCAACTAATCACATATACAAAAGATTCAAGCGCAAGCACATCAGAAGGAGAATCATCAAGCAAATTGATGATTCTTCCCTCTTGATCCATGCTTGTGTCTTAATCCTTTTTGAATATGTATAATATTCCATAACGTTCAATGACTTATCATATTATTACGACATGATAACTGACACAACCAAGGCCTTTAGTGGGCTGGATCGACGTGGAAGTACCATTTTAGTTGTTAAAACTATGATACATCATCAAATGTATACGTTGTGATATCTTAGCCTGTTTCCACTTAATACAATATACATTATTTTATCTTGAATCTAAAGCACTGCTCTGCAACAAGGTTACCTACGTATATGTGAGGATCACAGCATGAATACCCCCAAACATTAGTACGAGCACTTAGAACGTTATCCCTGATATAACCCTATTTCACTTAAAAATGCACTGTTAATACACTCGAAAGAAGGTAACTCTTGCATTCAAGAGGAAGCATCGATATTTTAGGAGACAACTAAAGCTCGATTAATTAAGAGGGTATCGTGTACAAACTTAACATAGCTTAGGTCGATCTGTCTTAAAAAGGGGTTCTTTTGATTGATTATCTTCTAAAATTCCTATATATCTATTCTGTCAGTTCTCAATTAGGTGTTGATGATTTTTGTTGATAACAGAAAGTATATAACTGATCTATTTGTTAAAACTAAAATGATAAGTTCTAATCCCCAGCCAACTCCCATGATTAGTAATCAACACTACTCTAAATACAACGGAGAAGTAATATCAAATATTACACATAGAAGTGTTGTAGGAGCAATACAATATGCCACTATAACACGAACAGGTATTGCTTTCAATATTAATAAATTTTCTCAATTTATGAAGAAACCCCTGGACTTACATTGGAAAGCTATAAAGAGAATTCAATGTTGTCTCAAGGGACTGTTAACTTTGGATTAGCATTAAAGACCAGCCAACAACTAAATATAATGGGCTATACATATGCTAAATGGGCTTCTGATCCTGATGGCAGAAGATCAACATCTGGGTACTGTGTATATTTTAGACATAGTTTAATACCATGGTGTTCTAAAAAACAACCTATTATCTCAAGATCTAGTACTGAAGCTAAGTACCGAATAATTGCTAATGCTACATCAGAAACTAAATGGATACAGTCACTACTGGGGGAGCTTAATCTAAAATCAAATGTGAAACCTACACTATGGTGTGATAATAAAAGTGTTGTTTACATGACAGAGAACCCAATTCAACATGTCAGAACCAAACATATAAAAATAGATTTACATTTTGTCAGAGAATTGGTTCAAAGAGGTCAGATTCAAGTAAATAACATACCTGGAGTTTATCATAATGCAGATATATCGATGAAAGCAATATCGGTTAAGAATTTTACCAAGTTTAGAATAGATTTGAATGTTACAGACAACTAAGCGCAAAGAGCTGAAGATCACAAATCCTCCAGCATAGCTACTGAAGAACTGAACAAGGAAGAATCTCGAACACTCGGAAACCCTAGAGCCAGCACCTACATCATCACGTTGAAGCTCTCAAATTTAGGGTTTTCAAGCAAGCAAATTCACATATTTGACAACAATAACACCCGAGAAACTCTCTGCAACAATTTTTGAGATAAATTTGGCGCTCCATCTTTGAAGATCCAAACTAGGGTTTCCATAACCCTAGATTCGAGAGGGAGTATTGGGAAATAAAATGAGTCTGATGTCGGCTCAATCTCCTTCGCTATGCTTTATATTAAACTTTCTGTATTTGGGCTCGGCTAAGCCTAATTAGGCTGCCGTTTCGGCTATTAGCCTCTATAAATACACTGCCATCGTATGTAAACTATTCTATTCTATTTTGAAATATTATACAACAAATATTATCAGTTTACATCAGTCCATTATTTTTGTTTCTACAGTTTTCATTTCTCGATCCAACACATAAAGTTATGATGATAGATTCACTTAAATGATTCCACTGTAGAAAATAAATTAATTAGTTGGAAATACTAGATAAAATTGACTGCAACTTCATATGAACGTTCCTCAGTTTTCCATAATAGCCATATTTGATTTGACCATCAAATTTTTATGAATACATGTAACTTTTGTTCCCTCGCGTCAACCATAAATACTAGCACATGAAAGTAATGAGAAAAACACATAAATCTAAAACAAATATTGTATCATAAACTGATATATTTGATTTTTTTCAATCCATCCAACTACGGTAGAGCAACTCCAACAGTTGCAATATTCCTTCTCTTAATTCTGAATTGGCCCAACAAAGCTTATTTCTCGTAATATTACGAGAAACACTCATGGCCCAAACCTGAATTCGGAGTTGGTCTCGCACGCCAAAATTATCGGCGCTATACGTAGCGTATCGAAAAATTCGGCGCTCTATGTAGAGCATTGATAATTTCAGCGTTCTACTTCCACCCTTCCGCCTCCAAACAGCTAGAATCTGATTGTTTTTATTCCTCCAACAGGTAGAAACGGTCTTATTTTCCTCCAATGACCATAAAACAGTTATTTTTTCTTCCAAAGACTATAAAACGGTTAGATTTTCTTCCAACGGCAATATTTTCAGTTATAAATTACCAACTTCCTTACATTCTATATCACAACAGAATTTCACTTCCTTTCTATTTACTAAATCCCAAGAAACTTAAACTCAATAATATCTTCACCTTTTGAAGAATTTTCACATCCAACGATGGATGGAAGTCAGTTTTCTCAAGACAACACCGACTACAGTCTAGCTAAGCCTCATAGCAAACAATAAACTATTTCATGGAAAAGCGAGGAGAGACATCGATCTATGCAACATCTACTGTCATTTCTCGCAGATTCGGTTACCGAGAACGACCAATTAGCCATTAAGTTTTGGATAAAAATTAAGGCTGCTTTCATCAAAAAGCATCCTAAAGGTTTTCAAACGTTGTCGGCGATTCAGGGTCGATTCGGCAAAATAAGTCTTCAAACATCGTTTTCATATTTCACATTTATTGAAAAGTATATGTTTGAGAATTTTACATTTTACAATACTCTTGACTCGTGTTTCTATTGATTCTACATTGGGACCTCGGTGTTTGCACAAAATTTACTCTGTGATATGGTTCAATTAGGGTGGATTGCTGACTATACAATAAAATATCTAATAGTACTATATTTTCTTTATTGCAAGTTAATGCACATGATGGAGCCTAATGGTTCTCATAACTTTAAGGGTGTGTTTGGCGCAAGCGGAAGCGGAGAATTTTAGCGGAAATTTTAAGCAGAGAAACATAGCAGAGAATTGTAGTTAGAGGAGAACGCGTTTGGCGCGTTAAGCGAGAATTTAAGCAGAGTATTTTATTATTATTTTGTAATATAATTAAATACTGATTAAAACATAACAATATTATTAAAACATAACAATATTATTAAAACATAACAATATTATTAATGCAGAATAACATAGTTAACAAAACATAATAGTTCAATACATAATAATATTTCATAACAGGTCACTACATAATAATAAAAAGAAGAAATAAAAGAAACTACTAACATCCGCGGAATCATGTAAGATGATATCCCATGTATCCCAACAACTCTCGATCAGGTAATGTCTCCACCACCTCCAAAATTGACCGGTCGAGTCGAAAAATCTCAATGATCTCTCACTTGTCGACATTAGTAATGAACAAGAGAAGGGCATAGCATCGTTCCACTGCAGCTATGAAACAATCTGTCTGAACAAAGGCCGATTCTGGAGGAGGTGCCCTACTAGAGGTGGCGCGCGTCGACTGGCTATGTGTAGAATGAACCGGTGGTGGACTCCCTTCGCTCATAATATCACGATACATAGCTGAATCGACCACGTTAAAGGGATGTGGTGCAGGAAAATCTGATAACTGCAGGTGCATGTGCCTATGCAGCTCCCAAAAAGTTGGTCTTGCTCCTAGAACTTCAGAGGCGGCTGTCTCCGAAACTTCTGGTATAAGCGGGCAGGTCCATGCCACCAATCGTCTGAGTCGTCCAAGTGGTCCTGCGAGACATCCCAAAAACTAGATGGAATCTGTAACAAAGCATTCCATGAAGTCCAGACCCTCTTTAGATTATCCCACTTATTTTTTATTTGGGTCTGAGTCAAATTGTCTTCGAACATCTCGTTGAATTCATTCTGGACAACAGTCAAGAATCTATTGGTTCCTCGAAGATGAATATTGGTGAGACAAATGTCCATGAAAGTCTCAGTTCGATCCTAAGGCCATGAAACAGTAGGGGCGTTGGAAGACCCTGAACCAAAGGCAGAAGAATGTGCTATTTATCTGGAAAAAAATTAACAACAAAATTGGAAAACATATAGAAACTTAATATAAGAAATATATATAAAAAAATTAACAACAAAATTGGAAAACATATAGAAACTTAATATAAGAAATATATATAAAAAAATTACCAGAACTTGGAAGCAAAGTAGGAGAAGGAAGCAGGGGAGGAGAAGGAATCAACATATAAGAAGTGAGGAAGAAGAGAAGGGGGGGATTTATAGGAGGGTGCCAACGGCTGGAATTCAAGCCGTTGGCACAACGGTTAAAAATGAATTGTTGTCCAAAGGACGCATCCATTGACTCAACGGTCCATTTTGAGCCAACAAATAGGCCCATTTGATAGGAGGCACAACAACACCATGCATGATGCATACGTTTTAGAAGAAACACTCGTATTGTTATGGTGCTAGTTAGTTAGTAGTGGACTAGTAGTACTGATGGTGAAGTGACAATGAATTCAGATTGACTATTCAACACAATATGAAAGTATTGATAAAATATCCATGCACGGCGTAATGCAGCTGCTTACGAATGATAAATGGTGAACTATAGACTGTATAGTTTCAGAAAAGAAAGCATGAAAATTCCAATATATCCTACTGTTGATAAACAGTGAACTGACTTTGATGCTCCTTATAACGAATAATCTATAGTTTTACTAGTATAAACTAAGATCTTAACTTCTTCTTTTTTTGGACGGCTATCTTTATTGTCCTCCACAACTTGTAAGAAAGGAACAAAAGCATTTGAAAATCAATAGTTTAACAAATAAAGCTTTTTAAAAAATAACAATAGTCTACAAAGACTGGATTTTTCGTAGACAATATAATAATTAAATCATAGTAATTTCAGTAAATAAAAATTAAGAACGAATTTATAAAGGTTTTGAAAAAATTTAAAATTACCTAGGAAACTTCATTACTACTAAAACTAGTACAAGATAAGTGCTTGGAATTTTTTTACATTTCTCCAAATATAGGGTACAAAAGTTTGGATGAGATAATCAAATCTTGATAGTATGAAATATTTAACTTTAAACACCTCGAGAAAAGATAATGTGTACTTTAAGTCTATTCTTCTTGGTTCATTCAGAGTGGCTGAAGTTGTGTAAATGAAGAGCTTTCCCATTTTAAATCGTCTCTTCATCCTCGAGCAGAGACGATTCGAACATAGTGAACGATTTAAGATTGGGAAGCGTCACATTTTTTGTTTTTTTTAACGATCGTAAGTTCATGCAGTAAGTGGCGGAGCGACACTATGGCCAGCTTGGCAAGCCCCAGCTGAAAATTTGTAAATACTATGTAAAAAATGTAAGTTTGGGTCCAGCTGAAATGATTTGTAGCTATTTTTATTTTTTGGCCTATCTGAACAAAATCTCGAGCTCGGCTACTGTATGCAGGGATCAAAATTCTTTTAAATATTAGATGGGTTTGTGAATATGTTAGAAATTAGATTGCATTAATGTTTGAATTGATGAATAGATAGAAGCAAAGAACACAGAAAATGTAATTCTTATTATTGCAGAAATTATATTGTACAATTGAGTGTACATAGTATATACAGGTGTCATTGGGCAATTAAGAGAAGGCAAATTCTATTTATATATCAATAATTTCTTAACATACACCAATGTCTTAATAAGAAAAACCATGACTATGTTACCCTTATACTTAATTGCATTTTTAGCCCTTTCTCATAATGCATCTAATTAAAACATTAAAACCGATAATATATAATTAAATCTATAGAATTTTATGAAGTTAATAAAACCTAAAATATTAATTTAGGCAACTTTTACAACTAAATACTCTAATTCAAATGTGTTCAATCATCTAAAAATGGAGCTGATTTTTAAAATTAAAAAATCAAATAATTTACAATACTAATGTTCAAAATTAAAGTTTTTTTCTTTTGAAATTTAGGTCAATTTATTGCAATAAATTCCTGGTTTTCTGTAATTTAGTTTTAAGGTCAAAGAGGGAAGATGATGAAAATATAAAAGGGTAATTTTGTGATTGACATGGTGTATGAAAAGAAAATTTTGGTGTATACTATTTCATTTCACAGTGTGTAATAAGGAATTATATGTGTATGAATAGAATTAGCCTTAAGAGAAGAGGAGTATTATCAAAAGTATAACACTATGTAAATTAAAACAAAAGGGGAGTATTATCAAAATTTCAATTCTTAAGCTTCCAAAAATATAACACTATGTAAATTAACACAAAAGGGGAGTATTAGTTAATTAACACAAAAGGGAAGCATCATCAATAGTCGTTTTCATTAGTTCCAAATCGAAGTTTTAAAAATTATAAGCAAATAACACTTCATTATATAACATTCAGTATTCAACAACCCGTATTCGCTAACAGTCAATATTCGGTTTTCAAATTATAAATGAACGATGTCAAACCTAAATCAAGTTTGAAATCAATAATAAATATTGAATGTACATATTAGAAATTATCATAACGAGATTGAGTTCGAGATTGATAATCGAAATAGAAAATATAATTTGCAAAAACATTGAAAACGATTGGAGACAAAATATTTACTGTTAACCCCATTATTAACGCGGTTCAGAAGTTGATACGCCAACTATCTAATGAAGTGATCAAATCGAACACATATTTTTCAGATAAATCTGTCACGAAGCGGTTTACAACATGAATAAAATATTTGGACCTATCGTACGAATGCTGCATGAAACTTAAGTGCGCAGATCATTATACCATCGAAGGCATATATTATGTATGATTATATGCATGGGTCGACAGTATTTAATGTATATGGGTTGACATTTGCAACTCAAGAAATATGGATTGGGCAACATATAAAAGGCACAATATGCTACGTTATGGGTCGACACCATATAAGAGGCCACGTGTGAAGCCATCTGTTGCCAGCTGTGAAGCATGAGGCATAATTCTTTGCATAGGGTCGGCACTATCACGAAGAGGAGGCCACGTGTCCAAGCATTGATCATAAAGTTGCATAAAGAAACACGCAGTACCCGTGGATCGATTTTAGTTAATAATATGGGTCGGCCATCTTGGAGGAGCCTTGCATAGACCAGTGTAGATGAGGTCACGAATGGATCAGTTCACTTCAAAGTAGGGAAAAGTTGATATCTGCTACACTGACATAAGATGTTGGTTAATATAAATCCACGTCAGCGTAAAATTGGCAATATCACTTTTAGAATGTATGGGCATAATATTACTACACTATAGCATATATGGACGACCCTTATTTGTAAGAATCGCATAACCTTAACACAATGACACTTCAACCTGTTATAAGAAGTTAGACATGTTATAAGAAGTTATACACGTGATGGAGTGATTCTCTAATGACGCATGGCAAAGTAACGGTTCAGCAACTTTTATGTGGGATGTGACGAGATACATAGACTGTGCCAAAGGAAACAATGGGTCGGTAGAAAATTACATATAGTATGGTTCGAAAGGAATTCATACGTTAATGGCATATATGAAAATATTATGGGTCAGTCTCATGCTGGAACTAATATATTAATGGATCAAACTGTTTGCTTGAACAAAGGATCGATCATAATAATTATGCGATGGCAGTAATGTAAATTGTTTGGATTGGTATGCTTCTATATGAGTGAGAAATGATACAATATAATGTTATGTGGCTTCATAACACAAGGCACACATCAATAAATTGCGAATGATATAGAGAGAGAAATATTATAACATATCAAATAAATTAGCAAGCCATGGACACGTGGCAACGTAATAGGTGAGAGGCGGACCAGGCACATTATAATAATGCATGGATCGACTTTAAAATAACTACAGTGGCACTGGCATAAATATATGGATCGGTCAATGAGCTAATACGATGGATCGGTCGAACATTTTGCACAATGTCATTTTATGGGTTGGTTGTCTTATGGATCAGTCATGCGGTGGCATTCCCGTAATTATGATAATGACTGATCCATCACCCTGCACACCAAAATTACAACTCTGCCACCCCATTCAAACTTCACCTATAAATACCCCGTCTCCACACACATTTAAGGGGACCAAATTTTCTACCCCAAAGGGCTTCCATTTTCATTTCTCCACCACTCCAAATCACTCTAAACTCCATTAATTCTCTCTCAAACCAAGATCCAACACAAAATCATCATGGAACCAATGAAGATCATCTAAGTGTTCAAGTTGTTGAAGATCTACACAACAAGCATAACAACTCCAGAGATCTCATCCATTCCTTCGTGAATTCAAATGAATCAAGAGCAAAAAGAGAGAAAATAGAGAAGTTCGTTATAAAAGAGAGAAAAAAGAGTGAAATGAGTGAAATCATGTATCTTGTAAATTTAGCAATGATAATGAAAATTGCTTCCATAGTGGATGTATGCCGATTCTAGGCCGAACCACTCTAAATTTCCTTGTCTTTACTTGCATTCTATATTCGTGGCTCCATATTTTTAGATCCTACCTTTTGGTGAAGTGTTATAAGAACACCTTGGGTGTTGTGATCAATTTTTGATTTTAACATTTTAGCCCCCAACGTGGGGCCACGTTCACATTCTCAAGGTTAAGTGCTTTGTGGAGATAGTGAAATTTGGAGCCTGCTTCTACGATAGATTCTCCAAAACTAAGATCCAAGCCAATTGACGAATTCTCTTAGAAGTTCAAGGCTTTGTCCGAGATAATGGCAAAGTCAAAGAAAACTGCAAGTAAAACCGTTGGAGGATCCGACAACGTGGCCAACAAAGCTACACCACTTACCAACCGCTTTGTTCGAGGTGGGGAATCCCGAGCCCCATATGATCTTGATGTCTCTAATCGATGCCATAGATAAGATCAGAGAATTTGGTAGATGAAACAAAATGAAAGAACCAAACACGCTCGAGAAATTCTATAAAAAGCAGAGGAGTATATGAGAGTGGATGATGATCATGTGCCTCTTCAGATTATTGATGGTAACAACCTTGCTGAATCCCCTAAAAATGTTGCTGCTCAGTATAATCAACATAGAACTCAGGGGCAGAAGCAAGCCAATGACGGGAATGACAACAAAGCTAATAAGAAGTTTCTCTTTCTCAACTCGTCAGAGCTAACTCCTCTGATGACACTCTTGAGAACATCTACCTTGACACGAAGGTTGCAGAGGATTACTTGGAACCTCGACCAATAAGGATAATGGACAATATTGCCAGATCTGGGAAGTTTTGTCGATTCCATAATCAGCCACGTCACAATACTAACGAGTGTAATCATTTGAAGTCGTTGATTGAAGAGCTGATTAGGAAGAACAGTCTACAACAATATTTGAAAAATCTACAAGCTACAAATCCTTCTGCAACTCTCCAGGGGCAAGGGGAATCAAATGGTCAATCTGGTCCAAGAAACGGAGCTCCTGCTCAAACCAATGCAAGACCGGTGATCAACTGATAACCAATGGTGGTGCTCTAATATCAGTGTCTCAGAATATGTGGTCTTCTTCGCCATTACTTTACTTCTTGTAAAAAATATAAGAGTCTGTAATGTATTACATACATTGTACTGAATAATAGCTTTATGAATAAAGTCTTGCCTGCCTGTGTAAATCTCTTAATTGCAAAATTTTCGTTAATACAAAATTTGCTAAAAGTCGATTTTTTTTCATTGCAAGCTATCCAACAAGAATTTGCTTCCTCAAAATCCGACCAAGCGAGAGAATCCCGATAACATCAGTTCAAGTGTTGAGTTCAATGGCCATCAATAAGGATGAAAAGCACCATCTTAAAGAGTAAATGGAAAAAGTCCCAATGAGTCAAACGACGAAGAGTGTAGCAAGCAGCCACGGATCCAAACCCCAATGGCTGCAGAGTTCCGCTAATAAAGGGAACCTCACCAAGTTGAGGTAAAAGAACTGCTCGGTCTAGCTGCGATCGCTTACCACATTCAAGTGCATCCAACACGATGACTGATCTTCGCTCTACTAAACGATGCAACCCTTACCTCGCGAAGTTTCGCTAATAAAGGGCACCTCACCAAGTTGAGGTAAAAGAACCGCTCGGTCTGGCTGCGATCGCTTACCACAGTTAATCGCATACGACACGATGACTGATGTTCGCTCTGCGGAATGATGCATCCCTTACCTAGCGGAGTTTCGCTAATAAAGGGTACCTCACCAAGTTGAGGTAAAAGAATCGCTCGGTATGGCTGCAATCGTTTACTACAGTTAAGCACATCCAACACGATGACTGATGTTCGCTCTGTGGAACGATGCAACCTTACCTGGCGGAGTTTCGCTAATAAAGGGCGCCTCACCAAGTTGAGGCAAAAAACCGCAAGGTATGGCTGTGATTGCTTACCACAGTTAAGTGCATCCGACACGATGACTGATGTTCGCTCTGCAAAATGATGCGATAATCAAAAATCCCTTCAATAGAGAAGGCAGCCTCTCCACAGTAGAGATCGACGACTCTCAATGAAGTCTCCGATGTCAGAACTAATCAACGAGACAGACGAACATTGAGCAGCAAAAGCCTTTTCCGCAGCAGAGGCTAAAAGTACTTCCCACGGTGAAGGCTAAAGAGCTCCTAGGCAGGGGCATAGATATCAAGAACATCCCCAGAATAGAAGCATCAAACCAGTCAGTAAAGATGAAATTCCCATTGAATCGACAAGTTCATAGGTTCCACGCATGTTGGCAAGTTTAAAGAACTCTCGCCAACAGAGTTGAAGCTTCTAACACGTCGGCCATGATCAAGGAAAACTCGGCAAGCTGATCACATCAAGCTTTTGCAGCTCGCAACGACCTATGGTATGAAGGCAACACAACCGCATAAGGATTGGATAATGTTCGGAAAACATACCACGGGTCTATCACGGCATTACAATAAGCCAAAAACTAACTAGCATCGACAAATAAGCCAATATAGTTGGAAATAACTGAGTTGAAGTGCAATAAACATAAAATCTCGCCTTGGAAAGCTTGGAAAAAATGACCTTGCCTTCAAAAAATGGGGCATTTGAAATTCGGCAAAATCGATACGCTCGATTTGTTGATAAGACTTACTGCACCGATAAAGATCAACCTGGGAAACCCAATTGGAATCTATTAACGCAAAGACTTCCTCATCTACAAAGCTCCAATCATAAATAACTCAAAAAAACCGGATGATATTTTGCTTCAAATCCGAATATAAGCGATGCTTAAAAGGCAACTGTGCGAATATGGCACAATTCGAATCATACAGGGCAGTAATGCTTCTCAAGGAATTGAAGCTAATAACCGTCAACAGTTTCAATATGAGATATAAAAAGGAGATTGAGCAATAATTATGCACTGGGCAAGCCGCTGTGGACTGGAAATTCAAATTTTTATATATCCCGGGATGATCCTCAGTGTCAAAGAAAATTCAAATTCAAATTTCTAAATCTAACTAAGCTACTGCAGCAGGCCTAAAGATGAACAGTACTCTTCCCATGGCAATTTTGCGTCAAGCTCGAGGATGTCAAACCGAATGTGTGCTTGATTAAAAACATATTAAGTTAAAACAGAACGACATCTCTCCGATGGGTTGTCAGGAAGGCGGGGTTAGTCAAGAAAGGCGGGGTTAGTCAAGAATTGGTTCGTTTGCAATTTAGAAGCTCTGCAGTTGTCTTAGCCTCAGAAATTCAAATGGAAACTCCAATTTAAGCAGAAGTGATTTACTGTTCAGAACGGTAACCAGTCTTCTGTCTGGTATTCACTTTGCACGTGGAACCTTATTTCCAAACGAATTACAGGTACACGTTTCATAAAACATGAACCGTTGTACAATATTATATAAGTCGTTAAAAAGCAAAACTTGAAATCCGCAGTCGGTGTGAGTCGATTAGTTGATATCAAGCTTCATCGCGAATTCAAATTAGAATGTCATGTTTTTGCAGGCGAAGTTTGAGGAGTTATAAATAGTCAAATAATGTGTAAAAACTTTGGAGTCATTTGCTTTATTTGGTATTTTATGTTTTGAGTTTTCAACATTAATCACAGAGTATAATAGTACTTGAGGAATGATGTAGAAGATGAAAGGAGATAGAGGGGAGATCTAACGAGATAGAAGGATGACTAAAAAATGAATTGTTTGTCTTGTTTCTATTATTGAGAGAAGTATGCAGAATCATTATACATATGTAAGGTAATTTTTAGTCTAATATACAATTTTAATAAGTTAATCCACAATTTTATTTTAGTAAGTTAATCCACAATTATTTTGTAAGTTAATCCACAAGTGGATTAACTTAAAGATTTCATGTTTTTATTTGATATAATTGTTTGATTCCTCCACCACCTGGCTATAAGGTTTTTACTACTTATAAGTAGAATGAGTTACTTCACCAATTTGTAGCAGTTAACAACAGTATTAAGTTTTACTTATAAAATAGTAATTCAGATAACTAATCAATAAAACCTTATGAATTTTGTATTCAAGACTTTTGTCAAAACTTCTGATTATTTATCCAAACACTTCTTCTTTTTATGATCCACTGCCATTTATAACTTTTAAATACTTGCAACTTGAAACAACTTTCAAAAGAGTCTTATAAGAAGTTACTGCTAAATAGGGTTGATAAGTATAAAACATAAATTATAAGTTAGTTCTGCTTTTTATTAGTTTCAGAGAGTTAGCAAGTCATAAAAAAAACTTACTTATGACTTGTTTCACATTCTACAACTAAATTTATTAAAATGTCTTTTACTTTATTCGAATGTTTATTCTTTTTGTGCACTAAAAATTAGTTTGAAGTCGCATGACGGTGATAGGGGAATGATAAATTTGGGGACTGACAAGTACATAGCATCACTTGCAATATGTTAAACTTCACAGACAACAACTTAAACAACGATGGTCGCCTTAGAACAATTACAAAAGCCGCACAAAAATACAATTCTGTATACAATTAATCAACTTCAAACTAAAAATAAACAAACTACGCATCTGCTATTACGTTGAGTTCCTCCACTTAAACTTGAATTTAGATGGTATGATTTCAGAAACAAGAATACGACGCAAATTAAACGCAGAGAAGACCAAGAAAAAAAAGGTGTTTACTTTTTTTAGGTGGATACACTAACTAAAATTAAAATTTTACTAAAAGTCAACGATCCTATAAAATAGAGTGAAATAACTTATTAAAAATGTAGATTAGAATAAAAATTACTCCTACATGAATACATCAATTTATTGTCATGCATACTAAATTTTAAAACTTGTGTCCTTGTTCTCGTGTTTTTCGTTTGACTTTATTCTCATTTTCTATTATTTCACAAAACCCTAGGAATAGAGAAAAAAAATAAAAGAACTTTTTCATTTTGGTTAACATCATTTTCTAAGTTAACAATTTTTCACAATATATAAGTATCATGTACATTTTTATATGGACAACAATCCAAAAATTAAAAAGGATAACGATTCTGTTTTGATTTCCAATCAGTGTCCTAGAAACAACAAAGAATATTCAACAAAATTGGTAAGATAATTCCAATGTTTAGAATTTAACGTATCCGTATAAAGGGTTTGGATACATAATGAAAGAACAATTCAACCTGAGAGCGAAAGCAACCAAGAAAATAGACTTCAAATAATATTTGAGTTCTAACCCAGCAAGCAACTAGCCCATTTCATTTGCTATAGTCTTCGTCCATCGCTCTTCATTTAAAAGATGACAGAGACTCTCTACAACATATTTTTATATCTTTGATCGTGTGGAGCAGATTTAACATGAAAAAAATGTTTTATCTCTTCATTATATTTGAAAGGCAGAAGGTATAAAACATATTTTGATATCTTTATTAATTTGGAGCAGATTTAATTTTCATCTTATCGTTCTTTTTTCTTTACATGAAAAGAAATAAAAAAGTTTTATCGTCTTAAGTTTTTAATATTCTCTTGTTCCGAGTAATTATTTTGGTTTCATTCGTTATTTTTTAAGAAACACGACTGGTGTTTTGGTTTGAAAACATGTGTTATGTACTACATTTTTAAAGGTTATTTTTCATGCATGTTGCCCTAATAAACAAACAGAACTAATTTTTGAACTAAATACTAGTTTATTTTATTTTATATGACAAAAATGTTATACTATTGTTAATTATCCCAGGCAATGGAAGTTAAGTCTTTTCGCCATGGCAAGCAGCAGAAATATCTTTGCCTTATATATATTTTACTGTATTTATTTTATTGGATTGGGTGGGTGTTTTTTTTTTTTTTTAATAAACCATGATGATATATATATATATATATATATATATATATATATATATATATATATATATATATATATATATATGTATGTATGTATGTATGTATATATATACGTATGTATATATACATACACACACATATATACATACACGATAATTCAAATTTAGCCCTAAACATGGCCCTTTTCTCTGTCTTCTTCGTGGATACATCAGCCTATCCGTTTTCGCATCAATTATTCTGTTCAAATTTCCCATGTTTCCCCGTGTTCCATTCAATCACAGCCTTTTGATTTTCATCAGTTTTAGTTAAATTCTTCAATTGTTGGGGTTTTTAAATATAAAAAAGCGAAAATGAGAAGATTTCATTGGAGGAACAATTGTTCTCATCCGTTTTAGTATACAGACAGCAAGCATACTTTTCAACACTAACCCTGTGCCTCGTAAAGCTTTGCTAATGTAATCCTACGTCATGAAGTATATCATGGCTTTTGTATTCTTGCGTCATACATACTTGTCACATGTATTTATCGATTATTCAAGTTGACCTAGTTGCTCGAAATGAAAAAAACTGTTGGTGCTAAAAAGTGTGGCTATGAATATAAAGAACTCTCCATGTAAATTGGGATAAATATACTTGATACTGATAGATGGATCTCATATTATTCGATTGACCGTCAATGTATTCCTGAGTCCTGACCAGTAGTTTAACATCTATGGTGTAGTTAAGTAAGAATATTGAAAAATGGAAAATAAATTAATGATCATAAAGCGGTGTTTAATATGAACTAATAAAGACAATTATTTTAAGACTTAAGGGGCATTTGATACTACCTTTTGTCATAGTGAAATCCACAAGACCCGATGGTAGAGCAGTGAACCCATGAATTAGAATCTACTAGTAGAAATAAGAAAGATGGTTCACAGGATAAAGGCTGGTCTCCTCTCCAGAGTTTTGAGATTAATTAACTAGGTATACTTGGAACCTTAACTAAATTAATATGTAAAACAGTACTAAACATAAAATATATATTGACGGAGGGGCGCAACAACCGTCAACGACAACGTGACAACGGCTTTCAACGACAGGTATTTTTACTGAATTTTTATCGACATAAACAAAAAATATATATGTTGGAAACTGTTGGTTTTATACCCATTGACGGTTGTTGGAAGCCACTCCTAAGTCGCGAAGATATTGGTAGAACTGCTTCTTCTTCCTCATTACGAGTTTTCTCCTCAAAATCTTCCAAAACCCTCATCCCTTTTCAGTTTTCGCCTCTCACGGCCTCACCGTCTCCACTCCCCCCCCCCCCCCCCCGCGCACCTGGAATCCTGTCCTCTCTAGCCTCCAAATCTCGTCCAAATAAGATATAAACCATAATTCCTTTTTAATTACATTGGCTAATTTAGGGTTAGTTTGTTAAATTACATGTTTATATTGCCTTAATTATTGTATGAATAGCGTAGTTTATTGAAATCTAATTCTTGTTATTAATCTATGTATTGCAAGTTTTTGTAGTTTGTATCACAGTAGAATTATGTGCATATAGATTGAATATTTAAGCGATTTAAGGCTTGATTGGGGACGTTTAGCGGGATTGGACATAAGTAAGTTTATGTTCTCTAGAGTTAATCAAAAACGATATTTAAATTTACAATGTACGCTAGTTTGATTGAGTTTTGAAAATGTGCATATATGTGATAAACTCGTATGCAAACAGTTAGAGATTTGAATTAAGCCAGATGACCATTTAAATGATTTTTATGTGCATATATGTGATGATCCAAATGACCATATAAATGATTTTTATGGCATGTAACAAGCGTTATGGATTTAGGAACCAAACGATAATTTTAAATTAAATTTTATAATAATTATTCTACTGCATTTTCAAACATGTTGCACATTGTAATGGATTATTGTGCACATATATTATATTTCTTCTGATAATAATTTAATCGAAATTGAAATTAATATGAACTGCGATTATGAAACACTGAAAATCTAAAATTGTTTACAGACATCTCAAAAGTCGTACAAGAGGGCTTAGGACAATGATGAGACTGCATAACTACGAGCCCAGATCGCTGAGCTTACTGAGCGTGATCGCCGCCGAAGAATAGATGGAGCATCTTAACCAGCATTTGATGGAGTTCATAGCTCAATAAGGTAAGTTTCCTTCATCATCTGGGGGTTCCGAAAGAGAGTGACTTGAGGTATGGTTTGTTTCGTTTTGTTATCTTGTGTGTGTGTGTGTGTGTGTGAGAGAGAGAGAGAGAGAGCGCGTTCAACAACACTTCAAAAATGAAACACTCCAATTGGCTTCTATTTCCACCACTCATTTATAATAAAACAAGTTAGTGAGGGGAGAGAGAGTTGATGGGAGGAGAGAGAAACCAGAATGTGTGGTTGAAATCAGGGGACTAAAAGAGTGATGTGCTCTTGATCGTGTGTGTGTGTATATATATATATACACATATACACACACACACACACACACACACACACACACACACACACATATATATATATATATATATATATATATATATATATGATTTAGTGTCGGCCCGAGCATCAGCGGTGCCCTAGGCAAAAACAAACACAGCAGCCCAAAAAAACAAGCAGAAATGAATATGGTAGCAAGATTCGATTTTGCATCATCCAGGCAAATAGCCAGTGCCCAAGCGTTGGACCGCACAACTAACTACTCACACTTTCAACGTCTCAATATAAGAACTATTATTAATAAAAACATAAATCTATCACCACCTTCTCTGGTGCCTCCGCCGGATCTGATGCCCTAGGCGACCGTCTTAGTCGCCTTAGGCCTATATATGAAGGCTTAATCTTCATCTAAAGTTCCGTTTTTGTCAAAAATACCTTACGCTGATATGTGTCTAGAAAAATATATCGACGGTGGTAAAAGTGAGCTCATATATGTGTGTCTCTTAATTTACTGCAGTAAGTAACTTCCACCTGCTGTTAGACATTTACAATTTAAAATTTCCTTGATTAATGTTAAAAAGTAATTAACCTAAAGTCTTTTTCACATACTTGCTAAGATTATTGTCAATTACACTCTTTTTTATCATTTTTATTTTAACTACATTTGTTATACAGTTCGATAGAATTAGTTTTGATGCTTTAAGTTTAAGCAATTTTCTATATTAGTTTTCGAAAAGTCACATATGTAGAATTGACAACAATTAATATTCTAATGTTTTTATCATTTATACAGTCAAATTTTCACCAATTACATGTATCTAATTCACTGTATAATATTCATATGTTGATTTAATGACTATGAACAAATACTAGTGATGGCCTAGTGCTATGGTTGCAACTATTTGCGTAAGCTACCTGCGCATAAACTACAAATTCTTTTCTATCATCATTCGTTCACCACATCACCTTCGACAAATGAAGTTCTTTTTTTTATTTTCTATTTTATTTGCTTCCATTTTTTAGCACGCGAATTAATTTTCTTAAAATGATTTCACCATGAAGTGTACACATACTATGAACGTATTTTTACTGGTTTTTTACACGTTACGTAAAATCATTATTTAAAAGAACCATGCATTAAAGTTTAAACTACCTTCATATTTTAGTATTACAATTGCAGAGATAAAGCACATCAAGGTAGCGTTCTTTTTTCAAGCAAGGCAGCTCACAACGACGTCTACGTCCGACGCATCGGACATTGGACCCATCGAACTATCCGATTCGAGCTAACCGTTGGTTGGAAGCCATTTGTGTCAGAAGCGTCCAACACAAATGACAGGAACCGACCTCTACTTTTATAATTCTTCCTCTTCCTTTTTTCTATCTGATTTCGCATCTCTTCAAATCTCCTTCTGTAACAACCCGAAAAATTCGACGTTTGAATTTTGATAATAATACATTATCTTGTTAGTTGGGAGAAAGAAGTTAAGAGGGTGAGGAAAGACAGAAGGAAATATTAGAATAATAAGAGGATCAGAGTCTCACAACGGAATGGGAAAAATAAAATATATCGAAATGCTTTACACAAAATGAAACTATATATATATATATATATATATATATATATATATATATATATATGATTTTCAATCATAGTGCACATACATTTCAATACAGCACACATAACGGGATGATTTATTACCAGAACATACAGATATATGTCTTGACTCCAGTTTTTCTTCTGAAGCTCCAAACGAAACCTAACCTGGGAATATACTCAGTCTGATCCGAGCAATGCAGTTTATTCTCTGCTATTACCCCACCATATCCCTGCTATATCGTATTATGGGTTTCTAACGCTACGCTATTTCCAAATAGCATTTAAATAGGCTTTCCGCTTAAGCCCGCCATATTCTCGATATATCCCATTATTTCAGCTATATTCCGCTGTATCCTTTATAAGAGAGATGAATTAAAAAAGACATTTACGCATTATAAAATTATTTTTAAAATATAATTTTTTAATATATATTTTTCAGAATATAGACTATAATATTCTATTAAATTTAGTCAAGTTAAATAAAAGTTTACACTTATTTACATATATTTACTTATGCCTTTATTTAAAATTAAGAATTTACTAATTATAATTAAGTTGAATGTTAATTTTATATTTATTAATCATTTATATATTTGTAAAAGCTTTAAATACGATTTTTATATGCTATTTTAGACTCATCCGTTATATCTCGTTATTTCTTCGCTTTATCCCCGCTATAACTTTTGCACTTCTGCCGCATTGGATCCCCTTAGCGCCTTAACTGCACTGGATCCGAGTACATTTGAAGCAATGCAAAATCAACTTGGATTGGTCTAAAATACTATCAATGATAAATTCACATTACAAACAACTTGCTTAACTTCAGAAAATCACTCGAAAGAATGGAACTCTCGTAAGACACGACCACATATAAACATGGTAGGTGTTTTTACCTTACGATACTCAAATTACTTTTTATGTCAAATCCAGTGATATTATAACAATAATGTCTATCAATTCATAAATAAATAAGAATATAGCCGAAAAACTTGCATCTCACTTTCCAACATAGTTGGTTTACAACTAACGTTGTACGACTCGTATAGGAGTTTAGATTTCCAACATGATAAGGTATGAGACCACCTCCCGATCAGTTTACACTAGAGAGCTAGGATACACCGGAGTTCAACAAAAACATCTTGCAACCCAGGAACTGTTCAACTTGAGTGTACCGAATGTATTATCACCAATGGTTGGGCTCAAACCACTGTTTTCGTAAGCATACAGAATCAACGGAAGAAAGAACAAATGGAATTTCTTTGGATCGGTGATAATACACTCTAATGGGACTTACCCACATAACCATCCTACCTACCCGATTTCTATCATTTTCCCGGTTGGTGAGGCTTGAGGTCACATTATTTTTTCAGAGAACATTACATTAACTTTGAATGCCACATTGTAAAATCTATCAAATCACTAATTGACGTCCACAAATATACTCTGGGTGTTAAGATAAAAGAGGTTTCCTTCTTCACCACCGAACTTGGTATATTTGTAAAAAACAATGTACATGATCCTTAGGAAATATCCTGTCAAACATCCTCCATATAAATCATCCAGGAACGGGATGAACCGAAGGCACCCACCTACCACATCCTATATAGGAATCACCCCAAGGATCAGTAGCGAGTAGTCCTTGCAATCCGAAGATTTCAATCACGATAGAATCACAAGTAATAATAACTCTAGGAGCTAGCCATAGAAATTTAACAAGTAGTTCTTTCATTCGTGAAGATCCACGGTCTTCAACGCTTCATCCTTATAAGTATCCTGCAAGTTAGTTTTCGAATGCAAAGTCAGTTCAAAGTGGTTTTGGGTCTAGTTCACATCCCGGTCTCTTTGAATTAACTCGTTAAAGGTCAAAACAATATTCATTGATAGTCGGGTTTTTAACTATTAACTCAAGCAGTATGGTTAAGTATATTAGCAGCTCAGACCCTTTTAACTAAACCCATTCATTAAAGCCTCTTCATAGATACTTACAATTGATTTCATATACTTATCTCAACTGGATAAGAATATTCACAAATCTCTTGTTTTGTTTACTTTGAAAACAATAATTAATTCTTATATCAATAAAAGTATTTACCAATACTTTCTACTTCCTTTATCTCGAAATATCGCTATATTTCACAAAACCTCTTTTATTTCCTTTTACTTCAGAAGCATCACTATATACTTACAAAATATCCTTTCATTTCATTTACTTTGGAAATATCATTCTAATTTTACAGAATCCCTTTTTATTTAAATTCATTCATTTAAAACCATTTGATCGATTCATAAAATTGATTCTACATTCTCATCTTACCGATTAAAACCCAATCTCTCTTGTTTTCGGTATTTTGAAAACTATAATCATATCTATATATATTAAGAATAAATGTATTCACCAAACCTCTCTTATTTTCTTTATTTTGAAAATATCTTTGTAATATATCCACATAGTTAATTGGTATAAATTCAATTACCAAATCTTATACGGCCAAACTAATGTGAAGGGACGTGCACTTTATAATATAACCATAAACGGTTTCATTAGCTTTAAAAATCAATCAATTAAAGTTTACAATATCGCTTATGGAAATTATAATTATATTTCCAATATCAAATTCCACTTCAAAACCAATATAGCCTTTTATTCTCATTTTCCCGAAAAATAAAACCACTGACTTATTTCTTTGAATAAGTGTATTCACCAAAACATATATTTTCATTGTTTAAAAAATAGTGCTATATACCTAATCAAATGATATAAGTATACTCACACTTCATATATGGTCCAAACAATGTCAAACAATGCATTGTTTACTTTAAAACCCAATGGTTTTGTTAAATTTCTATATCTTTGCAAATTAATGTTACAATATTCTTCATGGAAATAATGAATTGTTCCTTGCATCCTCACCCAATACAAATTAATACCATCCCTTGATAATGATGTCCTCGTTCAAGTTAAGGTATTATAATTACCTCTCAGACCTTGATCGACAACGTTCTTATCTTAAGATATATAAAAGCTTGAACTCAAGACTGATACTAAACCATCATAAAATTTTTATTTACCATTTGATTTCAAATATGGTTTTATAACCCATTTCTTATATTCGAAATCTTTCCTTAATTATAATTATTTTTGTTAAGTAAATATTCGTTAAAACGCATCTTTTAGCCTTAAACCATCTTAACATAATTTTGTTTACAACTTCAGATTTATTTTAAATATCCTTTATTAAATAATTTTCTCCAACCCATTTAAGCATTCTTATTATAAATCTTAACTTGGATTTTATTATTAAAATTCATTTACTGAATTCTTTACTGAATCTTAACTTGGATTTTATTTCTTCAAATTGATTTACCAAATATTTTATATAAAACTATTAAATATCTTTTCCTTTGCATTTTGAAATCCTTATTTCAATTACAATGTTTCACTTAATTCAATTCTTAAGTAAACATTTATATTTAAAATCATCATCTTGGTTTAAAACCCTTTTTACAAACTTTGTTTGGATTTATTTTCAAATCCTTCTATGCCATCCATTTTAGCATCTCATAATAACTTAACTTGGATTTTATTTCAACAAATCCATTTACTAACCCTTTTCAAACTTCATTTAAACAACTTATCTTTAAACTTTGGAAATCTCTTTCCATTTTTTGTCATCTTTACTTAATTTCAAAATTAAGCAAATGGTTGATTAAAATCATTTCTCTTTCCTTAAATTCCTTTATAAATCTTATTTGTAAACTTGGATTTATTATAAGAATCTATTTATTTAATCCTTAAGCCAATCCATTTCATATATTTTATTTTTGGAGAAACCTTTCTGATTACATCGCTTTTACTTAAATATCGCCTTAGCTCGAGATTTCTTTATAAACTTTTGTTTATAAACTTGGATTTACCACAAAATCTCTTCTCTATTAAAGTAAACGAAAATTTAAACATTACATTGGTTTTAAATTCCCTTTTATAAATCTTGTTTATATCACTTGGATTTTATTCTTAAGTCCTTTCATAAACCCTTTTAACTGATCCAACTAGATCTCACCAATCAATTATCTTCTTAAATGAATTTAAACTAAAAAGATAATCATTTTAATTATTATTAAAAATAATAATTAACTTCAATACTAACCAAATAAAAATAGCTTATTTCATTATTAACTAAAATTAGAATAACTAATCATTTTAAAAAGGTATTACGTAATAATTAACTTCATTAATAATAAACAATTTGATAATCACTTTTAAACACAATTAATTAAAGATTAGTTAGTTTCTAAGGAACACACATTAAGTTTATCGATTTTTCAGAAAAACTATTTCTATTATATTATTTTAAATCAAATTAATCCAATAATCAATTTCAATTAAACAAAGTTGACTTAGTCAACTTGCGACATCAGTTTACTTGTTAACTGATTACCACTAATCTTTCTCTTAAATTAGCTAATAACTTAGTTAATTTAAGAACATCGCTTAATTGTTTCACAAGAACAATTATTCAAATTTACTAACCCATAGGTTCATTTTTGGCTTTCTGCTCATAAAACTTATTAAAGATATAAGAATTCGTTATATAAATCGTTTAATAATTTCTTTTGCAAAACTTGATTATAAATATATATAAAAAACTTTTACTTTAAATAATTTATATAAAATAAACTTTAAACTTCGATTCAGCTATAAAAATATATTTTATAACTAAAAGCTTTGTAATGTCCCGTATTTTTGGTGATCAAATATTTAATTTAATTTATTATTTTAAATATTTATTTGGAATTTTAAATGGATTTAGAATATATATATTCGTTGCATAGCGAAATTTGAACGTTAAATATATATAATGTAAAACGAGCTCTAAATGGCGCTGCAGTTCGTAATATTGAATTTTGAACTTTAATTGAATATACAAGATCCGATATAAGTCGGGTTTCTACGAAACAAGAAACGTTGGAATCTTGTTGATGAAAATTTTCATATAAAAGAGAAAAATCCTGATTTTTTGTTATAAATTGTTGGTTATGTCCAAATCAATTTTTAAAATAGTCGTTATGGAAATCATTATTAAAATATAACGTTTATTAATATATTTAAAAGGGAAATTTAAATTGTTTAACTCAAAATTGACGATATTGAGTTGTGTAAATTATATTTGGAATTTTATATATATTCTGTTTGGATATATATGATAAGTAATAATTTATTATGATTAATTGAATTAATTTGGAATTTAAATAATATTTTATTCGATATTATTTGAGTGTTAAAAGTAGCCATTTTTGCAAACAGAGTCCGTTTTCGATGAAATTAGTTTCATTGGAACCATATCATTAAATTATTGTAAGAAAATCAAACTTCGTGGCAAACCGATATCGTATTTGACTTTGGTGGCCAAAAACGTCTCTGTATCTATATAATTATTTAGATTATTTAGACAGGGGTAACTTTTAACGAATAAACGACAGGCCAAACAAACTCCAAATTTAGTGAAACAAGATTCATTGGATCCGTTAAGAAGAGGAGTAGTGAAATGACAAGACCTCAGATTTATTGGATTTTTTCTGTAATTATAGGAACTTTAAACGCTTGGTTTTTCATCGATATTTATAAAGGACTTTTCACAAATGACCTCGGAATTCGAAGAAACCTGTCCCATTGGGTCCGGAATATTTTTTTTATGCTAGGATTAGCTTTGTTGGTCAAAAAAGGAGATCGTATGGTCTCGTTTCAAGCTAATACTTCACCGATAAGTTTGTATATATTAAAATAATAATAATTTCTATACCATCCCCTATATAAACCCACTTTCTTAGTCCAACCCTTGTTTTTCCGCATCTGTGGTCAATTAAATATGTAGCCGCCGTTCTCATATGAATGGCAAAAAACTTCGATGCTTCTTTCCACCGTATCTCATATTTCTTACATCAAAATCAAATACGTCAAAAAGGAAAATCGTTCAACTCCTTGAGATCCGAAATCTGAATGGTGGAGATAGAGTCTTATGAGTTGACGTAGCCGGAATTTATCTCCAGAGGGTCACGGTTTGAAGTCGAATTTGTAGAGTAAGGCGAGATCGAACTGCCTGGGAGTGATGGCGGTGATAGGCGGTGTTAAGGTGCGGTGGAGGGTGGTCTTTAATCAACGAACGATGGAGGGTGGGAGGCACTGCAGTGGCGAGATCGTGATGAAGCACGGTATGGGAGTATCATTGGCAGGCCCATTTTCTTTTATTAGAGGTCTGGACTTTTTCATGGAGGGGACGGTAGGGGTACAAGCAGTTGTTGTAATGGTCATGGAGGATGGTGATGTTGCAGGTTAATATGGAGATGGTGCAGGGGAAATTCAGATGTAGATTTGGGTGTGTTGAGAGAGAGATGAGCAACAGGAAGATTGTTGTGGGAGGAAAGATTGAGAAGACATGGCAGAGTTGAGATAATTATGAAAGATAGAAACTAACTTTTCATTAAAATTCTTCACACCAGTTACATGTAGATGTACCCATATAAATAGGGATGAAAAGCAACAGTTGTACAATCATTATAATTACAATTATAACCCCAGGTTCATTTAAATGTTGATCAGGTCTATTACTGCATATTGATTAGGTTTACTGCTGCATCCCTCATCTCTGATCACCTCCAGTAGATTTTCTGGTTAGCCATTCCCAAAGTTGTCAACTAACTAAGCTTCATTTAGCAACCAATAGCAGATCCAGGGCATAACAGTCATCGAGAAACAATTGAGCAAGGGCGGCTCGTGGTATATTTTGCAGAAGTAATGAGGCAACGGAAGTGAGAAGCAACGGTTTAATTCAGGGAGGAGTGATCGGCCAGTTGATCCAAGGTGGTGCGCACCATCGGTAGAAGTTTGGGAACAGTGTTTCGAAGTTGATGATCACTTGGAGGAGCAGAACGTGGCGCGACAGATCTATTTGCAGTGGAGTGTAGTGCTGGAATTATTCAAAGGAGATGGAAATTTTCGAGTGCCTGGGTCACGAAAAAAGCAGACCAGATTAAAGAAGAAAGCAAATGTATTGGCCTGTATTATATTAACTAGTAAATTAGTAATCATGACCAGGAATTAAACAATTTAGGTTTTAGGGTACCTTAAGTTTAACTACAGGGAACAGAACGAAAGGGTTCCAGCCCGTTTTAACCTAAACCAAAATTTATTTAAAATGTAATTAAGTTAATAGAGTCATTAAGTAATTAATTAGTTCATGATTTAAGTGACTATGGTTTTTTTTTTCTTTAAATGAAATGGTTTAGATCCTAGTGAACGAAGTAAAGGCTTGGGAAAGACACAAAAGAAGGATCAGTGCATTTTTACCTAATGTAATTAAAGAGTTAACCGAAGTAATTAGCTTAGCCATATCAATTAATGAATTTATTTTAATTTGAAATCGTATGACAAAAATGTTAATAACTTTTTTATATATGTACAGAATTTAACCAAACAAGTGATGCCGAGATCGCGGCAATAAACGTAACATCATGGAATGGAACTGGACGTGTCTGGAATCAACTGAGATTTTCAGTTAAATTAGACGCGCGTTTAATTTAACTGAAACGAGCCATTAAAACCTTGAATTAAATCAAGGTGAATTAAACCCACTCAGTACTTCCCACTTATATTTTATATAAGTCAAGTTTTTATTTTGTGTGCTATGGTTGCTAATTGTTGATTGTTTATATATTCATATATTGATTAAATTCCTGAAATTAAACATTGTTTAATTTCAATGAGAAACCAAATCGTTATTTTAATGGTTGGTCCCAATTAAGGTAACTTACCTTGTTGGTCACGTTTATAAAATAAACGTGTTAAACTGTTTGAATTGTTTTGCTAATTGGTTGATGTTAAATAGTTGTTGTTTACTGTTATAGAAATTATCAGTTAAATGGAATTGAATGACCTGATTTGAAATAACATACGGGGAAGAACAGGTTGGAGGGATCCAACAAAATTCCTCAAATATATTTAGTGTTATTTATTTTCATATTATCATTATATGAACTGTTCGGATTGAATGATTGATTTGATTGTTGATCATTGACTAAAATATCAACATTTGTTTTGTTTAAACCAATGGGTGGTATTGGTTGAGTAATTGGCAGTATATGACCTATAAATCAATCATTTTCTAATTATGAATTTTATCGTCAGGCGAATCGATATAAAAGAAGTTATAAAATTTATTTATAACTGAAAAGTAGATTTTTTTAAATCTATTAATTTGAATAAAAGTTGTTAAAGGTAAATAAATAATAATTATTATTATTTAAATTTATAATTAATTATTAATTGATTTTATAAGGTAAATTATGATGTTAATCAGATTTATAAACAAGATAGTAGAAAATTAACCTAACGGTTAAGATTTGGAATAACTGTTTTTAAAGAAACAATTTAAATGGAATTATTTAAATTAATTATATCATTAATTAATTTAAAGAAAGGAGTAATTGGAATCAGTTAACGAAATAACTACGTGTAAAGTGAGAGTGATTATTAATTGGATTGTTTTGAATTAATCTAAAGAAATGGTTTAATGAATATTTTATTTAATTTTTATAAGACTTTAAAAAAAGAAATTTATTATTTAATTTAGTTAATAAAGAAATTTACTACCTCTACAGTAGTTAATCATTAAAGTAAATTATTATTTTAATTAAAAATAATTTAGGAGATTACTTTTATTTGAAATTCATTTAAAAAAGTAATCAATGTGGAAATGAAATTTAATGGAATTATGAAAAGAGTTATGCATGGGTTTTATATTAAAACCCGAGTTTTGAGAACAAAGTTATAAAAGGGATTT
The DNA here is from genome assembly GCA_030737875.1 of Allium sativum. Taxonomy (NCBI): domain Eukaryota; kingdom Viridiplantae; phylum Streptophyta; class Magnoliopsida; order Asparagales; family Amaryllidaceae; genus Allium; species Allium sativum. The sequence continues at coordinate 487,004,690 of CM060909.1, forward strand.
AAGCGAATACGATAGCGGAAATTAAATGTTTACTTAATATTTGAATTAAGAAAAGGAAATTGAAAATCAAAGAGGTTTATAGTAAACCGGAAATTACATAAGCGAAGTTTATACAAAGAGACGAGGTGCTAAAACGTTAATAAAATTAATGTAATTGAATAATGAAATTAAGTGAAATCGGGGAAATTGATATAAGATTTCCAAAGCAAGGAATGGATAAAATGAATTAGAAAAAGTGATGTTAAAAGTGAATCTGGTAAAGGAATGAGTAATAGGATTTTGTTAAAAAATCTGAATTATAAAATGAATTATTTTAAAGAAGTAGAAGTGAAAAGGGTGACGTTCGTTAAGTTATTTCTTTATCAATGAGTTAAGGAGTACTGGGTATATCCGAGAAAGATATTTTCAAAAGTAAGAAGGTTTGATAAAACCATATTTTAAATAAAATAGTAAATGGGAGTTGTTTTGACATTAAAAAATAAATATCAGTTTTTGAATTACAACTCATTTCTATCTTAAGATAAGAATGTTGTTGATCTTGGTCTGAGAGGTAATTAAAATACCCCAATTAGAACTACTTCAAGATTATCTGAGGATGATATTAGTTGTAATGGTAATGAAGTTAGTAATAATTTATTATTTCTATTAGAGAAATAATAATGCAACAATATTGGTGAAGATTTGAGGATATACAATGAGGCTCCAAAGTAAAATGAAATAAATGGGAATTCGTGAACTGTAACGATATGTTCGAGTTAAAGGAAAGTAAAGTGGAAATTTGAAATAGATTTATTCCATAAGTATAAGCGACGAATTTTCTTTTCTAGTAAGGAACAAAAAAGAGAGTTCATAATGTTGTTTTATGAGTAATGAATTGAATTAATTTCCCCAAATATCAAATAATGAAGAATGAGGCAGCAAATGGTTTGGAAGGAGTTAAAAATAAATTGAATATGGTTATAAGATATTTTCTTAGGTATCATAATGAAATGGTTTTGAGAACATAAGTATATTAAAATAAGAAGTAAATACAGTATTTTAACCACCACATATATATTGATTGCTAAACCACAAATCACCGTTTTCGTACTTAAAATCTACTATGTGCGAAGCACGTGTCTCAGTTTTTAATTAACCATTTGTTAATTATTTTTATATAAAAAGGCCAAGTGATGCTGAATACTGAACCAGTGAACTCATTTTATTTCCATGATTGAAAAACTGTTTATTTTGATAGTTAAATAACCGACTGTCAAATCTGGCCAATACGATTGTTGGTACGGAAAGATGAGGATCAAATTTATATTTGAAAACCATTCCGACCAACAAATATGTGGAGATATCAGAAGATGATCAAGATGGAGCATTGAAGACCGTAGATCTTCATAAATGGAAGAACTACTAATAATCTCTGGTTTAGCGGCCGGAGATATACTGTGATTCCGTCGTAGTTGGAATCTACGGGCTGTAAGGACTACTCGCTACTGATCCTTGGGGTGATACCTATATAGGATATGGTAGGAGGGTGCCTTCGGTTCATCCTGTTCCTGAATGACTTTTATGGACAAGTGTCTGACAGAGTATTTCCAAAGGAATAACGTACATTGATTTTCCCAAACATATTTCTGTTGGTGGCGAAGATTGGGGCACTTCTCTTAGCTTAACGCACAGAGTATTTTGTGGGGATCAATTAAATGATATCTAGCGGATCTGACGATGTGACATTCAAAGTGAATGGTGGTCGATGTTCAGAAGAATCAAATATTAATATAATAATGATTAATTAATTAATTAATTTGGACCTCAAGCCTCTTTAATCGGGAAATGGTATAAAATCGGGTAGGTTGCATAGCTATGTGGGTCGCACCCATCAAAGGGGTATATTCATTACCTGATCTGGAGAAATCAAATGCCTTCGGTTGTCCCTTTATATTTATGTATGTATGTTATCGGTTCGGTTGGCTGGTCCCCAACCGTGCTAATGATATATTTGGAACTCTCATGCGAAGTAAGGGGCCGGTCATGTTTAGCCGGGGTTGCAAGATGTACTTGTTGAATCCCCAATGTATTCATCTACAGAGGTACATTGTCAGAAGGTGGTCCCATACCTTGCCATAGTTGGAAATCCATTCTCCAATAAGAGCCCATGGTTTTGATTGTATACTATATATGTAGAGCGTGAGATGCAAGCGTTCTGCTAGATTTATATTTATTTGTATTTAGACATTATTATAATATCAGAGAAGATATTGATTTCAACAACGTTTTGGGTTATTGTAAGGTAAAAACCGTCCTTGTTTATGTGTGGATTTGGTCATACGATTATCCTTTTCTTTCAAAAAGGATTTTGACTTTAAAATCAACTTGTGTGATGCCTATAAACTTAGTGTGTTTTCTCACTCTGGTTCACCAGACTGACCCTTCGTTTGTAATGCTCGAGTTAGATCGAGGTGTACATGTCCAGGTTATCGGATGTTGCGAAGTCCAGAGACGAGCTCGATGTATTCAGACGTATGGTATTATACCATATATGATTGTTATTCCACTATGTGTTGTATATGAGGATAGATTATTATAATTGTCCAGATGTGTGATGTGACTTTGATGATTGTAAGTATATTTTCAAGCTCTCAATAAAGATATACTTCTATATTTATTTTGTTCCGCTGCGATGTGAGATTCTGTTTCTGATGTGTTTCTTCTTCTTCTATCATAATATTTCTTTCTTTCTTATCCCACCCTCTGATTTCTTTCTAATAGCTATCTGCTCTTCTGTATAATTTGAGTTGACATGGGTTGATAAATGTCGGCTTAAACTGTACTAAAAAGTGGGTCGTTACGACTTCGTCAGTTCACTTGACGACAAATCGACGTCTCAAAACGATAGATTTTAGATTATCAACTGTCAATCACTTAATCAATATTGTCTGTTGTTTAAAAATACAAAATTGTTGAATTTATATTCAACAATCAACATCCAATCGACCATCAACATCCAAATAGGATATAACGTTATTTGGAATAAATAGTTTATATACATGAATAATATGAAAACAAATAACATAAATGTTATTTGAGGAAACCGGTTGGAACCCTCCAACCTGTTCTTCCCTGCATTACAACTCATAACATCATTTTACAACAACATATGAAATGAATGTTTCAATCTAATGCATTTAAATGACAAAATATAAATAACATCGATCATCAAGCAATAAGCAACCAATAATCGTCCATAGCATCCAATCATCCAATTTATATTACCAACTATAAATTATAGTTATATGAATTTAACACATCATATAATTTGTAACGACTCGCATTCTACATATCAGAGGATCATAGAATATTTTTTTCATTCACATACGAAGTCGTATGGTCGTGTGACTTTGGGGAACGACTATTGGAGTCATTTCCCATGTTCACAATTTTTGCCGAATTTTAAATGTCCGTTTTACCCTTGGCGAATTATGTTTTGACTATAACTTTTGATTGTTATGGATTTTTGACCTGAGACCACTTCCATTGGACTCGAATGATGGTTTACCTCTCCGTAGAGTGGTCACATTAACAAATGGACTTACCATTTATGACATATGGCTGAAATAAGGTTTGAAGATGGAAAAACAGCTTAAGCGGGATCAATAGGGTAATTAGTGGATGGGCCTATAACCATTTCAGGATTAGGGTTATGAGGAGGCTGAAATGAGTTAGGAAACCATCTCATTTTCATTTTTCCAACCGCCACTTACATCTCTTGAAACCTAGCAATGGCTCCACCTTCTAAACTACCTCCTAATCACTTTCTAATCACATATTAGCCAAATCTACATCAAATTAAGGCGGATTACCATAGAAATCGAGATAGAGCTGCTGGAATATATTGGGAACCATGCCAAATCAGTTAGAGTTTCATATCTAAAATTTATTTGTGGCTAAGGTGAGTGATTTGCTCTTTTATTCACTAATTCCGGATAATTAAGGGTGATTAGTGATAATTAGTGAAATTATGCATCATAAAATACAAAAAAATATATAGAAAATCTAAAATATTATCTTATGACTCTGTTAGAAATTTGGGTTAATTTGGATCAGGTTAGCTAATCCTATTGTTGGATATAGTTAAACATGATTAAGGGGAAAACCATGGGTTTTGGGTACATTTGATCCATATTAACATGTTAAATTATTATTTCGGTGTTTATGGTTGATCCTAAATGTTATTACTACTATTTGGAACGCTTCATGATTGTTTAGCAATGTTAGAATGGTCGAAAACGTCGTTGTATGGTGTAAATAGCTCGCTGGAAAAGTTGCAAGAAATTGGTCAGACCACCCCCTCCCCCAATCGTGAAGCACCCCCCACGAGCCTAGATAGAGACCATGAGCCGATCGTATGGAGGTTGACCACGAGCCGCCACTGCAAGTCACGAACCGGCATTCACAAATGGAGCACCATGACCCGGGTAGGGTCACGACCCGGATGTGAGACTCACGAACTGGAGCATCACCACGAGCCGTGCCAGGGGCGAACTGCGAATCAGACTAGAGCCTTACGAACCGAGGAAGGATCCACGAGCCACCTGCTTATATGAGCCACGAACCGCAATGATAACCAAAACCCGAGATGCAAAGATAGTCCAAATAAGAAGTTAGAACTCAGGATCCAGATGGGAACCAACGAGTTAACTTCATGACTTCGACTTTGTTGCGGGATGTGTGCAAAGGGATTATCGATATCTATAGGTTTAGTTCACCACTAAGAGATGGATTAGTGGTTATGGATCAGCACAATGGGATCATTAAGACTCCCAAGGGAAAGTGACCATAACATGGATATGGATCAGTGCAATGGGGCCATTAAGACTCCCAAGGGCAAGGTGATCGTGGCAAGGGATTAGTGGCTATGGACCAGCACAATTGGGTCATTAGGACCCCAAAGGAAAAATGGTCGTTGCAAAGGATTTGGTGATCAAAGTGGTAGATATCGTATACTTTACGCATTGAGTGAGAGATGTAAGGTTGATTGCTATGTTTGATGTTTGATATCACCATGACATGCACACTTCCACTTTACACTTTATGTTGTGGTACCTTAGAGTACTGTACATCTTGTTGTGCTAACTTTTTGGTTGCAGGTCCAGGTTCAGTTATGATTATTTATACGTGTTATTTTTCTGTTTTTCTGTTATCACTCATACCATACTTTTGTCTAACCTAGAGTTTTATGTCTCTTCTTATTACTCTGGGTGCTCCTAAACGAGCAGGCTAGAGATAGGTTATGCACGAGTAGCTGTCCGGAGATGAGCAGGAGGCATCCACGTACTATTTACATATATTCTCCCTGTGTTGTTGCTGGTCACTCCTTTAGGCTTTAGTAGTGCACCTTTCCTATTTTGCTTAGAGATAGTATTTTGAAGTTGTAATAACGGTATTGGATCATAAGCTGTATTTTTTATTTCCGTTGCTCTGATAGTTATGGTTTAGTTTTTCAGCTTATACTCTATCTCGCCTGTTTTATGTCAAGTTATGTTATAATTATATTTTATTCCATGCACTGTGAGATAACCCATAGGCTCTTTGGTAGTTCATCATTTCAAACCCCTTTCCATTTGACGACCGTCCCGTGCTGGTTGGACATCAGCACAACACATTTCAAGGGAAGTGTCGGCTGGTGCGGGGCAGGCCGTCACACTTGGTATCAGAGCCTAGGTTGCGTAGTTAACCTAGGGAAAGACATCAGGGAGAGATAATATATGTATATGAGAGCGCTTATTTGTGATATTTTGGTTTTCAAAAGCTATATACATACACTATCAGTATATTTAAGGATGAAGTTGCACTACACTGGCACCACTATGGAGATGATTAATCGTTTTCTCTTTACAGATTGAACGATGAGCCGATATACAAGGAGTACGAGTTCAGGGGCCAATAATAGGAATGCCCCTGATATTAGGATGATGTTTACTACCTTCATGAGAGAGATGTTTAGAGATGTTCAGGGTGCACTTCCTTATGCTGCTAACGGCGATGGTGCAGCAGTGCAGGCGCCTAGAGCCGATTTCGCCACGCTTAACAAGGATTATACTAGCCTTGGTGGGAAGTCGTTCCATAGAACGAAATTGACTACGGATGTTTAAGATTGGCTTAATAGTTGTGAGCGCATCTTCGAGGATTTGGGAATCGATGATGCAATGATTAGAAAGTTAGCATCACGTCAACTTCAAGGACGGGCAATGAATTGGTGGAATGTTATTAAACCAGCTACTCCCAAGGATCAAGTTACTTGGAATCAGTTTAAAACTCGCTTTAGTGACAAGTTTATTCCAGCTGCTCAAAAATCAAAATTGGTTAGAAAATTTTTGGAGCTTAAGCAAAATGGTAGGGAAGTCTCAGAATATATTGCTGATTTTGATACCTTATCAAAGTATGGATTATCTCTTATCGATGCTGCCAAGAAGAAGAACGAGAAGTTCATAACTAGCTTAGATGAATACTTGGGGGAAAGACTTATAAACCACATCAATGAGACCTTTGAGTCTATAGTGGGAAAGGCGTTGAGGTCGGAGATCCTTTACCTTAAGTCAAAGGCCGAGGTATCCACAGGGGAGCCAAAGCCGCAGGCAAGCGGTGGGGGCAAGAATAATTCGCAGAATTAGAGGAAACAGAACCAAGTTAAGGATGGTCAGAAGAAGAATAAGAAAGATGTTGAGTGTTATAGCTGTGGCAAGAAGGGCCACTATGCCATAGATTGTCGAGCAAAGGCAGCGGACAGGAAGTGCTTCAATTGCATCCAGGTGGGACATCACAAGGATAAATGTCCACAACCCCCTAAAGAGAAGCAAATTGTGAAAGCATATGCTATCAATGTTGTTCCTTCTTCATCGAATACCCCAATTGTAGCGGAGAAGGGAAAGAGTGTCGTTATCCAAGGTACGCTTTCTATTTATGATGTTCCTATTCGAGTATTGTTTGATACCGGGGCTTTTCATTCCTTCATATCTAGTGACCTGGTAGATAGGTTGGGATTGGAACCCGAGATTGTCGATAGACCTTTAGTTATGACGAACCCGATCGGTAGTTCGACTAGCATTAGTATATAGATTTAAAAAATTTCTGAATCAATATGTGAGCATGGTGAAGTAAAACGTGTTTTGACAGTTTCAATCAATTTGGATCGACCAGAAAATGGCCATTTTTCAGAAGGTCTCCAAATTTGACGAAATTAGTTTTGTTAAAAAGGTATCGTCAATACGAAGCTAGAAAATATTTTTTGGGAATTTTTAGAGTCCGTAGGTGGCCCCAGTAATTGAAATGTGCATTCAAATTCAATATATAGATTTATATTTTGATTTTGACGGAAACCGATCGAAACAGCCAAACTGGCTTACAATACATATCCCATTGCGTTCGGAATGGGAATAATTAGCTATGGGTGACAGTCGGTGGGTTTCCTTTGGAGGCCGAAATAAGAAGTTACTTTTTGAGAATTAAAACAATTTAAAATTATTAAATATATATATATATATATTATTATAGGGTCAACCATTGCTTTCTCTCTCCCTCACTTCTTTCACACGTCGCTCAGAGACAAAAGAAGAAAAAACCTCTCTCGAACGCTCTTCAGCCGACGCCGCCCGTCACCCTCTGCACCACCGTCGCTCGCGACGATCCTCCTCTCCGCCTCTATCTCCGATCTTCTCCCTCCTCTGATGTGAACCGCACCCCAAAGCTTTATCGCCCCAAACCCTAGCTCGAGCCACCCCCCGATCTTGCCGTGCCTCCAGCCCTAGCGGCAACCGCCGATTGCTGCTACCCCCTGGCGCAGTGAATTCTCTTCCCCCCTGCTGTAAGTTTCTAGCCCCTTTGATTTTTATTGTTGTTTATAAACACTAGTTTTTGTTTATAAAATAAAAGAGACAAAATTTGTTACTGTAATATAGAGAGATTATAATTTTATTTTGAAGAAAGACTATAATTTTATTTAAAGAAAGATTATATTTATATAATAGGAAAAGTTTACATTTTTAAATATAAAAAGATTTGATTTTTAAATAAAGAAAAGTTTATATTTTTATTAATGTAAAGATTAATTTTTTTATGAAGCTAGTGAAGTAAAAATATACGATTTTTAAGTATGTAAAAATATAATTTTTAGAAGCTAAAAATTTGATTTATATATATATGATGTTAGTAATATAAACATATGGTTTTTAGATAAGTAAAAATATAATTTTTATTATGTAGAAGCTATATGCATATAATTTTTATATGAGTAGCAAATTAAAAATAGAATTTTTATATAATAGGAAATATAAAATATGATTTTTATTGTATATATGTTGAAATAAAAATGTGATTTTTATTGCGTCGAAATAAAAATTCATTCTTTATATAAAAAATAGAAATATATAAATATAATTTTTATATAGAAAGGAGCGTTGAAAATATATGAAGTAGAAATTAAAATATGATTTTTATTTATTGGAATGAAGCGATAAAAATGTGATTTTTTATCTATGAACAACGTGAAGAAGATTGCGTTGGAATTTCAAATAGAATCCAAACCATCATCCGTTAAAGAACGGTGGAGTGGAACCCAAAGGTGAGAACTTCTCACTTTTATTTTATTTTCTAGTTGAAATATATACAAAGATGCAGACGGTGCTTTACGACACCCGTCGTCCACAGACCATGGATGACTTGTTTGTTTGATTGATGTGTTATGAAAATTGATTTTTGTGATGTGGAATGATGACGTTGTTTGGCAACGACCTCTGTGTGTAGAATCATGCTCGGGGGCCGACGATTTAGCATGACTTCTGACGGATGAATTAGATCTTTTGATTCGACAAGGTTTAAACAATTTCTTGATCGTCACGAATACTCCTTCCATAGAACTTGGCCTGACTAGCTCCCGAGGAAGCAATGCAACAATTGGATTAAACCTTTTCAAGGACAAATGACATTCCAGAAAGATTTAGCTCAACACATTCAAAGCACATCTCATCTGCGATAAGATGTACTTTGGAGGGAAAAATGTTTGTGACCAGGCTACCCAAAGCAAAGATCATGTTGACACACTTTTTGGCAAATGCTATCACATATGGAATCTTTGGATAATATCACTCTCCGGCATTGGAAGCATCGTCAGAAGACACATGGCAGTTTGTTCAAAATCACAACATTAGTATAAACTAGCCAGAAACTCCTATCAAACGACCTCATTTGGATATAAACACATCAAATACTTGTAGCCCTCTGAATTAGCTTCAAGTAGGGCTTTCGTTTGGTACAATCGACCTTACGGTTTGAAAGATACGTCTGTTTCCGTGAACGCATGCAGAAATATGGAAAACCTGCATTTTGAAATTTTTGAAGATCAGATCGTGACCACCCTCTGGGGTCGGATCGTGACCACCCCCTAGGGTCGGATCATGACCACCCCTTGGGGTCGGATCGTGACCACCCCCTGGGGTCGGATCGTGACCATGACCCGACCTGACCATCACCATCACGACCATCACCAGCTCACCACTCCGGCTCACGAACCATGACCACGAACCGCGACCAGGACTCGCTACTACACATGTAGATTTTGACATATTCTCAAGGCTATGGTCGCTCCTACTTTCCCGGATCAGGTGCCACGTGTCCTACAACGACCCCGTCATCATATGAGCTCTCCTACAGCTATAAATACACCCCTAGAGGGCATTTTCAAGGGAATTTTTGGCATCTCCTTGTTTATGGCTGCCATGACCAACATTTCTCCATGAATAACCACCATCTTCTCCAATAGAATCAATGGATTCAGAGAGAATTATCCATTGAATTCAAGTGATTGAGAGAAAATATTCATTGTAGTTATAACCTATGAGTGAAATGAGAAAATATGAAGTGGTGTAGGCTCGTTAACGCCGAACCACTATAAAAATGTTGTTGTCTTGCTTTTTTCTCCATTTTTCAGTTATTTCTTCATATCCTATGCTCGAAATACAACAATTTGGGTGTTAGGACCATTTTTTGGTCTAACACTTATCCCCCTACCTTTAACAGCAATTATGATCACATATTTGTATTGAAGCGATGTTTGCATGTCCATATCTTTTCAGAAGCATACAATCATTTGTTAAGACTAATATATTATTGCATGCAATATGTGTCATGCCGCCACATTTCATTGAGATATTATTCATGTGTGTTAATCTAAAATTTTATGATTTAAAACCATATCTGTATTATTAGATATACAACCACTTGTTAAAACTGTACTTAAATTTGTCCACTTAAATTTTAAATCCAAACTCACTCACATGACGACCTATTAGAGATTAAATATGTACTTCAATTATTTTTAACACTAGTAATTTATAAAATGGAAATTTTCATATTACTTAGTTTTATTTATACAACCATTTGTTAAGACTTGAGTTGTATATTCACACAAATCTTATTTAAGTTCTCTTACATTATTTATTTTATCAGATTAAATATAAGCTTAGAATAAAATTTAAAATTTAAAATAATTATAATTACAACTTGTCTAAAGAGTATTCTATTTTCACAATCCTTATAAATTCAAATAAATTATTATTTCAAATTATCAGTTTTCAAGTCTATTTGTATAAATTTCTTAATATAAGATTTATAAGTTAACAAATGTATATAATTCAATACGATTTCCTTTAACCTAATGTTTATAAATTCATAAAGCTATAACTCATTCAAATTTCCTTTGAAATGCTTATTTTATTCAAGGTTTCAATTTATTGATAAGGAATTTTATAATATAGGGACATCAAATTACAAAGTTTAAACTGCATAGCCAAGTTTTACTTACATAAGTAATAAGCCAAATGTTACTGTTTTATTATTTATTCCCTAAATGCTTAATACTATAATTATTTATTCATTCAAGTTTTAATTTAAATTCTCAAACATTGCTTATTACGTTGGATTCAAGTTTGGTTTGGATATATATATATATATATATATATATATATATATATATATATATATATATATATATATATATATATATAAACTAGAAGTAGACTTAACGGATGAATATAATCGATAAGGAATTTCCAAAGGGCAGAGACTCAAATTTAAATAAGTTAGAGAAGAATTTAGTAGTTCAAAAGTATCGATTCTAAATTTCTAAGACGAATTTTAAACTATGATAGAGACTCAGATTCAGGAAATACTAACCTAAGAGAAATCTAACTAAGGAAATGAATTCAAGGAATGAATTTTAAAACAAGGCAGAATCATGTGCAGACTACAAGTGGATCACAAAATAAAAATATACCAGGTTATTAAATGATCACACAAAATAAAAATAGTTACTAAATGATAACACACACAAAAACAGGAAGGTGCTCCACAAAATAAAAATGATTAATGATAATTTAAGTATACCAGGTTAACTGGAAACTGAGAATAAGCACCTGAACCGGTGTCTACAGGTATCAAATAAGATTCTTCGGATGGCACACAAAGCCGCCAACTCCAACTTCTTCAAAGGTCGTAGCAAGAGGATGGTTTTGCTTGGTTGTGCTTTCATGTGGCAGCAGTATGTTGTCCACAACCAACTTCTCATACGTTGGCGGTACGACTTTTCCATGAATAATTGAACCCATCAAACCTCTGCATATTGTACCTGTCGCAATAACCTCCAGATTAAAGTTTAAGATTTCACACTTCAAACTTACCAAATCGGAAGAATTATGTGGATTGGCAATGACTTTTCTGGCTGTCTTTCATTCGAAGCATCGTGACATGCATTACTTCCTCCTTCATTCAAAGCATTGTCTGGTATTTGCTTCTCATATTTTCCCTTAATCAATTCCACTAAAGACAACAATGCACCCTCTACATTGGTCATCCGATCTTCCATGTTTTGTGCAGTTTTAATTTGTTTGCATGCAATATTAGAGGCCTTAACTTGGGTCCTTGATATCTTGGTTCAAATACTACGAGTTCGGCCTCTTTTATCCTTTCCAAAAACTTGTGAAAGTATGTCTTCATCCATCGGCAACTCCTCTTCCTCACCGTCTTGCATTGCTTCCTTTGCGTTCGCAATTTTATCCTAATCATGAAGCTTAAATATATAAATTGAAATAGTGAATAATTCAAATAAGAAATTATTTAGCTAACTTGTAAAGTATGGAGAAGTGGAATCGGATATGCTTCCATCCTTTTTTGTATGAGTTTTCTCTCATACTTCACGACGTGTTATTTCTTTTTTCGGATTTACAATAGCCTGCAATAAAACATGGAACAAAATCACAGCAATGATCCAGGAATATGACGAGAACATTAAACAGGAAACATTCATGATATATATCTTGTAGCTTATTGTCAGTAAAATTATTGTTAAGTTCATTTGCTTGAGAATTCATGGTATGTTTAAGTTGGGACTGCATAGCATAACCTGATTTATTAGCACTAGGTTGATTTTGATTTTTGTAATTCTGCATGTTAGACGAATTATTCTGCATGAAATTAACGTTATGATCCACCTACATGTTATTGTTCTAGGTTGACTTAGGAGCCTTTTTTGTGAAATGACAGGCATTTTTCACATGACCAAAGCACTTAAAATAATTACATCCCGCAACCAACTTTTTAATCATCATCAATTTTTAATCATAAAAATATGGATCATTAGCTAGTATAGCATCGCAATCTGATTGATTATAGAAGTCAGCTATAAAGAAGCATTGTCTTTAGAGTAAGTTCACTAGTCTTCGGTTGGTTTCCAAAACATGTTAATGAAGGCCTTTTATAATAAGGGTAATATAGTTTAGGACCCATAACTTAAAAGGCAATCACATGCTTCAATGTTTCCCTAGTTGTTGATCCAATCTGAGAATTCATTTTAACACATCTCAGGCCTTGGTTGCAAGTTCAGGAGATGAATTTGCACAGACCAAACATAAGCATATATTAATTAACGTTTTATTTATTTAAAAACCGCATTGTAATTACATGGCACTACATTTTAGTACTACAAGTTTGAGATAATATCTTCATACCACTAATCAGTATATGTTCGAATCATGATATGCAAGTTTTTAATTTATGACAGATCATCGCATCAAAGTCGAAGCACGTAATGAAAATCAATAGCTTTATAATTTACTAATTAAATGTATTTCTTTTTTATATCACCATGTAGCCATTAGATAATCCGTGTACTTGAATTCCTAAACAACCACAAACATAAAAGCTGTACAAAGAAATCTGATTGCTTATGGGAAAGCTGTACAAAGAAATCTGACAATTATTTATTATTACAGATATTGAAAAGGTCACGTAAATGAAATATTGGTGCTTAGACTTTAAATGCACATGTAATACATCCTTAAAATAACGTCCATATTAAAGAACTAACCAATATATAGTTCAACCCTGCCCTAAACTTCCAGTGCTATGAATGCTGAAACAACCCGGTTTCACACTTGTATTTTGTAGTGGCTTTTTGAATACACGCCACTGAATATTATTTGTGAATGAGTTTTCCAGATTTTTTTCACTTAGTTTTTTTTGGGATATCATTTTAACAGTGGACCAGTACGTTAAACTTTTTACTGATCTTAATTAGATAATTGGTTTTTGTTATTTTCGATTTGAATAATGCTGATGTATGCAAGGAACATACAAGATTTCCAAAGCAATGCCAAGATAGCATGACACAGTGGTAATAAGGTGTGTATGTACTGAAATTGAAAAACATACCATATCATGTTGTACGACAACATGACTTGTTCGACCAGTGTGGTGGCCATAGCTATATCCTGATCTGGGTTGATTTTTTTTTTGCCTAGCTCTCTTCGCTCGCTCACACCGGGTTTCTCTTCGTTCTTCAAAAATCCCTCCCACTCATGTTGAGATATTAGTGGGCGGACAATTTTTCAACCTTTCATCGTAATTGTTGAATTTGTCATAGTATTTTGTCCTGAACTCACTCTTATGTCCCCTAAAAGACTCACACATTTTTTTGAAATAAAATTCTTTTGTATTTGCATCAAGTTCAAAATGTTTCTGAAAAAATTACAAATTATTTACTAAAAAGGGCATTGTAATAAAAAAAATACTTACATTGTGATAAATATACTTACCAACAATGCAACCCACACGTCATTTTTAATTTTTGGCAGTACTTTATCCCAGCTTTCGTAGGATCGGCACATGCATCCGCACAAGTAGTTTACCAATGCGGCTGCCTATTTTTCCCACATTTTTGAATTGGGAACTCCATATGCATTTATGTCAACCTTCTCGGGTTATGTTGTTGATGATGCGTAGACTGGGTTGGAGCTTCTCGGGATTCTGACATTCTTTATTCGAACAATTGGTAATCTGCACATATAAATAAGGAGTTAGCACAACAGTTAACTTGAATGCATAACAGATCACAGATGTAAACTGTACATAAACTTATAAGAGTTAGCACATGACTTGTCTCAATCAAAATCAATATAAAACCATTAACATAAAATCTATGTTATTAAACAAGTGATATAATTTTACAGTGCACAAAGAAGAACAACATGGTAAGCAGAAGAACAGAAAAATATTATAAACATATGAAATATAGTTTGGGTGAGATATATCAACCTGTAACTTATTTACACACGCATTATTCTGCTTGGTTAGATCATAGAAGTAAACGTTGGACTCCTCGCTACCGGAGACTTGAAAGTCAATAAATCAGAAAGTCAGCATCCGGACTAAAATATGCAGCCTTTCTGGACAGTATAAATATGGTAAGATATATATTATATTGTAAATGCAAGGAATGCTTTGATGATAAAGGGTATCATAATCCCACATCTAAACATGAATACAATAATTCACTGTGCTGAATATCAATGTATGCGCAATCAATAAACATATAAAAAGTTGAAGATAATAAAAATTTCATGTATGAAAGAACTCAAGATTGAAGATCTGAATGTAAGAAAATATCAATTTCATGTACGAAAGAACTCAAGATTCAAGACCTGAATCGTATTTTTAACTTCATTTTATCGCATATTACTAGAAACACCATGACAAAAAAAATTGCTAAAATTTTCTAAAATGCCCCTGGATTGTAAAAATAAAAATTTTATCAAAGATTTATTGTTTTGATCAGGAGAGAATGTCATTAATAGCCCAGTCTACTCATGCAAGGTTTTATAATTTTATTGATGTACTGTTACACGATGAATGGGGTCAAAACACAAATTTATTCCATGGATGGAAAATGATGACAATATACGAATGAATTGCATTGTATTACACCCATGATGGTCTCCATACTTAAAACGTGGTTAATTGAGACTTCTAATTCCAGTGTCTTGTAGGGTAGATGGTAAATAGTTGGACGCATATTAGTAGATTACATCTAACCATTATAAAAACTTAAACAAAGCTACCCCTCTGATGAATGCTAATGCATTGAAAAGTAAATGTCAAAAGTAAATAAAAGATTAAATATGAATTCACCGCCTGAGAAAAAAAAACATATAACGTATCAGAAAGACCAATAAGTTTTTGTGCCTAAGACAATTGGAAATGCCCGTATTTTTTTTGAAACCACGTGAAGGTTACAAATAGACGACTCTTCAAAGTATCACTCTCAGGATAAAAGGATAAAAGGATAAAACTTCAAAAAGCTTCCTTTGAATAGTATTTTAAATGACAGCTTTTTAACAATCCCCAACAGGAGCACAAAAATTTTATGGTTGAGTAACTGTTCAGTTTACTGAAAAAGTTAATAATGAATGAGGAAAGTTTAATGACACACACCCTTGGAGAACCTGTCCACTTGCTGCCTTAACCAAGCTGGAAACAATCTCTCGGATGGGTTTGGTTACATATACTGGTTTCACTTGCAAATAAATACAAGAAAATAGCATTAGAAAATATATCTTTCATAAAGAAAATGGGCATTACTTGTGGATTATGTCAACAACTGGCATATGACTGATGGCTATAAAGGTCAAGTAGTTTATGTTCTGTCGGATTCGGCATGGGTACTGATATTGAAAAAATAATTATTAAAATCAGAAGAGTCTCCCAAAGTTTGAAGGACTGGAATAAAACAAGGCAAATGGACATCATAACTTTATCTGCTTTGGAGGTTTCAGGTACAATGATAAGTTACGTGAAGCAGATAACCATCCTGAAGATGTTTTACTGTATGAGGGTAATTTATTACTAAATGAGGAATTCTTAAATGCAGGAATTTACTTTACAAGAAATGCATGCTGAGTATATGCAAAATCTACGACAGTCCGATTAGCTTACTAAAGGAGATTTAAACTAAAGAATTTTTAAATTAAAATACCCAAGAGAACAAAGAAGAGACAATTTTCAAATTTATGTGATGACAGAGGGAAATTGATAAATGATGCATCAGAAATACAATAATAAGTAGCGTGCAATGCAATCAGAGATTTACACAATAGGGACGTACACTAATTACAAGATCAGAGGTTATTAATTCCGCATAACATATTAATGAACTATACTAAGGATGAAAAGTCACCCAGTCAAGATGGCTTCACACCAATGTTCTATAAAATTCATTGGGACTTGATCAAAGATTAATAAACTGTTGCTATCAATTATTTACATATTACAGCTCAGATTCCTGAGATTTTAAAACATGCTTTTATTAAACTAGTTTTAAAAAAAGATAAGCTTTCACAAATATTTGACTACAGGATATAGCCAGTTGCAATGTTTTCTACAAAATATCAGCCAAATTTATTTGTAATAACTAATAAGCACAAGATTCCAATGCTTTTTTAATATTAAAAGCTCAATCTGCATTTATTCCTAGAGAAAATATTGTAGAAAATATTTTATTGGCTCACCAGGGAATAAGAAATTTTAATATAAAAAGGCATTAAGAAGTTTCGTATTAAGGTTGATTTGCACAAAGCATATAATAAACTAAAGAGACAGCTCATATGTCATATGCTTGAGAGAATGCAATTTCCATCTCAGTTTATGCACCTGATAGAGAAATGTATATCATCTCCAACTTTTTATATACTTGTCAATGGGATATTATATGGATGCTTTTAATCATATATATGGGTATAGGACAAGGGCATCCTTTATCCCCTATGTATTCTTCATTGCCATGGAATATCTATCTCTAGTCTCTACAATTAGAATATGCTATAAGAAATAAAAAAAAATTACGTACCCTTATAAATAATACACAGCTATGTATCTCACACTTGTAATTTGTTGAAGACATAATGTTATTTTCTTTAGCTAACGAGAAGAGTTTTAAAAAAATCAAGCAAATTATTAAACACGTGTAAAATTGCAGGATTTCACATCAATCCGCTGAAAACCATGATATATTTTAGTTCAAGATTTCAAAACTAGAATTATATTCTAAGTATTATTCAAATACAAGAGTCACAACTTATACCAGTTAAGTATCTTTGAGTGCCTTTATCATCAGATTATCGCAAGTAGTTAATTATGAAGGTCAATGCTTCCACTATGGTTAATTCAAGAAACTTATCAATTACTAATGCCCCTATTACGCATAAGTGAAAAATAGCAAGTGAAAATTAACAATTCAAGTTAAAAATAGCAAGTAGAATTCAACATTTTTTACACATAATTTCTAGTCACTTCATACATCAAAGAAATGCTTCCACTCAATTCCCGTAAGAAATTCATTTAATATCAACAAACACATTTTGTAAGGTCTTCTAACTTCTCATTTTCTTCAAAAGTTGATTGGTAAATAGTAGGAAACTCAATGTCATCCACATTACAAGTCAACCGTTTTGGTGTGTGTAAAACCACAAACCATCCGTCATGTTTAAATCTTTCGAGTAGAACACTTGAGTCGCTTCCGATGCAAGAATAAACGACTCATCGTTCACTCTATCTTTACTCTTCTATTTTCCTAAGTTAACCATGATCAAGTTTGAAATAGGAACAATCTTGCAACCAATGACCTTGTCTTTAACCTTTACCCAATCACAATAGTAAACTATTTGTTTAAAGTCAATGTAATCCAGCTCAATTAATTGTTGAATAACTCCGTAATACTTGGTTTCTGCTTCCTTGTAATTTTTGTCCTTCCCGCTCGCTCTAAATTTGGTAATTGCTCTTATACATACACCACTGTCTTGTGTTAGCAACCGCTCTTCGTAACTTTTCAGGGAAAATCTAAATCCGTTTACTTGGTACTTCACATAACTGCGTGCCTTGAACATCGGCCCATTCTCCAGCTGCCAAAGAGTTGGATCAACATCGTCAATCCTCACCAACTAAAAAAAAAGTTAATATGTGGGAAGTATGGTCATGAAGAAGTAAGATCAATTAAATTCACGTGAAATATTTAATACGATGTTATATTAACCTCGTCGCGTAACCATAGAGTAAAACTTTGACAAGTTTCTGTAGGAATAACTCCACAACGAGATTGTAATTTAATATTTTTCACATAGATTTCATACCTCCTACAACACATAAATTTTAAAACGTATAAGTAAATTGATTTATGCTAATAGAAATTCAAGACAAATTCTTAAACTTACTTCTCCCATTCTTCCAACCCATCGTGCTTACTAAAGACCCATCTACGAACTTGTTCATACTGCACTTGAGTTAAAATTATATCTTTACCATTATCTACAGGCATCTCACTATCAAACTCATCATCATTGTCTAAAAACAACTCACGGATATGTTTATGAGTGTCGTCGCCTCCCTTCGCCATATACTCCATGAAATAAAGGCTATATCCTTGAACAATATATTCTTCCGCAATACACACTTCAATATATCTTTTGTTGCGAACATGTTTTTTATATATTTCCATCAACCTATGAAAAATATAAATTATAAATAATCAATAGTTGTTTAAATCGAACGATGGTGAATAAAAGTGAAATTAGTAATTTATCGTTCAAAAGGATACATCCAGCTGTATCCAACAGGACCGCAAGTCAATGCTTCATCGGCTAAATTGACCATAAGATGGATGCTGATATCGAAAAATGCAGGTGGAAAATGTTTCTCAAGCACACAAATAGCATCTACCAAACTAGCCTTTGCTTTTAATAGGTGTTCCCTATTTATCACCTTTGAGCATTAAATGTAAAAGAATAGACTAATGTGATGTATAGCATTACGTAAGTCCTTATGTTGCGGATAACAATGCTGAAGCAGTTCATGAAGTAATAGTTGCATTATGACATGATAATCATGTGATTTCATATTTATCAGTTCAACTGGATTAATGCTCACATTATTATGGAAGTTTGAAGAGAATTTGCTAGGTACTTTCAAGTTTCTCAAAATGTTGCAAAATCGTAACTTTTCTTCCATGTTTAAGGTGAAAGTAGCTTTTGGCATAGTTGTTTTATTTGTTTCAGGATCTTCCATCACCCATAATTTCTGTTTTATACCCATTGTTTTTCAAATCCTTCCATGCATTGATGTCATCTTTTGATTTGTCTTTACGACCTAAAATTGTGCTAATGAGATGTTCAGTGACATTCTTTTCTGTATGCATAACATCAATATTATATCGGACCAAATTTGTTTTCCAATACGGCAAATCATAGAGGATGGACCTCCTGTACCATGCAGGAACATTTTCATATTCTTCTTCTTCGACTTTCTTTTTTCATTTTCGACCAATTTCAGGTTTATCTTTACCAACTTTCAACTTGAGATTCTCTACCTTCTCTTCAACTTGATAACCATTCAGTGCCCTTGGAGGACGACGATGCTCTAGTTTATTATTGAAATTTGATTTTTCATCACGAAACTTGTGTTTGGAAGGAAGGAACCTTTGATAATCCATGTAACACATCTTCTTACTAGCAGAAAGATAATAAGAACATGTTTGTTCTCCACGTGTAGGACATGCAAAATAGTCATGAGTTGTACACCCCGATAATGTCCCAAATGCAGGATGATCGTGAACTGCCCACAACACCCTAGCTCTCATTGTGATGTAACAACCCAGAAAATTAGAACCAATTTAAATTTTTTATTTTGGCAATTTTAATGAATTTTGAATATTTAAAATGATTATTTTTATTAATAACGACGAGAAATTTATTTTGAATAGAATTAGAATGAATATATTTATTTGAATCGACATTAGAATAATAAATATTTATTTTAATTATAAAAGGAATCGGAAATGGCGCGGTAGTTTGAAAATTCGATTTCAAATTTCAAATGAATGTACAGGATTCAAAATAAACTGGATTTTAGCGAAACCAAAAATATTAGAATCTAAGTGAAAATATCTTTCCAACGAATCCTAAAAATTGAAATTACATAACGGGGATAAAAGGTTATTCCCAGTTGAAAATTCAGAATAGTTGCTATGGAAAATATAGCCCGTAAAAATGGAAATTTTGCAAACGACCTCCGTTTTTGACGAAACCACTTTTGTTGGATCCGGGATGTCAACTTATTGCTAGATTCCAAAATTCATAATTTTTGAAATAAATATGTGAGCGTGGCGAAGTAAAACGTGTTTTGATAGTTTCAGTCAATTTGGATCGACCGGAAAATGGCCATTTTTCAAACGGTCTTATAATTTGATGAAATTAGTTTTGTTAGGACCATATCGTCAATACAAAGCTAGAAATAATTTTTCTGGAATTTTTGGGGTTCGGATGTGGCCCTAGTAAATGGAAATGTGCATTCAAATTCAATATATAGATTTATATTTTGATTTTGACGGAAACCGATCGAAACAGCCGAACTGGCTTATGATACATATCCCATTGTGTTTGGAATGGGGGTAATTAGTTAGGACAATAGGCGGTGGGTCTCATTTAGAGATCAAAATTTAAAGTTACTTTTTGGAATTCAATTAATTAAATAATAATATAAAATGGGCAAAGCCCTTATCTTCCCATGACCGGTCAAACACCCCCTCATGTTCTCTCCCTCTTCTCTCTCTTCTAAACCGATTAGATAGATTTCAAATAAAAAAGGGAAGACACCATCGCGCGACAGCCCCAGACGCGCCGCCCACCGCGCCGTCGGCGTCCAAGGTCGTGCCACCCCCTCACTTCCACTGCTCTCTCTCCGCCGATCTCCCCTTTCCAACCGAAATCCCCCCCCCCCCCGGTTCCTGAAAACCCTAGCGCCCCCCTTCTTCTTGAAACCACGACCCCCTCCGATGTCTTCCGCCCTCCTCCGATTTGCTGAAAAAATGTAAGTCTTTATTTTTCTTTATTCATTTTTATTTTATCCTTCTCTTTTTAGTTGTTTATTTTATAAATAAAATAAGGGAATTAGTTTATAAGAAAAAGATACAGGATTTTAAATTATTTTTAAATAAAGATTATATTTTTAATAGAGAAAAGTTTATATTTTTATGAACATGAAAGGTTTGATTTTTATAAATATGAAAAGTTTGATTTTTATAAAACATAAAAATTCGATTTCTATTGTGTGCAAAGCGAGATAAAAAAAATTATTAGATTTTTATTTATGTGAAGGGCAAATACAGATCGGCTTTTTATTGTTTGAATGGTATAGTAAAGATGTGATTTTTACATCGAAAGTGAACAAACAAAAATGTGATTTTTATTTTAAAGGTAGCGGAATAAAAATATGATTTTTATATTATAGAGATAATAAAAATATGTTTTTTATATAACAGAGATAATCAAAATATGATTTTTATATATGTATCGAAATAAAAATCTGAATTTTATTATATATATAGTGAAGTAAAAATGTGATTTTTAATGTATGACCATCAGATTAAAAATATGATTTTTACTATGGAAAGCGGGGAAAAGATCGCGTTGGAATTTCTGGAAAATCCAAACCATTCAGAAGGAAAGAATGGCGGAGTGGAATCCTCGGTGAGAACTTCTCACTTTAATTTTATTTCTAGTTAAAATATATACTAGGATGCAGACAGTGCTTAGCAGCACCCGACACCCGTCGTCCACAGACCATGGATGACTTGTTTATTTGATTGAACTGTTGCGAAAATGATTGTGTGATGTGGAATGGAATAAATATTTTATAGTTAAAAATATAATTTTTAACAGGTATATGAATAAAATAAATATTCATAAACAAATCAGACGATTTGTTTATGTACACACATTTGACTGATATTGATTGGGACGATAAATTTTACACATCGCCCAACTGCACAAATAAAATAAATTATTTGTTGATTGAAACCCCACACGGGTATTGGGATGATATATGACATACACTAGTCCCAATAATTAGCTATATGTCGATCGATTGATTGACAAGTTGTGTAAGCCTTAAATATTTATATTTGATGCTTATGCAGTGTAGAATGCACTTTGGATGATGGTTAGCTATGTTTGATAGTTGTTGTGTACATGTGTGTATGAAATCCATATAGATCACATTATATGGTAATTGGCTGTGTGTGATTCTTGTTCAGAAAGAAAGAATAATTTAAAATAACGCATATTTTAAAATAATGAATATTTTAAAACAATATTCAGTAAAAGAATCAAAATAAGATTTTGATGTCCGTTTTGGGATAAACACGAAAATATTTAAATATATAAAGCCGTGTTGATTAGATTAACGCCATTTTGATGTGAACGATATTTAAATCGATTTTATTTATTTTTATAATGAATATCGAAAAGGAATTGATTTCAAAATCTAATGTTTTGAAAATACTATCATTTATATATCGATGATATGGAATATTCAATTTTGATTTGAAATTGAATATGAAGTTGAAATCTTTTGAAAATGAATATAAAACGATTTATAAATTACGTTTTAAATGAAAATCGACGAAATATATATATATAATGGCCTAAATAGAACGCGCCACGCCGCGGTAGTTCGCGAATTTCGACCACTGACTTCGAACGGATATTACGGGAGATCCGTCCGTCGGATTCTCCTAAAACTGGAACCATTAGGTTCGTATCGAAAAGATTTTTCTAACGAATACAAGAAATTAGAAATCTAACGGTTGGATTGGGATTTATGGCCAAATCAAATTTGGAAAAGGTCGTTGTAAGTGCAGTTCGATGGCCGTTCATGGAAATCGACTGTACGGGCCTTGATAAAATTATTAAAAATATCAGTAATTTGTGTAAAATCAAAATAAATGATTTGTAAAGATTTGGGATGAAAAATCCCATATTTGAAAAGATAAAAATATATTTTTATCAAAATGAACTAGCAATGAACTAGAATTATAATCCAATTTTTTTAAATAATTAAATTGGATTTGAAATGGTTTAAAAATAACCAGAATTTCCAATATATGAATTGGAATGGATCGAAATCGAAACTTTACATGTGGAATATTTCGATATTGGGTTTCGTGATTATACATATATTGTGGAGGAATTTGGAAGATATATATATCGTTATTCCAATACGATATTTGTTGATTTCAAAATTCGACATTGTATATAAGCCGATATATTTTCTATTCAGAGCCTTATATTTAATATCGAATTGGATTTTGGGTTTGTCGTGAATGGTATCTTTAATAATACTATTCTTAAACCCAATGGAGATAAGAAAGTTAGAAACTGACTGGAAATTAGCTAAGTTGAATGGTTTCCTGGTTATTGATCTGATGTTGGTTTCGGCCTTCGAGGTTAATACTTAGGGAATCGTTCTCTTGCTAATTTACGATTAGAGACTGATGGGATTTTGGGTTTGTTGTGAACTGTGTCTTTAACGACATTCGTTCTTTAAACCGCTTTACTGTGAAATGTGATTTGGAATTTATAAATCTTTTTATTAAGATTTAATGGGAATTTTCCAAAGTAAAGTTTTCAAATTTAATACATTGAATTGGAATTGAATGGAATTCGATTGATAATAATCGAAGTGAACTTCTGTGGAGGAAGGCTGTTAATACATATGGAATTTAAAAGGCTTTGCCGTTATTCCATTTATATTATTGGTCGGATACAGAAATCGATATCGATTATATATTGATTTGTTTTACCGTGAAGATTCCATAATTAATGGAATGTGATTTGGGTTTATCGTGAGCGGTGTTTTAAAATAACACTTGTTCTTTAACCCGATTAACAATGGAATGAGATTTTGGGTTGTCGTGAATGGTATCTTTAATAATATTGTTCTTAGACCCAATGGAGTTAAGAAAATCAGAAACTAACTGGAGATTAGTTAAGTTGAATGGTTTCTTGGGTATTGATCTGATGTTGGTTTCGACCTTCAGGTTAATACTTAGGGAATTGTTCACTTACTAATTTACGGTTAGAGGCTGATGGAATGGAATGTGATTTTAGGTTTATCGTGAACTGTGTTTTAAATGACATTAGTTCTTTAACCCAGTTAAAGACAGGATATGATTTCCCAAGTTAAATCATCATTAATATTGATTTTTGGGAAGATTAAAACCAAGTGGAGTTTTATTGAATCTTTAATTAGATTGAAATGATATCCAAAGGAAGATTAAAGAACAAATTTAAAGAATTTATCTTTGATAAAATTAATGGGAACCTTTCCCAAAGTATATGAATATTTGAATAAAAGAATATTCAGAAATGGAATGAGGCGTATGTTGTGTTTTTATGACACTTGTTTAATATATACACGAGTTATTCGGAATGGCCGGGTTTATACCCATTCCGAATAACTGATTCGACGATATGTCAACGATGAAGACGGTGGTTGAAGACTGGAGGTCTTCACATTGTTTGCATGATTACTAATGTCTTGATTGGGATGTACACCCAAGACGAGGTAATAAGTGGTGATCGTCCAGACGTCCTTGGAGATCGACAGATCTGCGAGGACCTCTCTCTTGTATTGGATATATGGGAGAGGAATAAGGGGCCTCCGGTTTCGTTCAGACCCAGAACGGACTTATAAATGGATTGTGTGTCTGACATTGGATTTTATTCTGTGCTGATTGATTTCTATTAAATATATATCTGTTTGGTGATGGAGAATTTATTCTCTTGCTTAATGCCCTTCTCCGAGACGTACGAGCTCGGAGGTTATATATCGATATATACCAGTCGCATGGCATGAATTGCCTGTGTGGCATGCTAAGATGCAGTGATCAAGGCTTTTGTTGAAAAGCAGAGTCTTGTGGTTGATGATCAAAGCACGGCCTTTGTGGCATAGCTTTGTGTATGACATTAATTCGCGAGCCTCACACCTCGGTATGAGTTAAAAACGGGATAAAGACCGTTGGGAGAACACAACGTTTCTTTCTAGCTATGGGTGGTGTCAGCGTTTTACAAGCCCTGACATTTATATTATTTTTACCTATGTTGTTGTTGGATTGCGAGGTGCCTCGGTTATATCGGTCTCTTCGGAGCCGATAGATAGGTCCGACAGGACCGGGAAACGTGTGTTTAGGAATTGCCAATCCTCAAACGTAGCGGAGGACCAGCCCAACCGATTCCAAGGGCTGCCCAGAGTGCGTAGTCCTGAGACATTTGCTAGAGTGTCTCGAAGCGGTGAGGAGCCATCCCTGGCCTCGATTCATGACGGAAATCCAATTTCCAATATGTGACATTCAGTTTTATTTGTAGAGCCTAGTATGGCGACATAGTGGGATGAGGCACTATGCCATCTATGATTGATACATTTATATTTGAAGTTGTTTTTATACACTTTATACTATAATAGTATCAAAATGAGTTGTTTTAAACGTACCAAGCATGTTTGGCTATTATAAGGTAAAATTCTATCTTCTGGCTTGCGTTGCATTGTGTGATGGAACCTGGGTCTTATAATAGCTTCATTTTTCCAAAAAGCATTGCGCTGTTTATTCTATGCACTAGTATAACAGCTGGAACGATATTCGGAAAGCTCTGTATCAGTATATCTCCTTCGGTTGTGTATTGTATTATTTTTCCGCTGCTATGTAATGTATTGTAATCTCTGATATTTATCAAATGTATTTTATTTATTCATACTCTGTATATTCTTGTATTCTGATGGAATTGTTGTAATAAGCAAATGAAATGTTCTTCTGTTTGTGTTCTAATTCGTCTTGTTCTCAAAGCAATTCGTTCTTTCCTTCACGGGGAAGTTCGGGTCGCCACATTTGGTATCAGAGCTTTGGTTTACAGAGCTCGAGAACAAGGCATATTAGAATCGAACGAAAGAATTCATCAGAGATGGGAATAGTAATATCCAATGAGAATGATTCGTTAGAGATGGGATCAGTAGTATCCTAGAACGAGTGTGAAGAGTGTTGTTTTTAAAATAAAAATGAAAACAAATTTTGTTTTGAAAAATTTACACCTTATTCAACGTATTTGAATATTTATTTTATATTGAATTTGGAAGATCCAATATATAAAGATTTTGCATATACGCCTTACAAACGTATATTTGAAGTTTTAATATACTGGATAGATATAGAATCACACTTTAGTCGCCTGGAGATGATGCTAATAATGACCATGACATCATCAGCATTTGTATTCGAGTGTCGAAAGTGAGATATCTATATATTTTCAATTGACTGGTGTGAGAACCAAAACTTACATAGGATTATTTGTTGTGATTTGGCATCAAAAACATGATTTTCAGTATACATGTCAAAAATATGAATTTGAAACATTAATTCACTAATTGATTAATGGTTGTGTTGCGTGATTATTCATTTAAACCATAATGTGAATGTATGGTAAATTTAGGCCAAATTGAATCAAATATTGAACTATATTGAAAGTTGTTTGGAAATACATGAATGTACTTATATATGTGTGAACAGGTCATTGAAAGGAGGCTAGAGCAGAGGAATAAAATTGTATGCCCGACAAATAGGTACATGTTTACAAATTTATTGGGTTTGGATGATTTTATGAGCCGACTGGCTGTTTCTTTTTCTTTTTGGATTGGAGAGGCCTGTATGGCGATTTCGGGTTTTTCCTTGTGCTCCTGTACAGGGGAGGCTATGGCGAAATTTTTCAAAAATTTAGGGTGTTAGCCAAATTTTTGAAGAATTGGAAAATTCTTAGAAACTGAAAAGTTGAAGAACTTAAGCCATAATTAAAATAATGAAAGTCGAGTTGTTTAGTTAAACAACTTTAAGCTCCGTTCCTTTTTTAGGACGAAAAGATTTTAAGTGGGGGAGATTGTAACAACCTAGAAAATTAGAACCAATTTAAAATTTTTATTTTGGCAATTTTAATGAATTTCGAATATTTAAAATGATTATTTTAATTAATAATGATGAGAAATTTATTTTGAATAGAATTAGAACGAATATATTTATTTGAATCGACGTTAGAATAATAAATATTTATTTTAATTATAAAAGGAATTGAAAATGCCACGGTAGTTTGAAAATTCGATTTCAAATTTCAAATGAATGTACAGGATTCAAAATAAACCGGATTTTAGCGCAACTGAAAATATTAGAATCTAAGTGAAAATATATTTCCAACGAATTCGAAAAATTGAAATTTCATAGTGGGGAAAAAAAGTTATGCCCAGTTGAAAATTCATAATAGTCGCTATGGAAAATATAGCCCGTAAAAATGGAAATTTTGCAAACGATCTCCGTTTCCGATGAAATCACTTTTGTTGGATCCGGGATGTCAAGTTATTGCTAGATTCCAAAATTCATAATTTTTGAAATTAGTATGTGAGCGTGGCGAAGTAAAACGTGTTTTGACAGTTTTAGTCAATTTGGATCGACCAGAAAATGGCCATTTTTCAAACGGTCTTCAAATTTGATGAAATTAGTTTTGTTAGGACCGTGTCATCAATACGAAGCTAGAAATAATTTTTATGGAATTTTTAGGGTCCGGATGTGGCCCCAGTAAATGGAAATGTGCGTTCAAATTCAATATATATATTTATATTTTAATTTTGATGGAAACCATAGAAACAATCAAACTGGCTTACGATACATATCCCATTGTGTTCGGAATGGGGGTAATTAGTTATGGACGACAGGCGGTGGGTCTCGTTTGGAGATTGAAATTTAAAGTTACTTTTTGGAATTCAAATAATTGAATAATAATATAAAATGGGCAAAGCCCTTATCTTCCCATGACCAGTCAAACACCCCCTCACGTTCTCTCCCTCTTCTCTCTCTTCTAAACCGATCAGATGGATTTCAAAAAAAAAAAGGGAAGATGCCATCGTGCGACAGCCCCAGGCGCGCCACCCACCGCTCCGCCGGCGTCCAAGGCCGCGCCACCCCTCCCTTCCACTGCTCTCTCTCTCTCTCCGCCGCTCTCCCCTTTCCAACCGAACCCCCCCCCCCCGGTTCCTGAAAACCCTAGCCCCTTCTTCTTGAAACTGCGGCCCCCTCCGACGACTTCCTCCCTCCTTTGATTTGCTGAAAAAATGTAAGTCTTTATTTTTCTTTATTCATTTTTATTTTTTCCTTCTCTTTTTAGTTCTTTATTTTATAAATAAAATAAGGGAAAAAGATATAGGATTTTTATATTATTCTTAAATAAAGATTATATTTTTAATAGAGAAAAGTTTATATTTTTATAAACATGAAAGGTTTGATTTTTATAAACATGAAAGTTTTGATTTTTATAAAAACATAAAAATTCAATTTTTATTGTGTGCAAAGCGAGATAAAAAAAATTATTAGATTTTTATTTATGTGAAGGACAAATATAAGTCGGATTTTTGTTATTTGAATGGTATAATAAAGATGTGATTTTTACATTGAAAGTGAACAAACAAAAATGTGATTTTTATTTTAAAGGTAGCGGAATAAAATTATGATTTTTATATTATAGAGATAATGAAAATATGATTTTTATATAACAGAGATAATCAAAATATGATTTTTATATATGTATTGAAATAAAAATCTGATTTATGTATATACATATATATATAGTGAAGTAAAAATGTGATTTTTAATGTATAAACACCGGATTAAAAATACGATTTTTACTATGGACAGCGGGGAAAAAGATCGCGTTGGAATTTCTGGAAAATCCAAACCGTTCAGAAGGAAAGAATGGCGGAGTGGAACCCTCGGTGGGAACTTCCCACTTTAATTTTATTTCTAGCTAAAATATATACTAGGATGCAGGCGGAGCTTAACAGCACCCAACAACCATCGTCCACAGACCATGGATGACTTGTTTGTTTGATTGAAGTGTTTTGAAAACTGATTGTGTGGTGTGGAATACAATAAATATTTTATAGTTAAAAATATATTTTTTAACGGGTATATGAATAAAATAAATATCCATAAACAAATCGGATGATTTGTTTATGTACACACATTTGACTGATATTGATTGGGACGATAAATTTTATACATCGCCCAACTGCACAAATAAAATTCATTATTTGTTGATTGAAACCCCACACGAGTATTGGGATGATATATGACATACACTAGTCCCAATAATTAGTTGTATGTCGATCGATTGGTTGACAAGCTGTGTAAGCATTAAATATTTATATTTGATGCTTATGCAGTGTAGAATGCACTTTGGATGATGGTTGACTATGTTTGATAGTTGTTGTGTACATGTCGTGAATGGTATCTTTAATAATACTATTCTTAAACCCAATGGAGTTAATAAAATTAGAAACTGACTGGAGATTAGCTAAGTTGAATGGTTTCCTGGGTATTGATCTGATGTTGGTTTCGGCCTTCGGGGTTAATACTTAGGGAATCGTTCTCTTGCTAATTTACGGTCAGAGACTGATGGGATTTTGGGTTTGTTGTGAACTGTGTTTTTAACGACAATCGTTCTTTAACCCGCTTTACAATGAAATGTGATTTGGAATTTATAAATCTTTTTATAAAGATTTAACGGAAATTTTCCAAAGTAAAGTTTTCCAATTTAATATATTAAATTGGAATTCAATTTATAATAATCGAAGTGAACTTCTGTGAAGGAAGGCTGTTAATACATATAGAATTTAAAAGGCTTTGCCACTATTCCATTTATATTATTAGTCGGATATGGAAATTGATATCGATTATATATTGATTTGATTTACCGTGAAGATTCCATAATTAATGGAATGTGATTTGGGTTTATCATGAACGATTTTTTAAAATAATACTTGTTCTTTAACCCGATTAACAATGGAATGAGATTTTGGGTTGTCGTGAATGGTATCTTTAATAATACTGTTCTTAGACCCAATGGAGTTAAGAAAATCAAAAACTAACTTGAGATTAGTTAAGTTGAATGGTTTCCCGGGTATTGATTTGATGTTGGTTTCGGCCTTCGGGGTAAATACTTAGGGAATTGTTCACTTGCTAATTTACGGTTAGAGGCTGATGGAATGGAATGTGATTTTGGGTTTATCGTGAACCATGTTTTAAATGACATTAGTTCTTTAACACAGTTAAAGACAGGATATGATTTCCCAAGTTAAATCATCATTAATATTGATTTTTGGGAAGATTAAAACCAAGTGGAGTTTTATTGAATCTTTAATTAGATTGAAATGATATCCAAAGGAAGATTAAAGAATAAATTTAAAGAATTTATCTTTGATAAAATTAATGGGAACCTTTCCCAAAGTATATGAATATTTGAATAAAAGAATATTCAGAATTGGAATGAGGCGTATGTTGTGTTTTTATGACACTTGTTTAATATATACACGAGTTATTCGGAATGGCCGGGTTTATACCCATTCCGAATAACTGATTCGACGATATGTCAACGATGAAGACGGTAGTTGAAGACTGGAGGTCTTCACATTGTTTGCATGATTACTGATGTCTTGATTGGGATGTACACCCAAGACGAGGTAATAAGTGGTGATCTTCCAGATGTCCTTGGAGATCGACAGATCTGCGAGGACCTCTCTCTTGTATTGGACATATGGGAGAGGAATAAGGGGCCTCCGGTTTCGTTCAGACCCAGAACGGACTTATAAATGGATTGTGTGTCTGACACTGGATTTTATTCTGTGCTGATTGATTTCTATTAAATATATATCTGTTTGACGATGGAGAATTTATTCTCTTGCTTAATGCCCTTCTCCGAGACGTACGAGCTCGGAGGTTATATATCGATATATACCAGTCGCATGGCATGAATTGCCTGTGTGGCATGCTAAGATGCAGTGATCAAGGCTTTTGTTGAAAAGCAGAGTCTTGTGGTTGATTATCAAAGCACGGCCTTTGTGGCATAGCTTTGTGTATGACATTAATTCGCGAGCCTCACACCTCGGTATGAGTTAAAAACGGGATAAAGACCGTTGGGAGAACACAACGTTTCTTTCTAGCTATGGGTGGTGTCAGCGTTTTACAAGCCCTGACATTTATATTATTTTTACCTATGTTGTTGTTGGATTGCGAGGTGCCTTGGTTATATCGGTCTCTTCGGAGCCGATAGATAGGTCCGACAGGACCGGGAAACGTGTGTTTAGGAATTGCCAATCCTCAAACGTAGCGGAGGACCAGCCCAACTGATTCCAAGGGCTGCCCAGAGTGCGTAGTCCTGAGACATTTGCTAGAGTGTCTCGAAGCGGTGAGGAGCCATCCCTGGCCTCGATTCATGACGGAAATCCAATTTCCAATACGTGACATTCAGTTTTATTTGTAGAGCCTAGTATGGCGACATAGTGGGATGAGGCACTATGCCATCTATGATTGATACATTTATATTTGAAGTTGTTTTTATACACTTTATACTATAATAGTATCAAAATGAGTTGTTTCAAACGTACCAAGCATGTTTGGCTATTATAAGGTAAAATTCTATCTTCTGGCTTGCGTTGCATTGTGTGATGGAACCTGGGTCTTATAATAGCTTCATTTTTCCAAAAAGCATTGCGCTGTTTATTCTATGCACTGGTATAACAGCTGGAACGATATTCGGAAAGCTCTGTATCAGTATATCTCCTTCGGTTGTGTATTGTATTATTTTTTCGCTACTATGTAATGTATTGTAATCTCTGATATTTATCAAATGTATTTTATTTATTCATACTCTGTATATTCTTGTATTCTGATGGAATTGTTGTAATAAGCAAATGAAATGTCCTTCTGTTTGTGTTCTGATTCGTCTTGTTCTCAAAGCAATTCGTTCTTTCCTTTACGGGGAAGTTCGGGTCGCCACTTGTGTACTCATTTTTGTTAAATGAGTCAAAAGCCATTACTCCTTCCCATAGCTGCTTTAACTCGTCTATCAACGGTTGCAGATAAACATCAATATTCTTCCCTGGTTGTTTTGGTCCAGCGATCAACAGTGTCAACATTGAAAACTCTCTTTTCATGCACATTGATGGAGGAAGATTATATGGTACTACAGTTACTGGCCAACAACTGTAGCGGGTACCTAGAGATGCATGTGGACTGAAATCATCCGTTGAGATTCCCAGCGTAACATTTCGTGGTTCAACAACAAATGTTTTATCAAAAGAATCTATAGTTCGCCATTGCGAAGTGTCACATGGGTGACGCAGCTAGATCCGATTTTGCACGACTACGCCAAGTCATAGCTTCTGCTATCCATGGTATTATATAGAGTCTCCTTAATCAGGGAATTAAAGGGAAATGTCTCAAAATCTTTTGTGCTACCTTGGTGGCCCTTTTTCTTCGCTAAATGTTGTCTTATATCTTGGTTTGTTGCAAACTCTACAAGAAACTCTATTTGCATCATCTTTCCAATATAGCATGCAGTCATTAATGCAAGCATCATAAGATTTATAATCCATCCCAACTAGTTTAATTATATTCTTCATGTCCGAGTATTTTGCTGGTAGTCTGTTACCTTCAAGAATTAATTCGTTTATAAATTCGAGGAGTGCGGTCACACCATTGTCGGAAAAACCGTATTGTGTTTTCAAACCATTCAGCTTCACAATGGCTTATAATTTTGTTATCCCTTTTGGACAAGAAGGGTACAATGGCTCTTTTGCACTATCAAAACGTGATTTATACTTCTTACTTTGGTCCTTCTGCCAGTCAACATCAATGATAGGCGGATCGTCAACATTATCGTGGTATTGACTTGTCGATTGAAAATAATGAAATTTATCGGCATCATTGATTATATCTTCCATTTTGGGATATTCGCCATCATCAACATGCATGGCTTGACTAATGGGTTGTTTTTCCGTTCCCGTCAACTCTTCTCCATTAAAATGCCAAATGGTATACGTTTGATCAATTCCCCATCTAATCAAATGAAAATGAATATCCCCTAATTTAATCTTTTTCATCATATTCTGACATTTAGCACAAGGACAAGAATAGATTTCCTTATTACCACCATTTTCTTCAATGAAATTAATAAACTTCTGCACTCCTTCCAAATATTGTGGAGTTCTATGATTGGATTCTTTCATCCACTGTTTGTCAACGCTAGAAGACATACCGACCTGTGTATCAAATATAACAGGCCATGAATTATTTTTCTTCGGCCAAGCAATTAAATAGAACTGGGTTGCTACTTTATGTTAGCCTTCCTTACTTTGATCAAATCTTTGGAGCTAATATTTAATAAATTAAAATCTAATTTGTGGTTACTAAGTTCATGTCTTTTCAGTAATATGCCATGGCTTTCTGCTACATTTTAGAGCTTTGGATATATTCAAACTTTTTGTAACGACCTGCATTCTACGCATCGGAAGATCGTAGAATATTTTTTTTTTTCTTAGTAAGTCGTATGGTCGTGTACTTTTGGGAAACGACTAGTAGGGTCATTTCCCATGTTCACGATTTTTGTCGATTTTTAAATGACCATTTTGCCCTAGTTGGCACTGTTTTGGCCATAACTTTTGACTGGAAAGGAATTTTGACCTGAAACCACTTTCATTAGCTCCGGATGATGGTTTCTCTTTCCGTAGAGTGGTCACATTAGCCAAACGGACTCACCGTTTGGGAGATATGGCTGAAACAAGTTTCAGATGGTGAAAAACAGCTTAATTGGGCTTAACCGGGTGATTAGCAGCTAGGCCCAAAGGGGAATTTCGGGTTTAGAGGTATAGGAGGACTGATTAGGGTTAGGAAATCACTTTCATTTCAGTTTTGAGCCGCCACAAACCTTCTTGAGACCTTGGTAATGGCTTCCATCCTCTAAAACCTCTCCAAAACATATTTTTAGTGAAGATTAAGCCTAAACTACACCAAAGCAAGGCCAAATAGCAACAAAGCAAGGTTGGAGCTGCTGCTATACATAGGAATTCGACCCAAACAGAGAGTATTTCAGATTTGGTGTTTCATTTGTGACCAAGGTGAGTGATTTGCATAGTTTTTGCACTAATTACGGTGATTAAGGGTAATTAGTGAAGATTAGCGAATTTATACGTAAATAAATTCTGGAAAAATTCTTAAAATTCTAAAATAATGTTTCAAGGCTCTGTTAGAAATTTGGGTTAATTTCGATGTGTTTTTCTAATCGTATGCTTAAAACATGATTAAGAGGGATTATAGGAAAATGTGAGGTTTTAGCCACTTTTGATCCATTTTGGTTCATTTGAATTGTTGTTAGCTGTTTGTGGTTGTTCTTACATGTTGCTATGACTCTATGGTATGTTTTATGATTGATTAGAATAGTTAGATTGGTTGAAAATGTCGTCGAATGACGTAGAAAGCTCGTTGGAAAGTTGCAGAAGTGTGCAGGTTCCGAACCGGTTCGGATCGGAGAAAGGGGTCGGATCGGATTTGTGAACTGACCAAAGGAATTCGAACTGGATTGGAACTTGTCACTGGAGGAGGCTTGGCGAGAAGGAAGGCCATTTACTTGGAGTTGGAGTGGACAAGGGGATCAGATCGGAAGAATAATTGGAGGCCAGATCGGATCGACTTGGAGATGCAGGGCTCGGATCGGAAGTAAACATTTGGGAGAACTAGCAAGAGGGAAGGCCACGCGGATCAGATGGCAAGGAGGGATCGGATCGGAATACGTGAAGAAATAAGGGAGTGGATCGGAGCGCTGGAAGGAAGGACACCCGACCCGACCCGGAGGAGGACACCGACCCGACCTGAAGTGGAATACCCGACCCGAACCAAATGGAAAGATGACAAGGAAGGAGGACCGAACCGAACCGACGAGGGTAATGACCACCGAACCGAACCGTATTCTAGGGCTGCTACTGCACGACAACTCTTCTGAAGACCCACTCCAATTCGATCAAAACCCGAGATGCAAAGGAAGTCCAAATGAGGAGCTTTGACTCAGGATCCAGCTGGGAACCAATGAGTGGGCTTCATGATTGGGCTTTGCTGCGGGACGCGTGCCAAGGGGTTATCGACGTCTATAGCTTTGGACCACTATGGTAGGAGGTACGAAGGCGGATTCAGGGCCATTATGGCATCGGTAGAACCAAGGGCTACAACCAATGAAGTGGGTCATTGAAATGTTTGGTCATGACTCTATATGTTTAGCTTGGTCATAGCTGGGTTTCTACAAGTCGGGATTCGTCGTTACCTCAATTTTGTCTAGTGTTCCAAAGTGGTAGATGTCGTATGCTTTACGCACTGAGTGAGAGATGTGAGGATGGTTGCTATGGATGGTTTGTTTGCTATCATTATGACATACACACCCCACCCCCGTATTCTTTACACTATTCATTATGGCACCTTGGAGTATTGTACGGTATGTGGTACTAACTCTTTGGTTGCAGGTTCAGGTATGGTTTAGTATACCTGTTATCATTCTGTTTAGATGCTTATCGCTCACACCAGGCTTTATGTCTGACCCAGAGTTTTATGTCTCTTCTTATTACTCTGGGTGCTCACACGAGCAGACTAGAGACAGGTTAGCTGGTGATGCACGGGTAGATGATCCGGAGACGAGCAGGAGGCTTCCACGTAATATATATAGTATTCTCCCTGTGTTGTTGAAGATCACTGCTTGGGCATTGGTGGTGCATCTTCTACTTTAGTTTTCTTTTGTTAGAGACAGTAAATTTGGAAAGTTGTAATAAGCTGTATTTGGATTTCCGCTGCTCTGATGTTGACATTGATTATTAGTTATCAGCTTATGCACTGTCTCACCTGTTTTATGTCAAGTATGTTATTATTATATTTTATCCCATGCGCTGTGAGACATTCTACAGGTTCCTCGTTTAGTTCATTCCCTTCTTCCTTTTCCTTCTAACGACCCGTTCCGTGCTAATTGGACATGTGTACAGCGCACTTTTGGAGTAAATGTCGGTTGGTGCGGGGCGGGCCGCCACACTTGGTATCAGAGCTCTAGGTTGCGTAGTTAACCTAGGGAAGCTATCGGGGAGAGATAATATACGTATACGAGAGAGCGTATTTGTGATTACTTTGGTTTTTAAAAGCTATATATATATATATACTATTACTAGTATAAGGATGAAGTCGTACTGCACTAGCACCACTATGGAGTCGTTAATCGTTTCCTTTTTCAGATTGACGATGAGCCGATATACTAGAGGTGCTGGTAGGGGATCCAATAATGGGAATGCTACTGACATGAGGACGATGTTTACTGGCCTCATGAGAGAGATGCTTAGAGATGTGCAGAGGGCAGCTCCCAATGGTGGAAATGGTGGTGGTCCAATAGTGCAGGCGCCAAGAGTCGACTTCGCCAAGCTGAATAAGGATTATACTAGCCTTGGTGGAAAGCCGTTCCACGGAACGGAGTCGGCCACGGAGGTTCAAGATTGGTTGGATAGTTGCGAACGTATCTTTGAGGATTTGGGTATCGAGGATGCGATGAAGAGAAAGCTAGCGTCCCGTCAGCTGCAAGGGCGGGCAATGAATTGGTGGAATGCTATAAAGGCAGCTACTCCCGAAGATCAGATTACTTGGGAGCAGTTTAAGGCTCGCTTTAGCGAAAAGTTCATCCCAACTGCTCAGAAGTCAGTGCTGTTTAAGAAATTCTTGGAGCTCAAGCAGAATGGCAGAGCTGTCTCGGAGTACATTGCTGAATTCGACACTTTGTCAAAGTATGGGTTATCTCTTATTGATACTGCCGAGAAGAAGAATGAGAAATTCATAACTGGGTTAGATCAGTACTTAGGGGAAAGGCTTATTAACCACATCGATGAGACGTTTGAGTTGATTATGGGGAAAGCATTAAGATCAGAGAGTCTCTACCCTAAGCCGAAGACTGAGGTTGCATCCGCAGATGAGCCAAAGCCACAAGCAAGTGGTGGAGGCAAGGGTGGTTCCCAGAATAAAAGAAAGCAGAGTCAGACTAAGGATGGCCAGAAGAAAAAGAATAAACAAGATGTTGAGTGCTTCAGCTGTGGTAAGAAGGGCCATTATGCTAGTAATTGCCGGGCCAAGCTAGCGGATAGGAAGTGCTTCAACTGTGGCCAAATGGGACATCACAAGGACAAGTGTCCGCAACCCCCTAAAGAAAAGCAAATGGTGAAAGCATACGCCCTTAATGCTATTCCTTCTTCGTCGAATGCCCCAACTGCGGCAGAGAAGGGAAAGAATGTCGTCATTCAAGGTATGCTTTCTGTTTATGATGTTCCTGTTAGAGTTTTGTTTGATACCGGAGCTTCCAGTTCTTTCATATCTAGGGACCTGGTAGATAGGTTGGGATTGGAGCCCGAGATTGTCGACAGACCTTTAGTAGTGATGAACCCAGTTGGTGGTTCGACTAGCCTTAGCATGATTTGTCGTAATGTGGTCTTATCGAGTCATGGATGCATGTTTGTTTGTGATTGCTTTGTTTTGGGCTTTACTGGGTTTGGCATTATTTTGGGAGTAGATTGGCTCCAAAGATACGGGGTGGTGGTAGACTGTGAGGGCTTGTTGGTGACAGCTAGAGCGGATGATGGGCGGAGGATAGTGTTTGGTGGTCTACCCAGTAAGGGGCTATTGGCTAGTTTTCTAAACTCCCTCGACATTCCGCATAGTGAGTTGTCAGGTTTGCCCGTAGTTGGCCAGTATCCGGATGTTTTCGAAGAAGTGACCGGACTTCCACCACACCGAGAGATTGAGTTTCGTATTGATTTGGTAAAGGATGCCAGGCCTATAGTGATGCCACTTCGTCGTATGGCACCAAGAGAGCAGCGAGAGCTCGAGGTGCAAGTCAGCGATCTTTTGAAGAAGGGATTTATCAGAAGGAGTGTTTCTGAATGGGGAGCACCAGTTGTGTTTGCTACCAAGGCGGATGGTTCCCTTCGTTTGTGTGTAGACTACCGCGAGTTGAATAAAGTGACGAGGAAGAACAAGTATCCTCTACCGTGGATAGATGATTTGTTCGATCAGTTAAGTGGCGCGAGAGTATTTTCTCAATTGGACCTCGCGACAGGTTTTCATCAGCTTAGAGTGGAAGCTAAGAGTATAGCTAAAACGGCATTTCGAACGCCGTCTGGATTTTATGAATGGTTGGTCA
The DNA here is from genome assembly GCA_030737875.1 of Allium sativum. NCBI lineage: Eukaryota > Viridiplantae > Streptophyta > Magnoliopsida > Asparagales > Amaryllidaceae > Allium > Allium sativum. Next base: position 487,042,963 of record CM060909.1, read on the forward strand.
TGCCATTCGGGCTGACCAATGCCCCAGCATATTTTGTGGATCTTATGAATAGGGTATTCAGAGATCAGTTGAATAAGTTTGTCCTTGTGTTCGTTGATGATATTTTGGTCTATTCGAGGACAGAGGAAGAACACAAGGAACATTTAAGGATAGCGATGGAGGTGTTGAGAAAACACCAATTGAAAGCAAAGTTTTCTAAGTGTCACTTCTGGAAGAGGGAAGTGAGGTTCTTGGGCCATGTTGTATCAGAGAATGGTATTGCCGTGGACGGTACAGGATTGGCCTACGCCCAAGAACGCAACAGATGTAAGAAGTTTCTTGGGATTAGCGGGATATTATCGTAAGTTCATCCAAGGCTTCTCCAAGATAGCAGCACCGTTGACTCAGTTGACAAAGAAGAATCAAGCTTTTGTCTGGGATGAAAGGTGCGAGAATGCATTCAAAAGTCTAAAGGACAAGTTGACAAGCGCGCCAGTGTTAGTCATTCCTAAGGGGGATGAAGAGATGACGGTATACACGGACGCCTGTGGTACCGGACTGGGTGTTGTATTGATGCAAGGCGGTAGGGTTATAGCTTACGCAAGTCGGCAATTGAAACCGCACGAGAGAAGATACCCTACCCATGATTTAGAATTGGCAGCGATCGTGTTCGCGTTAAAGATGTGGAGACACTATCTCTTGGGAGAAAGATTTGAGCTATTTACAGATCATAAGTCGTTAAAGTATCTCTTCTCTCAGAAAGATCTGAATCTCCGTCAGCAGAGATGGTTAGAGTTCTTAGCTTCCTATGATTTTGACATCGCATACACACCGGGAAAGGGTAATGCGGTGGCTGATGCATTGAGTAGAAGACATGCCAGCTTAGGGGCTATGTTCCTTGAATGGGAGCAACTGGAGTTTATCGCGGGGTTTGATTTCAGACCAAAGTGCGAATTGGATCCAGAAATGTTAGCAGGTTTGACGATCAGACCCACTTTGATTGAGCGGATCGGCTCTAGTCAGAGGGACGATCCTAACCTATTGGAAATCATCTCCAAGTTAGAGATGGGTATCGATGAGGAGATGAACAAGTATGGGCTTGATCGAGATAGATGGCTTAGAAAGAATGGAAAGCTTGTTGTACCCAATGTCAATGGATTGAGGGATGAAGTGCTTAGAGAATGTCATCACTCAAAGCTGACTATACACCCCGGTGGTAACAAGATGTATCGAGATATGAAGCAGACCTACTACTGGGAAGGGATGAAAAGAGACGTTGGGAAGTTTATATCCAAGTGCATGAATTGCCAGCTAGTTAAAGCCGAGCAAAAGAAGCCTAGTGGGTTGTTACAGCCCTTAGAAATTCCCGAATGGAAATGGGAGCAAGTCTCGATGGATTTCATCGATGGTTTACCAAGGACTAGATCGGGATATGACAGCATTTGGGTAATTGTAGATCGACTGACTAAAAGTGCAAGGTTTATACCAGTCAAATCGACCAGAACGGCAGCTAAGTTAGCAGAATTGTATATGAAGTGGGTAGTGAGATTTCATGGAGTACCTAAAAGCATTGTGAGCGACCGAGACCCGTTGTTCACTAGTGGGTTTTGGAGGAGCTTACAAGAGGCTCTAAGGTCAGAGTTACATCTCAGTACCGCATATCATCCTCAGACCGACGGTCAGACGGAGAGGGTGAACCGTATTTTGGAAGATATCTTGAGAGCATGTATATTGGATTTCGGTGGATTATGGGATGACCATTTGCATCTAGTAGAGTTTGCATATAATAAAAGCTACCAATCCAGTATCGGTATGGCTCCGTTTGAAGCTTTGTACGGAAGACCGTGCAACTCACCATCATGTTGGATAGAGACTGGCGAGAAGTTTATGCTTGGACCAGATGCGGTGAGGGAAACTTCAGATAAAATCAAGACCATTCAACAACGAATGAAGGCTGCCCAAGATAGGCAGAAGAGTTATGCGGATAAGAGGAGAAGAGACTTAAAATTCTCCGTTGGCGACTTGGTGTTTGTCAAGATTTCTCCGTTGAAGAGCGTAATACGATTTGGCAGGAGAGGAAAGTTGGCACCAAGATTCGTTGGCCCATTCCCTGTTCTTGAACTAGTCGGGAATTTGGCATATAGAATTGACTTACCAGACAAGATGGCGGGAGTTCACAACGTATTTCATGTTTCCCAGTTAAGGAAGTTTGTGCACGACCCTAATGTGGCTATTTCACCTGATCAGTTGGACGATATCGAGGTTGAACCTGAGGCGGTTGGGAACCGTAGGCCTATGCGTATCGTTGGGAACGATACGAAGCAACTTCGAAGGAAGGCGGTGAAATTAGTCAAAGTCCAGTGGGGTGAGGATGAGAAAGACTGTACTTGGGAAACAGAGGAGGACATAAGGAAGAAGTATCCAGAACTCTTTGCCTGGTAAGATTTAATTAGCGATTTAGTTTTCCGCATGCTAGGTTATGTTTGTTTTGCTTGTTTTGCATGTTTGGTTGCTGTGAATGATTGTTAGGCATGCGGGATTCATTGTTTGTTTCTTTGTTAAGAAATTTCGAGGGCGAAATTTCTTAAGGGGGGGGGGGGGGGGAGAATGTAACGACCTGCATTCTACGCATCGGAAGATCGTAGAATATTTATTTCTTTTTCTTAGTAAGTCGTATGGTCGTTTACTTTTGGGAAACGACTAGTAGGGTCATTTCCCATGTTCATGATTTTTGTCGATTTTTAAATGACCATTTTGCCCTAGTTGGCACTGTTTTGGCCATAACTTTTGACTGGAAAGGAATTTTGACCTGAAACCACTTCCATTAGCTCCGGATGATGGTTTCTCTTTCCGTAGAGTGGTCACATTAGCCAAACGGACTCACCGTTTGGGAGATATGGCTGAAACAAGTTTCAGATGGTGAAAAACAGCTTAATTGGGCTTAACCGGGTGATTAGCAGCTAGGCCCAAAGGGGAATTTCGGGTTTAGAGGTATAGGAGGACTGATTAGGGTTAGGAAATCACTTTCATTTCAGTTTTGAGCCGCCACAAACCTTCTAGAGACCTTAGTAATGGCTTCCATCCTCTAAAACCTCTCCAAAACACATTTTTAGTGAAGATTAAGCCTAAACTACACCAAAGCAAGGCCAAATAGCAACAAAGCAAGGTTGGAGCTGCTGCTATACATAGGAATTCGACCCAAATAGAGAGTATTTCAGATTTGGTGTTTCATTTGTGACCAAGGTGAGTGATTTGCATAGTTTTTGCACTAATTACGGTGATTAAGGGTAATTAGTGAAGATTAGCGAATTTATACGTAAATAAATTCTGGAAAAATTCTTAAAATTCTAAAATAATGTTTCAAGGCTCTGTTAGAAATTTGGGTTAATTTCGATGTGTTTTGCTAATTGTATGCTTAAAACATGATTAAGAGGGATTATAGGAAAATGTGAGGTTTTAGCCACTTTTGATCCATTTTGGTTCATTTGAATTGTTGTTAGCTGTTTGTGGTTGTTCTTACATGTTGCTATGACTCTATGGTATGTTTTATGATTGATTAGAATAGTTAGATTGGTTGAAAATGCCGTCGAATGGCGTAGAAAGCTCGCTGGAAAGTTGCAGAAGTGTGCAGGTTCCGAACCGGTTCGGATCGGAGAAAGGGGTCGGATCGGATTTGTGAACTGACCAAAGGAATTCGAACTGGATTGGAACTTGTCACTGGAGGAGGCTTGGCGAGAAGGAAGGCCGTTTACTTGGAGTTGGAGTGGACAAGGGGATCGGATCGGAAGAATAATTGGAGGCCAGATCGGATCGACTTGGAGATGCAGGGCTCGGATCGGAAGTAAACATTTGGGAGAACTAGCAAGAGGGAAGGCCACGCGGATCAGATGGCAAGGAGGGATCAGATCGGAATACGTGAAGAAATAAGGGAGTGGATCGGAGCGCTGGAAGGAAGGACACCCGACCCGACCCGGAGGAGGACACCGACCCGACCTGAAGTGGAATACCCGAACCGAATGGAAAGATGACAAGGAAGGAGGACCGAACCGAACCGACGAGGGTAATGACCACCGAACCGAACCGTATTCTAGGGCTGCTACTGCACGACAACTCTTCTGAAGACCCACTCCAATTCGATCAAAACCCGAGATGCAATGGAAGTCCAAATGAGGAGCTTTGGCTCAGGATCCAGCTGGGAACCAATGAGTGGGCTTCATGATTGGGCTTTGCTGCGGGACGCGTGCCAAGGGGTTATCGACGTCTATAGCTTTGGACCACTATGGTAGGAGGTACGAAGGCGGATTCAGGGCCATTATGGCATCGGTAGAACCAAGGGCTACAACCAATGAAGTGGGTCATTGAAATGTTTGGTCATGACTCTATATGTTTAGCTTGGTCATAGCTGGGTTTCTACAAGTCGGGATTCGTCGTTACCTCAATTTTGTCTAGTGTTCCAAAGTGGTAGATGTCGTATGCTTTACGCACTGAGTGAGAGATGTGAGGATGGTTGCTATGGATGGTTTGTTTCTATCATTATGACATACACACCCCACCCACGTATTCTTTACACTATTCATTATGGCACCTTGGAGTATTGTACGGTATGTGGTACTAACTCTTTGGTTGCAGGTCCAGGTTCAGGTATGGTTTAGTATACCTGTTATCATTCTTTTTAGATGCTTATCGCTCACACCAGGCTTTATGTCTGACCCAGAGTTTTATGTCTCTTCTTATTACTCTGGGTGCTCACACGAGCAGACTAGAGACAGGTTAGCTGGTGATGCACGGGTAGATGATCCGGAGACGAGCAGGAGGCTTCCACGTAATATATATAGTATTCTCCCTGTGTTGTTGAAGATCACTGCTTGGGCATTGGTGGTGCATCTTCTACTTTAGTTTTCTTTTGTTAGAGACAGTAAATTTGGAAAGTTGTAATAAGCTGTATCTGGATTTCCGCTGCTCTGATGTTGACATTGATTATTAGTTATCAGCTTATGCACTGTCTCACCTGTTTTATGTCAAGTATGTTATTATTATATTTTATCCCATGCGCTGTGAGACATTCTACAGGTTCCTCGTTTAGTTCATTCCCTTCTTCCTTTTCCTTCTAACGACCCGTTCCGTGCTAACTGGACATGTGTACAGCGCACTTTTGGAGTAAATGTCGGTTGGTGCGGGGCGGGCCGCCACACTTTTATACCAACACTACAAGAGGACAGTGGATTCCAAAGATTCTACTGGTATATGGATCATTTAGACTTTGTTGGTGGGTCATCCTACCTCCCATTACAAATACAATAACATAATTAAATCGCGTAAATCTTTTCAATTTAAATGATTCAACAAAATTTCGGCACCACTTCGCTTTGGTTCCTTGGACAGTACACAATTGCATGTACATAGGGAACATAAGGAAGCGCTTTCAAAATTCCGAGAACCATATAAAATGAAATGATTTACGAGATTTAATTTCGTTGTTGTGTTCGTAACTTGTCCAATAAAAAGGACAAATCTAATAAATATTGTATATGATGAATATAAATGTCCGTTCTATTAATAAAACAAACATTCACATAATGATCATATATAATACTTATCAGACGGGGCCGAAAAAACTCACCAAGGATTTATAAATATAAAATATTACAGTTGGTGCTCTCCAATCCCTAATGTTACGTATATGAATTTAAACACATATACGTAAATTTTCAACATTCAATCCAACTAACCGTACATTATATATAAAATTAAATATCCTTTTTGACAAATTAAATATCGTTTTCGATGCATCCTTTCCCTCATTCATGTACACATTTCTCCCTCATCTTCGTTAACGGGGAAAGAGAAAAAGAAATCTGACATTACGTTCTCTCTAGCTTACTCTTCGTCTCGTTTTGTCATCAGTTTCTAAAAGCTGAAACATATCTAGTCTAATTTCAGCAAATGGTCTTGAATGTATCTACGCACTCAAACTTTATCTCTTTGAGTTTCAAGAAAAAGGAAACTATGCCTCAATGTATCATTCTCCTTCACCCTACTAACCGACTTCTTCTCCGGTCAGATGCACCACCTCTAGCCAAATTAAAAGTAATAGAAAATGTAAAACTTCTGGTTAGACACCGGTGTAATGATTCAAATGTATAGTTATTTAGTAATAGAAAATTTTGTTGAGCCTTGAAAAAAAATGAAAATTTTGTTGATCGAATATATTCTATTAGCATTCATCGTATTTTCATGCTTTGTACATAAAAGTAAAACTGTTTGGAACCTAAAACAAGAGGTAATAAAAATAATAATTAAAACGTATACTTTCAAACGAATTAATTCGATCAATTATCCTTAATGTTAGCATATGTAATTATGTAGCAAAAACAATTTTTCTTTTGTTAATCGAAATCAAAATTGGATAATGAATTAATGTCAATCATGTAACCATGGCTCCAAATTCCGATAGGTACGCTCAAACTCCGATCATATCGCCTGGTTTCAGAGATGGTCAGGTCAGAATATGCTTATAATGCCATTAATAGATATTTATTAATAATCTTAGATGAGAAAAAGAAGCAACATAGAGTTAGAATGGCAGTGTTGAGAGAGAATTGACATCATGGATGGAAGAGAGAAGAACACTACCTACGAAGGAAGGAAATAGATTCCCTTTTTATTTTTTGATTGATTTTGAGGGTCTTAGAGCTTAAGGCATTCTGATGGAAAAAGGAAAGATGTTGATAGATGCTTAGTCTCAAGACTAGTTCTTTTTTTTTTTTTTTGGAACTTACCTTCAATGGCTACGTTTTGGACCTGTTATAATATTTGGTTAAAAAGCATTGATTAGGGTTGATTATTATTTTGAGTTTATTTTGTAATTTACTTGAATTTGTTTTCTTCAAATTATTTTATTACTTATTTAACTCACAAGTGGTGCTCAAGGATGATAGGAACCACTATTTCATTCAGAAGAAGCTCACAAAATCGTTTTGAATTTATTGCAAATTGTATATATCCTTTGTCAAATTATGTATGTTTGAAGTGCGTACCATAAATTTGCATATTTATAATCTATAAATATAACATAAATACCAAAATTACAATGGGATTTTCCAATATTCAAAATGAAACCAAAATATGATAATTTTCTGTTGAACTAATTATTATTAAGATCATATCCTCCAAATTTTATCAAAAGAAAAACATACAAGATACAAATATGACAATTGTGCCAAGTAGCATTAAAAAACTCTTAACAATATAACCAAATTTAAGGTCATCCGGTGAAAAATCAACTAAGAAATATCCCAGTCCTTGGTATCTTTTTAAGGCCATTTGAAAGTAACGTTTCTTCAAACACCTTTTAAAGTTTCAAAATTTCACTTTCATCCCCTCTTAATGACATCTTAGCTTCGCATGACAACAATAATGAGCATTTTTAACTTGCTTTTGAGAAGAATTTCCATATACTAAGTTTGAAAACAAAGAATGAATCCAAATTTCCGTATTTTGAAATCTAAAGCACTGTATTTGCTTAGTCATCGATTGTCAATTATCAACCTTTTATTATACGAACGTAATGTTCATTTTTCATCACCATCTATAGCCTAAAACAATAGTAACCAAATAGCATTATGGATCAGATTCTTTGACATTTGGCGCTTAGTCGATAAAAATGGTTTATTGCCTTCAAACGCAAAGAAACATGCAAGAAACAATGAGGGAAACAACAAATCATTAGGAGGTAAGCATCACATGATGGTGACATAGTCGTAAAAGATTGGACATTAATATTCTTCCACTAACAAAATTGCAAACATTCACTTGGAATCATAATCAAAATACAGATACGAAGGGCCTTTCGCTTTCAATTATACGATGAGGAACACATTCTCTTATTGCAGGCTGTCAATATAAAAGATAGACGGTAATTGCACGATCTCCAAAACGAAATACATTGAAATTACATCATACCAATCATAGTATTCCAAAGACTATAAAACAGAAACTGTATATCAGAATTTTCGAAGCCATCTTCTTGCCTTTGCATCTGATTTGTGGTTAGAACATGACGAAAGCAAAAGATTAAATAAAAGTTAATAAATCAACGGATCTTACCAAATATAGAAGCAATGGGTGCAATCTTTTGGAGAAAAATCAACGGATCTTCAGATTCCCCTTCAGATTGGTAGAAAACAAATCGCAATCTTGAGTCAATCGAGATTGTTAGAAAATAAAATGGATCGACGAAAAATAATTGAAACGAAGAACAGTTCCATACCTTGAGTCAATTGAGATTAGGTCTTCGATTGAAATCGCAATCTTCAATTTGGAATCGCACTGGAAATAAGCTTTCGATTTGGGATCGTTAGGGTTTTGCTTTCGTTTTTTTTCTTTTTTGGAGTGTTTTAGGAAAAGGGCATACTGATTTGGACAACACGGTGTGCTTGGGAAAAGGGAGCGTACTAATTTGACCGGGGGGTAGGGAAATAAAATTTCCAATTAGAACGGCCTAAAGTTGTTGCAAACGAAGAGACGATGGGGATCAATTGTCTAAAGAGCTTTGCAATGGCCTAAAGCCGTTGCAAATTAGCAACGGCTAAAAGCCATTGCAAAGCTACCGCATTAAGGAGTTGCAAAATTCCCATTATGGTGTAGTGAGTGTACCTAAAACGACATTTCGGACGCCGTCTGGATTTTATGAGTGGTTGGTCATGCCATTCGCGTTGACCAATGCACCAGCATATTTTGTGGATCTTATGAATAGGGTATTCAGGGATCAATTAAATAAGTTTGTTCTTGTGTTCGTGGACGATATCTTGGTTTACTCGAGGACAGTGGAAGAATACAAGGAACATTTTAGGACAGCGATGGAGTTATTGAGGAAACACCAAAAGCAAAATTTTCTAAGTGTCAATTCTGGAGGAGGGAAGCGAGATTCTTGGCTATGTTGTTTCAGGGAAGCGAGATTCTTAGGTCATGTTGTTTCAGAAAATGGTATTGCCGTGGACCCTATGAAGGTGGCTATGGTGCAAGATTGGTCTACGCCCAAGAATGCAACGGACGTAAGAAGTTTCTTGGGGTTGGCTGTATATTATGATAAGTTTATCCAAGACTTCTCTAAGATAGCGGCACCGTTAACTCAGCTGACCAAGAAGAATCAAGCTTTTGCCTGGGACAGAAGGTGTGAGAATGCATTTAAGGGTCTAAAGGAAGAGTTGACGTGTGCACCATTGTTGGTTATTCCTAAGGGAAACGAAGAGATGACGGTATACACGGATGCCTGTGCTATCGGGCTAGGTGTTGTACTAATGCAAGGAGGTAGGGTTGTAGCTTATGCTAGTCGGCAACCGAAACCACATAAGAAAAGTTATCCTACCCGTGATTTGGAACTGGCATCAATCGTGTTTGCATTGAAGGTGTGGATACATTATCTCTTGGGAGAAAGACTTGAGTTGTTTACCGATCATAAGTCGTTAAATTATCTTTTCTATCAAAAGGATTTAAATCTTCGTCAGCAAAGATGGTTAGAGTTCTTGGCTTCATATGATTTCAATATCGCATACACACCCGAGAAGGGCAATGCGGTAGCTGATGCATTGAGTAGGAGACATGCCCATTTGGGGGCTATCTTTCTGGAATGGAAGCAACTGGAGTATATCGCAGGATATGATTTCAGACCTAAGTGCGAATTAGATTCAGCTATGTTAGCAAGTTTGACGACCAGACTGACTTTGATTGATCGGATCGGTTCCAGCCAGAGGGACAACCCTAACCTATTGGAAATCATCTCCAAGGTGAAGATAGGTATCGATGGCGAGGAGATGAACAAGTATGGAGGATGGCTCAAAAAGAATGAGAGACTGGTTGTACCCAACATTAATGGATTGAGGGATAAAATGGTTAGAAAGTGTCATCACTCAAAACTGACTATACATCCCAGTGGTAACAAGATGTTAGACGTGAGGCAGACATACTGCTGGGAAGGGATGAAGAGGGATGTCGGGAAGTTTATATCTAAGTGCATGAACTGCCAGTTAGTTAAAGTCGAGCAAAAGAATCCTAATGGTTTGTTACAACCGTTGGAAATTCCCAAATGGAAATGGGAACAAGTCTCAATGGATTTCATTGATGGTTTACCAAGGACCAGATCAGGTCACGATAGTATTTGGGTGATTGTGGATCGATTGACCAAAAGCGCAAGGTTTATACCAGCCAAGTCGAGTAGAATGGCAGCGAAGTTAGCAGAACTGTATATGAATGAGTAGTGAGATTTCATGGAGTACCCAAAGGTATCGTGAGTGACCGAGATCCATTATTTACTAGTGGGTTTTGGAAGAGCTTACAAGAGACTTTTGGGTCAGAATTACATCTTAGTACCGCGTACCATCCCTAAACCGACGGTCAAACAGAGAGGGTGAATCGTATATTAGAGGATCTCTTGGGAGCCTGTATATTGGATTTTGTAGGTTCATGGAATGACCATTTGCATCTGGTTGAGTTCGCGTATAATAATAGTTATCAATCAAGTATTGATATGGCTCCATTTGAAGCTTTGTATGGGATATCGTGCAACTCACCATCATGTTGGTTGGAGACCGGTGAGAAATTTGTGCTTGGGTCACATGTAATAAGAGAAACTTCAGATAAGATCAAGGTTATTCAACAGAGAATGAAGGCTGCCCAAGATAGGCAGAAAAGTTATGCTGATAAAAGACGAAGAGATATGGAATTCTCCGTTGGCGACTTGGTATTCATCAAGATTTCTCCATTAAAGAGTGTGATTCGATTTGGTTGGAGAGGTAAATTAGCACCAAGGTCTGTTGGTCCATTTCCCGAACAAGTTGGGAATTTTGCGTATAAAGTTGGATTACCAGACAAGATGGCGGGAGTGCACAACGTAATTCATGTTTCCCAGTTAAGGAAGCTCGTGCACGTTCTGATATGACTATTTCACCAGATCAGTTGGATGATATCGAAGTGGAATCTGAGGCAGTTAGGAGCCACAGAACGATTCATATTGTCGGACATGATACGAAGCAACTTCGAAGGAAGACGGTGAAACTGGTTAAGGTCTAGTGGGGTGATAATGAGAATGACTGTACTTGGGAAACAAAGGAGAACATAAGGAAGTCGTATCCAGAACTCTTTTCCTGGTGATATTTTAATCGTGATATAGTTACTCGCTTGTTAGTAAACCGCATGCTAGGATAGGCTTGTGATGTTATTATGTATGTTTGATTGTTTGTAAATGGTTGATAGACATGTGGGCCACCATTGTATGCTTTGGTTAAGGAATTTCGGGGGTGAAATTTCTTAAGGGGGGAGGGGGAGAATGTAACGACCCGCATTCTACGTATCGGAGGATCGTAGAATATTTATTTCATTCACATACGAAGTTGTATGGTTGTGTAACTTTGGGGAACGACCACTGGGGTCATTTTCCATGTTCACGATTTTTGCCAAATTTTAAATGACCGTTTTACCCCAAGCAAATCTTGTTTCGACTATAACTTTTGATTGGTAGGGAGTTTTGACCTGAGACCATTTCCACTGGACTCGAATGATTATTTACCTTTCCGTAAAGTGGTCACATTAATCAAACGAACTTACCGTTTGGGAGATATAGCTGAAATAAGGTTTGAAGATAGAAAAACAGCTTAAGCGGGCTTAATAGGGTAATTAGTGGATGGGCTCATAACCCATTTTGGGATTAGAGTTATGGAGAGGCTGAAATGGGTTAGGAAATCACCTTATTTTCATTTTTTCCAACCGCCACTTACATCTCTTGAACCATAGCATTGGCCTCCACCTTCTAAACTACCTTCTGATCACTTTCTAACCACATATTAACCAAATCTACATCAAATTAAGGTGGATTACCATAGAAATCGAGATAGAGCTGCTGGAATACATTGGGAACTGTGCCGAATCAGTTAAAGTTTCATATTTGAAATTTATTTGTGGCTAAGGTGAGTGATTTGCACTTTTATTCATTAATTACGGCTAATTAAGGTTGATTAGTGATAATTAGCGAAATTATGCATCATAAAAATTTAGAAAAATATGTAGAAATTCTAAAATATTATCTTATGCTTCTATTAAAAATTTGGATAATATGGATTAGGTTAGCTAATCCTGTTGTTAGTATAGTTAAACATGATTAAGGGGAAAACACGGGTTTTGGGTACGTTTGATCCCTATTAACATGTTAAATTATTGTTTTGGTGTTTATGGTTGATCCTAAATGTTATTACTACTATTTGGAACGCTTCATGATTGTTTAGCAATGTTAGAATGGTCGAAAACGCCTTCGTATGACGCAACTAGCTCGCTGGAAAAGTTGCAGGAAATTGGTTAGACCCGCCCTCCTCCCCCTCCGATCATGAAGCACCCCCTACCCCCCACGAGCCTAGATGGAGACCACGAGCCGATCGCTCGGAGGTTGACCACGAGTCGATCGCTCGAGGTTGACCACGAGCCGACCGCCTGGAGGTTGACCACGATCTGCAACTGCAAGTCACGAACCGGCATTCATGAATGGAGCATCACGACCCAGGTATGGTCACGACCCGGATGTGAGACTCACGAACCGGAGCATCACCACGAGCCATGTCAGAGGGGCAAACCGCGAACCAGACTGGAGCCCCACTAACCGAGGAAGGAGCCACAAGCCACCTGCTTGCATGAGCCACGAACCGCAATGATAACCAAAACCCGAGATGCAAAGGTAGTCCAAATAAGAAGTTAGAACTCAGGATCCAGATGGAAACTAACGAGTTAACTTCATGAGTTAGACTTTACTGCGGGACGTATGCAAAGGGGTTATCTATAGGTTTAGTTCACCACTGAGAGACGGATTAATGGCTATGGATCAGCACAATGGGATCATTAAGACTCCCAAGGGCAAGTGATCATAGCATGGCTATGGATCATTGCAATGGGGCCATTAGGACTCCCAAGGGCAAGGTGATCATAGCAAGGGATTAGTGGCTATGGACCAGCGCAATGGGTCATTAAGACCCTAAAGGAAAAGTGGTCATAGCAAAGGATTTGGGGATCAAAGTGGTGGATATCATATACTTTACGCACTGAGTGAGAGATGTGACGTTGATTACTATGTTTGATGTTTGCTATCACCATGACATGCACACTTCCACTTTACACTTTATGTTGCGTTACCTTAGAGTACTGTACATCTTGTTGTGCTAACTCTTTGGTTGTAGGTTCGGGTATGATTATTTATACCTGTTATTGTTCTGTTTTGCTGCTATCACTCGTACCAGACTTTTGTCTGACCTAGATTTTTATGTCTCTTCTTATTACTTTGGGTGCTCCTAAACGAGCAGACTAGAAATACGTTAGGTGGTTATGCACAAGGAATTGTCCGGAGACGAGCAGGAGGCTTCCACGTACTATTTACGTATATTCTCCCTGTGTTGTTTCTGGTCACTGCTTTGGGCATGAGTAGTGTACCTTTCCTATTTTGCTTAGAGAGAGTATTTTGAAGTTGTAATAATGGTATTGGATCACAAGCCGTATTTTGGATTTTCGTTGCTCTCATAGTTATGGTTTAGTTTTTAAGCTTATGCACTGTCTTGCCTGTTTTATGTCAAGTTATGTTATAATTATATTTTATTTCATGCGCTGTGAGATAACCCACAGGTTCTTTAGTAGTTCATCATTTCAAACCCCTTTCCCTTTGACGACCGTCCCGTGCTGCTTGGACATCGGCACAGCACATTTCAAGGGAAGTGTCGGCTGTGCGATTCCAGAAGTGTGAGAGTTAACTCACAATTCGTTTCGATTGACGATTGTCGTGTTATTTTGTTTAATTTTAAACAAGCATTTGAGATTAAATGAAATGTCGATTTCTTCCGATTCCAACCAAACCAGCTCGACTGCATAGCCTTCGTCGTTGTGATTTCAACCGATCCTATTTCGTTTGATTCTGTTGACGAACGAACGAGATATGATATTTAAAAGTTTGTATATATTATATATGTAATTAGATGTTATTAGCTTAAGTTAATTACTTTAATTAGTGTTAATTACCATCCCTTAACCACACGTTTTCTCTTCTCCATCCCCCGAGAACCCGACTACCCCTATTATCCACAAACCTGTCCATCCTTGAGCCACACCGCGGCCTCCACCGACACTTGGGATCACTCCGGCCTACCCTATAGCAACAGCCTCAACTTCCTCTACTGCCCAAGCGCCGACATCCAGAACTTCATCAGCCGCCGTAAAAATGCCTCGACCCGAAACCCGTTCGAACCAAAATCCGGCCAGCTCAGTTGATTTCTCGCCACTGAACTCCATCCACAAGTGCGCCTCACCAAGCTCTTACCCTTCCCTTCAGAGTCCCAAAATCCACGACGCTTCTATCACCAGGAATCGATCAAAATTCGATCAAGGACCCCAAAATCTACAACTTTCGATCAACTCACAGTATCCAACACAACATACAACTTCAGGCCACCCGATCAACACGAAAGTTGTAGGCCTCTCTCCGCTCTACAACTTCCCTTTAAACACCTCGACCTAAAAACGCCACCATCGCATGGAAATCGAGGACGAACAAAATTATCATGTTTCAATTTTATTCTGAATCTAGCCACCACACCTCTCCGTTGGCCGCCAAAATTTAGCAGATGGTTGAACTCATCACTCTCTCCAACTTTGTAGTTAACCACTTGATCACTTCTTTACGGTTTGGAAGATATAAATTAAAATGTGAAGATGGACTTATTTGTAAAACGTCGGCTAATTTATGATTTGAGGCTTAGGGTTTAGGTAGGTTTGGATTTATATACGGAAGATATTTAGGTTTAATAAATTTTTATTCGATTATTTTATTAGCTAGATGCCTATCGCCATTTCCGTTCGACGTTTATTTATTCGTACACTCACTTATGAGCTGTGTTCGCAATGAAAATGGACATTATACTATAGTTCGACATCACAGACCCAATAAAACTTGTTTTGTAGAAATCCGAGTTTGTTTGCTCAAAAAATGCTAGCTTGCGTCTAAATTATTGATTTATTCACATTTTAATTTACCTATGCTCACATAATAACTCTTATTAGTGTGAAACTTGAAATCTAGCAATAATTAGTCATTATGGATTTAATAAAATTCGTTTTATTGGAATCCAAGGTCGTTTGAAGAATGATCCTTTTTAAAGGTCTAAATTAAATCAATATAATTTGATCTCAAAACAATCCAATATAATAAAAATAAATTATTATTATTGTGTGTGTTTGTGTGTGTGTATATACATTCAAATAGAATTTCATATAGCTTCGAAACAAACTATTTCAGGTTTTAAACTTAACGTATTGAATTTCAAGTTAAAACGATATTTAATATATTAAAAATCCTTTCGTTTCATCAAATAAATCGTTATAGTCTATAAATGATTCCATAGCGACTTTCTGAAAATTTGATTTGGAAATAACTCAAAATCTACAATATGAAATATCAATTTTTGTCTTTCATTAGAAAACTATAGTTCAATACATCCAGAAGATCTTTGCTTCAAAGAATTCCGACTTATATTGAATTCTATATACTCAATTGAAGTTCAAGACGTAAAATTATGAACTATCACGCTGCGGTGAGCTCGTTTTTAATTAAATTATAAATTGTACGTTCAAATGTTGTTTAATAAACAAATTTGTTATTATAATTCAAGACCAGACTTAATTAAATATTTTTATATTGTCCAATTCATACTATATTGCAAATTTAACGAATTTCGACTATTTCAGAATTAAATTATTATTTATATTAAATTAATATTCAAAATCATTGCATTCGAGCTATATAAATTTCAAATCAACATTTAAAATAATAAAATAGATTAAATATTTGACTATTAAAAATATGGGATGTTACACCTTCTCCTCTAACAATGGTTCTTGTTTTCGTTATGTCTGGACTGATGCTGAAGCCCACTACTTCAACCCCCATTCGTCTTCTTAGATCTTCCTCACTAACGACATCCTTTGCCTTCCCTAAGTTTGTGATTATCTAAGTGTTCAAAAATATGTGCGGATACCGGTTCCTTTTTGGTAACCTTCTTAACCACTCTAATGAACTACCAAACCACATTCGAGATTATTCGCAGCTGTCGTGGATGGGTATGCACTGGAGTTGGGTTATTGGTGGTTGAACTTGGTAGTCTGTGATTTTTTTTGAGTCATTTGTTTTGCGTCCCTCCTTGCGTGGGTTCAAGTCTGTTGTTTTGGGGATTATTGGATCAGATATTCATTGGTTCGAGTGGAGTGTGTGGGGATGTTTGGTCTATGGTTCTTACCTGCATCACCATCTGGGCCATTGCTTTTAGCTATAGTACCGTATGACCATGGTTGTGCTTTAGTGTTCATTGTCATCTGCTTCATTTTGGTGAACCAGAGACGTGCTTTATGCCCATGGTTTCACTGGTGTTAGTCAATCATGTTATTTCATTTTCTGGTCAACTCGGCTGGTGCAGTTTTGAGTTTGGCTCATGCTAGTTCTGATGAGATGTGAGTTTTCTTTGGAATTTCCTGCTTCCCTATTTGCTTAGGTTTAGTGAAGGTTTGGCTATGCGAGGCGATGGTTTATTGCTGTGTGAGTTGTCTTGTTCTAATGTCAAGATGATTTTGTGCTTTTTGTACTCTGCCCACTGTTTTAGCTGTGTAGTCGTGCTAGGTTTTAGTTATGCTTACATGTCCGTGTAGCTATCCTAGCTAGGGTATAGGTCATGTCACACGATTCAAGTTTATGTTATCTATTGTTTAGTCAACTAATGTAATTTGACCCACTGCGTGGAATTAGAAATTTGTATGTTATATGGTAGTCTAGTCTCAAGGACTAGCTCTTGTGATGTAAGCTATTATAATTGCAGTGGACGTACCACTCTAAAAATTGATAGTGGTGGACGTTCCACCTTAAAAATCGAAAGCAGTAGTTTAACATTCCGCAAACACCTGTAATCTTTGTTATTATTATAATAATAGGTGTTACGGAATACTATAAAAACCGGTCGGCTCTGCAAAAAAAAAGTTAAAAAAGAAAGAAAAATCATATCAGGAATAGAAGATCAAAAGTATATTGAAGTCTTATGCAAAAATAAAGATAGATTCAACTAAGATACAACATTAATGAGCCTAATGTCATTATTACAGTTTGTGGTTCAATCTTCAACTTCTATATATAATTCTGTCATCAACATGTTCTTCAGTTACATCTCAAACCAATAAATACGAACCGTGTGTAGCACGAGTTCGAACTCATCTTAATAGTTACTAAATGTGTAACATTAAAGAAAAACATTTTAGTCAAAGGCAAGTCGAAATCTCAATCCAATTCAAAATTAAAACTCACGGAAAACGAAATTCCAAACCGACATCAAAATAACCACGCAAAGATTAAATAGTCAACCGGCGCTATAAATCTATAACGAGATAGAATCCGAATCACTCAGGTTTCCACATATGCTTTAGTGTTATTCCCTAGAGAGAAATTCTATAAATACACGTGTAAGAAAAGTGAAAGAAGAACATGGAAATTTATTTGGCATTTAACGCATTTATTGTATGAACCTTTTTTATGCAATGAATTGGATAGTATCTAATCCAATGTAGTATTTTACATAGTGGAAATAGAGCTGAATGGCTTTTTTTTTTTTCAAGAAAGTTAGTTTTAAGGGCAAAACTTCATAATAAAAGGTTTTAAGGACAACTTTACTCGATAAATGTAAAATCCTTTATCTTTTTAAATTATACAGGAAAATGATAAATTCATTTATCGCTGTTTATATATAACTAAAATAAATTTATTTACCTTTTTTTCTGTAAATTGTCTTTAAAATAAATTTTTCAGGAGTGTTATTCTTAAAACGTGTTATTCTGAATAAATAAGCCCTTTGAGTAAGAATTCCCTTTAACATATCATATTTTAATGGATTATTTATGTGTATTATTTAATTATTAAATATACATGTCATCCCATTATCTTTAATGTTAAACATTCTGAAGAAATTAAAATATTTTCAAAAACAACGTTTTCTTTATTTCTTTTGAACAATCATTTTAGATAAAGTTTTTTAGTAAAATAATCTATAATTATTTTCTGAACGATAAGTTGACAGCTGTCAACTTCCAACGCCTGTTATTATGATATTTACGCAGATTTTGCAATAATTTGACCTCCACAGGATAAGCAACCCGACCCAACAATACACTCATAGCCTGATCCATAAAACGGATATAAAGCACGATCCGTTGTTGGCTTCTTCGCCGTCGCCTCGTAACCTTTAAATTCAGTAACATCTCTCCTGTTCTATACAGTTATCTCAAATAAGTTTAAAGACCTCCTGCTGCTCTACTGTACAAGTGCGCCTGACAAAAACGTATTAATAGCTTCAGATATTGTCTCCGAATCATATTATTCTTGTGGATTCCGGGTTGGCACGGTAAGTTCGAGCCCCAGATTTTTCTAGAAATTTTCAGTTTTTATGTGAGTTGACTTTGGTAGAAGTTCTGGAGATTAATTAGTAGTATTTTTGTATTATTTTTTTGCGGCCATTTATCTGCAATTTAAACTATTTGTGCTGTTCGTTAGTAATACAATGCTGTTTTTACTACTTATTTTGCTTAAGCTTCGTTGAAAGGTTTCAATTTGGTAAGGTTTTGTTTCGTTTTAAGGAACTAAGACCCCGTTGGGAGTATTTTTCCGTAGTTACATAGAAATGAGTTTTGAGTTGTTTTAACGAAAAGAAGTGTTAGCATGAGTTAAAATATTTATCAAACTAAGTTGGTAAAGTTAAAGGACAAAAAAGTTTTTTTTTTTTTTTTTTTTTTTTTTTTTTTTTTAACATATTATAATTTTCTAGATAGATATTTTAGAAGGACAGATTTTCATTCTACCTTCGGCCAAAAAATTATTTCAAGTTTATTCCCTTTGGAAACTGAGCATGAAAATAGGTCCTTTTTCCCTGTATAGGATTTTTGTACATGCACATTTTGGATGAGCATACGAAGCTAAACACAAAATCTGACACAATAAATATAAACTGTTGAATCATTGTCTTTAAATGCAAGGTGGAAATCATGAGGATTCTAATGGTCAAGATCTCTCAATATATTTGCGCGCGCGCGCACACACACACACACACATATATATATATATATATATATATATATATATATATATATATATATATATATATATATATATATATGCATGTGCGCACGCACATTCATGTGCATTCTAGAGATGTGCAAGTAGAAATCAAAATTTTGTTCTTGCACATTTTCAGAGTGCACACGTGCAAAATTGGAAAATAATGAAGAACATGCCTATTTTCATAAAATTTTGGCAAGAGGCATGTTGATGGTGCCAACACCTAAACAATTTAATAGTTAGATCACAATCCCAGATCAAATAACAAAACACAGAAAATAGAAAAAGAACACAATTTTTTATAGTGATTATGTAAATTTTGGCCGTTAGGATTGCCTTGCATGTTGTTAAGGAGAAATAATGGTTTGGACTTAATAGTCCCACATCATGGAATATATTAAAGGAATTGTGTACAAATATGAGTTGGTAGACACATAACATCAGGGATTCCTTTTGTTGTATGAGAGTTGTGTGCCAGCTCATATGCGTGCAAAGAAGGGGGACTTTGTTCCAACCGTCGTTACACAACAACATCCACTTGTAGTAATTTCTTGCTTATATTGTTAATTACAAGTACAGTTGTTATGAGGAGGTAAATAATTGGTAGTTATTCTGAAAAAAGGTAGAGCTTCCGCGTTCAGAGAGAAGATCATTTTTCAAGTGTCATAAGTGGTCTATTTATAGCTGCAGTTCAGAGAGAAGATCATTTTTCAAGTGTCATAAGTGGTCTATTTATAGCTGCAGTTCGAATCAAATCGGCCTGAAAATCTGTGAAATAGTTGGAAGAGTCAAGGCGACTTGGTCCATGAAGTACGAACTAGATAACCCAACTTTAAGTTTTGAATCGGTACCGATCTGAGACAATCTGGATCGGTACTGATCTGGATTTACTCAACCCAATGTTGAGTTGATCCGGTTCACATGTCCTTCTTCTTTTCTTTTCTTCATTGCATTTGATCGATCCAGAGTCTTCGAGTTGATGCCGATCCGAGTTTGAATTGGCTAAGTCGTTGCATGTCGATCCGAAATTGCATAGTTGAAGTTGTTCCTTGAGTTGCACCAATCAGCATGCATTATTCTGAATCTTTGAGTGCACACCGATTCGAGTATGTCGAACCAGAGTTGGTGTGTTTCATTCGAGCGAATCCGCTTATCCGTAGCCCCACATTGTCATCCATGCTCTAGTCCGAGTCATCCGATCATTTTTCCACACTTTGCGCCACGATGATTAAGCAATCCATGTAGCTGAATCCAATGTATAACGGCCTTTCAAAAAAGTGAGTTAACCAAATGTAAACTTGAAATAAGTTTTCTTTAAAGTCTAGAATGAAAATTTGTCCCATTTTAAACCATTCTCAAATGCATACAGTATTTTACTTGTGACGGAGAAGTAATAACATGTTTAATAGTGGAGAGGGAAAAGGGGGAAAAAACGTGACTTGTAAGTTATTTATTTACTTGGTGGTGCCAAACTCCCTCCTACTCAACTCAAATTATGATAATTACTTAGGAGTATAATTTTCTTTGCATCTTGTGATTTAGTTATATGAAAATCCCTAATAACTCGCTGCTGAATATTGGTTTTCAACACATTTGATTTAAAACCACCTCCTTTGATCAATTATACTTGCTAGAAAACCTTGTGCAATACATTGTCATGGTAAATATGAGCTTGCGCTTGTATTCTATTTTGCTACCAATTAAATAAACCATGCATGTGCATTTGTTTCGTTTGATGCATAAAAGTAGTTGTCAAATTTACATTTTGATTAATGAAGTTATAAAAGCACGAGCCTTGTTTCTGCAAAATAACCATGAACAAGGTTGTCATAAACGAAGTCAAGAATAAGTGATTAAAATTTCCTTCTTACATCATGAAGTCTATCTATAAGGTATATACAAGTAGTACAATGTTAGATCTTATGTAAGCAATCAACTTATGAAAAGGTTTATCATTTTATACATAAAGAAATAGTGAAAAGAAAAAAAACCATTGGGCAATTCTCATACTACATTTTGTCCTATGAAATTTCGTTTGTGTTCTTTGACATCCACTGATTTCTTTTATAATTTGCATTTACACCAGAATAGGAATGAAATGTTTGCATTGGCCTTCAAACATGAATGAACTGATTTTAGTGAATTTGTTTGATCTCATGCGTAGTATCACATGGATATATCATTGCTTAAACAGTGCAATTGGATAACAGTCATTTTGCACAATTTGCATTAATTTCTGTTATGCAGCTTCATTATCATAACTCTTAATTGGTCTTCAACTTCTCATCAGCATTCAAAGGGCAGTAGTAAGATGGGAAACAATAAACTTGGGTATGTAACTTTCTTTTTTGAATGTTGTTAGCATATAAAATAATTTTCGATGACAAGCTTGGTATATATTAGAATGGATATGATTCCACAGACGGTGGTATGCGTAACTGGCATGTACTCTTTTGCAATCATATTTAGACAGTTGAACAGTAGCAAGAGATTTTCATTGGGCACTTCCCCTTTACTATAAATTGTGTTTGATTATGATCTAACAATAAGAGTTTAAATTCAATGTCAAACTGAAGGCTGAATCTTTGAATTCAAAACTATTTCTGAATTTTGTATATTAAGTCTAAAGATCCTAAACACTTAATATTGTAGTACTAAAGTCATACATGAGTTGCAACTCCACAAGTAGCTCATTAGAAGCTGCTGAGTTGAGTGCCAAATGCGTCATGAGTACGAGTACCGGTAATGACAGTGGGCTTAACATGTTATTTACATAAAGTGTCTGCTGGGATTCAGTGCATGCTCCCTATGGGTTCACAAGCGTAAGCCTGATTAAATTTCAAAATAAAATGAAAGTGGTTATACATGAGTTGGCCAAAATTTTATATTACGTATCAATTTCCCAAAGGTATATGATCAATTCTCAATTGACATTAGTAATGCCATTAAAATGATGTGAATTTTTCTTTACACACAATTTGAACATAGTTCACTTCACTGCTATAGACTCTAAATTGTGGGTACTAAAGGGTATAAAGCTGGTAAGCTGAAGGTCAATTCCTTCAATTATTACATATTTATGGTTTATGAATATATCTTGTGCTTTTTTATGCTTATTTTGTATGCATAACTCAGCGGACTGTTGAGAAAATCTAATGAAAGCACAAGGCTTATATGCACAATACTGGTAGGAATTCTCATTGGATATATTTTTGGGATTTCACTACCGTCTTCATCAAACTCTCAGGTATATCAAAATTTGCTCAATCTTTTCCTTGATAATGATTATCATCAGCCTGAGGTCGTCATTTAAAATTTGGCAGTTCTATTTGCTTCCGTGGCGTGCTTCGCCTATTGATATGCCATATATTGATAACAGCAAACCTAGAAATAGGATATCTCAGTTTTCTAGACCTTCTGATAAGCATGCATCCAGTGCTTCTTATAAGGTAAATTTACAAAATAATCATTTTGATTATATTTTTTCATAAATATTTCCTTTGATTTTGTTTGAGAGTTAAGTGACGTTAATGGGTTGATATCAACAGCTTCTGCTTGTCTGAAGTTTAATCACTGCTGTCTAAAGCTATACATGTCCCTCTCTTTTTTATTTTTTCCCCTCTTATTTATTATATTTTATTTTTTGGGGGAAAAAGAACTTCATTGTTTTAGTAGTCAAAATATTTTAGGAAAGTTTTATGGTAAAGTCACCAGGCCCATTTTGCGTGTAATGATCGTCTTAGCGAGTTAGGCATGTGCCTCCATCCATTAACTCTTCCATGTTTGGCAGTGCAAGCTTGCAACACATCGGGATTTGGTTTGAGGCAGCTTGCATGATTATTTATTGTCTTTATTTGATACTCCAAGACATCTGTTTTGGGATTTTCCGTAATCCTATATATATTGCTCTATTGTATAAATAATGTTTGGACATGAAATTTGTTTGGTTATAAAGGTCAAATAACTTGGTTTTTCATTTTTAAAGACATTTAATTTTGTTTTAGCCATCTTGTAAAAATTCAACCCTCAGTTCTCTTGTTTCCAAATATCAGACATCATCTGTTTGGCATTTTACTTTTTGTGCATTTCATACTTGGTTGATTGAAACATGTATGGTTTCTTTTGTCCTTGTCCTTATACAGATATATGCGAAAACAAACCCTCACGGTGCAGAGTTATTGCCTCCTGGTATTGTTGTTTCTGAGACCGATTTATATTTACGTAGATTGTGGGGAGACCCAAATGAGGTGTGCTTTTCAGTATTTATTATCTTCTGCCAGAGTATTTATGCTTTAGTTTGCCTGAATCATCGCATATCTACTGAAACCAATTCAAGTTATGTATTGGAAGCATTGATGAATAGTTTTATATTAAAATCAATTGTTATTTAGTTGTGTATGCTACTTTTTTTCCCCCTTCAGGACCTGACTAGGAAGCCAAAATACTTGGTGGCATTCGCTGTTGGATTTGATCAGTCTGCAAATATTGATGCTGCAATCAAAAAGGTTGTTTGATTAGAATTAAAACACTACAGTTGTGTCAATAGTGAGTTACTTATGATTAATATATGTATTTCCTGTACATAGTTTTCTGAGAATTTCACAATCTTGCTTTTTCACTATGATGGTCGAACAAGTGAGTGGGAAAAATATGAGTGGTCAAAGCGTGCGATTCATGTCAGTGTAAAAAAACAAACAAAATGGTAATTGACTAAAATTTATTAATTCTTACTATTATTTTTTATTCAAAATTTACATCATTATATTTATCTTAGCATGCCATTTGTACTTTTCTAGGTGGTATGCAAAGCGCTTTTTGCATCCAGATGTTATTGCAGCTTATGATTACATATTCATATGGGATGAAGATCTTGGAGTGGAACACTTTGATGCGGAGAAGTACATTTTTCTTCTTCTCTTACACATTTAAAAGCTAAAAGTTTCAAGTAGTTTTCTCTCTCACTAGGCATTTCCAAACCAGGTACATTCAGATAATAAAGAAACATGGATTAGAGATATCACAACCAGGGCTAGAGCCAAACAAAGGACTGACGTGGGAAATGACAAAAAGGAGGGGCAACAGTGAAGTTCACAAGTATGATTGTATTCTTCTCCACTTTTCCTTGTATATTTGAATGATTTTGCATGGTTGTAAAATGCTTGTATGTGAATTTTATTCAGGCTGACCACAGAGAAACCTGGATGGTGCACTGACCCACATTTGCCACCATGTGCAGCGTACAGTTCCTTCGCTATTTACTGTCCCTTTGTATGTGTCAGTAATCGGGATATGTATTTATTTATTTATTTTATTTTTCAGGTTTGTAGAAATAATGGCTCCAGTGTTTTCAAGGAAGGCCTGGCGTTGTGTGTGGCATATGATACAGGTATGCATCAAACTTTCAGGTGTATGTATTGTGTACAGCAAGTTAATTATTGGCTCAAGCTTTTTTTTCCTTCTTCTTTCCCTCCTTTTTTGCAGAATGATTTAGTTCATGGATGGGGGTTGGATTTTGCATTGCAAAGATGTGTAGAGGTGATTAATTTTTAATATTTTTAACTAATAAATAGACATGTAAATTTGGTTATTATATGGTTCAACTAATTCTTATATGTTATTCAAACAGTCTGCACATGAACAAATTGGCGTTGTCGACTCGCAATGGATTGTGCATCAAGTAATCCCATCTCTAGGAAACCAAGTAAGTTTTCATGTGATCTCTGTACATCATTACTGTTCTCTTTGTCTTGTTTTTTTAAGGGTATAATGTAAGCCAATGACTGACCATTGCTTCTCCTTTGGTATTTTATGTGTTATCTTAATCATAAGTAATATATATCAAACCATGCTGCGTCAGACTTGGTACATCATCCACTTTATATCCAAAAAAACCTATCTGTAAACGCATATTATGTCCCGATTTGCATTGTAAGCTGTATGTGGAATGCCATCTGTAATTTTGATGGCAAATTCTTCAACTTAAATAATTGGAAGGATTTTTTTTTTCTCCCCCTCCTGAATTTGGCTGCAATTTACGTTTACAGAATTGGACTCAAGATCTTTAATATCATAGCCATTGTATTTACCACTGTTACCGGTGCTCATTGGCCATTGAAGTCCTTTTTAACATGAAATAATTTAGTGTTGCACGGAACAATAGCAAATGAAATCGTTTCTATATTTTATTGATGCTGGCAATACAATATTTTTAACCTCTCTTGTTATCACTGGATTATAGGCTGATTGCATTATTACAGTCTCCATGCATCCTAAGATCCTTCAAATCTATAACAAGGAATCCAATTTTTATCTAGATTTTTTATTGCATTAATTAAACTGCTATCTGGAATTATTATTTTTTGATGTAAATTTGATTAATTGAGCATGGAATTGCTTGATCTTTTGTCATTTGAAAATGTGAAAGCAGCTGTAGTAGATGTTATTTTTGTCCGTGCATATAAAATCGGTTCTTAATGTATGCTTAAGGGATGGAAGTATGGAACCCTATACTTCTAGCAAGAACTCAAACAGAAAGTCTTACCACTTGAAATAAACGATCATTGGCTAGTTGTTGTAGGTGTTATCTGTAGAAGGTTGAAACAACAGATAAAGAGAAATAGTTAGTTTATGAACGTTAAATGATTCACATATATAAGCATAGGCCTCATGATATACATGCACATAGCTTGCTCACGCAGTATAATATGTGTACATTTACCAGATTTTTGACGATTCTCTTAACAATTTGCAGGGAGAGTCGGTTAATGGGAAAAAACCATGGCAAGGGGTGATCATCTATTTTATATTTCAATTTTATGTTGATTTAATTACATCAGTGCCACGGAATTTTCATTTTCTTTTTCTTTTTCATTTGTTACAAATTATACAAATAATTCTTCAGGTACGAGAACGGTGTAAAATTGAGTGGACACGCTTTGTAGCTCGGCTCACAAATGCTGAAAAAGAATATTTTACAGAAAATGCAAAAGGATGATGATGCTGGAAGCACTGACATGAGTTTTTGGCTACCTGTTTCTGTTTCCCTTACTTGTGCATTCCTCCTCTCTTCTACTCCATTTAGGTTTTGCTTTTAGTGATATTTAATTCTTCAATAGTCAAAGTAGTAATTTGCTGGTTCAGCGTATATTGCAAGTTTTATATATGCTATATACACATGAATCACAGCAAAATTATGATTCATATACATAAGAAAGTGTCTTTTCTGATGCTTCTTACAGTATATTTTTTATTTATAGTTAGCCTGTCTTTTCTTTATATGCTTTGTTGTTGCGAATATTTATATTTGTTTATAAAAATTTCAGAACGTCTGTAATGGCATCCAATTTAACCAATCGTTTTTTTCCCTAAGTTGTTTCAACTCCAACAAGAATTTGCACGTATCAAGAACTGAACCTTCCATCTTACCATGCTCTAGCCAGCTGCACTGTCATGTATCTACTAAGGGTGTGTTCGTTGGTCCAAAACGGACCAACTGACAAACGGACGCGTCGATCGCTTCCGTTTGTTTATGGTCCATTTTATACTTGTAGCCCAACGGTTAGAAATGGAGCCGTTGTGCACGGACACGTCCGAGCCTAATGGCTCCATTTCCAGCCATTGGGCTCAAACCACTCTCTCCATCCCACTCTCCTATAAATCACCTCCTTTTACTCCTATCATAAATCCATCTTCTATTTCGCTAAACACTCTAATATTCACTCGAAAATGGCTAATCGACAACAAAGCACCATTGGAACAGTGAATCGATCCGACTTTTGTTGAAATGCGCCGTTGCTGCATATGGTAATTGTGGTAATAACAAAAAAGGGGTTACCAAAGCCATAGCGGAAAGATTTAATGTTGCAGCGGTCGAAAGCAACGTATCAAGAGCTGATGGATTTCAAGAATTTATCGACGAAAACAAAGTTAGGCACAAACATGATAGTCTTCGAAGGGAATGAGTTAAATGGGAAAGCTTGAACAACAAAATTGGAGCTGGTTGGGATCCTAATCGTCAGACTGTTTCAGGATCGGATGAATGGTGGGATGATCATTTAAAGGTATTTTTTGTAATTTTTTTTTTTTAATAAACACGTTAGTAATTACTGTTTTTATAATAGGAATTTGGGCCATTTATTCTGAAATTTAGAAAGTCACCGCTTGAGCATTTGGAGCTACAACAGTAACTGTTTCAAGGAACACATGCAACTGGACAGACGACGTATACGCCAACATATACGCCTGCTGTTACTCAAGAAGAGCAAGCACAACAATTTACTCCCTCTGTGCCTGAAAATTACGCAAATACATGAACATTTGATGGATTCCACGGTCATCTCAATGAAACAGAAGAACAAAGGCAAAATACTATTCTAATTTTGAATTCACCAACAAATCATTCTTGGGTTCCTGAACCGCCCACTCGGCCGAACGTTCCGGAAACTCCCATGCAAAAAAACTCTATATATTGGTTCATCTTTGGGTAAAAATGAAGGTTTCAGAAAACGTCGTGGTGACATCAACAATAAGATGGTTGATATCGTCGATTACATCCACACTCGAAAAGTGCAAAAGTCTACAAGTACGGAAAGTCCGAGCCCAAACACTCCGATAACAAACAATGTACGGTCAACTAAGGGTGGGCGCGGTTCAGTTCGGTGCGGTTTGAAGTTCAAACCGCTTCCGCACCGCATCAAACGGTTGATCAAAAATACAAAGCATTATACTAACCGTTCAAACGGTTCGGTTTTGGTTCGGTTTTAATGTAATACAGTCCGGTTCTGGTTCGGTCCGGTTTAAACCCGTATTAAATATGAAACAAGGAAATTACTTCCATTAACAATCAATTTACGATTGTATGACGTTGTGTCACCTGGAGGTTAAAACACATAATGTTATTTTTAATTAATATAACTACAACATACGTTGAAAATATAATATATATCGTTAAATTAAAAGTTAGATAGCAATTTGTTATTTTTTTTTATCATAACATTATCGGTGTAGTTATGCGGTTCGGTTCGGTTTAATATGGTTTGGTAAAAGTACAAACCGCAACTAAACCGTATCATTGCGAGTCGGTTCGGTTTGGCCTGTTAGCTTTAGAGAGAGAATCCAGTGCGGTTTTCCGCACCGTTTTTGCGGTTCGGTCTGGGCGGTTTCCGCATTGCGGTGCGGTTTATGCCCACCCTACGGTTAACAGGGAATTCTTTAAGTCACGCTGATATGATAGCATGGGTTAGACGTTTGAGCGAAGGAGCAGATTTTAATTTCAGTGAAGCTTTACACATAGTAACAGATCCCAACAAGGCAGACATATTCAACCTCTTAAACGATGACGATGCAATAACATGGATGGCGCTTGAGACAAAGCGCGATCAACTTTCTGCTGACTACGAGTACTTTCTAATCAAGCACGGACCAAACAACGTATATGATTTCTACTATTGTTTCGGTTTTTGTTGTACTTCTGCATATTTATGTTCTATTTGGTTTACTGTATTATTTTGTTGTAATGATAATGTTCTGTTTTAAACATAAATTAATTAAAATTTAACAAACAAAAATAAAAATGGTCCTCTTAGATGCTCCGCTTAAAACGCCAAACGCATTCTCTGCTAACTCCAATTCTTCGCTATAATACTCCGCTCAAATTCTCCGCTTCTGCTTGCGCTAAACACACCCTAAACATTTCTTGCTTCAGTTATTTTTGGTATAGACCATCCAGGTTAACTTTTATCTCATTCCTTTTTCTTTAATAATAATTGGAATACCTTGGATATTACACTTTTTTGATGTAAATGTGAACTATCAAAAATGCCTTTATATATTATAAACTCATTATTATTAAAATATAGTGTAATAACCCGGAAAATGTGAACCAGTTTAAATTTTTTTAATTAGGTTATTAACAAGAAATTTGAATGATTAAAATAGCCTATTTCCGCAAAATATAGAATTGTGTATAATATGGCAGTTTGAAATTTTGAATACAAACTTTGTCTGACTGTACCGGGTGGAAAATATAACAGATTTTAACAAAACTGAAAATATTTAAATCTGTTTATCAATACCTTTCTAACGAATCTGAAAAATCGAAATTTCATAACGGAAATCAAAAGTTATGGCCAAATGAATTTTCAGAAAGGACGCTATATAGTATATATAGCCCTTGAAAATTGAGATTTTGCATACGACCTCGGAATTCGACGAAACCACTTTTGTTGGGTCCGGGATGTCAAATAATTGCTAAGTTTCAAATTTCGTAAATTTTGAATCTAGTATGTGAGCGGGGCAAAAGATAACGTGTTTGGTCAAATTCTGTTAAAATGGGTCGACCTAAAAATGGCCGTTTTTCAAACGAGCTCAGAATTCGACGAAACTGGTTTTGTTAGGACCGTATCGTCAAAACAAAGCTAGATTTATTTTTCTGGAATTTTTCGATTCAGTTTGTGGCCCTGGCAAATTGAAATGTACGTTTAAATTAAATATCGAATGTTTTATATTTTAAATTGAAAAATAACTGACTGTAACAGTCGAAATGGCCAACGAAACATATCCCATTGTGTCCGGAATGGGGGTATTTAGCTAGGGGTGACAGTCGTTGGGTTTAAAAAGGAGTCCGTTTGCAAAAACACTATTTAAAAAATTTTCTATAAATATCGACCAATGAGAAATTTTCTTTTAAAAAAATAAAATAAAATAAAAACCTAAAACCCTAAGCCGCCAGACGAAACGAACGACGCTCGTCGTTCAAACCTTTCCGTCGAAAATCCCGCCGCCACAGGCGACGCCAGCCAACGCCACCACCCTCAATCGACGCCGCTCACCGCCCTCTTCAAATCCGACCAACCCCGCTCCTCCTCCCTTCGCCAGCGTCGAGGAAAACGCCCAGGAAGTCGCCGACTTCACGTCGACGCCACGACCGCCAGAGGCGATCGCACCTGCTCCCCCGACCACCGTTAGGACCGCCTCGCTTCCCTCTTTCAAGTCCCACCCTCTGATCGGAGCATAGATTCACGGATTTGCTGAAAAATTCAACCCTAGTTTCGAAACCAAAAAGAGGTATACGGCTGAATTGATTTTTACACTTTAAAGCGTTGCAAATTTGTAAAAATCATATCTTTTTGCTATGTTAACGAAATTCGATGAAACAGGAGACACCGTGACCGCAAGGAGGCTCTCTACATTCTAGAAGAAGCCGCGGATTTTTCTGACCTTCCTTCGATTTTTAGCACCGCAAGAACCAATGTGAGGAATCTAAACTATTCATGTGAATGTAATCGCGTTGTATAAATTATATAAGCGAAGTGTAAATTATATACGCATTGTATACCTCATGTACATGTGTTGTATAAGTTATATTAGCAATGTATAAATTATACAAGCGTTGTTTGAAACATATATGCTATGAATTGTGATGAAATGCAAGTGAATTATTATATTATATATATATATACTCCCCTCGTCCACAGACCATGGACGATATTTATTGCTTGTGATTGACGTGATATCATATGATTGACGAATGGTTGGAAATAATTGTTTGTGGTTGATATTATGGTTGAAAAATACCTTTATGGTTGAAAAATACCTTTGTGGTTGAAAAATACCCTCTTGTGGTTGAAACAAAATAGAATAGGATTGTGGAATTGAAAATAAAACATGCCGCCTGCGTGCGAACTAGATGCATGATCCCCATTGTCAAAAACCGCGAGGTTTTAAGGTAGAGCGAGGAGCCGTACTAGGGACGGTCCCGGTTTTAACTACCCTGCCGTTATGCTGCCGAAATTTTCTGAAATATTTATGTGTTAGAATAATTTTCATTCATTGAAACTATTTACATAAACTATATCGAATATTCATGTGTTGAGTTGCAATTCATTCGTTGAGTTGAAATTCATGTGTTGAATATTATTTGAATTTAAACAAATGGCTTTAGCGATAAAAATCACATTTTTATATATATACAAACTATATCGAATATTCATGTGTTGAGTTGCAATTCATTCGTTGAGTTGAAATTCATGTGTTGAATATTATTTGAATTTAAACAAATGGCTTTAGCGATAAAAATCACATTTTTATATATATACAAACTATATCGAATATTCATGTGTTGAGTTGCAATTCATTCGTTGAGTTGAAATTCATGTGTTGAATATTATTTGAACTTAAACAAATGGCTTTAGCGATAAAAATCACATTTTTATATATGTACAAACTATATCGAATATTCATGTGTTGAGTTGCAATTCATTCGTTGAGTTGAAAATTCATGTGTTGAATATTATTTGAATTTAAACAAATGGCTTTAGCGATAAAAATCACATTTTTATATATATACAAACTATATCGAATATTCATGTGTTGAGTTGCAATTCATTCGTTGAGTTGAAATTCATGTGTTGAATATTATTTGAATTTAAACAAATGGCTTTAGCGATAAAAATCACATTTTTATATATATACAAACTATATCGAATATTCATGTGTTGAGTTGCAATTCATTCGTTGAGTTGAAAAATTCATGTGTTGAATATTATTTGAATTTAAACAAATGGCTTTAGCGATAAAAATCACATTTTTATATATATACAAACTATATCGAATATTCATGTGTTGAATTGCAATTTGTTCGTCGAGTTGAAATTCATGTGTTGAATGTTATCGTCGTCTAAAAATAAAATGAATCGACAATGAGAACTATATTTTTATAGTGAATAAGAAGTGTTAAAAATGCACTAGTGTCGAATAAATATTTTTGATGATAAAAATATTCCTTTTATCATGTATACGCTTAGTTAAAAATACACTAGTGTCGAATAAATATTTTTGATGATAAAAATATTCCTTTTATCATGTATACACTTAGTTAAAAATACACTAGTGTCGAATAAATATTTTTGATGATAAAAATATTCCTTTTATCATGTATACGCTTAGTTAAAAATGCACTAGTGTCGAATAAATATTTTTGATGATAAAAATATTCCTTTTATCATGTATACGCTTAGTTAAAAATGCACTAGTGTCGAATAAATATTTTTGATGATAAAAATATTCCTTTTATCATGTATACGCTTAGTTAAAAATACACACGTGTTGAAATAAATAATAGTTTGCTAGAAATATTATTATTAGCTTGTTCTGCATATATATACATGTGTTGAACAGGAAAAATGGATTAGCTGTTGAGTAAAGAAATTATTTGCGTGCCCGACAAATAGGTAAACCTTGATGAGTTGGCTGCGCAATTTTATTTATATATCAACTCCTGTGAATGCCATTGGATGCGGAGTGCTGGTTTTTCTGTGTGAAATAATAAACAACGCCATAGGATAGTAACAATTAATTTCGAACTACACTACATGGCATACTTCTTGACGATAGGCATACTTCATCATATTCCACATAAGCAATTGGAGCTTGTGTGACGAGGTGGAAGATTTACCATACAAGCAAGAGGTTTGTATGGCGATGACTAAGTACTACAGGTTGAACTGATGACTGATATGGACTATATAAATTATAATGATAAATTGCCAGATTAATAAAAACCCCACACGGGTCTAGAGTTGACAATAATCACGTCACTCTAGTTATTAGATACGGCACATGGACTATTTATTTCCACACGGAAAACGGGGTGATGGGAATTTATTCTCTGGAGTGATTATCAGTACATGCTCCCCCGTAAACACCAAAATATATCACTAAAAATATGTGAATGCTTTTTAGGATTTATTGGGTACCTAATACGGCCCAATAAATTTCCAAACCCCTCCCCGTACAAAGGAGGTTATGGCAAAAAAATTCAAAATATTAAGGCGTTAGTGAAATATTTGAAGTGAAAACAAAGTTGAAATTATAAAATGAACTATAGTTGAAATTATAGAATAAACTATATATATATATAAATATAAATATAATTAAAAGGAATAGAGGCTGTGCAGTTCGCGTTTCGGAATCGTAATTTGAAACGATTACTACGAGAAATCCGACCATCGGATTTTCCCGAAACCGCAACCGCTGGGTTCGCCTTGGAAATATCTTTCCAACGGCACCAACCTTGTAAAAATCCAACGGTTGGATTGTCCGGAATGTTTAATTCAAATCTGAAGAAAAACAGCGCCAGAATCGTTTATATTTATATATATAAATATAAATATAATTAAATTTAATCGAATAACGACGCTGCAGTTCGAATTTTGAAACCGTAACTTCAAACGACTAGTGTGGAAGATCCGACCGTCGGATTCTCACGAAACTGGAACCGTTGGGTTCGCTTCGGGAATATCTTCCCAATGATATAGACTTTGTAGAAATCCAACGGTTAGATTTTCCGATATGTGTAAACCAAACTTAGGGAAAAACAGCGCCAATGCCACTGCATGACCTGAAACGTCGTTCAATTAAATATGGCCATTTTTAAATAAATAATAATGGCGAAAAATCGTTATAAAATATTATAAGCAACATAGGTTGCAAATAAACCAATTATGCTTGAATTGTTTGATATTTGATGGTTGTATGTGTATGACATGAAAATAACACTAAATAACTTGAAGATGGATGTCGAATGATATAACCACATACAGAATCGATTTAAATTCTAATGACGTGAATTATTTGAAAAGGCCGAGCTAACCCTCATTTCAAATAATTCAGCGAGCGATTCGAATTGGAAAATGTAAAGACGATTCAAGACCGACGATCTTCGTATCGGTTGGATGGGCGCTACTGAGGTTCCTAACCGGAGTAGCTACCGGAAGGGGACGGAAGTAGTAGCCGTCTGAACGTATGTGTTGATTGGACGGATATACGAGGAATTGACGCCTCCGGTTTCGTTCAAACCCAGGACGGACTTGTAAATGGACTGTGTGTCTGACATTGGATTTTGTTCTATATTGATTGATCTCTGCTAAATATATATCTGTTTGGCGGCGGAGAATTTATTCTTTTGCTTAACGCCCTTCTCTGAGACGTATGAGCTCAGGGGTTATATATCGATAGAAATCAATCGTATGGAGTGGACTGCCTATGTGGCATGCCAAGATGTTGTGATCAAGGCTTCTGTTGCAAAGCAAAGTCTTGGTGATGATGATCAAAGCAAGGTCTACGTGGCCTAGCTTTGTGTATTTCGTAGATTCGCGAACCTCACACCCCGGTATGAGTTAAAAACGGGATACGGACTGCAGGGAGAGCACGACGTTTCTTTCTAGCTATGGTGGTGTCAGTGACTTACCAGCCCTGACATATATATCTACTTTTCACCTTTGTGGTTGTTGGAATGCGAGGCGCCTCGATTATAGGTCTGTAAGGACCGGGAAACGTGTGTTCAGGCATAATTAATCCTCTAACGTAAGTGAGGACCGGCCCTGAAGATCCAGGATACCCAGTGTGCGTAGTCCTGAGGCATTTGCTAGAGTGTCTCGAAGCGGAGAGGAGCTTGCCCCTTGCCTCGACTCATGACGGAAATCCAATTTCCAATACGAAATAACGGACTTGATTGTAGAACTAGTATGGCGACATAGTGGTATGGGGCACTTATGCCGTCTATGATTGATATTTATGATGCTATTCGTTTTTGAAACATATATGCACTAGTAATAATATCAAATGATTTCGCTTTATACGTATCAAGCATATTTGGCTATTATAAGGTAAAACTCTATCCTCCGGCTTGCGTTGCATTGTGTGATGGGACCTGAGTCTTATAATGGCTTCATTCTTTCTAAAAGCATTGCGTTGTTTTAAAAGAATTTATTTTATTTTAAATGCACTAGCAATCACTGGAGTAAACCCGTTCCGCGAAAGTGGCGTGGCCCTATGATTTGCTATTACTGTTGTTTAACTGTTAAATAGATTCCTCATACCAGTCACCATGACTGACTCGTTGTTTGTTTCACTTTGCAAACGCGGGTGCCCTTATTTTCACACGGGCAGCCTAGTACACAGGTGACAGGTGGTTTTTGGTTCTGCACTGCTGCATAGCGTGCACTTTTGGCTCATGGCGAGGCTGACTTCATAGAGATGACTTAGATATTTTCCGCCATTACTGTGTTTATATTATGATTCCGCCACTGGCGATGCAGACTGATTTACTTTCCGTATTTCTCATTATATGTATATGTATTCCGCCTTCGGTGATGTAGACTAATACTCTTATTATGTCTCACTACATGTATGTATTCCGCCTCTGGCGATGATGACTGATCACTTTCTTTTTTACTTACTAAGTATATCCCACGTTATGCTATTCTGATATTCCTACATGTTGTGATTCCGCTGTCATATCCATGTAAAATTTATTTTAATTATTGTTTTTGCTATTTTCTGCACTCTGCTATGATGATTAATGTGTTATTTCCTAATGATTATCCTTAATACCGCCCCTCGGATTTTGGGATCGTCACAGTTGGTATCGGAGCTTTGGTTAACCTTAGTTTCGGGATCTAACACATTAAACACCTCGTCAGAATAGAATCAGTAGTGTTCTAATACGAGTAGCTCATTAGAGATAGAATTAGCAATGTCCTAAAATGAGCTAAGCAGATTAGCAAAACAATTTGATCAGTACATCATCATTATCTTTCCTTGTATTCCCTTGCTTTATCATTTATGAAAATTATCAAATCTGTGAGCTTGACCTTTTTTCTTGCTTATACAGTACTCTTAGATGGCTACGCGTGGAGCAGCAGCTAGAGGAGGCCGTGGAGGCCGAGGAGATGCAGCAGGAGGACGGGGGAATATCCCCGTAGTAGTGGAAGGTCCTATTATTCCGCCACCAGCACCAGAAGACTTTGAGCTCGACAAAGTAGCTAAGAGGTACAGAAATCTTGGAGGGAAACCTTTTACTGGCACTGGCACTGGCACTGGCACAGTGACCGAAGCTATCGCTTGGCTGAAAACCTGTGAGAAAATCTTCGAGGGAATGGGCATGGGAACTAATAACAAAGCCCGACTTGGCATTTGGCTCCTTCAGGAAGAGGCAGAGCTGTGGTGGGATGCCATTACCTCTGGGGATGCAGCTGGTACTATCCGGACTTGGGAGCAGTTCAGGACTTTATTCAATGAGAAGTTTGTACCGGAACAAGCTCTAGAGAGGATGCGGGAGCAATTTGCTAATCTCCAGCAGGGGGACCTCTCTATTCAAGACTATCTGAATAAGTTCACTCAGCTATCGCGCTATGCTCCAGAGCTGGTTTTGACCGACAAAGCGAAGAATAAGAGATTCATATTTGGGCTGAAGCGCAAGTATCACGATAGAGCTATGAGCAACATCAAACTCTCTTTTACAGAACTAGTAGAGATGGCTTGCAACTACGAAGACATGGATGAGAGGCATGCTAGCTAAGACCGCGCTAAAAGCCAAGCAGGGAATAAGCGCAAGGCTTCAACAGACCAACCCGAATCTAGCATCACCGCGGCCGCTACTCAAAAACCCGCAAAGATCCCGAAAGGAAACTGCTACAATTGTGGGAAGCCCGGTCATTTCTCTAATGTGTGCAAAGCCCCAAAGAAGCCAAGGGCCAATGACTCAGCCGAATGCTACAACTGCCACAAGAAGGGGCACTATAGCAAGAATTGTCCTTTGAAGAAGAGCGCACAAGTGGCCCATGTCTATGACGGGAAGACCCCGCCAGCTACCACCGATGGGTCAGGTAAACCCGATGTCTTGGGAGGTACCCTTACTATTAAAAATATTCCTGTTTCTGTACTTTTTGATACTGGTGCATCACGTAGCTTCATATCTGGTAAAATTGTTCACAAGTTAAAATTGAAACAAAGAATTCTAAAGGAACCGATTAAAGTTCAAAACCCGTTAGGAGGTTCTGTTAGTCTCAATCTATATTGCAGAGTGCCTATCTATTATTCATGTTACAAGTTTCCCATCCACTTAATTGTCATGGATTTATCAGAATTCGATGTTATTCTCGGTCTGGAATGGTTAACAAGATATAAGGCCGAAGTTAGATGTGCCGAAAGAATCGTGAAAGTTGAAACAAAATCGGGGCATATCACTATACCATGCCTCGGTGCAGAAATTAATAGAACAGAATTCTGGGCTTCTTTAGAAATTATTCCCCCTTCGATAGAAAAGATACCGGTCGTTAAAAACTATGCGGATGTGTTTGAAGAAGTAGAAAACTTACCACCGCAAAGAGAAATTGAATTTAGGATAGATCTAATTCCTAACGCCCGACCAGTAGTACATCCAATACGAAGAATGGCCCCGAAAGAAAAAGAAGAGCTAAGTAGTCAAACCCGAGAATTACTTTGGAAAGGTCTGATCAGACCAAGCTTTTCAGCGTGGGGAGCCGCAGTGGTATTTGTCCCGAAATCAGACGGTACTCTAAGACTTTGCGTTGATTACCGAGATCTCAATAAACAAACACTGAAGAACAAATATCCTTTGCCCTGAATAGACGATCTGTTAGACCAATTAAATGGAGCAACCGTATTCTCCAGAATGGACCTAGTTACAGGTTTCCACCAATTGCGAATAGCTGAAGACTATGTTCCTTTGACAGCCTTCCGGGGGCCCGATTTATTCTACGAATGGTTAGTAATGCCGTTCGGTTTGTGCAACGCTCCGGCATACTTCGTTGATCTTATGAACAGAGTGTTCCGTGGTGTGTTGAATAAATTTGTTCTAGTCTTCATCGATGACATTTTAATCTACTCTAAGTCGGAAGAAGAGCATGCAAAACATTTAGAACAAGTGTTGAAAATTCTAAGAAGAAATGTCTTGAAAGCTAAATTTTCTAAGTGTGTCTTCTGGCAGAATGAAGTCAAATTCCTAGGCCATGTCGTATCAAAAGAAGGAATTGCTGTAGATCCAAGCAAAATTACAGCGATTCAAAACTGGAAACAACCTACTACCCCCACAGAAGTTCGAAGTTTCCTTGGATTAGCTAGCTACTATCGGAAATTCGTTCAGGATTTTTCAAAGATATCGGGAGTATTGACAAAGCTTACAAAGAAGCATGAGAAATTCAAATGGACTCCCGAATGTGAAGAAGCTTTCCAAGAGCTAAAACTGAGGTTGACAACTGCTCCGGTATTGACAATAATAGAAGGTAACCAAGACTTGACCGTATGGACAGATGCTTCTATTAGAGGGCTAGGCGCAGTGTTAATGCAAAAAGGCCAAGTGATCGCTTATGCCAGCCGTCAACTAAAGCCGCATGAAAGAAACTATGCTACTCATGATCTTGAGTTATTAGCTATCGTGTTCGCTTTAAGAATATGGAGGCATTATTTATTGGGCGAGAAGTTCGAACTGTTTACCGATCATCAATCCTTGAAATACCTGTTCACACAGAAAGATCTAAACTTGAGACAACAGCGTTGGTTGGAATTCCTTGCAGCATACGATTTTGAAATTATATACACTCCAGGGAAAGCCAATGTTGTAGCAGATGCGCTCAGCAGAAAGAATGAAATCATCGCCAGTTTTGTCATCACGTCTTCATTAATAGACAGAATCACGACCCTTCAAAAGGAGGATAATTTTGTAAAGGTAATGATAAAAAGGATCAATGAAGGCATAGACTCCAGCTTCCAAGTGGATAGTGAGGGGGTTTTGAGGTTAAAAGGAAGAATTTGTGTTCCCGACATCTCTGAGCTAAAAAGAGAAGTGCTTGATGAATGCCACAAGTCTAAATTAAGTATCCATCCCGGTGTGAGCAAAATGTATAACGATATCAAACGCACCTTCTGGTGGAAGGCGATGAAAAGAGATATCTCATTATATGTTAGCAGATGCCCCACTTGTCAGCTAGTTAAGAGTGATCAGCAGAAAT
Organism: Allium sativum; assembly: GCA_030737875.1. Lineage (NCBI taxonomy): Eukaryota > Viridiplantae > Streptophyta > Magnoliopsida > Asparagales > Amaryllidaceae > Allium > Allium sativum. The sequence goes on from CM060909.1 coordinate 487,081,918, forward strand.
TGGCTGGATTATTACAACCATTAGAAATTCCTGGATGGAAGTGGGAACAAATCTCGATGGACTTCATCGATGGCTTGCCTCGAACTAGAAAAGGAAACGACAGTATATGGGTAATCGTAGATCGCTTCACGAAGACTGCCCATTTCATCCCTGTCCGATCCAACAGAACGGCTCAAAGTCTGGCACAGATTTACTTCAGAGAAATAGTTAAACTTCATGGAGTACCGCTCAGTATAGTCAGCGATAGAGATCCCCTGTTTACTAGCAAATTCTGGGAAGCATTTCAGACAGAATTGGGAACCAAATTAAATCTAAGCACCGCTTATCACCCTCAGACAGACGGCCAAACTGAGCGGGTGAATAGAATTTTAGAAGATTTGCTGCGAGCTTGCGTTATTGATTTTGGAGGTTCATGGGAAGATCATTTGCATCTAGCCGAATTCTCCTACAACAATAGCTATCAAGCATGTTTGGGAATGTCTCCATTTGAAGCATTATACGGTAGACCGTGCAGATCTCCTGCATGTTAGGTAGAACCTGGCAACAGACTTGTGTTAGGGCCCGATATGATTCAAGAAGCATCGGATAAAGTCGATTCCATTAAGAAGCGATTAAAAACCGCACAGAGCCGACAGAAAAGTTATGCTGATGCGAGAAGAAGGGATATATCGTTTGTCGTTGGTGATTATGTTTATTTAAGAGTTTCTCCAATGCGAGGAGTAATCAGATTTGGCAAGACTGGGAAGTTGGCACCGAGATTTATTGGTCCCTTTCCTATACTTGAACGGATTGGAACTCTTGCATATAGGGTCTCATTACCTGATTGGTTGCCTGGAGTACATGATGTGTTCCACGTATCCCAACTCAGAAAACATGTTCATGATCCGGATCTTGTTGTAGAAGAAGCAGCACAACAGGATATTGACATAACTCCAGAATAAGCACTCAAGAGGGATCCATTAAAGATAGTTGGCAAAGAAACTAGAGAGCTAAGGAGGAAAAAGATTCATTTAGTCAAAGTGCAGTGGAGTGGTGATCCTAGAGACTGTACTTGGGAGACTGAGGAAAGCATTAAACAAGCCTATCCCAAATGCAGAGTGGACATCTCTGACTAACTCCGGTGCAAGGTACCTTTACAATACTTTGCATTTACATTTTACTTCCTGCTTAACTGTTATTTCCTTTTCGAGGGCGAAAAGTTTTAAGTGGGGGAGATTGTAATAACCCGGAAAATGTGAACCAGTTTAAAATTTTTTAATTAGGTTATTAACAAGAAATTTGAAATATTAAAATAGCCTATTTCCGCAAAATATAGAATTGTGTATAATATGGCAGTTTGAAATTTTGAATACAAACTTTGTCTGACTGTACCGGGTGGAAAATATAACAGATTTTAACAAAACTGAAAATATTTAAATCTTTTTATCAATACCTTTCTAACGAATCTGAAAAATCGAAATTTCATAACGGAAATCAAAAGTTATGGCCAAATGAATTTTCAGAAAGGACGCTATATAGTATATATAGCCCTTGAAAATTGAGATTTTGCATACGACCTCGGAATTCGACGAAACCACTTTTGTTGGGTCCGGAATGTCAAATAATTGCTAAGTTTCAAATTTCGTAAATTTTGAAGCTAGTATGTGAGCGGGGCAAAAGATAACGTGTTTGGTCAAATTCTGTTAAAATGGGTCGACCTAAAAATGGCCGTTTTTCAAACGAGCTCAGAATTCGACGAAACTGGTTTTGTTAGGACCGTATCGTCAAAACAAAGCTAGATTTATTTTTCTGGAATTTTTCGATTCAGTTTGTGGCCCTGGCAAATTGAAATGTACGTTTAAATTAAATATCGAATGTTTTATATTTTAAATTGAAAAATAACTGACTGTAACAGTCGAAATGGCCAACGAAACATATCCCATTGTGTCCGGAATGGGGGTATTTAGTTAGGGGCGACAGTCGTTGGGTTTAAAAAGGAGTCCGTTTGCAAAAACACTATTTAAAAATTTTTCTATAAATATCGACCAATGAGAAATTTTCTTTAAAAAAATAAAATAAAAACCTAAAACCCTAAGCCGCCAGACGAAACGAACGACGCTCGTCGTTCAAACCTTTCCGTCGAAAATCCCGCCGCCACAGGCGACGCCAGCCAACGCCACCACCCTCAATCGACGCCGCTCACCGCCCTCTTCAAATCCGACCAACCCCGCTCCTCCTCCCTTCGCCAGCGTCGAGGAAAACGCCCAGGAAGTCGCCGACTTCACGTCGACGCCACGACCGCCAGAGGCGATCGCACCTGCTCCCCCGACCACCGTTAGGACCGCCTCACTTCCCTCTTTCAAGTCCCACCCTCTGATCGGAGCATAGATTCACGGATTTGCTGAAAAATTCAACCCTAGTTTCGAAACCAAAAAGAGGTATACGGCTGAATTGATTTTTACACTTTAAAGCGTTGCAAATTTGTAAAAATCATATCTTTTTGCTATGTTAACGAAATTCGATGAAACAGGAGACACCGTGACCGCAAGGAGGCTCTCTACATTCTAGAAGAAGCCGCGGATTTTTCTGACCTTCCTTTGATTTTTAGCACCGCAAGAACCAATGTGAGGAATCTAAACTATTCATGTGAATGTAATCGCGTTGTATAAATTATATAAGCGAAGTGTAAATTATATACGCATTGTATACCTCATGTACATGTGTTGTATAAGTTATATTAGCAATGTATAAATTATACAAGCGTTGTTTGAAACATATATGCTATGAATTGTGATGAAATGCAAGTGAATTATTATATTATATATATATATATATACTCCCCTCGTCCACAGACCATGGACGATATTTATTGCTTGTGATTGAAGTGATATCATATGATTGACGAATGGTTGGAAATAATTGTTTGTGGTTGATATTATGGTTGAAAAATACCTTTATGGTTGAAAAATACCTTTGTGGTTGAAAAATACCCTCTTGTGGTTGAAACAAAATAGAATAGGATTGTGGAATTGAAAATAAAACATGTCGCCTGCGTGCGAACTAGATGCATGATCCCCATTGTCAAAAACCGCGAGGTTTTAAGGTAGAGCGAGGAGCCGTACTAGGGACGGTCCTGGTTTTAACTACCCTGCCGTTATGCTGCCGAAATTTTCTGAAATATTTATGTGTTAGAATAATTTTCATTCATTGAAACTATTTACATAAACTATATCGAATATTCATGTGTTGAGTTGCAATTCATTCGTTGAGTTGAAATTCATGTGTTGAATATTATTTGAATTTAAACAAATGGCTTTAGCGATAAAAATCACATTTTTATATATATACAAACTATATCGAATATTCATGTGTTGAGTTGCAATTCATTCGTTGAGTTGAAATTCATGTGTTGAATATTATTTGAATTTAAACAAATGGCTTTAGCGATAAAAATCACATTTTTATATATATACAAACTATATCGAATATTCATGTGTTGAGTTGCAATTCATTCGTTGAGTTGAAATTCATGTGTTGAATATTATTTGAACTTAAACAAATGGCTTTAGCGATAAAAATCACATTTTTATATATGTACAAACTATATCGAATATTCATGTGTTGAGTTGCAATTCATTCGTTGAGTTGAAAATTCATGTGTTGAATATTATTTGAATTTAAACAAATGACTTTAGTGATAAAAATCACATTTTTATATATATACAAACTATATCGAATATTCATGTGTTGAGTTGCAATTCATTCGTTGAGTTGAAATTCATGTGTTGAATATTATTTGAATTTAAACAAATGGCTTTAGCGATAAAAATCACATTTTTATATATATACAAACTATATCGAATATTCATGTGTTGAGTTGCAATTCATTCGTTGAGTTGAAAAATTCATGTGTTGAATATTATTTGAATTTAAACAAATGGCTTTAGCGATAAAAATCACATTTTTATATATATACAAACTATATCGAATATTCATGTGTTGAATTGCAATTTGTTCGTCGAGTTGAAATTCATGTGTTGAATGTTATCGTCGTCTAAAAATAAAATGAATCGACAATGAGAACTATATTTTTATAGTGAATAAGAAGTGTTAAAAATGCACTAGTGTCGAATAAATATTTTTGATGATAAAAATATTCCTTTTATCATGTATACGCTTAGTTAAAAATACACTAGTGTCGAATAAATATTTTTGATGATAAAAATATTCCTTTTATCATGTATACGCTTAGTTAAAAATACACTAGTGTCGAATAAATATTTTTGATGATAAAAATATTCCTTTTATCATGTATACGCTTAGTTAAAAATATACTAGTGTCGAATAAATATTTTTGATGATAAAAATATTCCTTTTATCATGTATACGCTTAGTTAAAAATGCACTAGTGTCGAATAAATATTTTTGATGATAAAAATATTCCTTTTATCATGTATACGCTTAGTTAAAAATGCACTAGTGTCGAATAAATATTTTTGATGATAAAAATATTCCTTTTATCATGTATACGCTTAGTTAAAAATGCACTAGTGTCGAATAAATATTTTTGATGATAAAAATATTCCTTTTATCATGTATACGCTTAGTTAAAAATACACACGTGTTGAAATAAATAATAGTTTGCTAGAAATATTATTATTAGCTTGTTCTGCATATATATACATGTGTTGAACAGGAAAAATGGATTAGCTGTTGAGTAAAGAAATTATTTGCGTGCCCGACAAATAGGTAAACCTTGATGAGTTGGCTGCGCAATTTTATTTATATATCAACTCCTGTGAATGCCATTGGATGCGGAGTGCTGGTTTTTCTGTGTGAAATAATAAACAACGCCATAGGATAGTAACAATTAATTTCGAACTACACTACATGGCATACTTCTTGACGATAGGCATACTTCATCATATTCCACATAAGCAATTGGAGCTTGTGTGACGAGGTGGAAGATTTACCATACAAGCAAGAGGTTTGTATGGCGATGACTAAGTACTACAGGTTGAACTGATGACTGATATGGACTATATAAATTATAACGATAAATTGCCAGATTAATAAAAACCCCACACGGGTCTAGAGTTGACAATAATCACGTCACTCTAGTTATTAGATACGACACATGGACTATTTATTTCCACACGGAAAACGGGGTGATGGGAATTTATTCTCTGGAGTGATTATCAGTACATGCTCCCCCGTAAACACCAAAATATATCACTAAAAATATGTGAATGCTTTTTAGGATTTATTGGGTACCTAATACGGCCCAATAAATTTCCAAACCCCTCCCCGTACAAAGGAGGTTATGGCAAAAATTTTCGAAATATTAAGGCGTTAGTGAAATATTTGAAGTGAAAACAAAGTTGAAATTATAAAATGAACTATAGTTGAAATTATAGAATAAACTATATATATATATAAATATAAATATAATTAAAAGGAATAGAGGCCGTGCAGTTCGCGTTTCGGAATCGTAATTTGAAACGATTACTACGAGAAATCCGACCATCGGATTTTCCCGAAACCGCAACCGTTGGGTTCGCCTTGGAAATATCTTTCCAACGGCACCAACCTTGTAAAAATCCAACGGTTGGATTGTCCGGAATGTTTAATTCAAATCTGAAGAAAAACAGCGCCAGAATCGTTTATATTTATATATATAAATATAAATATAATTAAATTTAATCGAATAACGACGCTGCAGTTCGAATTTTGAAACCGTAACTTCAAACGACTAGTGTGGAAGATCCGACCGTCGGATTCTCACGAAACTGGAACCGTTGGGTTCGCTTCGGGAATATCTTCCCACTGATATAGACTTTGTAGAAATCCAACGGTTAGATTTTCCGATATGTGTAAACCAAACTTAGGGAAAAACAGCGCCAGTGCCACGGCACGACCTGAAACGTCGTTCAATTAAATATGGTCATTTTTAAATAAATAATAATGGCGAAAAATCGTTATAAAATATTATAAGCAACATAGGTTGCAAATAAACCAACTGTGCTTGAATTGTTTGATATTTGATGGTTGTATGTGTATGACATGAAAATAACACTAAATAACTTGAAGATGGATGTCGAATGATATAACCACATACAGAATCGATTTAAATTCTAATGACGTGAATTATTTGAAAAGGCCGAGCTAACCCTCATTTCAAATAATTCAGCGAGCGATTCGAATTGGAAAATGCAAAGACGATTCAAGACCGACGATCTTCGTATCGGTTGGATGGGCGCTACTGAGGTTCCTAACCGGAGTAGCTACCGGAAGGGGACGGAAGTAGTAGCCGTCTGAACGTATGTGTTGATTGGACGGATATACGAGGAATTGACGCCTCCGGTTTCGTTCAGACCCAGGACGGACTTGTAAATGGACTGTGTGTCTGACATTGGATTTTGTTCTATATTGATTGATCTCTGTTAAATATATATCTGTTTGGCAGCGGAGAATTTATTCTTTTGCTTAACGCCCTTCTCTGAGACGTATGAGCTCAGGGGTTATATATCGATAGAAATCAATCGTATGGAGTGGACTGCCTATGTGGCATGCCAAGATGCTGTGATCAAGGCTTCTGTTGCAAAGCAAAGTCTTGGTGATGATGATCAAAGCAAGGTCTACGTGGCCTAGCTTTGTGTATTTCGTAGATTCGCGAACCTCACACCTCGGTATGAGTTAAAAACGGGATACGGACTACAGGGAGAGCACGACGTTTCTTTCTAGCTATGGTGGTGTCAGTGACTTACCAGCCCTGACATATATATCTACTTTTTACCTTTGTGGTTGTTGGAATGCGAGGCGCCTCGATTATAGGTCTGTAAGGACCGGGAAACGTGTGTTCAGGCATAATTAATCCTCTAACGTAAGTGAGGACCGGCCCTGAAGATCCAGGATACTCAGTGTGCGTAGTCCTGAGGCATTTGCTAGAGTGTCTCGAAGCGGAGAGGAGCTTGCCCCTTGCCTCGACTCATGACGGAAATCCAATTTCCAATACGAAATAACGGACTTGATTGTAGAACTAGTATGGCGACATAGTGGTATGGGGCACTTATGCCGTCTATGATTGATATTTATGATGCTATTCGTTTTTGAAACATATATGCACTAGTAATAATATCAAATGATTTCGCTTTATACGTATCAAGCATATTTGGCTATTATAAGGTAAAACTCTATCCTCCGGCTTGCGTTGCATTGTGTGATGGGACCTGAGTCTTATAATGGCTTCATTCTTTCTAAAAGCATTGCGTTGTTTTAAAAGAATTTATTTTATTTTAAATGCACTAGCAATCACTGGAGTAAACCCGTTCCGCGAAAGTGGCGTGGCCCTATGATTTGCTATTACTGTTGTTTAACTGTTAAATAGATTCCTCATACCAGTCCCTATGACTGACTCGTTGTTTGTTTCACTTTGCAAACGCGGGTGCCCTTATTTTCACACGGGCAGCCTAGTACACAGGTGACAGGTGGTTTTTGGTTCTGCACTGCTGCATAGCGTGCACTTTTGGCTCATGGCGAGGCTGACTTCATAGAGATGACTTAGAGATTTTCCGCCATTACTGTGTTTATATTATGATTCCGCCACTGGCGATGTAGACTGATTTACTTTCCGTATTTCTCATTATATGTATATGTATTCCGCCTTCGGCGATGTAGACTGATACTCTTATTATGTCTCACTACATGTATGTATTCCGCCTCTGGCGATGATGACTGATCACTTTCTTTTTTACTTACTAAGTATATCCCACGTTATGCTATTCTGATATTCCTACATGTTGTGATTCCGCTGTCATATCCATGTAAAATTTATTTTAATTATTGTTTTTGCTATTTTCTGCACTCTGCTATGATGATTAATGTGTTATTTCCTAATGATTATCCTTAATACCGCCCCTCGGATTTTGGGATCGTCACATATAGGATCTTAGAAATAAATTTTATATATTAGTTCAATATGTCAAGTTACAAATATTATTAGATCATAATATCGTTTAAAATTAGGATCTCACACATAAATTTATTTATAAATTCAAATCAACCATCTATAAATGTTTAAAGTCTTAATATCGCTTACAGTTAGGATCTAACAAATGATCTTTATATATAAATTCATTTTTCATTAACAAATTATAGAAATGAATATTCATACCTTAAGAATAATAAGATATTGCTACATAAAAGTTATGAAAAAAACATAATTTTAACATCCAAATATACACGTAAGTAAATTTATTTTGTATGGATTAGAAATATAAGATTTATAAAAAAAACTCACGTGCGAAGCGTGAGCCATAACGCTCGTTGCAAGAAAGCTAATTGTAAATTTGGTATTACAAATGGTCAGTGTACGTTCCTAACGGCAAAATGAATCCGGTGTTTATTGTAAATACATGGCATCATGCCAAACCTATGCTCACATATGTTTATACATGCCTTTTTCCAATTTGGTTTGGTTTTACAAATTTATTATGCAAATAAAGCTATTTTAAAATAATTGATCAATTGCAGTTAAGTAAAAATGGTGAGTGTTAGTCATCAAAATATATTTTGGATTAAGTCGATCAAATTAGATCGGATGATATTTGCAAATAAATAAAATAAACGTGCAACTTGTAGATATATTTTGATTAAAATAAAATATCAATACCAATTTTCCCTTCGTAAAACATATCCCAACCAAATCCATGTAAAGCAAACCACACTACCTCGTTTCCTTCCAAACCCATACTGTATTTCCATGTCCTAGCCGTCTTTGAGATCGCAGAGGCATTCACGAAAGAAAGCATCCAAAATGTAAAGGAAAAAAAAACAGACCTTGACATTGAATCATGGCTCAAACCAAGGCTTGGCACGGCGAACAACACCTTCGTGGAGGGAGAGTGTGCACATAGATGGAGATTAAGGGTTGTTAGCGATTTCGGAGGCTAGGACCGAAGGTACAACCCGAGGCTGTGACCTAGGTTACACTAGAGTATTCGATTGGAGCTTAGTGGTTGAGGAAGAGAGTAACAACAAGCTTCAAGGCAATGGTGGAAAATTAAGAAAGGTAACAAAAAGAATACTGGAGAACACCAGAAAGGACAGGTCAAGAAAGGTGAAAAGTATCATGGTTATAATGACGTGCTATTTCCAACCATTTAAGTCGATAATAAAACCAACTCAAATCGTTTGAAATACCAGATTGTTATTGCTATAGGGTTTAATAAGAATCAAATCACAGAACCACATAATAGAAGAATGTGACAACTCACAACGGAATAATTTTATGCAGTATATCAAAGTTTACATAAATAAATACAACGAAAGTTTAGATACAAAACTTTTCAAATACATATGGAATCACTGAAAATAGAAAATAAATATATGTGTCTTCAGAAATCTCCAGCTTCGAAAGATGAGATCTCAAAGCTGTAATATTTGATTTGACCCGAGCATAACGCAAAAACACAAAACACTCAAGTCATGACTAACCTTCTCATATAAGTGAATCAACTCAGGACCGACCTTGAGCTCCTGGGGCCCTAGGCCAAAATGATAACAGTGCAGGCGAAAAAACATGAACTTTGAAATATGGTGCAACCAGGAATCAAACTCGAGGCCCTTGCACGGAGGCTGTGTAGCCCAACCACCCCACCAACACTTCATTTGAAATTACTTTTCTGACATAGTATATACGTATAAAAAGTATATAGTATATACATATAAAAAAAATCTAAGGTCCTCCCTCAGCCCAAGGCCCTAGGCGGCCGCCTAGTTCCCCTATGGCCAAGGTCGAGCCCGAATCAACTCAAATGAAATATTCAATAAAATGCATTAATAACGCGAATAATGTTTAGGATTCCTATCCTCTAACGATTTGAGGAACTAGATACATTTAATATAATACATTATTATAATGATGTCTATTCGGTAAAGGGAATATTAAAATAGCGTAATCGGGATTACATTTTTACCTCTACACCGTTTGTAAGCATTGTAGTCTATAAAGTACCATAAATTCACCATATTGGTGTTATCATAGGGCACTCCATAAAAAACAACACCAGGTCAAAATTGTAGGGGGCTTGATTATGATAATATGACAAGGCATCGAGGCTATACCCAACGGTAGGTACTACCGGATTGCGGATCCAGGCTGGTGATAACGCATAGCCGCAACTACAGCCCACCTCGTACGAACCTCACATAAATCAAAGGTGATCACCAATCAATCACAAAGTAAGAGGTATGGTATTGAAGAAGTGTGTCTGGTCGAAGGTGCAACCTCACTTGGTCTGGGTTTGACTCCCGTTTTAGTCATTTTAATTATGGTCCAAAGGTCAAGGCCAGCCATAATCGCTCGCCAAACCATCATACTTCATTTTGGATTTTCCACTACTTGCACAGTTGTTAAGGTGGTATCAGTATTGACAGAGAGTATGACAATACCGATTCCGGTCTCTTCAACAACCCAATCGCTTATTTCACACCGTGGCCATTACATTTGAAATCATATTTTTACGCTGTAAATCTATTAATGTCAAGTATCGATTTTATTTATTAGTTTCTCAAATCGATCCAATTATTCGATATCATTTCAAATTCATATTTTCCAATCGATCCATTATCAAAACTTCATGTTCGATTCTGACTACACATCACAAATATTGTTATTCAAGTGAATTTTTATATTCAGTCATTTCAGACTTAAATTGCTCGGATTAAAAAACATATACCTTAATTTAAAACAGTTAAGTTATATATAAAATAGTTTAAATAGAATAGTTAAGTTTGATACAAAATAGTTTAAGTAAAACAGCTAGGTTCAGTATAAAAATTTGTTTAAATAAAATAGATAGGTTTGGTATAAAATAGTTTAAATAAAATAAATAGGTTTGGTATAAAATAGTTTAAATAAACAGTTAGGTTAATATGAACCAGTTAAGTAAAAGTCTAAGTTTATAATAAAAGAGTTTGAAAGATGGTTAAGTCTATAGATAAGATAGTTAAAATAGACAAATTTAATATGAAATAGTTTATTGTTTAAGTACGCATGTCACATGTACACAAGCTATATAACAATAAACTATGAATTCCTAATGCAATCATAACATTCCATATATCGTTTTAAAGGATTTAATTCACTTAATCAAAATGTTAGTTATAAGCGAGTAAACTCACCCTGGCTGGATTAGCAAAGAGGCAAATATACAATGCCTAGGACATGCATGCAAACGTCGAATATGGACACGACTCCAACAATCTTTGATCATGCCAACTGCTTGCATCATGAAACAACCCTCTATATCATAATTCCATAACTAGATGCGTCACTTTACGGACGCGACCTAACTCCTCCTTCCTTTTCCCACCATAACTACAATCTTCGTAAACATAGCCGTACTGAGCCCCTCTGTCCAAAACTACTACTGCAACTACACTTCATCATCTCGGCGTAGGCATACACAACATTCACTCAGATGTTAGTGACATAAGAAGTCTAAAATATACGTCTAGGCAGCATGCAACATTTTGAACTCTAGCTTCAGACACTCCTAGAGCTTTAGCATTATTCTCTACCACTTTCATCTCCAACACCATTGCATCAAACAACAACCTACCACAAACTGATGCACACACTTTAATGCCATAACAATTTCTCCACCCTTTCATAAAATAAACATATGATAATATAATTTAAAATAAATAAGGAAAATCAATAATAAACTAATGGGTTAAAAAATGAAATTTTGAGAAATTAAGAATTAGGCAGCAAAAGTATTGTAGTTGCGTTCGTGGCGAGATTCTGATTCGTTTTCATGTTTTATTTACTGAAAACGAAAATGTATTCGAAAGATATTAATAAATTAAGTTGTGTATATATTAGCGTACAAAGTTTGAATTTCAAATAAATAAATATACAAACCCAAAATATATTAATTTGGATAAGCATGAAAAGAATATTCCTTTTGAATTCAAACTTGTATGCATGTATTTATACATAATAGGGATAAGAATAATTAATAGAAGGTAACAAATAAATCAAGAAATCAATAAAATGTAACGTACATAAGATGTTATCTCCTGGGCTCGACCCTAGAAGGGTGGTCGACCCCCCTTCTATAGGGTTCTCAGGGAGGGTGTTTTCTAGGAAGAGGACTTATTTATAATTTCATCAAACGGATTGCTTAGATTAAATCTATTGAATCTAACAGTCCATATACACGATGTCAACTATAAATATGTCCTCAAACCCTCACTCAAAACCCTACAACCATTCTTTTTCACGCCTCCATGATACGCCTTTCTGCCATTGTTCATTCTGGAAAAGAAAAGGGTGTAGGTTCTTCTTCTACATTCCGAACTTATTCTATCTCTTCTATTTTATTCTAATATAGATTTAGATTTATTTTGGAATGAAGACTTATGTATATAAGATTCTATTATGTGATTCTTATATATATATATACCTATTTGTGTATATATATACCTATGTGTGTGTGTATATATATATCTGTTTGAAAGGTTAGAGCACGATTGTTAATGAATGCCAATCCAAAACTTTTTCTACTTAATTCTATTGTTGCTCGTTCTTACAACACTTTGAGTGGTATTCATTTAAGATTCTATTTTATATGATTTGTTAGTTTAAAGTTGGATTATTGTGCCTACACAAGATTTGAGTTATTATGAAAAGAAAACAATGCAAAGTTCCTCAAATATTCCATTTGCTATTTGTTTGTACGAACAAATTGTCAATCTATGTGTGTTTGTGGTTTTGGGTTTATTGAATTAATAAAAGAGAAGCATGATTTGTGTTGTATAGTTCTCTACATTTTGTCGGATTCATCTTACTTTATTTTGTGCAATTTCATACGTATGGTTTTGTGCAAAATATTAAGATTTGGATAGAACTGTAAACTTGAATATGTTTAATTCTCTATTTTTCTAAATAGAGTATTTGAACGTATTGTTTACAAGATGTCCAAATATTAAGGTTATATATGTAGACATACATAAAAGTGAATCCGTTAAATAGGAATTATATACATATTGGATATACGAACTTTTGTTTACCTTTTATTATTTAGATAATCAAGTCAAAACTAGGTTGCCAGTTCTGTGTTGCTATTGTTGTTTTTTCCATTTTGATTGTTACATGTTAATTTGTACATTTATGTTATGATTGAAGGAAATATGAGAAACAATAACTTGTACGCCTTTAATTTGTGAAAGGGATTGACATTTCAAAACGTGGCTAGGGCGTTAATTGTGTTCGCTTAAATCACACTTATATAGTGTAAACAACATAACATTTATACGTATTAAGAGCGCAATAAATACGACTAAATTAGGAATTTGAATTCGAATGTCCTCATAGGAATTTGTATGTTTGTGTGTACTAATGACTTAAAATATATTAATGACACATAAACACGAGGATTACCATTACTTGTAGTAGAAGCCTACCCGGAACCATCCAGCATTTACAAGTAAGCTAGATAGTAACAAGAGGGTCCGCTGGGAGGGTTCTCTTAAAATGAAGTTGAGTTCTTGACCCAAACCTAGTAGTAAGTGACCATTACTATTTCTCAACTGTTAGCCTGCCTTGTAGCAAGTTCGTCCAAAGATCGAGTGATCACAGTCCCAAGTCACAGATATAAAATTGTACCAAGCAAATTCTGAAGGTCGGGTCGAGTCGAAGGCAAGCCAAGCTAGATGGCTTTTCATCTTTCGGAACAAGCAAAGGAAAAGGTGGCTAGGTCGATGGTCTCCAGGCCGGTTAGTCGATCCGATCGAAATGCTTGATCCATCCCACTATCCACAACATACCCAAGTTCTCCACTACCTCCGGGTCAAGTGGGATCTCTGCCACGTGTCCCACGACCCGATCCCGCTTTCCACACGAACTGGATTCCACTTACCACCTATAAACTCGGACCAAATGCCACATAGATGAAACCGTTCCTGCTCATTTCTCAGAACCGACACTATATAAACCCGATCAGGAGGATTAGAAGAGACCTTTTAGCCACTTGAAGTATTGAAGCTCTATATAGAATCTGCCATTAAATCTTGACCCGAACCCTATTTCAACAATAATTTTGTGAATATCCGCATCTTTGAGAGGAATTTGATTGTATCTTGAGTGTGGAAGGATTTCAAGTGTTATAATTGTAATTCTTTGTTGAATAGAAGAGTTACAAAGTGGACATAGGTTGTTAACGCCGAACCACTATAAATCTTGTGTGTTTTCTAATTGTTTCTCGTTTCTAATTTATATTTCTTCATTAATCTCTTCAAATCCTAATCTATTGGGTGTTAGTGCCATTTTTTGGTCTAACATTTTGGTGCTTTCACTAAGAAATGAAAATTCTCAACGTCTAAGGATTTTCCAGTCTACTTTTTGGATCGCCAAGTCCGAAGACGATATCATATCATTCCAGCAAATTCGTCAGTTCTGCAAACAAAGACCAGAAATGAAGTGCTCGGCTCAAAGAATTCTGGGTTAATGGCATCTGGATCGAGGTTCTCGGCTCGAGGTGGTCAGTTCGAGCGGCATGTTCGATCCGACCCGAAGACACATTTGACCTAATCCGAAGACAAGTTCGATCCAAGGTAGGGTCATTTCCACAAAAAAATATTGAGTACTTAGTGACCAACAATAATCACCATGACTTAATAACCAATATTCAGTGGCTAGTCTGAGAATGTCAATAACACATTGGCAACGACTAGGATTCTTCCTAGAGCCATGACCCCTATTTACTGATGTTATTCAACATAGGGAGCTCCTAATCAAATTCGACATGCCAATAATCATGGCATATGCGAGAAAGACTACTTCCGGATAGCCTCTCTTTTAGGGGTTCCCATGGCGTATAGACTTCATCACTGCAATAAATGTTATTCCTAAATGAGTAGCGAATACTTAGTTTACACAACATGAACCTGCCCATCTAACTGAATCAAATGACATTGATATGGAGCAGTCTGGACCCTATTATGAAGATGACTCGGATGATCTTAATGACGATAATTCTCAATGATGGGATACTAGAAAGAAACCAAGGATCCCTAACATTACAAAGCTACCCTACACTCATGTGACATGATGAAGGACATATGTCTTGTGACTCACGACCCGAGGAACTTAGCTAACCTTTACTATGGCCATTTCTATCAACCGCCCCGATGATGATCGATTTCCACCTAATAAGTGTTAAAGAAACATACTTAGGTTCATAGAGTCAGGTATCAATTAAACCTTCATTAGCTATGATCGAACCTGTGGATCCTTATCAAGATGACAACAACTCAGCTACTCATCACCTATCATGTGAGGTCAGCCATCTACTCTCTACTTCGTACTTTTGTTGTGACAGAACGTATGAGCAACACTCAAAGCCTAGCAAGCCATGCTACTATATTCAAGCTTACCCAATCAAAGTCTAGACCGACCAGCTGCTATGACGGGTCTTACAATGCCTAAGACGTTGGAAGACTATCTAAATAGAACGTCGAATTGGAGTTATTCGACATTACCTATTCTTCTTTGAAAATTATCCCAAAATAAACATCGACAAGTATCATTTCTAAATTCACTGCACCAAATAATACTTCAAAAGCAGTAGCCTATCGGCTATCTACTAGAATACATTTATGAATGAGACTTCCAACCGTCAACATTACGGTATTATAATGTGAAGATTCACAATTCGACTCCCTTCGTTAACCATCCGACTATTGACTTATGCCCAAAAATAGAGGTCGACAATTCAGAAATCCTAACGTGGATTGCTCATGATTCCATTATCTAATCCAAAGTTGATACATCATTGCCTTGCATGACCGTATTTGTATCCGGGGTATGGTCGGCTACTCTAGTCTCGCCCAAAGCTTGTCAAGTTAAAGGATTGAAACACTTAAGCTTAGATGTTGATTGATTGTCTACACACCAGCTCTTATTCCCGACGTGGGATCAAAGATAGCAGTGGATGGACAAATCATGTCTACCTTCCTAGCCTCCATATCCCACATCCTGACAATGAAAGAGTGAAGCCATTATAAGCATGGATCCGTTGTTCTCCTGCCGATTACTGTCCTAGCACCTACATGATGAGGTGCTACAATTAGTGATCCTGATCCGACTATCTGACCCTCATTCCTTGCCCTTGATGTGGGGGTATGAAGGCAATACAAAGGAAACACAATTTCATCCTTCGCTCACCGAAGTCCGCTTAACCTCCTTTGTCATGTCAAGACCCCGATCATGGTCTATTCATTCTTGGGACTGCCGCTCTACAATATTATGAAAATATATTCTCTATTAGCTTAAAGCTTTGGTATCCATCTCCTGGCAGAGACATGATGAAACATGGATTGGCAAAGGATATGCGATGCCATTTTCACTCAGAATATTACTCAATCCTTTAACGGGATTATTTTTTAACATGTCTTTTATCTTTGCATGCTTTATGAGTTATTGATGTGACTAACTCACTGAATTTATGTGTGAATGGTGTAGGTACCTAGAGCTGGTACCAATCAGACTTCTAACACCCGCATGCAAAACTATGGAGCAATGTCATAACAAGCCTAACTGAACTGCTCGTTTACAAAACCATGTCGTCCGTCTGAGGCAAGATTTATAGCTCAAGGTGGATTTGATATGACCATCCACTCCTTGGCTCATGCGTGGCGGACCTCAATACAATTATGCAATGATATTTGCATTCCAAAGTTGGAATCCGACTCTATATGGACGCGGTTTGACCCTCTATATGGCAAGAGCCTACATTCGATGCCATCATATTACATAAATCCAAATACAGGTACCTAGAGTTTGGAATTAATCAGAACTCCTATAGTTTGATCAAGGGAACATAAAGCTTTGGCGAACGTGATTCGACTGTTCACCTGTGTACTCTTGGCCTGACGCCAATAATATGACATAGATGGAGTTCAACCATTCATCTACTAACTTTTTTTCCTTGATGCAAGGGGCAAGAGAATAAACGCACATAAGTTCAACATGTTCTATCTATGCATGGGTATACTAATGAGTCCCCCTCAGCCTCTAGTCTTCGATTCGCCAGGTAAAACATAGAAATGTACTTGGGAGTGACATGATCACCCAACAGTTCGACAACTCCATCCCTAGATCTAAAAGGAAGAGTGTAATAATGACAAAGGCGCGATCTTATGAATTACATAATGACTTTTTGCCCTTAATATAGGGGAAATATAATATGACACTAAGACGAATGTGAACCGACTGTTCACCAGAACAACGCCTGTGCTCTTGACATGATGGGCAAAAATCAGTTTGGACATGACACGACCATCCACCTGACAAAATTTTTCCTTCAATGTATGGGAAAAAGAGAAACGCTATGACAAGGATGGGTATGACTCGACCGCTCTCCCAACGATGTCTTTAACTCTTTCCCTTGCTTCCGATGGGAGGAGTATAAACTCCACATGGATGTGACCCGACCATCTCAAGGCAATCTTTTCCATTAGCGCGGAGGCAAGGGGAACGATACCAAGGAAAATGCGAGCTGATTGTTTTCCCTACCAACTCTAATCCTCAGAGCTTAGATAGGAGTATAAACCCAAAACGAGTGTGATAGGTGCACCAAGATTAACGACCACTCGGTCTCCAACTCTAACCCTGATTGAGCTTCAGAGAGTATAAAGGACGAACCACGACATCCACAACTCTAAATCTCATTACTTGGGAGAGAGTATAAATGACGACATTACGATGTCCACACAAACTCCATCGCCATCTGGCCAAGGATAGGAGCATAAAGGACTTCTGGACCAAACATTTAACACCCGCACCTTTCTACGCCCAAATTTTGACAAAAACCGAAACTTAAACACATCCAAGCATGGAGCGTGTATATCTAGTACATGCAAAAAGGAGCATGAGCATAATCAGAGTATGATAAGATAACTCATAGCAGAAATTAAATAGGATGACAAGTATTAACTCAAGTAACTACCTTTTTCAAAGTAAGTCACTTTGTCCGTATCGAGCATGAGGGAGAATGAGAACTGAAAGCCAAACTTAAACACCTATGAGAACCCGACCTTCTCTAGAAAACCTGGGAAATTTAATGAGGACGGGGTCAGAACAACAAGTTTTGGTGACGAAGAAAAGTATAACACATATTATAATACACTGATGTATCCCGTTTGATTCAACCCAAGATGTATGCCAAACAAAGTTAGTAATTCTGGACCAACCTTGTAAATGTTTACGCATGACTTTACTACTCTTCCCAAAGTATAATACCGAGATAGGTCCTTTACACATATCTTGCGAAGCCTTTATACCAGAACATGACTAGTTGTTTAATCGAGAATGGGCCCCTGATTACGGGGTTGCTATATCCATATACTTTCGTTCGTTTTATCCTTTATCACCTCACTATTAATGATAGATAAGGTGGATTCTTCCTGATCGCTGAAGACCCTAGGCGTACCGATTGGTCACTTATTAACCCTCAATAGCATATTCAACGTTAACATAAACTAGAGGGTACTAGCTACAGGACCTACTAGTTAAGGCTTCCGTCATCCATTCTTATACCCTTGCCCCGCATAAGGTGAGAGATGGTATTTTATCGTTCGCTATACCTTCTAGCTGACCTTATTAGATAACCCCCTTAGTCGCTTATTACTTCCCGTAGGATAGATAGCCATATCTGATGTTTTAATTTCGAGGTTTGGGTAGGCCCACACACACCTGCCATTTAAGACCCCTAAACAGGAAGACCTATTCCTAGGTGGACTCTTCAACCCAGTCACTTAGCCTGTAATGTCCCATATTTTTACGATATAATAATTAATTAATTCAATTATCTGAATACTGGTTTGGTAATTTAAAACGAGTAGAATTTAAATATTTAGATTTATTTAATTAAAATAAATAACTGAGTAACATATTTAATTCCACAATAATCAGAAATAACAGAATTCACAGTATTGTGTGAATTGGGCAATTTAAAATATATAATTCAGTTTAGAGTTGAATTATATTAACGAATATATTATTTAAATGAAGTTTGAACGTAGAATTATAATATAATTATAATCGAGCTCGAAATGGCGTGGCAGTTCGTAATTTGGCGATTTGAACTTCAACTGAATATACATAATCCGTTTTAAGCCGGATTTCTATGAAACAAGAAACGTTCGGAGCTGGTGAAGTATATTTTTCTAATGGAAGAGAAAAATCGGGATTTCATTGTGTAGATTTTGATTTATGTCCAAATCAAAATTTAAAATAGTCGCTATAGAATTCTTTTATAATTTATAACGATATATAAAAGGAATTTCATTATAAATCGAATATCGATTTAATCGGGATTTAAAATATCGAGTTAGAAATTCATATACGAATATTCTGGAGTTGTATGATATTCTATGTGAATATATACGATAATATTCATATACAAATATTTAATTTAATTATTTTTAAATATATTTAATATTTAAATGAATTTATTTAGAGCTTTAAAAATAGCCAGTTTTGCAAACGAACTCCGTTTTCGACGAAACTAATTATGTTGGATCCGAAATATTAAATTGTTAAATTTTAATTTCCGTGATTTTTGGAGTCAGTATCTGGCCGTACGGGATTTTAATGTGAAATACAATCAATAATCTGACTTTAAAAATACGTTGTGTGAACAAACGAAGTCGGAATTCGACGAAACGAGTTTCATTGGGTCCATAATGTGGAAATGAAGGTGTATGTCCATTTTCGTGATTTTTGGATATTGTATGTGATCATAGAAATTTTTAGAAGATCAATACAAGCAGCGGTTCAATATAAATTAATATAAAATTCGAATAAAAAATATATAAACTAGCCTATATATACCCTAACACCCTTGTAACCCTAAACTTATGTTCAAACGACAATCAATATCCATTAATCCCCCTTTTGACACCCATTTACTACTATTTCTTTGTTTATTTCCCTTTATGACCATAACGGTGATATTTTTTCCAAGGCAACCATTGATTTCAATTAATGTCATTTATGAGCCTAACGGCCATAATTTTCCTAAGACATTAATTACAATGGAATATCTTTATTTTATCAGTCCCAAATATATTTAGTTATTGTACCCCAGTAGACATTCCTAATTTAATTTATTTATTAGTTGCCTATTATAAATATATATGTATATTCATGCACGAGGACTCTCACATTAAGTTGGTAACTTGTGGATGCTCGATTTTCCGGTTGGTTCCTGGCAGACTTCTACCACAAGTTAAACTTAACCTCATGCCTTCGTACAATTATATTTATGCATTAGACCTCTCACATTAAACCGACTACTTGTGATTGCTGGATTTGTCGATCGGTTTCGGACAGGCTTATACTACAAGTTGAGTTTAACCTCGTGTCTAAATGCGGTTATTATTCAAATTTCCTAATTGGAGTGTACAACATTTATCCTGAATATATTTTAGAAATTGTAACCATTATCCTATCATATTTAGTTTTCCTATTCAACATTGGTTACAGTTGTTATTTATTGATTTGTGGTCCAATTTATAGCAATTAATGATATTGATTGCTACAAATGGTCACCACAAATATATTCATGTAATATAAAATATAATTTACTTATATGATTCCATAAATGAATATTATCCACTCTTTCAACATTCTATACAATGTATATTTTACCGTTTTACGCTGATTTGGACGGATACTATGTATACATTTATTTTTATGTTTTCGTACGGTCAACGTAGTTTTTATTATTGTTATTATTCTTGTTAAATTAATGATTAGGTCTAATCAATTAACCAAACATTCCCTTTTATATTCAAACTTACCAAAAGGTTTCAAGTCTCACAAAGGACTGTTAGTCATAATCATTGTAAATAACGCCTATTTTGTGGAATTGACATATTTCCAAATCATAAGAAATATATATAAACATAAATTTCAGAATAGTAGATGCAAATTACAAACAAATATATGTATTTATATTTATATGTTCCTTTGTACCACTTTCCCCTATTTAATATTTTTGTTATACCTGTTGTGATTTCAAAATAATGCCTCTTTATTCAAAACGAGGAAAACGACATGTTTTACAATGCTTAAGCCAAAACCCAACAATATTTAATACAAACAGGAATATTTCTTTTATTCTTACAATCACATAATTCACCAATTATCTTTTTATCCAAATTCACATATTTCATTATTCAACACTGAACTAAAGATCTGGAATGCAACTACAACCGTGTTTAATTGGACTGATTTCCAGATCCACAGTGTTATGTAACATGTATAACATATTTTCATGACATAACTGTAGGAATATACATATATAAACAGGCTTAAGCATCCTACAATTTTACGTTATACATAATCACAACTTATGATTCACAAGTTCTAACCATGTTTATAATCATATCTGATGGATGCCAATAAATTCATATTATTTAAATGTACAAATCTGATAGGAAGTAGGCATAAAAACATAGATCTAATTCAAATGAAATAGATAAGTTATTATAAATGTAAATTATAAATTTCTCACTCATCTTATAGCCTCCAAATCCAAAAGTTGAACCTTTTTGACTTACAATTTCCAAATTCTTATAAATATACAATTTATCTAGAAAGAGTAAAACTCTAGATCTGTAGAAATGTATGAAAAAGGAAGAGAGCGAAGAATCTATCGCTGAGCGTCAATTTGCATTCTCTTCCATTGAATCTATTCATCCTCTTAATTGCATAAGAATTTGATTTTTATTTGATATGTATGAACACATTTTTATCTTATAAATTAGGTTAGAAGAGGAAGAAAAATGGCAGAGCTCCGCTGCCTCTATAGATTTGAATGGAAAAGAATGAGCCTCTACCCCTTTATTTATAGGGGTGGAAATGACCTTAGACCGTTAGATCTATTTTAATTATCATCCATCCATTCGTTTTATAAAATATAACTAAATTTCCCCTCAAAACCTAGCCGTCATTGGGCAAACCTGGCTCGAAGCGGTCGACCTCTCTTGGCAAGAGTGTCAATTGCCCTTGAGCGTTTTTGCCCAATGAAGACTGGTAATAATAGGTAACATGTATATTAATTATTCTCTTTAATTATTTCTGTCCATTTTCGTATTTTGTCCGTAATTTTTTCATATGGACTCCGTTCGCGAAACTCCAGACATGAAAGTTGACCAGAATTCTGAGACGAACGCAACGGTTAAAGTTTCGTGGTCAAATTCCATCATTCGCAGAAATTCCTATTTTTGACATTCTAATTAAATAACTATGACTGTTAAAATTCCGGGTTGTTACATTCTTCCCCCTTAAAAGGAATTGATCCCTAAATTATGGCAACTAGTTATCATATTATACATAACCAATTTGTGTACATCCACTTTGCAAACATGTGTATATGCGCATGGTGTACATAATTCATTTCAACCATAAAACATGCATGCGAGATGATTCTAAATCGGGCCCTCTATATGTATGCATTGATATTTATAAAACACTTTTAAAAACATGATGCAAAGCATCCTAAATATACAGGCATTTCTATATGAATGCAAATTTTGAAAATTCTTTTTCATCCATAACCTTCACACAATTACGAATAAAAATGTGAAGCAACCTATTTTGCATCCAACCCTACCATTCAGAACATCATGCAATCTAGTCGTTCCCTATTTAATTTCTCCTAAACCGAAAGAATGAAATCAAAGCGAAGAATTTTAACAATTCTTCCGCTTACAAATATTCCATCTCCCGCCCTACAGTGGAATTTTTTCCTCGGCTACCCAAAATACTCTAAAAATTTCCATTTGTAGACTGTAAAGGAGGCTTAAAACAAGCTCTAAAACATAAAATGAGTTAATTAATAACCCTTGCGCATTATTGACTAGGTATGGAAACAGTGTTTTCAAGGCTAAAACAGCATTTTACTTGTTGTCGTTAACGTTTTTTTCGTATCGTCGGTCCTACTGCACCGCTAAAACGCGCACACAAAGCATCCAAACATCTTCCTTACGCTATTCATGCGGCCAAGAATCGAAAATGTTCATAAAATTAAATTTCCGCTTAAGGACTTGTCTTATTTATTTTGAAAATTTCTTTTCAAAATCATTTCACTTTCCTGTAAAATAAGAAAATGATTAAAAAAATTGCAAACAACATTTCCCAAAAGCTTCAAAAATTGTTTTTTACGGAAACTTAAACGATTCAAGTCGCATGTTGGCAAAGAAGGAAGTCAGTCATGCTAAAAATACGAAAACTGAAATCACATACAAAAAGACCAAAATAAATTTTAGCTTTAACAAGAAACGGTGGTTTATTTATCTATATACCCTTGATGAAAACAACGCAAAATCGGTCATTTGCTAAAATTTATCAAACATAGAATTCTATTCTTTCCAGCCCTAGGACAACTGTTACTTTAGATAAGAAAAATGAGATTTCATTCAAATTGGCACGTGTGAATGACATAAATATCTCCAAACATAGAAATCTCATTAATCTAAGCCATGCGATTTAAACAACATTAACAGTTACAAGCATGAATAACCACAAAACCATAGACCCCGATGCTGGAAAGCAATAACAACCAAGACAACGACAAAACAACACCAACCTCCCAGAATAATGTCTATAAACAACGAGATATCTCACTCCGCGGCTGGAGCCCAAACCATTTTATATGATCTTTAATTAACCATATTATGGTAGCAAAAATTCTCAATCTCGTGTTACAAACACTGTTGGTGTTGTTGGAGGTTTCCATATCACCATCTCTTCTAAGAGAAAATTTATGATGAGAAAAGAAACCTACCACAAAACTATTTCTCATGGAATCCCACCTAATATTGCCTACAGACAACAGTAAATAGGCGAGTTTACATAAAGTAACTACTTGAGACACAAACAAAGATAACAAGCTGAATCGAATATGATGCGGCACTAAATAATAGTTACACCACCGATCAAGAAAAAGGTAATTTTTCGCATCATGCGACACATCTAGTCATAACTTCCCATTTATAGAATGATGTGATAAATTAACATATTTTTGAATGGAAAAGGTTGAGGCTCTACCTCTTTATTTATAGGGGTGGAAATGGCCTTGGACCGTTGGATCTATTTTAGTTATCATCCGTCCATTCGTTTTATAAAATATAACCAAATTGCCCCTCAAAACCTAGCCGTCATTGGGCAAACCTAGCTCGAAGCGGTCGGCCGCTCTATTCAAGGGTGTCGACTGCCCTTGAGCGTTTTTGCCCAATGAAGACAGGTAATAAAAGGTAACAAATATATTAATTATTCTCTTTATTTATTTCCTTCTGTTTTTCGTATTTCGTCCGTAACTTTTTCATACGGACTCCGTTCGCCTCCAAACATGAAAGTTGACCTGAATTCCGAGACGAACGCAACGATTAAAGTCTCGTGGTCAAATTCCATCGTTTGCAGAAATTTCTATTTTTAGATTCTAATTAAATAACTATTTACTGTCGAAATTCTGGGTTGTTACAAAACGTCCAATTGACTTAGCCCGATTCCCAATGACGCTGGGCTCATGGGCATAGGCTTCTAAGATAACTTTGAACATGTGTCGGACGCGAATCGTGATTCAAAATTAATTAGGGGATATGTGGTTTATGTACAAATGCGAAGCAAAGATGCGAGGGCCGCACTCACGCACAATAATAAAGGGCCAAGTTCAGAGGGTCGGTGTTGATTCCTAATGCTAAACTTTCCACGCAACTTAAGGAAATGACCAAAGGGATGACTTGAGAGTGATATATTAAATCAACATACATACCCATGCATGATTGACTGTATCCCAAGTGAAATGACGAGTGTCACCTTGCAAATACACTTTAAGCGTTTGGATAACCCAGTCACTTAAGCTTTGAAAGCAATGCCTCTTTTTTATGCATACATGTCTAAATTCGAAAAGGGTGTGATCCGATCACCTATCCTTTTTTCGTTACTCACAGATTAAGGGAATAACTATTGGAAGTATTTACAAATAGCATAACTTGTTTGTCTATATCTGACTTATCCTTTGATCTTGACAGGCCGCTTGAGGACCATGAAATGGATGGAGAGTGACCATCCATTCACCGGTCCCAACCTACTTCCCGATTGGAAGTCTCGCATAAGACCGAACATGGATTGATTGTCCTATCTCATACTTATTGGGTGTGACGCAATCACTTTGTCTTCGGCTTTTCCCTAGGTGTAGAGGGCAAGTAGGGGCACTCGAGGCGACTACGGTTTGACCTTTCGCCACCTGACTCTAATCCTCAGAGCTTGGATGGAAGACTAGAGATTAGTACGGGTTGAGTACCAACAAATCGATTTGCATCCAACTCTAACTCATGACTCGATGAGTGAGAATGAATTCAGAGAAGACATGGATTTGAAGTCTACTACTCAGCCAAGCCCCAATGTCTAGGGATAATGAACGCGAGCCATGAAAAGCATGATTCCACTGCCCGACTACTCTATGCACATTTACTATCCTTAGAGTTTCATAGGATCCCAGACTGCAGCCAAAAGGATGGCTCCTCGAGATTAACACACATACATCTAAGCAACAGATCATCATCTAGAATTAAATAAGAAGTGATGAACCATTAGTACATTGAATGAAAAGCGCGTCAACCAGGCGTTCGATGCAAACACCATCAACATTACAGTACAATACATGGGATTCAACTTGACTTAACACTTCATTCATCATATGCAAAAGCCTGATTGACGGCTACCACATACGTGAAACCAAGAAGCTCGTGGTTGGCTTTCACCCACTTCTGGGCTTCACGCTGAGGGCACCGGTGATGAATTAGACAACTAGCAACAACTCTTCGAAAATGGAAGTTAGATTGTGAACATTATTCACGCTTCACTAGAGGTGGAACATCCCAATACGACATGGGTAACGTCAATCATAGCCTTTCACACGGGATGTTGAGGATCTCCACAATCCCCGGACTTCAAACTACCATCTTTGGAGGCTTACGACGACAAGACCAACCTATCATGCATCTGATGCTCTATATGTGCCGTATGGAAGTGCGATCGATGTCGGACAATGTCATGACTAAGTGGTTCCCTCTATTATTGGCTGACATTATTACTATACTGTATCGACAGCTGGCATTTAAATCGATCAACCACCGGAACGTGTTGGTTACCCGTGTTATTGAGCCGCCAAAAGTCCACGTTGCTCGACCGAAAAGCGTAATGTATCTCACTTCTGTCGGGAAGAGGTCCGTTGAGACCCTGCGCTCATTTTTGGAAAAGTTTAACGAGGCGGTGGAGTCGGTGGATCGACCATACCATCCATGGTACTTATACCTGCTATGTCTAGCATCTTGGACAAAATGGACTTTAAAATCTCTCTACAATGAGATCCACCTAGAAATCTTGATGACTTCTACTTTGAGGCAGATAGATTCCTACGACAGAAAGATGCTAATGTTCAAATGGATGATCTTGATGCTTTCATAACAAAGAATATGATGTTTTCATAACAAAGAATAGAGGACTATCCAACTTTGGAAATAATAAGCTCAAGGGAGAAGCCCCGGAAAAGAATGATAGGAATGTGCGACTTCAAGGTGAAACAATTTTACTAATTAAGTCTACAATCTTGTTTGTTACGCTCAATGGAACCAGGTATGAGGAATAAACTTAATAAGAGTATGATGACTATTTCGGACCATGCTGGAACATAAACGAAGGGGCTCGACTAACTTCCTAACGACATTCACCCACTTGCGTCTTTACAAGCTTGCTCAACTCCGCGACTAACGATATAAGAGTAACTAATTTTGCTGACACGCGATGAGGTGATCCTCACTTTCTGAATAAAGTGAAGAAACGACGCCTAAGTGAATTTAGTTCAACCATTGGCGCACTCAACCTTAACTCTCGCTAATTGGAGAGAGGGTACAAACTGATTTGAGTCGACTAAGATTGCTAAACCCGCAACTTCAATGGATACAACGATGGGAAGTATAGAGGCTTAAGGACTGGATGTCCAATTGACTTATCTCAATCCCCACCAATGCTGGGGGCATAAGCACTGACTTTTCTTGTCCTCCACTGGCGTTGGGAGCACGAGCGTCGACTCACAGTCTAACTTAGAACACGATCTTGACTTAGCATGTGATTCAAAACATAAACACGGTATCTCCAGACTATGACATGATTTGTCTTGCCTATTTAAGTGAGAGAGATTACATGCTAGACATGACTTGCCTTTCTCGTTCAAGTGAGACAACTTATGGGTCAAATGTGACTTCCAAGACTTAAATCGCAACTACATTGAATGGAAAGTGAGGTAAACTTCTGTACTGCTTTATGATTTTGATGACCTTACTAGACACTGGCTCGTATAATTTCAAAAACATCTCGTACTGACTCGTATGTGATCATTGGACTGTAATACGATCCTAAGCGATCGTGGATTTCTTTTACTATGGTCTGATGCAACATTGGATTTTTGGTTTTCTATAAATATGATTGGAGTGATCGTGTTTTTTTCGACTTCTTATTGTTATGATACAACATGGCTTATAGTGAAAGAATTTGACCTCTTGATTTGACGAGGTTTAAATGATTACTTGATCATCTCGACTACTCTGGCTAGGGGTTTTGGCCCAATAAACACCAGCGAAAGTGGTATGATACATGACAAGCTATATATGTAGGAAAGAGTCAAAGTGATAGAACTATTCAAGTAGACATGACTGCTGACTGTTGCTTATTAGGGAGTGGACAGTCGAGCGAGTTCAAAGCACATCTCATCTGCGATAAGACATACTTTAAGGGAAAAAATGTTAGCTTGCCTTGTAGCAAGTCCGTCCAAAGATAGAGTGATCACAGTCACAAGCCACATATATAAAATCATACCAAGCTAAGTTCTTAAGGTCGGGATGAGTCGAAGGCAAGCCAGGCTAGATGGCCTTCCAAATCGAGCATAGAAAGGTGGTCTAGTCGATGGTCTCCGTGTCGGTTATTCAATCTGATCGAAATGCTTGATCCATCCTACTGTCCACAACATACCTACATTCTATACTACCTCCGGGTTAAGTGCGATCTCTACTAAGTGTCCTATGACCCGATCCCACTTTCCACATGAACTGGCTGCAACTCACCACCTATAAACAAGGACCAAATGCCACGTAGATGAAACTGTTCCCGCTCATTTTCCTGACCCAACACTATATAAACTCAAATAGGAGGCTTGGAAGAGGGCTTTTGGCCACTTGAAGTATTGAAGCTCTATATAGAATTTGTTGCGAAATCTCGACCCAAACCTTGTTTCAACAATATTTGAGTGAATATTCGCATCTTTGAGAGGAATTTGATTGTATCTTGAGTGTTGAAGGATTTCAAGTGTTGTAATTGTAATTTTGTGTTGAATAGAAGAATTATAAAGTAGACTTAGGCTCGCCGAATCACTATAAATCTTGTTTGTTTTCTGAATGTTTCCCGTTTCTATTTTATATTTCTTCATTAATCTCTTAAAATCTAAATCCATTGTGTTAGTGCCATTTTTTGGTCTTACATCGACCTATAAGAGAAATTATTTATGATGTTGATGCTAGAGACGAGGTCTTAAGTGGTTAGGGTCCGCTATAGGGTATTAAGTGACTGTAGGGATGTCCACCTTTAATAATTTAGTAAATGACCTTAAGTGACTAGGAATAGCCCGCATCCTAGGGTATTAAGTGATCGTAAGAACGTCCGCCCTTAAAATTACCTTGTGGGGGGTATTAAGTGACTGTAATCATGCCCGCCCTTAGATTTACATATAGACCTTAAGTGATTGTGATGATGTCCGCCTTATATGTTTAATTTTGTGTATGTTTGTTGCATAGACTTAACATGAAGAGTTTATACTGCCAAATATAGGAAATAGTTATTCCTAATATTATTTGTATTTCATTCACCGAAACTCTACATTTTGACCTCCCTTCTCTTAATATTAACAAGCTAGTAGGTGAGACTGTTGATTGAGGATGGTGAACGATTTCTTGGAGGATGAGCCCCTCGAAGACCTAGTTATTATGATAGTAGCTTTATTATTGTTGTTGTTATGTAATTGGTATAATGAATGACATACTTATTACCATCTATGAGACTTATTGTATCTGAATATGTGGTTATTAACAATGGTATATCTATTTCATTCTATTATAGTTTATCCCTTCTGTTGTGTGAGATTTATGATATTTTGTTTAGGTTGCTCAATATATCTATTTGGTAATTCCTTATAGGAACCAATGATCCATTTAGAATGGCTCTAAGTTCCGATGGACCTATTCTAGGTCATAATTTAGGCACATTCCAGGCAGGTTGTTACATTTAATATTAGAGCATAGGTTACTCGATTATGGAGAAATATACATATAAGAGGCATATTTGTTGTTTGAAAAGGTTATCAAAAATATACATGTTTTTATATAAAGTACTATACCCTAATTTTCAAAAAAAAAAAGTACTATACCCTAAAAATGCACGTAATTATACTAGGCAACCTTATCTTTCTTTATTTTGGGACTTGATACTATCATAGGAGGTTTACTGAAGGGTTTTTCCTTTTTCAAATAGTAGAAAAAGCTGATAATCGGCCCGAGCAAGGGAACCCAACAATGCCTTGTTACTTGCCAGAATGGATCCAATAGTACCTTAGGAATATGAAACAGATCCATACTACGAATCCTGCCCTAGTGGAACTAGCAGTTTAGCCTATTGAAGGGGCCCTCAACTTCTTTCTCGTCTTTGCAAAGATTGTATGAGTTTAGGAGACAAGTCATTTTCAGGAACTGAGAACTACGTTCAAGCTAAAGCGTGGATCTATGAGTGTGAATGATTTTTGAAGCTACCCGATGGGATGATTAACTTAAATGTAGGGTAGCGGCATGGCGTTTGAAGGAAGAGACCCTTGAGTGGTGGAACTTGATTTCGCAGGAGAATGTAGGCCGAGTATTTACTAGGACAAAGTTTAGGACTCGTTTTGAGGTATGTTCTTAACCAATGCTGAGAAGAGTTTGCAACTAGAGTAGTTTATCCAGTTGAAGCCAGCAGAGTTGGATCTAAAAGAATATGAGGTGAAGTTTATAGAATTATCTAAGTTTGGTAGGGGGTTAGTTGATACCCAAATGGATAAAACCCTAAGGTTTGTTAAGGATTGAATTCTCCATTGAGGGAGACGCTTTTGGCCCAAGTGACGTATAGAGCTACGTATGAAGCCTGGTTGTGGTAGGTATCTTATATGCAGCTGAGAATGTTAAGGAAGTTAAGACAAGGGAGTAGTTACCTAAAAATTTGGGAAGAATAAGAAGAAAAATTTCTGGCTTAAAAAGAAGAAGGGAGGCAAATTCAAGAAGGAGGCCAAGACATATTCTAGATGCCACAAGAAAGGGCATGAAGCGAAGGATTGCAGAGTGATCTTAGCAAAGTTAGAGTTCAAGGGAAAGTTCTTTAACTATCAGGAAGATGGGAACTTGGCAAGGAATTGCCCTAAGCTAAATGTTGTGCAGAGTGTTCAAAACTATGCCTTGGAAGTAACACCGATTCATAGTCATCCCCCTAGAGATCAAGGACAGCCTGCATTGGAAGGCATAATTTCTATCTTAGGGATTTCTTTTTGCACCATATTTTATTGGGGAGCCACTCACTCCTTCATTACTAGGAAGATTTGTGATTTTTGAAAGCTTCCTTTATCCCTTGCTAGTGATCCGATAGAGTTATCGAACCCTATCGGAGGGATAATGCAACTTTCCTTTGTGTGTAAATTTCTCGTATTGGACATCGATGATGTTAACTTCTTTTGCGATGTGTATTATAACAAGCCACATATTTGACGATAATATATTTAAATATAACGTCATTAATCAAGTATGTGTCCAAAAAGTCACATTTTGCATATGGATGAATTTGGACTTGAAACCACTTCCGCTGAGTTCAAAATGCCGTTTACATGATTGAAAAATATAAACATTGACATATTTCAAGTATGTGAAAATTGGGACTTTGGTTGGGGCTTGGATGGCTAAACCTAGCCTACTTCCTTATAACCAAACCAACCTCCTCTCCCTTATTCACTCTAACACTTCAATGAAATTAGAAAATAGGGAAAAGATTGGGAAATTAAAATTCATAAGCTAGGGTTAGCTTCTATAAATCCAAATCAAGGGGAAAATCAAGTTGGAAATTTAGGTATAAGCTTCTCCATCTTCCTCTCCATCTTCTCCAACTCCATTCCTCTTCAATTTCTTATGATTTTCCAAACCTAACTCTTAGGAAATTGGTTTGTTTTGTGTATAGATTGAAGATTTGTGAGTAATATTGGAAGAGACGTTGTTCTAGCTAAGCTTTGGATCATTTCTTTACTTCCTTAACATCAAATGTGAGTTCTTGGAGAACTCACATCTATGCCTCAAGCTATATGCTTGTCCAGTGTGCCTTTGGCACTTATGTGTTTCATATATATTGTGTGTCCATTTAGTTAATTGCTTAGTTTGTTAATCACCTTGCCTTTTGAGTAATGGAAATGCTACTATATTCTATGTTCGGATTGTGCATGCTATAGGTGAAGTTCTTGTGTGCAAACATGCCCTTAAAGTTTCCCTTTAACATTGCCAAACCACTGAGTTCGAGATTGAATTGCACATGATTACTTTGGTTAATTTTTTTTCATTTTGGAGTTTATAATAAAAATCATTGCAATCTCATGTATATATATGTTTGTACCTATGTGTTTGTGTTCTTGAGTTGTTTCGGTGAGCTATAAAGGCTTCATTTTCACTTAAAAACATTATAACCCATCACCATTAATATGGGCTCATCCAAGGTCGATTGCACATTCATTACCTAGGTAAACAAATGCCTAGGCTTAGACATCTGCCCAAACTCTCGGGAAATGAAATTGTTGTCTGTCATCTTAGATGTTTATTCTGACTTCTTAGATGTTTGAGGACAAAATTTCTACTATTGACCAGTGGAGACCATGGTCAACAGTTTAGGTCCATCCAGGATCTTTCTCGGCCGAGTTTCGCCCCGTTTCACCCTTTTGTGACTTTTTAGTTTCTTTGGTTCACAGATTTCTGCATTTCGATTTCATGGACTTTTGATTCATTCATGATAAACGAATTTATAATCAATATTCTTGAGATTTAATTTACATTATTAAAATGTGAATTCTTAATGCGGTCGTTATTTCACGAAATTTGCCACTTTAAAACTATATAAAAGGGATTTTATATTATTAGTTGATACCAAATTCTTTTATTAAAATGGTTTCTAATCCAACTTCATATATGAAGTTAGTTTACAAATTTCTTTTTAAATCTACTAGCATATATTTGATAAACCTTTTTCTCGTTCGTGTGAGAAATCTAATTAAATGTCGTAGTAAAAACAAGGACTATGAACCCTTGCGTTTACTTTGACGGTTGATTCTTGGACTTGGTCGATTGAAAACCGTGGCAATGATCGTTCGTATCTATAGTGGAATATACTACTTGTTCGTAAATATTCGAGTAGAGCAAGTGGTTATGGGACATGTAGCTCGACTTTTATATTTACTAGCTTGGCATAGTTTACACTATACCGATGATCTCTGGATCATCTTGAGGAAGTACGGTTCATTATTCTATATCGATGATCTCTGAATCATCTTGAGGAACATTAGTTCATTTGATTATATCGATGATCTCCGGATCATCTCGAGGAACTTCGGTTCATTCCTTTATATCAATGACCTTCGGATCATCCAGAGGAATTTCGGTTCATTCCTTTATATCGATGACCTTCGGATCATCCCGAGGAACTTCAGTTCATTTGACTATATGGATGATGTCCGGATCATCTTGAGGAACTTTGGTTCACTCATTTATATCAATGATCTTTGGATCATCTCAAGGAACTTCGATTCACTTGATTATATCGATGATCTTTGGATCATTTCGTATTAGCGAGATACACGATATAATTCTTAGGAGTAGTTTCATTAGTTAGGATGAGATATTCTTATATAGCACCGAGATTTCTTTAACATATTTTCTGGACATATCGAGCCTTCACATTTTACGTGTGAACATTGTTGTTATTTATTATATGTCATTCTCTATTTATATCTCTATTTCTATCTCAGTTTATTACGACAAGTACAGGTGGACTGATCTGTTTATTATTTATTCTTATAAATAATACTTGGATCAGACCGAGGTATTACAGGTACTCCTCCTTAATTATAACATGGGCTAGCTTCTCCTTTTGGCTACTGAATCTATTTAGTAGTTTACCGTTTATGTATTTGAGATAGTGACTCACATGTGTACATGTTCTTTTATGTAGTACATGTATCTATTCTTTTGTTGTATAGTGGATCGACTATGGCCGCTATTTTTGTATTTACCCTTATGTGTCACATTCATATCTATTTTCCGCCTTAGATGTGAATATCTTTGTATGACTCTGATTTATTGTTATGTAATTTATATTGAATTTGAATTATATACCACCACTGTATAATGGAGTTGAACTTGAATTAGATGTGTCGGATTTCCTCATGAGATTTAAAAAGTAATAACACATTATCCGGTATGTTTAACACTCGTTCAGAGTTGTTATGCAGATGGTCGCTCCTTGATAGCCTTATTCTTCGAGTTAGTTGACATCATTGCTTGTAATGACCTTGTCTAACACGATTTTAGAGGCGGGGCATTACACTTGGTATCAAACCCAAGTTCTGAACAATACAAGATATTATGGCGAGGGTTATTGTCTTAAGTCTCTCTTAGGAAATCGTATTTTAGGATTTAGTTCGAGTCTTGGGATCCGTCATATCCTATCTTATATCATGATCCTTTTTTGACCAGTTAATTTTATTTGACTTCATCTTTGTGACATCTTGGCCTTGATAAACCTAGAGTCCCGTCCCTTTCCTTTGGTAGGAATTGGAATTATTCCAAATTTTGGGTTAAAATAACTTTTAGGGACTTAGTTTTGATGATTTCTAAATTATTTTATAAAATGGTTTAGTAAAACAGTTTTGGCCAAGTAAAATACTAATCCGCTTGAGATTATCTTTGCGAGGCAAAACGAATAAATTATTTCCACTAAGTACTATGAAATGATTTCATTTATTTATGATTACAAATTTAGTTCATAAATAAATGGATGCACCTCTGATTATTTATTTATAAATTTGCGCCGTTATTTGGACATAATTTGTTTTATTGTGTTGAGTTGCCCAATGAGTATGTTAGGAATTCTAATTGAGAAGTGGGACGCCACGATATCGATAGGAGTTTCTAGACACTCCGATGAGATAATTCTAACAGAACACTATTATTAAAATATTAATGATATGATCACCATTGAACTTTAGCATTAGCAACTTTATGTAAATAAATGTCGAGGAAAATCATCAGTGTTGATTGTTAATTTGAAACCATAGGGATTTTAATAAGATAATGATTTGAGAATGTGATATTCAAGTATTGTTACTATATGTAATTAAAAAGCCTTCACGATAAAATAAATAAAAAGTAAGGCCATTCCATTTCGACAAAAGACCATACCCAAGTTCAATAGCTTTGCGTCCGCTATCCCGATCATGATTTTCTTACCCCCCAGAGGGAAAGGGCCTTCCATTTTGGGATATTTGACAATCATATATATCCTTTACACCTTTCATAGTTTGAATTTTTTACTATGAAATTTGAGATATCTTATTTTGGTAAGGAAAGTAATGCCTATAAGGGTACCATCCTCTTTGTTCTTTTTGGTGATAATTATAAGTGATCATCTCATTCTAATTCTTTTGAATTATAATCATCTACCTTCTTTGCGTCCAAGGAACTTGGGGATAAAATGTCCATAGGAATTCGAGGTTGCTTGTTTTATATCTAAGTATGTAGATTTTCTTTGGGTAATGATTTAGTATTCTCTTTGCGGTGTGAAGCCACCACGTCGGTTAGACGAAACATTAATGAGGTGTGAAGCCACCTCGTCGCGAGACGAAAAGCTTAGTGAGGTGTGAAGCCACCTCGTCGCGAGACAAAATGCTTAGTTAATTCTCTTTGCGGTGTGAAGCCACCACGTCGGTTAGACAAAACGCTTGGTGAGGTGTGAATCCACCCCGTCGCGAGACGAAAAGCTTATAAGGTGTGAAGCCACCACGTTGCAAGATGAAATGCTTGGTTAATTCTCTTTGTGGTGTGAAGCCATCACGTAGGTTGGAGGAAATGCTTAGTGAGGTGTGAAGCCACCTCGTCGCGAGACAAAAATCTTAGTGAGGTGTGAAGACACCTCATTGCGAGACGAAATGCTTAGTTAATTTTCTTTATGGTGTGAAGCCACCACGTCGATTAGACGAAACGGCTAGTGAGGTATGAAGCCTCCTTGTCGCGAGACGAAAAGCTTAGTGAGGTATGAAGCCACCACGTCGCGAGACGAAATGCTTAGTTAATTCTCTTTGCGGTGTGAAGCCACCACGTTGGTTAGACGAAATGGTTAGTGAGGTGTGAAGCCATCTCGTCGCGAGATGAAAAGCTTAGTGAGGTTTGAAGCCACCACGTCGCGAGATAAAATGCTTAGTTAATTCTCTTTGCGGTGTGAAGCCACAATGTCGGTTAGATGAAACACTTACTGAGGTGTGTAGTCACCTCGTCGCGAGATGAAAACTTAGTGAGGTGTGAAGCCACCTCGTCTTAAGACGAAATACTAAGTGAGGTGTGAAGCCACCTCGTCGCGAGACGAAATGCTTAGTTGATTCTCTTAGAGGTGTGAAGCCACCACGTCGGTTAGACGAAACGCTTAGTGAGGTGTGAAGCCACCTCGTCGTATGGCGAAATTCTTAGTAAAATTTCTTTATGGTGTCGGACCACTTTATCGAAAGACAAAAAGCTTTGTGTGATGAATTGCAACCTCGTGGTGAACAAAGTTGCTTATTCTTCCACCAAGTTTAAAATTAGTTAACTTAGTGACTTTTGATTTGGAATTGGCCATTTCTTTCTTTTGGCTAATTCCGTGTTCACGGATATTCAAACTCTTTGTCTTGAAGAGTGATCTTTCTATACATGCCAATTTGCATGCCTTGTTCGTTCGGAGTTCATAGTGATTTTTAGGAATGAATTGGCCTAATCGCTTTGGGATCCACATATTTTATTTTCTAAAAGAATCATCCATCTTCGGCGTCCCTTTTCTATGACACATATTTATTATGTGTTCATCTTTGGAATCGCGTGCTCATTCATGATTAATAATGGATTTTTACGATTTGTTTGTAAATACTTGAGTTGAGTCGGTGGTTATGGGACATTTGGCTAAACTAGCATACTTACTAACTTAATGTCAAATTTCCCTTTTCTTATTGATTATTGAGAATCACATTGTGATTTATGGATTTGTACGCTCTCACCTGTTATAATTCGAGTGTCTTTCCTATTCTTCTAGATCTCTTTGTAATTTCTAGAATTTGGATGATTCGAGTTTTCCTTTTAAAAATTATCTCGAATCTTCTTTTGAAAAATAATAAGCTATAATTTGCTTAGCTGTCTTAGTTTCTTGTTTTCGGATTTCGAATTCACGATCTCCAGGCTTTCGTAAATATAGATTAATGATTATTCCAATTTATTCTGTTAGCCTTGTTGAATCAAGCTTTCGAGATCATAACCCGACTGGTTTGACCTCATCCTTCTTGGTAATATCCTCATGAATTTGAAAACCAAAAATTTTCAAGTTTTATGAAATTCTTCCAACTTCTACCATTTATCATGATTTAGAAGTTGTTCGTGAAATATTAGAGGATGTGCTAATATTTGAAATTTGTGATTTTAGGGGTTTATTGGAAACTTAAAAGTTCCAATTTATTTGTTCTTGAAATAGTAGAGGATGTAATAATATTTCAAATTTAGGGTGTATTACCTAAATTTTATTTCATGATCTTGTTTCCCCAACAAGATTGGTTATCCTTCTGAACGGGATATATATGACCATCATATACATCCTTTTCAATTTAAGAAAATTTTGTAAGCTGGAATATTTTTGAGAAATTTTTAAGTGATAAAATTGTCTAACTAAATTGTGATATGGTATATTCGACGATTTTGGATAGTCGATATTTCCAAGTTGAATTTAAAATTTTAATTATTTATGTTGAGAACATAAATAGTAGGTTTATAATCTATAAACTTATTGAACGTTAAACGAATTAATTAAATAATTAAAACCGGCTTATCGTGTAGTGGTGGTTCGTGATTTTGGGAATTGAACTTCAAATTAATGTGTAGGATCTCAGAATTCTTTGAAACAAGAATTATTCGGATCTATTGGATTATAATTTTTTAATGAAATAAAAAGATTTGAATTTCATCTTGTAAATTTTGAGATATGTCTAAACCAATTGGAAAAATCGCGGTAAGGTAGTTCGTGGTTTAAAATTTAAATAATTATTGAAATTGAGGTTTAGAACGTTTAGAAATTAAGTAAGGAAAATTCTATTTTTTTGAAATCACTTATCAGAAAAATAAGAAAGTTGCTCGTATATGTTTGTGACTTTTATTTTAAAATTATACGTGTCTAAACATAGATTATATAGTTATTTATAACTAAAAGTTCAAAATTATATAAGATAATTCATAAGTGAGTTTTTTGATTCGATATATTTTTATATATCAATTCTTAGTTAATGCTTAGTTGTTACTAAAAGGGTTTTTCCTTAAAATAATTGCTGGGGCGCAATTTCTTTAAGGGGGAAGTCTGTTACCTACGTATTTGACAACAATATATCTAAATACTTTATTTAAATATTTTCGTCACTAAATGCTCTTTCTTAACTAAAATGCTGGCTACTAATTAGTTAGGGGCCGACGTTATCTAGGAATGAGGTTGATCTGCTGCAAACTCGAGTTGAATGAAAGTGCGTAGAAGATTCCAAGCTTCCTTGACTCTAGAAGTTCGTGATTCGGAAGTTAGGCTGACTCTAAAAGAAAGGTGGTCGCCTCTACTTGTTGAAAGAGCTAAAGCGAGCGACCACGCCGCTCTCTTTAGCTCGAATTTTTTTATTCTTGGTGGGTTTGAAACCTAACCCGTAGGGGACCTTCTTGTCATTTACCTGTATCGGCTCCAACCTTCCTTGCAAATTCTAACCAAACCCAGAATCGAGTTTATAACCACTGTTCAACATCACCTTAGCAACCATCATGCTATTGGCGGAAATCTTGGGTCTTTCTGCAAGGTGCCCAAATTAATATACTGCAGACTATGACCAATTGGATGGTTAGAGAACAGGGCTCCCCTCTGATTTAATTGCGCAAGAACCTTTCTTTCGCCAGCAATGGGGATCTATCATTACTCTTAACATTTATCGTTGTCGAGAACGATGCGGGTGGCATCTACATCTCGCGTCAACCACTCATTTTCGTTTATGGTTTCGTATCTCAACAAGTGCAAAGATAGCCAGATTGAGGGGCCTGGCTCATCATGCTATACTGGCGGGGAAGGAAAAACGAGCTGTTTACGCTTTAGTAGCTACCGTTTCACTGGCTCTAGTATCCACTGGCTTTAAAGGAATGGAATGTTACCAAGCACCCTCCATAATTTCGGATAGTATTTATGGTTCTACCTTTTTCTTAGCAACAGGCTTTCATGTGATTATTGGTGCTCTTTTCTTGATCATATGTGGTATTCGCCATTATCTTGGTCATGTGACCAAGGAGCATCATGTTAGCTTTGAAGCAGCTGCCTGGTACTGGCATTTTGTAGACGTGGTTCGGTTATTCCCATTTGTCTCTATCTATTGGTGGGGTGGAGCACTAAGAAAGAGGAAGCGTTATCGCTATACGAAATGAAGCAGCGGCTAGCACGCTAAGATAAACCACTTTTTAAATCAAAGGCATCGCCTTTCTTTTTTCTCGGTCGAATGATTAATTACAACATTCATGTTTCAAATGCGGTTGCACGATCCATTTGAAAATTTGCTCTCATGCTTCGCTAGTTTGTTTTTTGTAGGAGAACATGAATCAAAATGACTCTAGTCCAGCCATAGGAGACACCTGAGTGAAAGGAACAAATAGAGTTCCTTCAGCTTCCCGAAAACAACGTGAAGTCAACGTCCTATATTAATGTTCCTCATTTTTATTCAATGCTGATATGACTCATCCAAGATCTTGCATGGGTCACTAAAGGAGCCGATCCAAGTTCTTGTCTTTGTTAGGCGTCCGAAGGAAGGAAGTGACTTAGGTGCCTAGCGAAAACGAGTCTCTTCTTGTTAAAGCTAGTCAAACTGCTAGAGAATCCGTCCAATGGTATTAATATAGGAAAACTGCAGGGAGTCAGTGCTTTTTCTGCCCTCGGCCTTAGTATTATACTGTTCATGCAAAGACATCCATTACAGAAATACAGGGGCGTTGAATAAGGGTCTTGTCGTCCTTAATCCATTTGTCACCTTAGCAGCCTGTTGCTTGTCCAATTTCACCCGGATTAATATACTTGGCCTAGAGTAAGAATAGTTTGGCATAGTTGGCAGTAATGAAAAGAAGTTTCATAATGTTTGAACAACTATCAAACAACTGGCATGGCCAGAAGGTAGAAACCAGGTGACTTTCCTGAGCTTCAAGCAAGGCTATCTTTCTCATCAATCCGGATAAGTAAATAGTTAAAACTGGGACTCTAAGGGGGACTGAATTATTAGTTTCGTAGAGGCTCAGTATACCAAACCAATAAACGTCATTAATCATTAATAAAGTGTGTGTGCAAAAAGTCACATTTTGCATACTGATGAATTTGGACTCGAAACCACTTCCATTGAGTCCAAGATGTTGTTTATGTGATTTAAAACAATAAAAATCGATATATTTCGACTATGCGAAAATTGGGACTTTGGTTGGGGCTTGATTGGCTAAACCTAGCCCTACTTCCTTATAACCAAACCAACCCCCTCTCTCTCATTCACTCTAACACTTCAAATAAATTAGAAAATGGGGGAAAGATTGGGAAGTCAAAAATTTTAAGCTAGGGTTAGCTTCTAGGAATCCAAATCAAGGGGAAAATCAAGTTGGAAACTTGGGTAAGCTTCTCCATCTTCTCCAACACCATTTCTCTTCAATTTCTTATGATGTCCTAAACCTAAATCTTGAGAAATTGGTTTGTTTTGTGTATATATTGAAGATATGTGAGTAGTATTGGAAGAGAGGTTATTCTAGCTAAGCTTTGGATCATTTCCTTACTTCCTTAACACCAAAGGTGAGTTCTTAAAAAACTCACATATATGCCTCAAGCTATATGCTTGTCTAGTGTGCCTTTGGCACTTATGTGCTGTGTATATATTGTGTATCCATTTAGTTAATTTCTTAGTTTTTTTATATCCTTGCTTTTTGAGTAATGGAAATCCTATTATATTATATGTTCGGATTGTGCATGTTATAGGTTAAGTTCTTTTTTGCAAACAAGCCCTTATAATTTTCCTTTAACATTGCAAACCACTGAGTTCTACATTGAATTACACTTGATTACTTTGGTTATTTTTTCATTTTGGAGTTTATATAATCAAAATCATTGCAATCTCAAGTATATATGTTTGTACATGTGTGTTTGTGTTTTTGAGTTGTTTCGACGAGTTGTAAAGCCTTCATTTTCACTTAGAAAATGTTACAAGCCATCACCATTGATTCGGGCTCGTCCGAGGCTGATTGCACATTCATTGCCTAGGCAAACAAATGCCCAAGCTTCAACTCAGACGTCTGACCGAATAGGTCAGACGTCTATCCAAACCCTTGGGAAAAAAATAACTCTTGTCTGTCAGCTCAGATGTCTGAGGACCAAATTTCTGCTATTGACCGGTGGAGACCATGGTCAACAATTTAGGTCCATCTAGGCTCTTTCCCTCCTGAGTTTCTGGTTGTTTCGCCTTTTTTGTGACTTTTTAATTTCTCTGGTTCACAGATTTCTGCATTTCAATTTCGTGGAGTTTCGACTCATTCATGATAAACGAATTTATAATCAATATTCTTGTGATTTAATTTACGTCAACTAAACGTGAGTTCTTAGTGCGACCATTATTTCGATCATTATTTCAGGAGATTTTCCACTATATATAAAGGGTTTTATATTATTAATAGATACCAAATTCTTTAATTAAAATGGTTTCTAATCCCACTTCATTATATGAAGTTAGTTTACAAATTGCTTTATAAATCTACTAGCAAATATTTGATAAACCTTTTTCTTGTTCGTATGAGAAATCTAATTAAATGCCTTAGTAAAAAAAGGACTATGAACACTTGTGTTTGCTTTGATGGTTAATTCTTGGTCTCGTTCGATTGAAAACCATGGCAATAATTGTTTCGTATCTCTAATGGAATATACAACTTGTTTGTAAATATTCAAATAGAGCAAGTGGTTATCGGACATGTAGCTCGACTCTTATATTTATTAACTTGGCGTAGTTTACACTATACCGATGATCTTCGGATCGCCATAAGAAACTTCGGTTCATTTGTCAATGTTGATGATCTCTGGATCATCTTGAGAAACTTTGGTTCATTCGTCTATGTCGATGATCTCCGGATTATCTTGAGCAACTTTAGTTCATTCAATTGTATCAATGATCTTCGGATCATCTCGAGGAACTTCGGTTCATTCCTTTATGTCGATGACCTTCGGATCATCCCGAGGAACTTCGGTTCATTTGATTATATCGATGATCCGATGATCTCCTGATCATATTGAGGAACTTCGGTTCACTCGTCCATATCTATGATCTTCGGATCATTTCGAGGAACTTTTATTCACTTAATTATATTGATGATCTTCGGATCATTTAGTATCTGCGAGATACACGATATAATATCTTAGGAGTAGTTTCATTAGTTAGGATGAGATATGCTTACATAGCACTGAGATTTCTTTGACATATTTTCTGGACATATCGAGCCTTCACATTTTACATGTGAACATTGTTGTTATTTCTTATATGTCATTCTCTATTTATATCTCTATTTCTATTTAGTTTGTTATGATGAGTACACTTAGATTGAACCGTTTATTGTTTATTCTTATAAATAATACTCGGATCATACCGAGGTATTACAAGTACTCCTCCTTGACTATAGCATGGGCTAGCTTCTCCTTTTGGCTACAGAATCTATTTTGTAGTTTACCTTTTATGTATTTGAGATAGTGACCCACATGTGTACATATACTTTTGTGTA
Organism: Allium sativum; assembly: GCA_030737875.1. Lineage (NCBI taxonomy): Eukaryota > Viridiplantae > Streptophyta > Magnoliopsida > Asparagales > Amaryllidaceae > Allium > Allium sativum. Next base: position 487,124,167 of record CM060909.1, read on the forward strand.
GTGCATGTATTTATTCGTCTGTTTTATAGTGGATCGGCTATGGTCGCTATCTTTGTATTTACTCTTATGTGTCATATTCATATCTATTTTCGCCTTGGTGATATGAATATCTGTGTATGACTCTAATTTTATTGTCATGTAATTTATATTGATTCCGAATTATATACAACCACTGTGTAGTTGATTTGAACTTGAATTAGATGTGTCGGATTTTCTCATGAGATTTAAAAAGTAAGACCATATTATCTGATACGTTTAACACTCATTCAAAGCTATTATACAGATGGTCACTCCTCAACATCCTTATTCTTCAAGTTAGTTGATATCATTGCTTGTAATAACCTTGGCTAACGCGAGTATAGAGGTAGGACATTACATGTATGTACTTGAATTCCTGTGTTATGGTCTTATTTTGGAAAAGGAATGACTATCATTTTATGGGGTCATCCTTAACTGCGATAGGATGATAGTTTGGTTGAGAAGTCGTGGAGGTCGCATCTTAGTAATCCCTTGTAGGACAGGGAATAGAAATTCAGCCTTCTTTTCCTTATGTTCCGATCAAGAAGGACCATCTTCGATACCAATTGTATGTGAGTTTCCAGATGTTTTTGAGGAGGTCGTAGGACCCCTACCCCACCGAGAAATATCATTTAGGATAGACCTTGAAAAGGACGTGAGTCCTGTAGCATTGCCTTTGAGGTACATGGCTCCTAAGAAAAGGAGAGAGCTTGATAGACAAATCTCGGAATTATTGCAAAAAAGGTTTATTCTTAGAAGTACCTCTAAATAGGGTGCACCAGTTGTGTTTGCCACAAAGTTTGATGGATCTTTAAGATTATGTGTGGACTATAGGGAACTTAACAAGTTGATCAAAAAGAATAGATACCCCTTAATGAGAACTGATGACTTGCTTGGCCATTTGGGAGAAGCCTAAATATTTCCCCTTTTAGATTTCGCTATTGGATTTCACCAAAAGGATTTCAGAAGAGAGTAAGCCCAGGACAGCGTTTAGGATGCCTGATGGACTGTTCGAATGGGAGGTTATGCCTTTTTGGTTTTTGACGAATTCCCCTGCTTTATTTGTAGACCTTATGAGTAGGGTATTTATGGGCATACTCAATAAAATTGTGATAGTATTTTTAGTTGATATTCTTATCTTTTCCAATGACCATAAGGATCATGAGAACCACTTGAAAAGAGTCCTTGGAATTCTAAGGGAGAACCAACTTAGAGCTAAATTCTTGAAATGTCACTTTTGGAAGAAAAAGGTCAGGTTTCCAGGGTATGTTATTGCAGGGAAAGAATTAGCGGTAGACCCCACTAAGGTAGGAGTTTTCCAAGAATTTTAAGATACCACGTAATGCGACAGAGGTCGAGAGTTTCCTTGGATTAGCATGCTACTATCAGAAATCCATCAAGGACTTCGCAAATGTTGCAACCCCTCTAACCCAATTGACGAAAAAAGATCATAAATTTGTGTGGAATTAGAAATATGAAGTTCCCTTTGTCAGATTGATGGAATCTCTCATGAGTTCACCTATTCTCATTATCCTGAATGAAACCAATATGTTTACAGTTTTTACCAATGCATGTGGGACCAGTTTGAGAGCAGTACTCATGCAGGAGGGTAGAGTAGTTACGTATGCAAGTAGGCAACTCAAGGGCCACGAGAAAAGGTACCCCGTCCATGATTTCGAGTTAGTAGTAGTGGTTATTTCCCTTAAGATGTGGAGACATTATCTTCTTGGAGAGACTTTTGAGTAATTCACCGATAATAAGTCTCTTAGATATTTGTTTTTTCAGCAAGATTTGAAACTTTGACATCCGAGGGATGGAATATCTTGCATTTTTTGATTTCGCCATTCAGTATACCCCTAGTAAGGGTGATGTTGTAGCTGATGCTTTGAGTTGGAACCATTCTGTCCTTAGTGCTATCGCGAATGGAGACAGTTAAAGTTTATCTCTAGCTTTAATTTGCAACCATCATATGAGGCAGCTCAAGGATTTCTTGGAGCTGTACAGATAGGACCAGTTCTAATGGGAAGGATCAAGAGTGAGCAAGACCTTGGTGACGACTTAAGGGTATTAAAGGAAAAGTTCCTAAAGGAGAATCTTTCCATCATTCTGGTAGATATTCTATTGATGATAGTGGTAGCTTGAGGAGAGATGGCCGAATTTGTGTCACTAGGAGTGGGATCTTAGGAAAGAGATTCTTGAGGAATGTCATATGTCAAGGATGACCATACACGTTGGAGGTAACCAAATGTTTAAGGATATGAAAAGAAGATTTTATTGGGAAGGAATGAAAAGAGATGTGGAAAATTTTGTTTTTAGGTGCTTAACCTGTTAAAGAGTGAAGGCGAGCAAGGGAAGCCTAGAGAACTTTTTTACCCTTAGAGATTCCCACTTGCAAATGAGAACACATTTCTATGGATTTTATAGATGGGCTTCCTAGGAGTAAGAGAGGAAATGAAGCCATTTGGGTAATAGTGGACCAGTTAACGAAGAGCACCCATTTTATTCCTATCAAGAAGAGTAGGATTGCCAATTTGTTGCCTTGTTATATGTTAAGAGATTTTTAGGTTAAATGGGATTCCAACTACTATAGTCAGTGACAGAGTTCCATTATTTACTAGCGAATTTTGGAAGAGTCTTCAAGAAGCTTTGAGAACAGTACCGAGTATAGGTACAGCCTATCATTCGCAAATAGACTATCAAACACAGATCATCAATAGAGTATTGGAAGATCTACTCAGAACCTACATAGTTGATTTTGGAGGAGCATGGAAGCAGCACTTTCGTTTGGTAGAGTTCTTATACAATAACAATTACCAAGCAATGATTGGTATAGCCCCTTACAAAGCTTTGTATGGGCATCCATGTAAATTGCCAACTTGTTAGTGGGAAACTACTGACAAAGGTTTTACTCTGACCAGACCTCATCCGTGAGTCCACATAAATTATCGCTTTGATTCGACAAAGAATGAAGGCTGCCCAAAACCAACAGAATTCTTACGTGGATAGAAGGAGGAAAGAACTAGAATTTGATGTTGGAGACACTACAATAAGAATGATTTTTTATTGCAAAAATCAGTGGTGTTTACTTGTAAATGTAAGAAAAGGTGTTTTCACTCATAGTATAAACGTAGCAAAAAAATTGACTTCCCCGCCTAAGAAAAATTAGTCCGCGTGGTCGAAGCAAACGTGACCACCTATTTTCTATTCCACTCCCGCTCATACTTAGAAATTTTTAACCCTCGTTCCTTTTCCGCCAAATCCCTCTGCCGAAAAAATCCTCTTTCCCCCAAATCTCTCTACAGAAGAAATTACACCGATTAACTTTCCTCGTGTTACCGTCAACTCCGTCGTACTCCACTCAACAACATCGCGAAAGCCAGCGAAAATCTCCGCTCACGGTATAGGTAAATTTAGGTATGAATTCTTTAACTCGATTTTGTGATTCTATTCGGATTGTGTATGAAATATTTGAATGCATGCTATTTTCTCATCTCCTATCTTGCTAGGTTTTGGTTATGGTATAGCTAATTAAACCTAATTGCAATCGTTCATTGATCTGTATTCCGTCCTTTTTGATTTTCGCATCTCCTATCTTGCTAGGGCTCGGTTATGGTATAACTGCTTGATTTGCATGTTATATTTGGATGCTTTTCTGATAGGCTATTATGATGATTGTTATTACTGTGGATCATGTGACAGTTTATGTTGTAGATGCTACAACATTTCGATTCAAACTCTTTAACTAAATAGAAAATGTTTTTCAAATCAAAAGTAAAAGCAGTTGTTCTTGAATTTAACTTACATTTATCAGTGTTACAAAAAAAAATTAACGTACAAATTTCAATGGGATTATGTTGTACGCTTTTGATGTGATGGGATTCTCTTTAGTTATGGGGAGTAATGAGACATGAAAACCATTCGAGAGTTTTGAAATAGACAACCTTTCATGTCTTATATGTGAACCTAGGATCTGTGAGATCTGGTTAATATACAATAATAAACTGATGATATCATGTATGGTGTACATGGGTATAGGCGTATTTAAATTCAAGGTTAATTGACTTTTTTTTATTTTTTGGATGATTCATTTTGATATGAAATATTCTAGACAAATTTGCCCCCCCCCCCCCCCGCCCCTCTTGTCGAATTCCCGGCTCTGTCCCTGCTCTCATTTATGTGAGATTTACCAAGTCATTATTAATTGAGTTTAAGTTAGGTTAACAAATATCTATGTTTACTAGTATTCAAACTTTGTTAATTGAGTTAAAGTTAAGGTGAGGAAATAATCTATGCTTACCAATAGTCAGTGGCCTCAATAGAATGATAGTACTGGTACACAAGGTTCAGTGCTAAGTTGAGAACAATTCATTAAGAAGCATGGGATCATCTAGCACTGAATTTTAAAATATAATTGACATCTCTCTAAAGATAATAGTAGTGTTGGATCTTCTTTTCCTTCTCTCAAATAATTGTTCTTGACGGAATTGTATTTGAACATATAATCAGATTCGCTGAAGTAGAATTAGGTAGTTAGTGCATCATTTATAAGATGCTTGGATGTCTTTTTAGGTAATAACTTCAACATGTAGTTAATTTTTTTTTTTTTTTGCTAACAACAGATAATTAATTTATAAGTCAAAGATTGAAAACTTATTTGCCGTCATATGTCGATGATGGAAACAGATTTGGTTTTTTTAAACAAGTGATAAAACCATGCTTAACTTTATACGTATTTTGAGAATTAGAACATATAATATAATACTAAAATTCAATTTTTTATGTTTTTTACTTTTGTCATAGGACTAGTATAGAGTACTGACAAGGGGAAATGAATTTCATGCATGCTGCAAAGTGAAACGTAAGAAATGTAGAAAAAAAATTATGCCCTTGCAGAGATTGTCAGAATCTTAGTCGCCATGATGACCAAATTATTGTTAATCATTTAATTATAAAAGGAATGGATCCTAGATACATTGATGGAGAATGGTTTATTCATAGTGAAGAGATAAATGTAGAGAAGAAAACAAATACATTTGACATACATGATATATTCAAGATGATTCACTAGATGAAGATGAAGATTTTATGAATTACGATTTTTTTGATGATGATAAAGATAATGTTGATTCTCGACGAAAAGAGGATGAGTTACTCAAGAACTTGGAAGATGCAGAAACTCCATTATATCCTGGTTGCATAGATTACACGAAATTATCTGCCATCACCATCTTGTATAATCTTAAATGCGAGACTGGCTTGTCTGACAAAGGGTTTGATAAGCTTTTAGCTGTGCAACATCTATTTCTGCCGAAGGATAACGTGCTTCCCAAAACCTTATATGAAGTCAAGAAATTTCTTAAAGCGTTCGACATGGGTTTTGAAAAGATACATGCTTGTGAGAATGATTGTTGCCTTTTCAAAAAAGAATACAAAGATTTAGAAAATTGTCCAAAATGTGGTTCTTCGAGATGGAAGAAAAATCAAGATACTGAAGAAGTTATACAAGGTGTTCCAGTTAAAGTATAGTGATTATTCCCAATCATTCCGAGATTTAGAAGAATGTATATATCTCAAAAGATGGAAGAAGATTTAAGATGACATTTTACTAATAAAAGTAATGATGGAAAAATGCGTTATCCCGTGGATTATATGATATGGAAAACGGTAGATGAAAAGTATAAATCTTTTTCATCGGATCCACGCAATCTTAGGCTTGGTCTTGCTACATATGAATTCAATCCATTTTCCATGTTGAGTTCAGAATATAGTTGCTGGCCAGTAATGCTTGTGACATACAATCTCTAGCCTATGTTGTGTATGAAGAAGGAAAATATTATGTTCACTTTACTTATTCCAGGCCCGAAGCAACCTGGGAATGACATTGATGTATATTTGGTGCCTTTGGTGGAAGATTTGCATCATTTGTGGTCTAATGGAGTTAATGCTTATGATGCGTTTAGCAAAACTTTATTTAAATTGAATGCAATTTTTCTATGGACGATTAATGATTTTCATGCTTATGAAAATCTTGCTGGATGTCGTGTGAGAGGGGAAAAGATTGCTCATTATGTGGTGTCAATACCCATTCTCTTTGGTTGAATCATAGTCGAAAGTTCGCTTATATAGGTCATAGAAGATTTCTACTTTCTTCAGATTCACGTAGGAAACAAAAGGCATTGTTTGATAACACCGTAGAGACAGATAGTGCTCCTAGATTGCTTACTGGGAGAAATATTTATGCATTGTTGAAGAATTATCCAAATGCTTTTGCAAAAGGAAAAGAAGAGAAAAGTAATCAGAGAAAGTGCGTTCAGGACGAAGAAGATGAATATGATGATACTAACACTTCCACGAAAATGGAGATATCAAGGTGGAAAAAGATCAATTTTCTTTGATTTGCCTTATTGGAAGGTTAGTGGTTAATCTATTTATTTTTCACTGTTTTAGTATAATAAAAACCCAATAATGCGTTATAGTTACGGTTTTCGCAGGAACTTCCATTACGTCACAATATAGATGTGATGCATGTGGAGAAGAACATTTGTGAAAGCCTATTGGGCATGATGTTGCATGGTAATAAATCCAATGATGGAACCAACTGTAGGAAGGATTTAGAAGATTGGGGAATTCGACTTGATCTTCATACACAAACTCGTGAGAATAAAACATATCTTCCACTGGCTCCATATTGTTGTCAAAATCCAAGAGAAAAATATTTTGCAAAAGATTGTACGATTTCAAAGGACCGGATGACTACTATTCAAATTTTAAAAATCGGATTTCATTGTCGGATTGTAAAAATAGTGGATTTAAGTCACATGATTACCATGTATTAATGCAACACTTAGTGCTAGTAGCATCGAGTGGATTAATGGCAAAGAAGGCAAGAAAAGCAATAATTCTCTTATATTCCTTTTTCAACAAATTATGTCAACGTGTTCTTGATAGAGAGAAGGTAGAACAAATCAATGTTGAGATATTGAAGTTTTATGTGAGCTTGAAAAAATAATTCCACCATCTTTCTTTGATATAATGATACATTTATCCGTCCATCTTGGAAAAGAAGCACAAATGTGTGGACCGATTCATTTTCGTTGGATGTACCCATTCGAAAGGTACATGAAGACACTCAAAGTTTATGTCAGAAACTATGCTCGACTAGAGGGATGTATTGCTGAATCGGATCTAGCAGCAGAAGCATGTTGTTTTTCAATGAATTTTTGAAAAAAATCTGGACATATAGAGGATAAAGGAGCTCGAAACGAAGAGTATGAAAGTAGTGGAATACTAGAGGGACGTCCAATTTCAACACCGAAGACAATTACAATGCCAACTAATGAGAAAGAAAGTGCTCATTTAGCTGTGTTAATGAATATGGTCGTGGTGGAACCATTTATGGAGTAAGTTTATGTTATATATTGTTTTAATTATTTTTATGTGTTCGTAATGATATATATAACTTATAATCAAATGTTCAATACTAGTTTGCATTTGGAGGAATTAGAAAATTCAGACCAGCGTATGAAAAAAAATGCGACCTTACTTTGTGAAACACATACAATTTTTTTTGTTGATTTGATTAAAAGGAAGGTTAGATTTCAAATATATTCTTATATGACTATTAATATTACTATAAAATTTACATGCTAAATGAAATTCGTTATAGATACCTATTACCTCAAAGGATCATAAAGACATGTTGAAATGGAATGCTTACGGTCCGAAGAATGATGTCATGTCTTACAAAGGATATATCATCAATGTGCAACGTTTTCATGTAAAAAAATTTAGGGAGACACTCAGAATTGTGGGGTGACTTTTGATGTGACTACTATGCAGAGAGAAAGTGCAAAAGATATGTCCCCAGTGGTTGATATGGTCACTTATTATGGAATATTGACAGATATAATTTTTACTAGATTATCGTTTGTTTTATATTCCAGTTTTTAAGTGTCAATGGGTGTATAAAAGAAATGGAGTAAAAGTTGATGATGAGTTCATTTTTGTTAATTTACATCAAGCATCATTTTCACGAGATCCATACATACTCGCATCTCAAGCAAAACAAGTATTTTATTCAAGAAAGAACGATGATTCTAATTGGTATGTTGTAATGAAAGCACCATCAAGAAGTTTTACTGATTTAGAAGATCCCGACTACATCGAGGAAGATATCCAAGTGATGGAAGATGAAATAACCGAAGTGGATGATGAAGATGTTAGCTATGTTAGAGAGGATTGTGAGGGCATACTTGAGTAGATTATACGTCCTATTTGAGCATCGTTGTTCATTTGCTTTAGTGTTGGTTGTTTATTGTACTCGTATTGATTTTCTCTAGTGTTGGTTGTTCTTTGGTGTTGCACCTGAAACTATGTTATATACATTTGTGTTGTACCAAAATTTCTAGCATTTCTTAGCCATGCGGTCTGACCTGTTTTTCATATTATACGCATATGCACTAGTACATTGTGTTGCCTTGTCTGGTCTTGGCATTGAACTTGAGATTCATTTGGTCTGGTCTTGCATTCCTGTATATGTGTATACTTTATATACATATATGTGTATATACATATACATTGTGCTGCCTTGTCTGGTCTTCCATTTCTTTATATCAAACCACACAATTTAAATTATATATGTATTTATGACTGTATATAAAATTCAAATTATGTATATATTTAGATTATATAGGTATATGCAATTCTCTCGACCTGTGCTATTGAAATTTGTATATATGACTGTATATACATGTGCATCAACGCGTGTATGCATATGCATGTATATATATATATACACACACACCCCAGTACGGAGGCACGTCCATTGGACGTGTGCATAGATAAATGTGACCACTGCTGGAAATGAATTAAACTATGGACTGTTCCTATCTTATTCGTATATCTATTAATTTGAACGCATGTAATTGCGATATATATTAAGACAACACAATGTATTTGAAAAAAGGTAAGTAAAACTGATGAGCTACAGCTACAATTCATAATGGATATAAATAACCACACATTTGCATTTCTACTACTGTTTTAGAGAAAAGAGCAATCAAAAACCAACAACACATCATGTCACGTTTGAAAGTAGCAAAATATAAATATATAGATAATAATGGAAAAAGAAAGCACATATCTTTATTTTTTATTTTTTTAAACTATAAATCTTTTGTATACATCAAGATGCACTATGTTTTATGATATAAACTATTACTGTTTTTAAGGATATTAATACAGGCCACTATAATTAAATGAAGAATATGAGTTTTGCAGACACTGTGCAAGGCCCTGACATATTGTTTTAATGATGTTAATATGTCATAAAGAAAAAATCTGTTCATCAAAGCAGTTGTGCAAAAGTGGCAACACCTAAAGATCTGTACAAAACATATCCACTCAAATTGATTAACACAAACTGTAGATCCATTTCAGATTTGGGTTGCACCACGCAAACCTGACATATGAAACAAAATGTACCATTTAGCATATTATCCAAAAAAACTTGCAGCGAAGTAAAAAAAACATGCATATTGAAAGAAAAAAATAACTTAACATACAATCAGTGTTGTCATGAGTCGTATTATGAGTTCCAGCTTCCCTTTTAACAATAGATTTGGTAGCTGTATAGCTAATTCACTAATGATACTTCTTCCCTATCTTACTCAACAGAAATCATAAAAAGCCATAATGCTAATTTTCACCAGTCCACCTAATAGTTGAAACTTAAAAAATTCATCTACTTAATTGTCAGATTTGGACAAATAGAAGACCCATGAATGTAAGTGCTTCCATAAATCGGTGATCTTGAGGTTACCAAAATACGATTATGAACCATTTTAGTGTTCTTGTTTACATTAGTGCCTTCACACTGTCAATAGGTTGCTTTATGTGTGTTGAAAATCAATATCAGCATGATATTTGAAAGTAGATGCCTTATATCAAAATAAGCGAAGTACATAACCAAGCTAAATGACTTACGATGTCAACGGTACTTGCAATAGTAATTATTATCTATGGGGTCAAAAAATCCAAATTTAAAATAAATAAATTTTTTAGTTTATTAGTAATTAATAACTTACCTGATTCCCATTATAATGCCATAAGCATATCAAGAGAGAAACAAAGATTGATTTATCTATTTTAAAGCTTCACTACAGCAGAAGATTTATTGCTTTACTACAGCAGAAGATTATTGTTATTGGCCTTCAAAGTTTCTCTCCACTGAGTTGCATTATTGCTCTATAATGTTGCATATAACAATGATGCAGTAAAAGTGAATTATTATATCATAGAAGTCTGAACGAATAGAAAAAAATACCTGCTTTATATTGATTTACTATCAAAAATTTACAAAAAATTATCAAAGAAGAAATTTATTATTAGTTTATTTGGATCTGACTTGTTATGCAACATTCAATAAAACAGTTTATGATGAAATTATTTGAATTCGGTGCTTATTATTGATATAATGATATATAAAACATTCAGTAAGATAGAATAATTTGCATACTTCAAATTTTGAGTCAAATGGCTTAGTAAGGAAGAGTGTTGAACCGCAAAGGAAAGTGTGTTCCTGTTTAATATGCAGATCTTTTAAAAATAACAACTTCTTCTTTCTGTAATAAATTTACAGAAGTCATGAAGTCGACATAAATTATCTTTTACTTTCAAATCCAACAATAAACGTAATAAAACTAAAAGTTAATTCAATACAAATGAAACTAATTAGGAAATAAAAACATTAAAATATATTTGTATGCGCAAAAACCGAAAGCACACATACCAAAATCAGTGCTATCCTAAAGTCGAGATGTTAACGTACAACAAAGTAACCAAGTTTGCGTGACGATTGGCTGAAGAATATCCAGGAACACATTAGATAAAGAAATAACGATGTTAAGATAGAAATTCAGCTTAGAACACTGATGGATCCACCATGTGCCAGCTCAGCATTCGAAAGGTTTCAAACATAAAAATTCAAACAAAACAAAAAATTAAGCAAAACTAAGAGAAGTCAGAGAACCTAACCGTAAGATTTACATCACTGGGGTTTCTATAGTCTTGCAACCCGTGCAAGTTTTCAGTCCATTTGAGTTCGGCTCTAGAGACAAATTTGATCCAGGCTTCCTGATTGCTCGGATCTGAAGATCCTAAGTCCTGTGAGTTGCGCATCACGTTAGATTCTCTGTCGAAATTGATCAATAAAAGCAAAAAAAATTGATAAGAGTATTATCAAAATCACAAATTGATAATATTCATTAATACAAAAAGCATGAGAAACTGAAATCAAATCAAAGCAGAAACAATACAAAGCTTGAGATCTAGCAGCCGGCTTATTTTGTGTATTTTCTTATGTAAAAGGAAAAGAAGTAAAGAACAAAGATGAACTGGCAGTGAAATGGAAGGAAAAGTGCGTTGTGGTAAGATAAGAAAGTGGTATGAGAACGTGGCTATACATATTAGGTGGGAACGTGCAAACACGGAAATGGCAGTAAGAGTTCTGGCAAATCGAAAAAGCTTCACCATAATTGAAGTATTGGCATTATAGTAAAGATATATATATCATATTTAAGTGCCAGCTGCTTATTGGTTTATAACGTATTTTGTTTCATTTGCAGAAAAAGATGTCGACAAGCAATATATGCACTCACAACCAGATAAACACTGCAGAGGAATCTCAAGAGACTAAGCCAGATTGAAAGCGTAAATCGAAGCTAAAACGTAAGATTCAATGCGAAGAACAACCAGTCAATGTTAAGAAGCAAGCCATTGTTCATAATGAAGGCGAAGAACAAACTATCCTAAATGACAGAAATGAAGAAGGTCTACACTTTGAAAATCAAACCTGTCTTGAACAACCTGATGATGCCGAGCTGGAAATTGGGAAACAAAATGCATCTAAAATTGGAAGTACATCTCGGAAAAGAGGCGGTAGAGTTCTAACAAAAGCAAAAGGACTCTCTTTATGCTGCCAGGATCGAATTGAAGTTGAGTTCAATGATCTAGGTATACCAATTGGGCAAGGGTCGGTATATTTATCCTCTTTTCTTGAACCACTTGTGCGGGATAAGGTGCCATATACTATCGACAATTGGAGGAATATAAGTAATGATTTAAAAGAAGTTTTGTCGCAGTCAGTTCAGGTATGAAGTCAAACTTAATTTTGGTTAATTAATTAATTATTCTTACTTAATTTTGGTTATTTATAAATGTTGAATATGTGTTTGATTCACTTTAGGTGTCATTAACTTTAAACATGCAAGTGAAATTACATGATAGCTCAAATAAAATCTTAGAATTCATGCAACAAATTTTAATATTCTAAAGCTATGTACAGGCAACAATAAAATTTTTAATATTCTAAAGGGTAGGGTTGATGCTTCTTGGTTTCGCAACTAAATGACTATTATCCTTAGCCATGTCAAAGTTTAATTCATTGTTTATTACTATAGCACTTTGCTTGAGATGGTACGGTAGGTACTTTTAAGGAGAACATGCATGTAGAAGTATACTGATTTATAATATGCACTCGTTCTTTGTACTCCAATTCGGACTATATGCATAGGTGAATTATAACATCCAAAAAGATTAAGAATTCATGCAAAACAGAGAGGCCATTCATAAACCATGAAAGTTATGTGACGATATGTATTTTCCAAAACAATACACTGAGAAGCAACAACAATCAGACTATGTACTGATAGATAGTCAGGAATACTGATTTAAATCGAGCTGCACTTAAATTCTTGACTAGTTAACTAGTCAATTTGCATTTTTTGACTATTTCTTTATTATAATATATTTTACACATCACAGAAAAAATTTGGCCCTCTCTTGTTTATATTGGGAGTGGTTATTTGTTGTTACTTGATTTTAATATCATGTTTTCATGTACTGATTCAGGTTAATTTAAACTTGGAGAGGAATGGAAAAGAAAAGCCATATTTCAACAAATGGGAGTACTTTGGAGATCGCCAAAAAGCAAATTGGTTCGAACTTTGCAAAAAGCGGAGAATGAAGAGGAAAGACTTAAACTGATACCTACCAACATCAAAAACATGAATGAATGGAGAAAGTTTGTAAGGCGAAAACAAGTGCGGAGTTTAGGTTAATCTAAGATAAAATTCAATACTTCAACAACAAATCATTCCTACGCTCATCTCTATTAGTATGCTAATTTTAACATCTTTCTATATTTCCAGCAAAAAAGTGAGAAATATTCGGCCCTTAGATACACACAACTTCCACATACAACCAGTCGTAAGGGAATGGCTAGAATGACCGAAGCCTTAGTTAGTTAATTAACTATAGCTTTATTTAACATTATTTTATATTTGTCGGTTTACTTATTTAATGTTATCCTAATTTAGAAAAAAGAAAGTGTAGATACATCGTCCGTAACTAGAGGTGGTGTGTGGATCAAATCTCACATAAAAAATGTTGAATCGATGTCCATGGAAGCTGCAAATACTATTTTATAATTGTTTTTAATTTTATCGGTATTTTTTTTTGAAACTATGATATTTTTACCATTGTACTTTATCTATGTGTTTTTATTTATGTAGGAGGAGATTAAAAAGTTTGGTAGCATATCCCAGTCCAGCTCGACACAGAATGTCAATGGAGATGCTATTGCACATGTATTGGGAGAAGATAGACCGAGAAGGTTAAGGGCATTGGAAGGGGTTGCACTTTGACTAAGCCAGTTGTGGCCTAGTCCAAAGATAAACAAGTGTCACGGTGTCGAGAGAAAATAGCAGAATTGAAGGGAATGATACAGACTTTGATGGACCAGAATGTAAACTTTTAAAAGTAATTTATATTCGTTAAATAAACAATTCAACTCACTCTATATATTAAAATACCAAAAAGAATAAATTTTGGTGCTTTCCTGCAAGGTAAAAAAAGTTTGCAAGGGAGCACACAGGGTAAAGAAAGTTCAGGAAAGATCTCACCTGAATCGGTAAAAATAATAATTATATTACTCAATAAATAAAATTTATGTTTTAAATTTTTAATCCAATATTTGATATAATTTTCGGTTGAATAACTGTAGAGTGATGAAGAAGTATGTTCGTTGTTGAATTGGGGTGGAACAGATGGAGTTGTTTCCTATGGGAGGATGTTGGCCATGGACCCAAATGACATTGTCAACGACATTCGTCTTGGACCAAATGCGGCTAGCGTTTTTATAAATTTTGTAGATAAACCTGATAATTATTTATGGAGGCCTACTCCTAAAATGACAGTATTAGCAGATGCTATGAATAAGGTAGTAGCTTGGCCATCAGTTTGCATCAAGGTATCGCTACGAACACGCGTGAACTAAGATGAAGCCAGTACGGTAAAATTTACATTTCTCGTATTATATTTATAGCTATTTTGTGTGTGTAGAATAAAGGTACCACGTATATACCTTCGTGATTATATTTATTAACAGACTCAAATTTGATTCAAAATAAAGGTACCACGTATATTTATTTACAGTTACTCATGAACTGTAAATGGAGGGCTGTAAAGCTATTAGCCTATAGAGCCATCACTACATAGAAATAATACAACATTCTCTTGTTTTGAAACTGTCATGACTAGAAGTATAATTGCTAATATTGAAGTATATTCTCATTTTTAGAGTACAAGCAACATCCACAATAATTGCAAGATTTATGGTTGGAATCAGGGTGAATGTGTAGCTGCCAAAGGAAGTATCTATACCGATGATCCAAAATATACTGTTAATGGTGTTCTGCTCGGTCCATCTGCTTTTGTGATTTGGGTGGACAACGTAACAAATAAAGATGCTTATTTATGGCGGCCAACATCTGATATGTCGTGCATTGGAGATGCAGTTGGTAGAAAAGTAGCATGGCCAAGATCAAAAGTAGAAGGTGATAAAGAAAATCCAACTAAGAGTCATCATGATAGTGAAAATCATGCGACTTCTCCCTCGAAATCCGCATATATGTTCATGAATAAATCGCAACATGTAAGTATTAATTTTCAACATTGATAACTGTGTATGAAAGTTATTTAACGGGTATGTACATACTATGCGTAATAATCTTTTTTTCTTTCAGCCGATTGCAACCATGAAAAAAGTTGCCAAATGCAAGTTAGTAGATGCGGGTGGAACAGACGTAGTGGCTGAAGGAACTATTGCATCAACTGATCCGATAGCGATGGTCCATTGTCGTCCATTGGGAAATGATGCTGTAAAAGTTTGGGTTGAACATGTGATAGTTCCAAATGCAGAGCTATGGAGACCAACATCAGCTCTGTAGTGCGTGGAAGATGCCTTTGGCGCTCCCATAGCTTGGCCAGTGGAAAAAATCATTATTCAAATAAAATGAAAGGTATGTAAATATTTTTTAATATACATTAGGAGTTATTGCGGTATTGAAGATGCCTTATAGGCTTATAGACTTTTGGAACATGTTCTATGTTTCAGAAACCACAGTTTGGCCTTACTGTAGTATGGTCTTACAGGCTTCTAGAACATGTTCTATGTTTCAGAAACCATAGACACAACCGTTACACAATGGCCAACCAAGAGCTGATTCTCAATGGTATGCATGTTTAAATATGTTTGCTACCATAAGAGGTACAACAGAAATATAAGGCATGTACTATAATTTGATATAAACAAAATGGTGAACTGAGGCGAACCTGCAGTGGAATTATGTAGTTCAAAATCTCAAGACACAACAGTTACACATGTACTTGTTTCTTTCAGTCAAATTTATAGTGATGTCACTATTGTATGCAATGGACATTGGTTAGGCAAAAATTGAGGTTGAGAAAAAATCCGGTGTATATACTGCTATGGTTATCATTATATTATGTGAAATGAAAATATATGAGTTCCAAAATGATACTCGACATTTGTTTTGGAAAATGACAATTTTCACAGTAAAATCCAAGCATATCCATAGTGTGCTTATCCGCACCTATATCAAACTGTGCTCCTTTATTCATGATAGAACTATCCAACACTCCAATCCCATAGCCTATATACTTGAGAAACCTGGATTGTTCTGCAAGATCCGCTATTAAACGACCTTTACGTGCAATGGAATTAGTGACTGTTGTTTACTGCAAGAAAATTAGTGTGTTTGAAAGGTTTATGTTATGTAGTGTTACGCTCATAGTTTGACCTGCTATTTCTATTCTTAAGTTATCTTTTGTTATTTGTTTTGGTAATTACTTGTCATTATTTTCTCAGTCTTTTGTTCGGTACTTTATTTACAGGTAGATAACCATTTTTTAAGACATCAGCAAGCACTACGATATTTGCTTGGTAACTTGGTTATTTCAGATGTTTTTTTCAGTGTTTATTGTACTTTGGTTATTTTAGATATTATTTCAGTGTTTATTGATAGTTTGGTTGTGTATGTTGTGGAAGTTTGAATGTACAATGAACTTTTTATCTTGACGATTACGAATGTTATGGATGTTTGAATGAGTATCTTATGGATCTTTGAATGTGTACATTCTTTTTGTTGTTCTTTAATATGTTATATTAAAAAGTGTATGTGTTTGTGTATTATGTTATGTAATTGGCGGCAAAATTATGGGTAGGTCTAAAATATTATAATATAAATTTGGGAACAAATGGTGGTGGGGGGAAACGCTACGGAATATTAATTTTATTCGTAGCTTTTAAAGACCGCTATAAATAAGTGGTTACAAAAAACAAAAACCAATGTGGTGGCGTGTATTAAACGATACAAAAAAGTTAAAAGAACGCCATAAAAAAAGAACCATAATGAAGAAACCTTTTCGGTAGCGGGTAATAAACGCCGCAAAAAAAACATTTGTAACGTTAAAAAGCGCCATTAAAAAAAAATAGTGGCGTTTGTTAAAAGTGCAACAAATACTGAGCGATTTTTAGTGGCATGTTTTCTTGTTACGATTATCAAGACGCCACCAAAGATGCTTAGTAGCGGTTTTTGGGTGCTAAAAAAAATCATTTTCTTGGTGTGAGATTTGGTATTTGTAAAAGTTTCCCCTTTTTGAAGAAGATAGTTCGATTTGGAAGGACTAGGATGTTGGCTCGTAGGTTTATTGGGTGTTTTAGAGTTTTGGATAGGATTGGGAAGATGACTTACCGGGTGGATCTTCCTGAGCGGTTGTCAGGAGTCCACAATGTTTTCCATATTTCTCATCTTCGCAAATGCCTTCATAATTCAGCTAACAGACTCGAGCTTATTGATATTGGGGACTTAGGGGGCTTCGAGTTGGAGTTCAGGGTGCTCCATACCACCGCAAGGATCATGGACTATGGATTCAAATGACTTCACAACAGAACTATTTGCCTACTCCAAGTTCAGTAGGGAGACAATCCTATGGTAAGCACTTGGAAACTTAAGCAGAAGATTACACTAACTCATCCAAAGCTTTTCTCAGGTAATTGATTTCTCCCAAATTCTTGTTTTTGGTTGCATTGTGGTTTCTAGATTGGATGGTAGAAAATGGATGCAACACAGATGCAATGTATACTCATATAGAATTATATGCATATTAAGATGTTTACATACATATTGCATCACTTGTTACACATACACGTTAGGATTGAGCTCATTATTAGTAAGTCTGCAGTTCATAATCACTATGATTATGGATGTTTATTAAAAATAATATTGGTATACAACATGGTTGTTTAGAGCGACTTGTGTTCTTCGCCATTCAAAAAGTTTCGGATGAAATCTTTTATAAGGAGGGGAAGAAATTAACACCTCATAAAATAAACATATATTAAACATATGATAATACAATTTAACATAAATAAGGAAAATCAATAATAAACTACAGGAATGAAAAATGAAATTTTGAGAAATCAAGAGTTAGGCCACGAAAATATTGTAGTTGCGTTTGTGGCAAGATTCTAATTCATTTTCATATTTTATTTACTGAAAACGAAGTCCGTATGCAAAAGATATTAATAAATCAAGTTATGCGTATATAATAACATACAAAGTTTGAATTTCAAACAAATAAATATACAAATCCAGAATACATTAATTTGGATAAGTATGAAAAGAATATTCCTTTTGAATTCAAACTTGTGTGTATATATTTATATACAATAGGAACAAGAATATTTATTATAAGGTAACAAATCAATCAAATAAATCAAGGAATTAATAAAAAATAGTAACGTACAAAAGACGTTATCTCCAGGCTCGACCCTAGGGAGGTGATTGACAGCCCTCCTATAAGAGTGGTCAACTACCCTCCTGTACGGTGCCCAGTGAGGGTGTTTTCTAAAAAGTGGACAAATTTATAATTTCATCAAATAAACTGCTTAGATTAGATCTATTGAATATAACGGCCCATATACACGATGTCAACTATAAATAAGTCCTCAAATCCACACTCAAAAACCTACAACCATTCTTCTCCACACCTCCATGATGCCTTTCTGCCATTAATAATTCCGGAAAAGAAAAAGGGTTTTGGTTCTTCTTCTATCTTCCTAACATATTCTATCTCTTCTATTCTATTCTAATATAGATTTAGATTTATTCTGGAATAAAGATTTTTATATATAAGATTCTAATATGTGATTCTTATATACAGACACACACACACACACACACACACATATATATATATATATATATATATATATTTGAAAGGTTGGAGCATGATTGTTAACGAATGTCTAATCCAAAACTTATTTTATTCAATTCTGTTGTTGCTTGTTCTTACTGCACTGTGAGTGGAATTCATTTAAGATTCTATTTTCTATGATTTTTTAGTTTAAAGTTGGATTATTGTGCTTAGGAAGATTTGAGTTGTTACGAAAAGAAAACGATGCAAAATCCTTCAAATCTTCCATTTGATATTTATTTGTACGAAGAAATTGTCAATCTATTTGTGTCTGTGGTTTTGGGATTATTGATTTAATAAAATAGGAGAATGATTAGTGTTGTATAATTCTCTGTATTTTTGTCATATTCATCTTTTTTTTTTTGTGAAATTTCGAATGTATGGTTTTATGCAAAAGATTAAGATTTAGATGGAATTGTAAATTTGAATAGGTTTAAATCTTTATTTTTCAGATAAAGTATTTGAACATATTGTTTACAAGATGTCCAAATATTAAGGTTTTGTATGTAAACATACATAAAAGTGAATCCGTTAAAATAGAATTATATATATATATATATATATATATATATGATATATGGCACTTTTGTTTACCTTTTATTACATAGATAATCAAGTCAAAACTAGTTGCAAGTTCTGTGTTGCTATATCTGCTTTTTTAGTTTTGATTGTTACATGTTAATATATACATTTATGCCATGATTGAAGGAAATATGGGAAATAATAACTTATACACCTTTAATTTAAGATAGAAATTGACATTTCAAAACATGGCTAGGACGTTGATTGTGTTCGCTTAAATCGCGCTTATATATATATGTATATGTATATATATATATATATATATAGTGGGGCGACTATTTGAACACAAAATTAGACACGAAGAGAGAGACACAGAGCCTCAACCGCTGGATCCTTTTGTCTTTATATGGAGAGATGTCATTCATGGGGTGATCCAATAGTGCAAATCAATTGTGTAACCATTTATGTCGAAATTTTGTGTCTTTGTAGATTTTCCCATATATATATATATATATATATATGGGAAATAATAACTTGTACACCTTTAGTTTGGGTCAACCTATACCCCCCCAAAGTGAACGGTTCCCGTTATTCTTCGGAGGCGTTCATTATAACATATAGCGTAAACAACATAATATTTATATGTATTAAGTGCGCAATAAATACGGTAAAATTAGGAATTTTAATTCGAATGTCCCAATAGGAATTTCTATGTTTGTGTGTTTTAATGGCTTTAAATATATCAATGACACATAGACACGAGGTTAACCATTACTTATAGTAGAAGCCTGCTTGGAACCGATCGACATATCCAACATTTACAAGTAAGGTCGGTTAATTTGAAAGTTCTAAGTGCCATATGCCATTATAATTAGTACATTATGATACGAGATTAGGCCCAACTTGTAGTGGAAGCCTGCCCGGAGCCTCCCGAGAAATCCAACATCTACAAGGGGTTGGTCTAATGCGAGATGTTATGTGTGCGTGAAGTAGGCCTGCCTTGGAGAAAAGGTATTAAATGGCTGACATACCTTGATTTGGGTATTAAGTAATTAGGAATAGGTCCATTCTTAACATCCACTCCTTGGTTTAGGACACAAGTCATGGACTCGCCCTTACAAGGGTCTTAAATGGTCATAGTGCCGCCTTCCTCCTATAAGATATTAAATGGTCTTAATAGATGGTAACGTGAGTAGAGTAGTACTCCAAGTAATGTCCGCTTCTTATACAGGGGCTAACGAGGGATGAACTAGGGACAGATTATACATATGGCCTAAAGGAACCATCGTCCAAGGGAAGTATCAAGTGGCTAGGAGTTCACCCGTAGGGACAGCTAGATAATACCAAGAGGGTCTGCCAGGAGAGTTCTCTTAAAATGAAGTTGTGTTCCTGAACCAAACCTGGTAGTAAGAGGCCGTTACTATTTCTTGACCTATAAGAGAAATTATTTATGACATTGATGCTAGAGACGAGGTCTTAAGTGGCTGGGGTCCTCCATAGGGTATTAAGTGACTGTAGGGATGTCCACCTTTATTAAATTAGTAAATGGCCTTAAGTGACCAAGAATAGACCGCCTCGTGCAGTATTAAGTGACCGTAAGAATGCCCGCTCTTAAAATTACCTTACGAGTAAAAGTTATTGTAAGTATGTCCACCCTTAGATTTACATATAGGCCTTAAGTGATTGTGAGGGTGTCTGCCTTATATGTTTAATTTTGTGTATGTTTGTTGTGTAGACATAACATGAAGAGTTTATACTGCCAAAAATATAGAAAATAGTTATTCTGAATCTTACATGTATTTCATTCACCAAAACTCTATGTTCTAATCTCCTTCCTCTTAACACTAACATGTTATTAGGTGAGACTGTTGATTAAGGATGAAGAACAATTGCTTGGAGTAGGATCCTCTCGAAGACTTAGTTATTATGGTAGTAGCTTTAGTATTATTGTTGTTATGTAATTGGGATAATGAATGAAGTACCTATTATCATCTTTGAGACTTATTATATCAAAATTTGTGGCTTTTAATAATGGTACATCTATTTTATGCTATTATGTTTTATCCCTTTCACTGTGTGATATTTCTGATTTTTCGTTTAGACTTCTCTTTCTATCTCTTTAGTAATTTCTTATAGGAACCAGCGATTCATTTAGAGTGGCTTTAAGTTCGAATGGGACTTTTCTAGATCAGATTTTGGGCCCCTTCCGGGCGGGTTGTTACAGTTACCCCACCGTCGCAAGCTAAAGACAAGGCTTCATGCACTCTAACCTTCTCCACTACATCACCCTTCAGGAACAAAATCCCAAAATAAGATTGTCAAACTACACAACAAAGCCATATGCCACGATGAATTTGAATCAGATGTGCGCTGGGTTCTGGGTACTGAAGGGAAGCACACTCATGAATCTAGGTAGTGTTTGCAGGTGGAGGGCGTGACGAGGTGGAGTTGGCTCGGTTTTGGAGTGGCGAATTGAAAAGGGTGCGTCGATTTGAGGCACGAGTTACGGTGAAAGATCGGCTATGAAGGGAGCGATGGTTTGATCGGAGAGGAGCGGTCTTGAGTTTGGCGATGGTGAGTGAATCGACCTCTTTTGTTTTCTTCACTTTTGCCGAAAGAAGTATAGAAGAGAAAGAGTAAAAGGGAAGGGGAGAAAGAAAAGGATGAAGAGAGGGTTACACGTGTTAATTTGGTGATACGTGTTTCATTGTATAAATTTTTATTTACTCTTTCTTTTAGTGTTAGTAAATTTTAAACACAAAACCAATACACAGTCAAATATACGGACTCAAGAATATGGGTTAAATATAGATTAAGGTAAATAAACAAACTCCATTCATTTTTATGCGTTTTTGACCCAAAATTAAAGATTTGGGACAATAAACATTCAAATTTCACGAAACGAAAAATATCATTGTTCTTAGTATATCGTCTGTTATTTTTAATTCAAATTCGCCTAAATTCTAACAAAAACTTTGGTTTTGACGATATAGTACATATTTAACTAAATTAACGGGAACAGAACAAATTTGCATATCTTATTATGGAATTTATTTTTTTGCTATTCTAGTTACATGTATCCCAAATAATGAATTTCATAATCTAATTCAATTCTTAAATTTTAATGTCAAATACGATATATTGGTTGTCGCTACCGTAAATCGATTGCATAAATCGATTTGTCAGAGCGAACGACTTGATATATTGCTATATAATTATTTAGATTACTACTAAGTAGTATATCCAAATACTAGGAATTAAAGTCCTATGGCTTATCGATTTTGCGTTTGTTTTTAATTTAAAAAGTTCTAAATTAACTTATTGTTGTAAATTTTGTTTTTCCAAATAACTTACCTTTTTTAGTTTATATATAGGACTTAAAAACAAAAGTTTCAACTTTCTAACTTAAACTCTAGTTATAAACATTTATTTAACATCAAATTTTAACTAACTTCGTACATTTAAAATGTCGAATTTATCGACTCGTTACAGCGACTATGGATTGATAGATCATTACATCAAGGATTGTAAGAAGACTACAAAGAAAGGAAAGTGCTATACTTGTGGGCAGCCTGGGCATCTTAGTACAAGCTTGTCCCAAAAATGATAGGATAAGGGGTTAGTGCGCTAGTAGCTTAGGTACAGGTCTGAGAGGCTGCCCTGTCTAGCAGTGTACTAGAAAGAGATAGGAAAGTTATGGCAGAATGGTTGTTTTCTAATCCCGACTTTCCCATTCACACTATCTTTGACTCAAGAGCATCTCATTCTTTTATCTTTAGTTCTTTCGTCGATTGTTTGCTCTTGAACATTCCTTTAGTTACCAATCCTATAGTTGTTTATAGGTGGATTTGCACATTTATCTATGATTTGTAAAGGTTTGATAATTTTGATGTTATGCTTTGATTTTGATTGTGACTCCTATGTTTTGGAAATTTTAGGATATGAGGTGATCTTATGGATGGATTGGTTAGCTATGTGTGGGCTATTCTGGACTACAAGAGGAGGTTCACTCGATTAGGGACATGTAATGGTCGAACCCTCGAGAGTCATACAGCCTTTAGGGATCAATCATGTTGAGCTTTCTTTATTTCGTATATTCATCTATTGATGATGTCGATTTGGTTCTTGTAGTACGTGAGTTTTCGAATGTGTTTGAGGATGTGAAAGGGCTAACACCCAAGAAAGAGATTTATTTTCGAATATGTCTCAATGAGAATGCAAAGACGTAGCATTTCCTGTACATCATATGGCTACGAGGAAGCAGAGAAAATTGAGTAAGCAAGTGGGTGAGCTCTTAGAGAAGGGGTTCACCAGGCAGAGTATCTTTAAGTGGGGAGCACTAGTTGTCTTTGCTACAAAGGAAGATGGTTCTCTCCGATTTGTGTGGATTACAGAGAACCGAACAAGCTCACAAAGAGGAATCATTACCCACTCCCTCAGATTGATGATTTGTTTGACCAGTTTGTTGGTGCATCAGTATTCTCTCAGTTAGATTTAGCCATTGGTCATCATCTTAGGGTGACGGATGATAACACCGACAATACGGTCTTTCGGACACCTGATGGATTCTTCGAGTGGTTGATTATTATTCTTTTTAGGCTAATTAATGCCCTGACCCATTTTGAAGATCTAATCAGCAAAGTCTTCCACGATGTTCTTAATAAGTTCATAGTTGTGTTTGTTGATGACATTTTGGTATTCTCGAGGAGCGAGGATGAGCATGCCTTACATTTAGGAGAGATTCTGCATACTCTCTGAGCGCATCAGCTGAAGGTGAAATTTTCGAAGTGTTATTTTTGGTGTGAGGAAGTGTGTTTCTTAAGGCAGATTGTAATCTAGATAAGGGATAGCTATGGACTCCACTAAGGCGGTGGCGGTACAAGATTGGTAAGCCCCTAAGAATGCTACTAAGGTAAGGAACATTCTAGGTTTGGCGAGGTATTACATAAAGTTCATTAAGGGTTTTCGTGAATTTCGTCATCCCTTACCTGCCTCACCAAGAAGAACCTGGTATTCATGTGGGAAGTAGACTATGTGGATTCCTTCATGAGACTTAAGAAAGTCTTACTAGTGCATCACTGTTGACATTTCCTGATGGTTCTAAGATGTTTACGGTATGCACTGACGCATGTGAGACATGATTGAGTGCAGTATTGATGCATGAATGTTTGGTAGCATGTTATAGGAGTATGCAGCTCAAGACTATGAGAAAAACAACACTACACATGATTTGAAGTTAGCCACGATCATTTTTGCACTTAAGTCATGGATGCATTATCTACTTCGCGAGAGGTTCAAGCACCATACAGACCGTAAGTCATTGAAGTATCTATTTTCACAAAAGGATCTGAATTTGTGGCAACAACATTAGATGAATTATTAACATCGTATGATTTAGAGATAGATTATACACTTGGTAAGAGGAATGTGGTTGTGGATGCCTTAAGTAGAAAGAGAATATATTTGAGTCCTTTGTTCGTAGAGTGTGAGAGTGTAACACCCCACCTCCGCTAGGGTCACTCACAAGGGAATGCACTAGGTTTGGTGAAGCATTATCGAGGTAAACATGCACAGAAATATTACAAGACAGAACATATATAAAACAGCGGAAGTAAAACAAATTTCATTACCTTATAAAATAAGGTCTAAAGCCTTTTACATCAGAATACATCAAAACCTGTCTTGCAATAGTAAAGAAGCATAAAACCTTTTCATAAATTATTCCCCAAAATAAAGCGGTGAAGCAGCCATAGCCAAGAGAAGACCAAGCTATACATGATGACCTTCAAGCATAAGAGGTCCGAACTAAACAACATCATTTCCTCCCTGAAAACCCGGGGGGGGGGGGAGGAACGGAAGACAAAGAAGCGAAACAAAACAGGGTCAGTCATAAAGACTGGTAAGTCCTCTCTACTTCCAGTATAAAAACAGGTAAAGGTAACATGACATGCATAAACTGAAAGTAAACATAAGAATGACGACAAGATAAATAAGCTAAACCAAGATAACTGGATGAACTACTGTAGCAAGATAAACTAAGGTATCATGATAAACTACGGTGTCAAGATAAATCAAGGTATCACATCGTCAGGTTTCTATCAAGTATACAATCCCAAGGTATCTGTCATGTATAACATCCCACGGTATTTATCACGTATATTTGCTCTGCACCTCTCGTACTAGTATCCCAACCCACGTCATGTGTTAACTATGAATGTCCCTTGCCCAATGTCATGTAATGGTCCATGTCAGCCTAATATATAGCATATGTAGGTTTTTCCCAACTCGTATGTTCCTTTCCATGTATAAGTTCAGTCCTTTTCCGTAGGCCGTACGGGCTTTCCCATGTAAATCTATACCACCTCAACGTAGTACCATTTTATCCTTGAAGTTATTTTGGACTGCTACCCTTGATCTAGTTATGTTTTCTTACCATGAACTATCGCGTGTTCACTTAGGATTTATGCCACCTAGGACCACTAGGGATTATGCTACCTAATGAACGTTTCCGTGTCTCAGTTTGGGTTCAAGCCACCTAGGGCCACTAAGGATTATGCCACCCGTCAACCACGCCCTTTTTCCCCCGTATGTATCATGAATCGTTTTCCATGTCTAGACGCACAAGTATCTCAATGTGTCATCCGAGTTCCGTGTCAGGGCAAATCAAGAAATACAGAACTCGGTCGGGAGCTTTAAGTCATCTGCCGATGCAGATATCAAGGTCTGTTTTTGTATCCGTGGCTATGGTCCCACGTGACCCCTCCCTCAACTACTGAAAGGCAATCCAAGAAAAATCATGTATGAGAACTACATCCCGGCCCCACTTACCTATTGGCCAACCTCACCCATAACTCGATAGCAAGTATATGGTCTGTTGGGAGTTCTCTGCCTATCCGTACGTACACGTTTGACTAAATATGGTAGGTAGTCGATGACGCGCTATCCAGGGCAAAAACAAGAATCGTCGACTCCACGCTAATCCATCCCAGTCTTTAGGTCGCTCGCATAGCAACCAAGGCATACTCTTGGTTCTTCTACCGCAGACCTTAACCTCTAGTGAGCCCAGGTGGATCATCTGCAACCTCATAGAGGGATACCAAGAGTATCCTCACGTCCCCCAAAGCTACCGCTTCGTCACCCAGTTCGTTGGAGCCTTTATCTAAGTCAGATAATTCGCTCCTCCACGTGTGTCCAAGCGATGACCTACCGTATCGGGTTACTCATCTATCTGTGAACTGGTCCAATTTCCTTGACTAAGAATTATTACTTAGTTATCCTTAACTAAGGTTTACCACTTAGCTTCTCTTCCCGCTACCCTTGTTAACTACGATTTTCAGCCTAGTCCCCTGAGCTAGGGTTTTGTCTAATGGGTTAAGTGTTGTCATTCAAGTTCATGACTTAACCCGCCTACGAATCATGTCAAGCTTTGGCTAAGTATTCAAGTCCAAGACCTAGCCCTACAAGTTGGTTAAGTATACCAAGAAGCTCATGACTTAACCCTATTGAATCATCCAGTCAAATTGGTTAAGTATTTGTTTATCTTAACCCTATCAGATTATCGTGTTAGGTTGGTTAAGCATAGATTATCTTAACCTCATCAGATTATCGAGTCGGATTGGTTAAGTATAGGTTAACTTAACCCCATCCACTAATCGTATTAGAATGGTTAAGTATATTTAAACGGTCTTGTGACTTAACCCTATCAAGTTCTCATATTAGATTGGTTAAGTATGGTTGCTTAACCTCATCAAATCATCATGTATAATTGATTAAGTATAAGTTACTTAACCCCATTAAATTATCATGTTAAGTTGGTTAAGTATTGGTTACTTAACCTCATTGAATTACCAAGTTTAGATTGGTTAAGTGTTAACTTAACCCCATCGAATTACCGTGTTTAGATTAGTTAAGTGTAGGTTACTTAACCCCATCTAATTACCAAGTCGGATTAGTTAAGTGTAAATTACTTAACCCCATCTCCTAATTGTCTTATATGGTTAAGTGTCATTAAGAAATCAAGTCCGGTTCCACTTAACCTACCCATTCGTGTCATATCGGTTAAGTGTCATTAGTCAAAATTACTTAATCTTTTCATGTGGCATTAATTAGATTAATGCACCCCAACCTCTCACATTAGACTTTGTTGTGGTTACTTGTTAAGCCGGGCGGGTCCGGGTAGCTTTACACCACAACCTAGTCTAACATCGGGTCCTAAGTGCTATATGACCAACTACTCACATTGGGTCCTATTGTTTGTAGCCACTAGTTGAGCCGGGCGGGTCCGGGTAGATTTATGCTACAAACTCAACCTAACCTCGAGTTGGCCACTTTCATGTTTGGTCTAGTGTCATATTACACTTACAACCCATACGTGTCTAGTTTCAAGTCCCATGTTTACCCCACATGTCATGTCCACATTTAGGTGTATCATGAGTGCCATATTTTCATGAAATCTCATGTCAAATTATCATGTCATAATCACGCACGTCTAACCTACCCCAAATCGTGTTTCCAACCCAAGTAAAAGCGAGTCAACATAGTAAGGATACTATGCTACATATTGGCCTCAAAACATGCACGATGTCAAAAAGGGATTGGCCACAAACATGCATGGTATCATAAGGGGTTTGGCCTCAAAATATGCATTGCATCATAAGGGGTTTTTGGCCTCAAACATGCATAATGTCACAACGGGATTAGCCACAAACATGCATGATATCATAAGGGGGTTTGGGTTCATTTACATGCATAAGCCCCAAGTCATATTCATGTGCATATTTCACAAGTCAAAGTGGTTTCAAGTATTCATGCCAACATTCCGCAAGTAAAGGTTCAATCTTTCATTATGGACCAAGTTAAACATAACATAAGTGGCATGATTTAGTCACTAAGCATAGCCAAAAGTCATAGGTTCAAGCAAAAGAGGCATGACCAGGTTCATATAGGCTAGCATACTTGGTTTAATCTAGTTTTATTCCATGCCATCATCAAAACTACCGTTTAGATCTAGAAGTAGCTAGAACTTACATAGCGTGGCAAGAGGGCTAGGAGCATGAATCGTCTTGACGAAGAAAGGTGGCTCCTTTGTTGAAAAATCGTCATGAAATTGCGTAGCAACATTGATCTACCCTCGATTTGATGTAGAAAGCTTTTACCTTTTGATTTGAACCCGATTTGAATGCATAAGCCCTTGGAGTTGGAGATGGAGGCCATGATCAAGATAGATTTTGGCAGCACTTAGTTACTAAATGATTTTTTGTGATTTAGGTTAGGTCCTAGGGTGTTTTTATAGAGATTAGGAGTAGTTTAGGCCATAGGATAAACCATAGGATAGATCTGAGCCCTCAAAATCCGTCACAGGCCCATAAAACCGAGCCAAGACAGCAGCAGGTGCACCCAGGCCCAAGTGGTCGGACCACCCAGGTCGACACCCGTGTCGACTGGGCAGTCGACCTGCCCCCTAGGTGTGTCGACTCCCCAGTCGACACCCCAGTCGACCTGGGGCTTGGGCGGGAATTTTCCCGCCCAGTTCGTTTGGCTCTAGATTTGAATTTCAAACTGTTTTTGAACTTGAATTTTTCTGAAAACTTTGACGGGCCATAACTGGGTCATACGGACTCCGATTTTCGAAAACTCGGACTCTATTTCGCGTATTTTTCCGAGACGAACGCAATGGCGCAACCCGTTTCTCCTGATTTAGATTTATAATTAAATTCTGCCTTGATTCTTGTCTTAGCATGTTGTAAAAATCCAGGTTGTTACATTCTCCCCAACTTAAAGGATTTCGTCCCCGAAATCTCCAAGTTAGGAAGAACGTATCCTACCATCCATCATCCATCTACTCAAAACATCATCCACAGGCAACCATGGTCCTTAAAAGACTCCTAATGCTTTATGAACACATGCAGAAAGTGTGTGTATATGTTCCTTAGCTAATGCTAATGATCATGCCTGAATGATCTTTCTAATGCAAAATATGTTTAGTGCCATGAATCCAACATGTATGCAAATAGTCCTAGTCATATAAGTACTACATGCGTGCACAAACATTCATTCATGTGCAACATCCGCATGACAACACATTAACTTTCAAACAAGTATAAATACTCGTGCATATGCAATGCAAAATGTGAGTGCGTCGATCTAGTATCTAACGTGTATTCGCGCATCCACGAGCAACCACTTGCAACCATATCAATCATAACATGTTTCAAATACATGTTTACATACATAGAGTTCTACCTAAGGTTCCCAAGATAGGATCGAGAAGATAAACCAGACAAACTCCTTACGGGGTTTGCAACAGAAACAGGACCGAGAGGATATCCACCAAGCGATAGCATGTAAGCAAGATCTACAGGAGAACCAGGGATCAACGATATACTCTTAAAAAGAGACATGATGCGCGCGTCTAAGCCGCATTTCCATGAGCTTAATTCCATTGTGCCTTGACCGCCTGTGACTTCATGATTTCGTAGCTCCTTGATTCCTATTTCCAAGGTATGAGTCGGAACTCATTTCACTGTCGCCTCTCGTTCCTTTTTCACTTATTCTTTTCTAAAATACTTGGCTCAACCATAACTGCGTACTCATGGTTTCATGCAAGCTTTCCAACAATCCACTAGCGAATCTTGGATCTCGTTTACCTACTAAGAGGTATTCCACGCAGAAGAGTTTTTCCTTGAAAACACGATGCCAGCCATGTTGCCCAGTGTACTTACTAGGGTGATTCCTACAGCCCATGCTTAAGCAGAATGAAACATCCGCCTTATTGGTGAACATTACTCGATCGGATCAGAGATTTCCACTAAATGCATCAAGAGATTCTAGGTAACTAACCATGACAGAACTCATAAGGTTACACGAGACTTCGAGGGTATTACCAAGGCAAGTTAAGAGTTTAACTATCCTTCTTTCAAAACCGATAATGGCATCCCTTACTGGATAACCACTTCATCCCTAGAATCCATCCATAGCTCAACAATAGAAGCATTGCTTCTAATCTCAACACTTGGCATTTACACTCTCAATTCCAAACAAGTCATGAATAAATGGACCGACTCTCCAACCAGATTTTTGGGACAAAAGTGGGATCTTCTACCATGCTAGTACTAAGGTACAGAGACTTAACTATCGAAGCAGACTTAAATGATGCGATGATCAAAACAAAGTCTGGACGGGATGATAGAAAAGAAAGGCTAAACCTTTAACAGAAACGATACCATCCCTCTTAGGTACGCTAGGAGTGAGAGCATACAATTGCCCTCTCGCTGATCTTGTCCTTGCCTTCCTTCGTGGACTAATCCATACCAACAAGTTGCTTATCCTTACGTCCGTGTCCTTTATCCTTGCTCTTATTACCCTTCCTTGTAACACGGTAACATGCCTCTCGAGAACCACCTCCATCTCACGGAAAACACTTCGTAGCTAGACAAGGATTAGTCGCAGTTAAAACTACTGTGACTACAGATGGAGGAAAGAAAAGAAAAGAGTTTCAATCAAGGAAACAAAGGATAGTGCTAATGGCTTTTGGGGAATAGCCTTTAAAAACTTTTCTTGAAAAATGCTTCTTTGTAAACGGTTTCTCAAATAGTTTTCAGAAGGTTTTAAAAACTTTTGCCCAGTCTGGTAACCTTCTGCTCTGATACCAAACGTAACACCCCACCTCCGCTAGGGTCACTTACAAGGGAATGCACTAGGTTTGGTGAAGCATTATCGAGGTAAACATGCACAGAAATATTACAAGACAGAACATATATAAAACAGCGGAAGTAAAACAAATTTCATTACCTTATAAAATAAGGTCTAAAGCCTTTTACATCAGAATACATCAAAACCTGTCTTGCAATAGTAAAGAAGCATAAAACCTTTTCATAAATTATTCCCCAATATAAAGCGATGAAGCAACCATAGCCAAGAGAAGACCAAGCTATACATGATGACCTTCAAGCATAAGAGGTCCGAACTAAACAACATCATTTCCTCCCTGAAAACTGGGGGGGGGGGGAACGGAAGACAAAGAGGCGAAACAAAACAGGGTCAGTCATAAAGACTGGTAAGTCCTATCTACTTCCAGTATAAAAACAGGTAAAGGTAACATGACATGCATAAACTAAAAGTAAACATAAGAATGACAACAAGATAGATAATCTAAACAAAGATAACTGGATGAACTACTATAGCAAGATAAACTAAGGTATCATGATAAACTACGGTGTCAAGATAAATCAAGATATCACATCGTCAGGTTTCTATCAAGTATACAATCCCAAGGTATCTGTTATGTATAACATCCCACGGTATTTATCATGTATATTTGCTCTGCACCTCTCGTACTAGTATCCCAACCCACGTCATGTGTTAACTATGAATGTCCCTTGCCCAATGTCATGTAATGGTCCATGTCAGCCTAATATATAGCATATGTAGGTTTTTCCCAACTCGTATGTTCCTTTCCATGTATAAGTTCAGTCCTTTGCCGTAGGCCGTATGGGCTTTCCCATGTAAACCTATACCACCTCAACGTAGTACCATTTTATCCTTGAAGTTGTTTTGGACTGCTACCCTTGATCTAGTTATGTTTTCTTACCATGAACTATCGCGTGTTCACTTAGGATTTATGCCACCTAGGACCACTAGGGATTATGCTACCTAATGAACGTTTCCGTGTCTCGGTTTGGGTTCAAGCCACCTAGGGCCACTAGGGATTATGCCACCCGTCAACCACGCCTTTTTTCCCCCGTATGTATCATGAATCGTTTTTCATGTCTAGACGCACAAGTATCTCAATGTGCCATCCGAGTTCCGTGCCAGGGCAAATCAAGAAATACGGAACTCGGTCGGGAGCTTTAAGTCATCTGCCGATGCATATATCAAGGTCTTTTTTTGTATCCGTGGCTATGGTCCCACGTGACCCCTCCCTCAACTACTGAAAGGCAATCCAAGAAAAAACATGTATGAGAACTACATCCCGGCCCCACTATGCCCCACTTACCTATTGGCCAACCTCACCCATAACTCGATAGCAAGTATATGGTCTGTTGGGAGTTCTCTGCCTTTACGTACGTACACGATTGACTAAAGATGGTAGGTAGTCGACGACGCGCTATCCAGGGCAAAAACAAGAATCGTCGACTCCACGCTAATCCATCCCAGTCTTTAGGTCGCTCGCATAGCAACCAAGGCATACTCTTGGTTCTTCTACCGCAGACCTTAACCTCTTGTGAGCCTAGGCGGATCATCTGCAACCTCACAGAGGGATACCAAGAGTATCCTCACGTCCCCCGAAGCTACCGCTTCGTCACCTAGTTCGTTGGAGCCTTTATCTAAGTCAGATAATTCGCTCCTCCACGTGTGTCCAAGCGATGACCTACCGTATCGGGTTACTCATCTATCTATGAACTGGTCCAATTTTCTTGACTAATAATTATTACTTAGTTATCCTTAACTAAGGTTTTCCACTTAGCTTCTCTTCCCGCTACCCTTGTTAACTACGATTTTCAACCTAGTCCCCTGAGCTAGGGTTTTGTCTAATGGGTTAAGTGTTGTCATTCAAGTTCATGACTTAACCCGCCTACGAATCATGTCAAGCTTTGGCTAAGTATTCAAGTCCAAGACCTTGCCCTACAAGTTGGTTAAGTATACCAAGAAGCTCATGACTTAACCCTATTCAATCATCAAGTCAAATTGGTTAAGTATTTGTTTATCTTAACCCTATCAGATTATAGTGTTAGGTTGGTTAAGCATAGATTATCTTAACCTCATCAGATTATCGAGTCGGATTGGTTAAGTATAGGTTAACTTAACCCCATCCACTAATCGTATTAGAATGGTTAAGTATATTTAAACGGTCTTGTGACTTAACCCTATCAAGTTCTCATATTAGATTGGTTAAGTATGGTTGCTTAACCTCATCAAATCATCATGTATAATTGATTAAGTATAAGTTACTTAACCCCATTAAATTATCATGTTAAGTTGGTTAAGTATTGGTTACTTAACCTCATTGAATTACCAAGTTTAGATTGGTTAAGTGTTAACTTAACCCCATCGAATTACCGTGTTTAGATTAGTTAAGTGTAGGTTACTTAACCCCATCTAATTACCAAGTCGGATTAGTTAAGTGTAAATTACTTAACTCCATCTCCTAATTGTCTTATATGGTTAAGTGTCATTAAGAAATCAAGTCCGGTTCCACTTAACCTACCCATTCGTGTCATATCGGTTAAGTGTCAATAGTCAAAATTACTTAACCTTTTCATGTGGCATTAATTAGATTAATGCACCCCAACCTCTCACATTAGACTTTGTTGTGGTTACTAGTTAAGCCGGGCGGGTCCGGGTAGCTTTACACCACAACCTAGTCTAACCTCGGGTCTTAAGTGCTATATGACCAACTACTCACATTGGGTCCTATTGTTTGTAGCCACTAGTTAAGCCGGGCGGGTCCGGGTAGATTTATGCTACAAACTCAACCCAACCTCGAGTTGGCCACTTTCATGTTTGGTCTAGTGTCATATTACACTTACAACCCATACGTGTCTAGTTTCAAGTCCCATGTTTACCCTACATGTCATGTCCACATTTAGGTGTATCATGAGTGCCATATTTTCATGAAATCCCATGTCAAATTATCATGTCATAATCATGCACGTCTAACCTACCCCAAATCGTGTTTCCAACCCAAGTAAAAGCGAGTCAACATCGTAAGGATACTATGCTACATATTGGCCTCAAAACATGCACGATGTCAAAAAGGGATTGGCCACAAACATGCATGGTATCATAAGGGGTTTGGCCTCAAAATATGCACTGCATCATAAGGGGTTTTTGGCCTCAAACATGCATAATGTCGCAACGGGATTAGCCACAAACATGCATGATATCATAAGGGGGTTTGGGTTCATTTACATGCATAAGCCCTAAGTCATATTCATGTGCATATTTCACAAGTCAAAGTGGTTTCAAGTATTCATGCCAACATTCCGCAAGTAAAGGTTCAATCTTTCATGATGGACCAAGTTAAACATAACATAAGTGGCATGATTTAGTCACTAAGCATAGCCAAAAGTCATAGGTTCAAGCAAAAGAGGCATGACAAGGTTCATATAGGCTAGCATACTTGGTTTAATCTCGTTTTATTTCATGCCATCATCAAAACTACCGTTTAGATCTAGAAGTAGCTAGAACTTACATAGCGTGGCAAGAGGGCTAGGAGCATGAATCGTCTTGACGAAGAAAGGTGGCTCCTTTGTTGAAAAATCGTCATGAAATTTGCGTAGCAACATTGATCTACCCTCGATTTGATGTAGAAAGCTTGCACCTTTTGATTTGAACCCGATTTGAATGCATAAGCCCTTAGAGTTGGAGATGGAGGCCATGATCAAGATAGATTTTGGCAGCACTTAGTTGCTAGAATGATTTTTAGTGATTTAGGTTAGGTCCTAGGGTGTTTTTATAGAGATTAGGAGTAGTTTAGGCCATAGGATAAATCCTATGATAGATCTGAGCCCTCAAAATCCGTCACAGGCCCATAAAACCGAGCCAAGACAGCAGCAGGTGCACCCAGGCCCAAGTGGTCGGACCACCCAGGTCGACACCCGTGTCGACTGGGCAGTCGACCTGCCCCCTGGGCGTGTCGACTCCCCAGTCGACACCCCAGTCGACCTGGGGCTTGGGCGGGAATTTTCCCGCCCAGTTCGTTTGACTCCAGATTTGAATTTCAAACTGTTTTTGAACTTGATTTTTTCTGAAAACTTTGACGGGCCATAATTGGGTCATACGGACTCCGATTTTCGAAAACTCGGACTCTATTTAGCGTATTTTTCCGAGACGAACGCAATGGCGCAACCCGTTTCTCCTGATTCAGATTTTATAATTAAATTCTGCCTTGATTCTTGTCTTAGCATGTTGTAAAAATCCGGGTTGTTACAGAGAGCTTGGAGTTCATTTCTACTTTTAAATTCAGACCCTACGGATTATACTCCTGAATTGCTAGCATCATTAGAGGTTCGACCTATATTGGTTGAGCGGGCTGGCTAGAGACAACGGGAGGATTCAAAATTAGTAGATATTTTTGATTAACTTGATAGAGGACTGACTAGGCATCTAGTTCTTTTTGCATGGAATTGGCCCGAAATTTGCTGACCTGATGGTCTAAGTTACTTGCTTTGCTTTCCATCCTCCGGCGTGTTACTGACTCGCTACGACCTCTAATTTCCACTTTTGTCTAATTGCAACTAGTTGCTACTTAATTTTGACCTCCTTTCTTTAGGTCTGAACTGGCTGACTTTGGAAGTGAGTTGGCTCTCTTAGTTGATTTTTAGTCTGTTTAGCTCACTTGTATTTTTTGCCCTTTTTTATTTTTGTTGTTGTTCCGTATAGATGGTTTTGAATGGTTTCATTAACCTTTTTATTCCTCTATCTACCTGATAGATCAGTCTTATCATTGTTTTTCTGTCTCGTTGCAATGTTATAAAAATAACATGGTCTATTTTCATCTACAAGGTACTCATTAAGGGATTACAAGGTTTTGATAAGACATATCATGAAAGTACAAGTGGTTTTGACATCAAATCCATCATGCCAAGCCAACATTCTTTTCAACAAACAAATTTAAGTAAAAGTACGTGTGAAAACTACTTATAAATGACCAAAGTTACTCATAAGTTAGTTATTTTAATTATAGTGTTTGACAACTTTTTATAAGTAGTTTACAAATAAGACTAATTATCAAGAAGCAATAATTTGTTGTTTATGGCTTATGATATTTTATAACTAATTTAAAATTGCAACCAAACAACACTGGTAATTCAGTTATTAAAATTACTTTGGTTTTTGTTGCCAAGCGGGTTACAAAAAATATATCATTTTAAACCCGAAAGGGTCTGGGCCGGATGATGTAAGAAAACTCAACCACCCATGGATGGACGCTGAATCGCTTTTTCCTAGTCCCAACCAAAGTGAGCTCCATCTGCTCCCTCCATCCTGCACCGAACCCTAATTTTAGTTTTATTCATTGTGTTAAGAAAAATGGCGGCGGCGCAAGAGGATGATAAGAAGCCATCGGATCAGGTCCACATCAATCTTAAAGTCAAGGGTCAGGTATGCAATATCTCTTTTCCTTTTCTTTTTCCACTTGAACGTTGTTGTGTTGATTTTACGAACTTTTGGCAATTTATATTGAAGAACTATCGACCGGTGCAGATTTGAGCTATATCTGCTGTATTCAGTTATTAATACTTTATTCTGTGCACTGAAAATTGTTTAATTGGTCGCCGACTCCCTTTCCTTTATTCTTAAAACACAAAAAATGCCTTCCATCCCAGTGGATATCAATCTGTTATATGGTGTCAGAATTTGATGATTGTTTACAGTTGGAGGGTCTACAATTCACATGTTCTTGTAATGTAAAGTGAAGTACACATCACTGATCAACAATTTGATTCAATAATCATTCTTCAGTGCTAATCTCAAGTAGAACGATACAATATGTGGTAAAAAGTTCACTAGAGTTTTGGGCATTACTCTTCATTGTGAATCCAATGAAATATTTTTCTAACATACTAATTTTATTTTTATTTGCATTGATTAGGAAAATGTGCTAAAATGCATCTCCAAATACTTTTGCATTAGATGTCATTTCTAGGTTATTCCCATCATATTTGTTTCACATTGTCAAATACTTATTGCACGTCAGTTTTGTTAAACCTTGCATCGTTGTTAAACACTTGCTATCTTGTATATATTCTGCAAAATATGATCGAGTTATAACCGAACCATATTAGGAGTTGAGTACACTGATGGCTATATGGTAGATGCTTGTTCTCTTTGGTCAGTAGTCTGTCTTGTTTCTTTGGTTGGTCACAAAGTTCGTACGGTAGATTCATGACTAGATCTATGGACCGTCAACAGGTTAATGCAACCTTGTGATTTGTATCCTTTTTTATGCATGAAGCAAAGGATTTATTCTTTGTGAAGATATTCAATTTAGCTGTTCCGATGAATTTAAGTTCATGCTAATGTACATAACAGCCTTTGAGCGCTACACTTAACTATTTAGTGCAAGTAAATAGTATAGCTGCTTGAAGCGGCACCATTTACTGCTACGCTCGCCAAATTTTGTATTTTTAGCATGCATTTTAGCTATTTTAATATAAAACATCAAATGTGTTCAGTTCTTTTTTTGATTCACTCGAAAAATCTCGATTGTAAGTGGAAGTTTAACCTAGGCTTGAAAATAAGTTAGAGCACCATAACTAATTGCAGTAGTCTAATTTCACACTTAATCAAGTCTTATATATAAATGTGTGGTTATATGCACTCACAACATTTAAAATATGTTTTGATCACAAAATTCTAACTTTGATCTGAAATGAGATTTAAATCATATACCGTAGATTCTAAAGATCCATATTTTATGGTTTGTACATAGTTTGATATTGTTTTTGTTTGAATATTTATGTTTAAACCTAGAACATAATTTTCTCTCTTGGTCCTTTTTATTATGTTAAAAACATTAAGATTGAAATTGTGAATCTAAGTAAATATATTAGTATGGACTGAATGATTTATCTGAATTGCAATTTTTAACCAAGTCTGAATTGGAATTGAAATTTAATCGTAAAGAAAAAATACGATTCGGAACAAGTTTAGAATCATATGATTCCAAAATTTTCAATAACAGCAAACACACACATTTGTATATATAATATGTGAACTATATATGTGCTATATTGGGCTCAGTCGCTATTTTCCTTTGTATCATGACTATGAGTTTTCGCAACTCCTCAGCTATGGTGTTTTAAGTGCACAAAGTTGATCAGAATAATATATTTTTATATTGCTAAAATGTTCATTGTCTATGGTAATTGTATTTTATTTAATTTGCTAAAACACTAAAATAGTTAAGTGAAAATAACGACCATAGCCATGGAAGATACACTGAGGCGAAGCGATTGCACATTTATACTTCAGAGCGCAATGCACGTGAAAAAGGGGACCAAATAGTATAGAAAGCACATAATATGCTCATAGCACATGATTCAAAGAAGGCGTCTTTTCGGTATTTTGTGTTTTTTTGAACACAATCCAAAAGGACATAAAGATTATTACTTGTCATGTGATTGTACCTATTATTATTGTTGATTTTGTTGTTCTTATTTGCATGCTTTAATGGATAGCTTTTTTTTGTCTTGTAATTCATTAGCAAGAATATGTTGTGATCGAAATAGGTTTTTTTAATGTAATATTCTTCAAACAGGTTGTAATATGAAATCTATCACGTTTTTTTTTTTTTTTTTTTTTTTTTTTTGTGTGCGTGTGTGTGGAGAGAGATTTGTATTTCTAGTTTATCAATAATATGCATTATTATTTTGAATTTTGACTTCAAAGGTATTGTGCTTGAAGCTTTAGGTATACGACATTGTGGTTATTGATGTTTTTACGAAATTATTGAAAAGAATCTCTTAAGAGCTGGCGTCGCATGGAAGTTAGCGATCCATGTTTCAGAACTTTGAGTTTTTGGTTAATTTAAGGAAAGTGGTTTTAGTTTTAGATGGTAGAACTAGTGTATAAGGGTATAAGGCGTAGTGTTGGTCTTTAGTATCTGTTATTATTATATTATTATCTTCATCACCATCAACATCATGGTTTATTTATTCACTACTATTACTGTTATCATTTGTTGAATTATTTTAAATTTTAAAACTTATTTTATCTTTATTTATGCTTTCACCTTTACATCCATTGTTATTATTATTATATTTGAATTGATTTTGTCTTTTGGTTTTGGGTTACTTCTTTAGCCAACCCCAACTTGTTTGGCATTAATGATTAGTTGTTGTTGTTGTAAATACGACTTATACTAAACTCTTTAATTAACTGCAATGTATAATGAAGTCATGTTTCTTTCCTAAACATGCATTGTAAATCAAAAAAAGGGTGCACGCTATGCCATGTCGTACGCCAGAACTCCATGAAGGTCTTGCGTTAATTTGCGATGTGCGTTGTTGACAAGTATTGCTCAGAACATACTTTTATCATCTATCTGGGGCCCTTATCTAAACCATGTATGCTCGATTGTGGTCAAATACTGTAAGGTGAATCTTTCAACTATCTAGCACCATATGTAGATATTTCAAACCCGGCATACCTTTATCTACATAAAAGAAACAAAGAAATGAATGGAAACTTTAACTAGTCAGAAAAGGAACAGTTAGTGATTTGTAATGATGTTGGCCTCCATTTATCTATTTTCTGATTGTAAAGGTATAATATCGGGGAATCAGTAGTTTTCAAAATTCTAGTTGTTTAATATGAAAACCTATGTTGTGAGATGCATGTTTAAGCGGTATTTCATTTGGTGATAAAAAAATTGAAATTACAAAATTATTATTTGTATGTATCTGCTTATTTGAGTTTGCTTGAGTAATAAATGCTTATTTAAACGTTTATTGGAAACTATATGTACAGTAATATTACAAAACTGTACGCAAAGTGTAATCTTAGAGGTAAAATAAGTACTCAAATTTTCATTGTATTCAACTAATATAAATGTACGCACTAATGTGCGTCTAATAATTCAAGGATACAATTTTACTACAATGATCTTTTTATTATGTGTCATGTAAATGCAAAAGTTTTGGTGTAGATTATCATGAAAGGGATGGTGATGGAGAGTCGGGATTTGATGTTGTATAATATAGAACATTGTTAATAAAATTCTTAAAATTGAATCGTGGTTCAATAACTCTTTTTGGTTTCGGTTCGAATCCTAAATTTCAATTTAATATTCAACATAGATGAAAGTCATGAAACGAAAGAGAAATTCAGGTAATATTTGGTTTGAATATGAGTTTTGCATTTTTTTACATGTACTTTTTAAAATGAATGGAAGAGGTGAAATGGAAAAACGGTCTATTTGAAAATGTTTTTTTGCATATAAATTTGTTTTTTTTCCTACATGGAAATATCGAAAATTAACTGACCATGTCCATTTTTGTCTTTTGATGGAATGGCTAGGATTTATTTTCCACGTCATTTGATGTACATACTGAAAAAGCAAGTCACAAATTTTTTGTTTTCAAACAAAATGGCACCTACGTTTTTGGTCTAAAAATATATAAATTTAAGCATTGAAATCAATTTCAGGATATATATTTTTACTACTAAAAATAAAAGTAAGCGGGGGGGGGGGGGGGGGGGGGATCTACATATCGTCGTTGTTTTGTAACATTTGTGTGTGTGTAATGTGAGTTCTTGAAGCTAATGTTAAATGATCAAACAAATGTGTGTTATAGTCACTGCAAGATTCTAGGATTCTTCACATAAGCATTGACGCAAAAAATATAACTATTAATTCAAATCCATACTGCATTATTTGGGAAGTGACCTTTATTGATTAGCTCTATTCGACAAGGATGAAAATATGATGTATTTTATGATACATGTCCCCAATCCTATTCAAATTTGGTTCTTCTGGCCATTAATATGATTGCTATTTTGGCAATTAGAGTGGAAACGAGGTGTTTTTCAAGATCAAACGCAACACTCAATTGAAGAAGCTGATGAATGCCTACTGCGAACGACAATCTATTGATCTCAACTCTATTGCTTTTCTCTTTGATGGTCGAAGGCTCCGTCCGGAGCAAACTCCTGATGAAGTAAATAAATCTGACTTTCCTTAACAAGATTTCATTCACTTGGCAATGATTTATTTCAATAGAACTGATGTTTCTTTTGTTCTTTCAGCTTGAAATGGAAGATGGAGATGAAATCGATGCAATGCTCCACCAAACTGGTGGAGTTTCTTAAATGGAGGGATGGAATATCTTCTACTTTTGAGCTGAAAAGTCCCACGCTTAGTTTTGTAAATAAAGCTAGCCATTGGAATTGGCCAAATTCAGCTGTTCTGCATTTTGATAAAACGACTGTTTAATCTAGTTTCTAGTATCTTTGATGTCATCATGTGTCCCAGATGTTTGTGATGTTCTGGTGCGTGCAATCAGAGAACAAAGATGTAGTTTCTCCCTGTTTAAGCTATTAGGCCTGTTTAATCAAGTAAAAGTTAGCGTTCTGAAGAAGGCCATTTACTTTATTAAACGGTTTCGAATATAGGAGAATATTATTAAGGATAAATTTGAGATTTATTTCTTTTTTTTTTTTTTTTTTTTTTTTTTTTAACTGTAAGGATAGTCAGGTAAAACTTTGTTTTTAGGACGAAGGGTTAAACTTAATTTTCACGTGTCTTTCTTGCTCGTTCTCTTCGCCAACCATGTTATTCTTCTTTCGACTGTAGAATTATATACAACTAACTTTGTTGAATTCAGGAGATTTCGATCAATCTTTCGACCATTGTCAATTCTAGATCCGTGAAATTTTGATGCACCTTTTAATTAAGTTTAATGTGAGTTGCAATGGTTATCGATTTTAATGGTTATAGATTTTAATTTTGAGTACTAGGAGATGATTGGAGGTTACAGTAATGTTCATCATGTTGAGGTAACTTCATTCATACGAAGATTAATCATTTCAAATACATTCAAGTTGAAATGAGTTTTGGTTATGCCCTAACTTTTATAGCTAGTTTATTATCCAATAACCACTAGGGGAAAATGCGTGTAGCGTTGTATTACTTGATTCATTCGGTGACCATCGACCATCTGTCGAAGTATGCTAGAATCAAACCTTTTTTTTTTAAATTATTGTTCTTATTAATTTCAACATCAGATTTTTGGTATCACTCTTACACTGAATGTTATCATGATTTATTTATTAGTTTTGAGTTATAGACTGCAGTTTTTAAATATCAGTTTTTGAGTTAATAGTTAATTAAATATTATTTTAACGTTACTATTTTTAATTATTATCTGTAAGTTTTTTCATCCTCAGTTATGGGTATAGCTTATTTTGAAAAAGTGGGTAATTTAAAATGTTATTGCTGCTAATATTTATGAATTTCAAGAAGCATTCTTAATTCTGTGAAACAGATGGTGGCGCGGCTACTATGAATTTCTTGAAGGATAAACCTTTTGATAATTGGACTTATTTGTACGTAAATTGGAAATTAGGATTTGTATATTTTCGAAATAAGCAAAACAGATGTGGTGCATGCAAACAATAAGTCATAATAAACATAATTGTAATTGTTCTAAGAATGAACCGATTGAGATTTGTGCTTGGTGGTATATGTATTTTTAGCAATTTCATGTGATCGAATCTGATCATATGACTGTATTGGTCTAACGTATATTAGTATGTATAGTGATTTGCTCTTTGTAATTGATTTGGTTATGAAGTATCATTTCAAGTTAATTATTATATGTTGAGAAATATAAATCGCATAAGAAATGGTGATTTTTTTTATGTTGGTCAACTTATTCTAAAATATTTATTGCTTGATATCAGTTTTTAATACAATCAGTGTTAGTTTCAGACATAGAACTTTAGTAAAAGTTTGTGTTTGATATTAGTATCAGTTTCATATATTATAAATTAAGATACTGATTTTTTGCATGCTAATTATATTAGTTTAGGTATAAACAATTACATTTTTTTGTATGGTACTAATGTCAGTTGTATATGGTATTTTTTTCTTTCTTTCTAGTTTTGAAGCGACTACAATAATTTATATGTTGATTTATCCGGTGCAAAACTATGAGACGAACTATGAGCTTAGATATCAATATATTATTTAGAGTATAGTATAGTGAAATGTTGACAACTCAGTATATGATGTAGAAGTGTAGAAGTGTTGTTTGGCCTTTGTGATATTTGTCGAATTATATCAACCAACTATCGAATATCATTTTGCATATACATAGATATTGGAAATAACATCTAAACTAACTTATACAGTAACCAAAAATAAATTCGAATTAAAAAAAGCAGCTAGATATGAGTTTGCATTGCTTTAATATCAATTTAGCCATATATAATAGTAGACTAAATAATCACATTTATAGAGCATCGCATTATACCAAATAGTCACTTAGTATCATTTTTGTATATATGTGGGCATCATTTATGTTGTAAACAAAATTTATAATAAGTTATAAAATAGTGAAAGATGAATTTGAATTAAAAAGCTCCTAGTTATAAAATTGATTTGTTGTGTTATCATTCTTTTTCTTACACGATAGCGAACCAAAAAATTGAATTTACAAAGCATTATATTATGTCAAACTACTATTGTTTTGTATAATCTCTCTCTCTCTCTCTCTCTCTATATATATATATATATATAGACACACACACGCACACACACACACACACATATATATATATATATATATATATATATATCATTTTTATTGGAAATAACATTTAAAATAATTTGTAACATAAGAAAACATGAATTCAAATATAATAGATGCTAGATATGAATTCTCATTATTTCATTATCATTTTTTCCATCTATAACAGTGACTAGAATAATTAAATTAATGGTGCATCATATCATATAAAAGAGCAAGTGGGCATCATTTTCTATATACATAGCTACCAGTTTTGTGGTTAAAATAACTACATCTAAAAGAATAAAGAAGAAACATATATCCATTTTCCACATATATATAGTTGTTTGTTTGTTATAAAAAATAGTCAATATGATTTATAAAAGAACCAAACATGATTTCCAATCACACAGCTAATAGTTATCAGTTTTGTGATGTTTTGACCTAATTATACATTTCGTACAATATTTTGGCTTTGTCAATCTTGTATAATGTTCAAAACCATGTAGACGCACAAATATTTGAATTTTAGTTAGGTTTTTAGTTTAATTAATGCTAAGATACAAATATATGTTAACCAACGTTTTTATATAGAACACCAACGTTGTTATCCGTAAAATTAAAGTTTGAACCGTGTGAAAACTTATACATTTTGTATCCTTCTTTACTCATATTTGTGCTTACTTCAACTTCTTTTTCTCTTAGTTTTATTCTTATTAGTTTGTTTATAGACTCGAATATTCTGGTTATTGATTTGTATATCACTTTTCCTTGTATGAGTTATGATTGAAATCGGAAAAATAAGCAAGAGTATGATGGTCTAGGTGGCAAAATCAGTCGGCGCTAGGAGCAATCTTTGGTCAAAGGGGGTGGAATGGCTTGTCTGGATAATGACCAGATTAGGGATACAGGGTACAGAGGAGCTCGACCCGGTGAGTTTTTTGTTTTTTGGTACTAGTTTCTTAGGTCTTGAAGGATGGTGGAGGCAGCAATGACGAGGTAAATTTTCATCCTGGTTGAGGGAGAGGTCACTGTGTGGGACCGACTTACCATGGTTGGTTGTAAATGATT
The DNA here is from genome assembly GCA_030737875.1 of Allium sativum. Classification (NCBI taxonomy): domain Eukaryota; kingdom Viridiplantae; phylum Streptophyta; class Magnoliopsida; order Asparagales; family Amaryllidaceae; genus Allium; species Allium sativum. The sequence continues at coordinate 487,168,629 of CM060909.1, forward strand.
GTCTGGAGTAGCTCAAGGGAGTTATTCTCAAGTGATTTCATGGCCGGAGCTGGATGAATAAGGCGGAGGATGATGATGTGTTTTCTTTCCAAGTGATCGAACAAGAATATTATACTGCTCCAACACTAGATCCACACTAACAAATAGTATTACTAGGTAATATTATCTCATAATGTAGAGAACAGAGATGGTTAGGAGTGGCCATCCGTGAGTCTTGTATTAAACAAGTATTGATTACGTCGATTTAGTGCTATATTTTTTCTTACTTCAAGCGGATCGACATACTCAGTTATGGCATAATACAATACTCCGGTGGCTAACTGATATATTCAGAACAAAACATAATTACAATAAATAACACAAATCACAAAACAACGGACAAAGTTATAATACTGATACATTAAGTACATTACATAGTGATACATAAGCGAGTGGTTATACAAACCACAATATATACAAAATATGTCCCAACAAAAGAATATATACATACCAGAGTCAAGCTAAAAAAACTACAGACAAGTTACTTAAAATATGCCTAAGCATCCCAAAAAGTCGATAGGAAAGTCCATAGAAGAAGCAAGCTAAACAAGTACTAGTGATAATCTACCCTGAAGCAACTCGATCTGACCCGAGTACACAAAATACAGGGGTCGGTCTAGCTTAACAAAATAGCTAATGTATGAAAAGTGAAATATAATGTCAAATGAGGGATAATTCCTTTCATCAGAAAGGAGCAATTTAAACCCGGGTTATCACATAGTACATGTGATAGGTTCACTGAATCAACATATAAGTTACTCATGTAAGGTAAGTACATCAACACAGATGTTTCCACCAATATATGGTACCCAAGCTCTAAGGCTATGATTTATAAGGTTTTAGATCACATAAAACACATGATGGAAACCATATAAATCACAAAGCATGGAGCTCTATTAGGAGTTCAAATTACTAAAATGTAATTACCATATATATAAATCCACAGATAGCTCTAAGGTTATATATATATATATAACAATCATCAATAAAACGGTGAAAACATTTAGAAATCATGTATTATAGAAATAAAAAATAATGAAATTTAGAATGTAATATAAATTGGATCCAAATAATTGATGGTAAGTCTAAGCTACGCCTGCACATGCTTAACACAAATGGTTGAATCCTGTTGTTGACCTAAGTTTTGACAAGGTCGTCATGTTCTCAATTTTTCATAGCCAAATCTTTCAAGGATCGACTGCGAGTGTATTCAAACTCCAAGTGGTCTAAAATAGAAGAGTAGCTTTCCAGGCTCCCGGAGTTAGTCCTTCTCATACACGGCTTGGCCAAGACAAGTAGCCCGAATCGACATAGTCGCGGTTTGGCTAGATTACTTCAGCTCAGGTAATCCCACCTTCGGGTCGGCACTCCTTCGGCTTGGCATCCTCAGACCGCCCAAATGGCATGGCACCATTACATTTCCAGTCTGGCTTGGCACGACTCCAGATTGGCATGACATATGCCGAACTAGGTTACATCGAACCGGAATGACGAACATGTGTGGCGCTTCGCCCACTCACTCCACCACTCCTACTTTCCTGCCTACTCGCCTGGTCGAACTTGATTCGAACCTCGCCTATAAACGCCAACTTAGAGCACATTGAGAAGTATCTTATTCTATTTATGGCACTCTGAATTTACTGTTTCTTACTGCATTTTTTCTTTACCACCCTCTGTAATCATAAAAACAGTGGAAAATTAGTGAAAACTATTAAGTCGACGTAGGCAAATTTGGGCCAAACCACTACAGATTGTGTGTTGCCACTGTTTTGTTCGTTTTTAATTTACTTTCTTTAATTTTATTCTCTACTCATTTTATTCAAGGCATTGAACCATTTTTGAAGTCGAAATTTTTTGTCTTTTCACTGGAAAGGCCGAATTCTCTGCCATATGATCTTTACATCTACTAGCAGATTCCCAATTCGTTGTGAAGATCCTGTTTTTTTTACTCTCCATAATAATGGTGTCCAAAAGAGCTACTTCCCCCTCTAGACCAACGAACAACCAATCATTAGATGATGCAAAACAATAGCTTAATAACATTGGGAATATCGTCGCCACCACTACAACCGCTGCCACTTTACCGACTTTTGCTCCAATGACACGTGACGACCTAATGGAAATCATGAGAAAGTTAAATGAGATCAACACTGCATTGAATGAGAAAATGCGCGAGAACATCGCAGTAAGGCAGCATATAAACAGGATGGCCGCGAAATGAAATGATTTCAGAAGCCAGAGAACTCCTACTCCATCACGCCACCATTCAAAGGAGTTGTTGTCTTTCGGCAGAAGTGGCGAGCCATTGCAGCAATAATCAGGAATTGGAACGGCTTTGGAAATAACTCGTCTAACCTGTCTCGGCACGAATTTGGTTTGGCATGCTGAACCAAGGAAACTTGCACCTGCTGATCTGGTTTGGCTCGATCATGTCGAACCAACCAGCACCGAACCAGATCTGCCTACCTCCTGGTAACCTGAAACCGTTGCTTCATTGCGTAATCACGAAGCTCTAGGACATTCTCGCGCTCCTATACTTCCCATTCGTGTCATGTGACTAACTGCAGCAAGAGGGGTCAAGGAAGTGCTGCCCAAACGGCGGCGCGGGCGATGCTACCTATGAGGGAGGCAAGGAGGCACATACGTGAGTTGACTCATAGAATGGATCCACCGTCCAAACTCTAGACTCAACTGCAATAGTTAGGAAAATAACGCATGACATCAGAGGCTTCAACAACGAAGATTGGGGAATTGATTGTAGTTATACCCCTTTCACTGATGATATTTTGAATGTTAAGTTCCGTGGACCTTCAATTTGTTGCAAATATCGTACTATTTCGGAAAGACTAATCCCGGCCAGCATTTGATGCGATATAGATGGTATATGGAATCATCCCAAACCTCTGATGCTATGAATTGTAAGGCCTTCCCAATTTACTTGAAGGGCGTGACCCTAATATGGTTCACAAACCTGCCGTCGAGGTCAATATCCTTGTTTGATGATCTTGGGAGAAGGTTCATGAGTCAATTCCGTCTCCACACACCTCGATCGAATCATGTTATGACACTCTCTCTCATATATCAAGCTCCCAAGGAACTTCTCAGAGATTATATAAAGTAATTCAATATTGTTGTCACCGAAGTTAGTAACCCTAACGATGAAAATATTTTATTGGCATTAATTGAAGGCATGAACCCCGACATAGATTTTGGGAAATGGTTAACGGGAAAGCCACCGTCTACCTTGGATTATTTGTATGAGAAGGCTTCCCAGTTCTTACACATCGAGGAAGCCAAAAGAACTCAAAAAAAAGGAGAACTGACGATATCCTGTGAATAAGCGGATACAGAGCAATGTGGCAATGAAGCAATGAAGAGACAATTCCGGAAAAGTTTAGGCGAATATTCAAAACCAAAGCAAGAGGAATGACAATAAGGGGAAAAAGGGTAACAGAAGTGACCGCGATAGGAAGAAGGATGCTGGGAAGTAGTCTAGATTTCCAACTTACAACAATTATACGTCACTGAACGATTTACCGAATAATGTTTATCTGGACACCTGCAATACATTGCAGTACCGAAAGCCTACACCAAGAGAGTCAACGAAGAAGAAAAACAGAGCGGAAAGTTTTGTATGTTTCATGAAATGTACGACCATATAATAAATGAATGTCATCATCTCTAGGACATTATTGAAAATATAATTTTTGATGGGAAGTTGGATGAATATAGAGTTTCCCCAAGGGACAGGGGGCAAGGGACTTCGAACTCTAATCGATAAGGTCAGGCGGCTCCTAAAGCCACCGTCTAGCAAAAACAGGACAAAATTGTTATTAACACCTTAGTCGGTGGACCACACTCGGTTAGTTTTAGTTTAAGGATGATGGAGTAGAATGTTAACGGTAAAGCATGTCGAGGTAGAGGAGTAAAATGTTGTAGATGAGACTATTCCAGTATAGCAACGAAGGACGATAACCGACGATGCCATCTTTAGAAATAGATATGTAAAAGGATTAGAGGCCCCAGGTATTGACCCTTTGGTAATATCGGCCTTAATTGGGCTTGCTTTGGTACGGAAAATCCTTATTGATTTCGAGAGTTCCATGAATTCAAGAAAGCCTATGACTTAATGATGCCAGAAGCTAAATACTTAAAGCCGTGTAATTCTAGAATACATGGTTTTAATGGATCTACGAGTGAAACGGTGGGTATGGTTGAACTACCAGTAAAACTTGGCAAAGGGGACCGTAGGAGAGTGAAAATTCCCCATTTGTTGTGTTGGACATATACTCTCCGCATAATGCCTTTCTGGGTAGACCGACCCTTGCTGATTTTAAAGCTTGCATTGGTGCTTAATGCTTGCACTTGAAATTCCCAACATAGAGTGGAGTTGGGGTTGTATGAGGAGACTAGGTAGCCGGCGAGTGTACTACATGGTAGAATGGAAGGATGCCCGTAGCAAGGAAAAGGGGAAGATTGTTGACACCTCCCTTTGCATCAATGATGCTGATGCATAGCAGTTAAGGGACAAATCCTAGCCCGGATAGTATAGTCATCAATTCAAAGATATTGATCCTAGATTAGATGAGGAGCTTAGATACCAAATAGCAACACCTAATGAGACTACAATGATAATTTTGATTGATAACAAAGACCCTTCAAAAGTCTTGGAAATCGAATCCTACCTTAGACCCCTTTGGACAAGGAAATTGACTAATTTTCTTCGTGCAAACCTTGACGTATTTGCATGGGACAATACTGACATGTATGGGATCTTGCCAATAATCCACTCACTCAATATCGACCGTAAATACATCCCAGTAAATTAGAAAAGGCCTATGCTTGGCCCTAAAAGACCAGCGACATCGAAAGAAGAAGTTGAGAAACTCAAGAGCAATGGATTCGTTATCCCCCGACCGGGTATCGAATCTGGTCCTTGTAAAGAAATCCAATGGAAAATAGATAACATGCATTGATTTCTCCGATGTGAACAGGGTGTGTCCTAAGAAAAGTTTCACGCTTCCAAGAATTGAGCAACTTGTGGACTCTACAGGATGGCATAAGCTTCTCTTTTTTTTGGTCAGTTACAACCAAATTCCAATGCATGTACCTGATGAGGAACATACGAGTTTCTTTATGGACCTTGGACTATACTGTTACATAGTCATGCCATTCGGTTTAAAGAACAGTTGAGAGACATATCAACAACATGTTTAAAGACCATATTGGGAGATCGACTGAGGTGTACATAGATGAGATGCTCGTAAAATCATGATGATCGGCTCACCACGTAGATGACCTAAATGTTCTCTGCTAAGACAGAATGAAACTTAACTATTTGAAATGTTCTTTAGGCATTGCTTCAGGGGAGTTTTTGGGTTTCATCTTCCATTCTCGAGGGATTGAAGTCAATCTTGAGACTATTGAAGCCATTCGGAACATTCAGGAGCTCCAGAAGATTAAAGAAGTACAAAGCCTGAATGGGAAGGTGGTCGCTCTAAGCCAATTTATATTCAATGCGACAAACAAATGCATCCCTTTCTTTTACTTGATAAAGAAAGGTAAACAAAATTTTATTTGGGCTCCAGACTATATTAAAGCATTTCATAATCTATTGAATCACGTAGAGAGGCCCTCTATATTGTCAAAGCCGACTGATCACGAAGACCCACATGTGCATTTGGTAATATCCCTGCATGCCATCAGTTCAGCAGTCGTACGCGAGGACAATCGGATCCAGCGATTAGTGTGGTACATGAGTAAAAGGCTAGCAGGGGATGAGCACAACTACCCAAAGATTAAAAACTAGCTTATAGCCATCCAGTAGCATCCATAAAGCTACGCACTTACTTTCAACCTCATCTTATTAAGGTTACACCGACCAGACGCTATGCTAGTTCCTTTAGCAACTGGAGGCATCTGAGAGACTGCTTAAATGGAATATCGAATTACGTTAGCTTAATATTGCTTATATTCCCCGAAGGACCATCTAGGGGCAGACACTTATGAATTTCATCATATAATTTACAGCTCCAAACGCCATTATTGAAGACCTTATACTGCTAAATTCCATATGGAAACTATTCATAGATAGAACCTGCAACGATCGATGTTCTAGTGCCCTAGTTGTATTAGTAACTCCTGAGGAGTGATCTTTTATCCCTTTAAGTTGGATTTTCCTATAGGCCAACAACGAAGCTGAGCATGAAAACCTGATTGTCGAGCTGAAGCTTGTAAAGGAGTAAGTAATAAAGTCAATTCAACTTTTCTGTAACTCCCAGATTGTTGTATATCGGGTCAGCAAGGAATTCCAAGCTAAGTGGGCATGACTTGCCTCATATGTTAATCGAGTTCAGGAGCTGCTAGCCGGATTTGAGTATTACTGCATCTCACATGATCCTCATGATCAAAATGAGAATGTCGACTCTTTGGATAGGCTAGAAAGTTTATAGAACTCGAAGCAAATGGGGTTAGGCCCAATCGAGACATTGAATGCCTCGAGCATAGATCATATGTAAGTTGATTGTTGAGTCTGAAAGGGAAACCTAGATGACCCCATCAAAAACTTCTTGCTGCTTGAAGCCCAATCTAAGTGGAAAAGTGAAAAGCATGCTCTCATGCATCAAGCCACGAGATACATCATTCAAAGAGACACGTTGTACAGAAAAGGATTCTCCATTCTCTTACTCTGATGTGTAGCCCACGACGATGCCAAATGTGTACTATGAGAAGTGCACAAAGACGAGTACAGTGACTACACTGGGGGCAAACTTTGGCAAAAAATACTATTCGGTACGGCTATTTCTAACTGCCATCTGTAGCTGATTATTTACGATGCTTCGACAAGTGCTAAAGGTTTTCCAAGATTCCACGAGCTTCGCCTCCCTAGCTCTCCCAATTGACTAGTCTATGGCCTTTTGTGGTGTGGGCAATAGACATCATCAGCTGCCTTCGAAGTTTCAAAGGTGGAGCGAAATACGCAATTGTGGCAGTGGACTATTTCACTAAATGGGCCGAAGCTAAACCGTTGACAATAATCTCGACAAAACAGGTGATCATTCTTCTTAGACATAATATGTTGATTTGGACTTCCTAGGCGCATCGATAAGAAATAAACAGTAGTCGATCACCCAACAGTGTATAAAATCATTAAGTCCATTCTAAAGAAGAGATTGAAGAAGGCTAGAGGAAAATGGGTCGATTAGCTAACCCTCTAGGCATATCGAATGACCATAAGTCAGCGATTGGCCATATTCCATTCACGTTTGCTTATGGCTCTAAATCAGTCATACCGGTCAAGCTCGAAGTCCCCTCTCACTGAACTAGCTACTAATCCTATAATTAATAAGGAAATCCTTTTGGATTCACTTGAGAAGATTAATGAATAAAGAGAGGAGGCCGACTTGCGAGTTGATGTGCATAGGCATCGGGTCGCCCGACACTACAACCTAAAGGTTCGACCTAGAACCTTCAAACTTGGCGATCTTGTCCTGAAGCTACTGTTCCTAAGCTTCATCCACATGGGCCCGAGGTGAAAAGGACCTTATGTCATTAAATAGAAACTTAAAAACGAAGCTTTCGTGTTAACGATCGTTGATGGCAACTGACTACCTAAAGCATGGAATGCCGAGTATCTACGTCATTATTTTATTTTCGATTATTTTTGTAAACAGACTTTGTTTTCGAGCAATGTAACAAAAAGGTACTTTCTAATAGTCCCTACATCATAAATAAAAGCTCTTGGACTCGCTCCATGCTCTATGACTGTTTGTAATTATATAACTAAGTGTTGTGACTCGACCATCCTAGGCTAAGACTTGAATGAAAGGTGTGACTAATGACATTCACTTGCTCATGATTCAATAAGTGTAATCGATCCTGCTACTAGTCGTGCAAGAGTTAACCGGGCTTGAGCATGATTCATATGCTCTTTTGGTAGTCCTCACCTAAAGACTAAGGTGAAGGAGTGACGCCAAAGAGAACGTGACATGACCATTCATGTATTAACTCTAGCTCTCGATGACTTGAGAAAGAGTATAAAACATCAGTCAAGCATGAATGGTGCACTAAGACTTAAGTCTGCTTAAACTACAACTCTAGCCTAATTAGCCACATGAGAGTATAAAAGTCAAAGACTCGATATTCATGAACTCCTACTTATCCTTACCAAAACATGTGGGCATAAGTGAAGAATTGATGAAATTGACTTAGAAATTAACTTCAGTGATGACCCCAACACGGTGCTTGACTCGAAGTTAGTTAGGGGCATATACACTATAGTGACTCCAGACCAACACTTACTCTAAGCTAGACCAATTACAGGTTAAGTGTAGCTTGATAAACCCGTGAGTACATTGAATGGAAAGCGAAAACACCTAGTGATTTGCAGGAAAAAGATATCGTTTTATTTACATATCAGGTCAATACAAGTGTCAAGACAAAACGCGAGGGCCACAGTCGCATAGATGTCATCCAACAAAGAAAGAAATCACAATCATAGACAATGTTTATTCATTATTTCCCTTGTCTTTGTTCTTTAGTTTCTTCTTGAACTTGCCCATGTTGGTTTCTTTTATAAATTTGTGCTTAGAAGGTTATCGCTCCAAGGCCCATCGCCTTCCTTCACGGGCATATCTTTGTCAGGCTTCCTCTTCTTCCTATCTCTGTTGTAGGATGACTTCACTTTCCCAAAAGCCGTATCTGATGTGACTTCCTATGACTTTTGGCTGCTAATTAGGGATGGTGAGATCATTTGTATGGAATCTAATCATGATAACCCATGACTCTATTTTGATGGCAAGAATCTTTCATTGTTGCAGCGCTAAAATCTCCTCTATGCTTAACACACCAGTCTTTCAAGACTCTCTTGATAAACTATCTCTTCCTCAACCTCAACGTGTGACCCCTTGCTATGCAAGTCTTTTAATGCGTCGATTATTCCTTCTTCCTTCTCTAGAATTTTAGCAGGGCACTTAGGGATTATTGGAAGCTTTGGATTGCGTCTCAACAGTCATCTTGACAAGTTGAGTACCTACAACAAGAAGAGCGATAATAATTAGTCCCTTTGGAACTATAGGCGTCTCAATTAGTGAGTCCATTTCTCATTGACACACGACAAGGACTTTCTCAAAATGCAGAGAAGACAGAGATATTCCTTCATAGGAATCGCCACCAGTGATTCCACGATTGTGAAGGACTTCTGTAATAGAAGTTAATGGCCTGAAAGTCTTTAGAGATGGAAAGTTAGGATTTTATTCCTCAACAGTTTCAGAACTATGACCAATGGAAGAAGACCCAGTAGTTGTGCAAGAAGATGAAGTCTAGGTATGGACTTCCTAAGCAGTCGATCAATTCAATGTTTCATCACCTTTAGCCGCCCCATACCTTGCGTCTATCAGAATTTTTCCTTTGGCTTAAAGCTGCTCGGATAATTCCTCCTCTTTCAACTTCGTCTTTCCCTCCTCTAAAATCTCTGGGTCATAATACATTAGATATTGCCTCATAAGTTCCTCCTCAATATACCCATCTTCGGAGGCATGCCTTTCTTCCTCTACAAGTTTGCTCTAGGCATCTACAAGGGCCTGGGGATAGACTTCAACCCGGGATAAGTCCCAATATATAAGGATCCGAGTATAAAAGCCTAAATTAGTGGACTATAATCCTCCTCCGCCTTTCTCTCCTCCTTCAACTGATGCTTATGTTCTTTTAAATATATGTCTTTGATTTGGCGGCAGACCCAACAACCATCTATGCGAGTTCCTCTGCCTTCTTCACCCTTAACTCGACCTCATCCAGCTTTTCCATTGACTCCTTTTCCTCTTTCGCCAAAGTATCTTCTCTACTTTCAGGCTATTGGTGCTAAGCTTGTTCATGAGTTACAGCCTTCAGATCATCCTGAATGGATTTTGTCCTCATACTTGTTGCATCAATCTTCTCCGTGAATATGGTCCATGATATCTTCATATTGTTTTTTATAAGTTTCACAAGCTTTATGTAATAACCCGAAAATCTGGGCCAGTTTAAAATTTTTATTTTGGCTATTTTAGCAAATTTTGATTATTTAAAATGAATTATTTTAAATAATATCGACGTGAAATTTATTTTGAATATAATTCGAATGTATATATTTTATGCGTCGTCGTTAGAATATAAATATTTATATATAATTATAAATGGAATTGAAAATGGCGCGGTAGTTCGATAATTCGATTTCAAACTTCAATTGAATGTACCGGGTGCAAAACAATCCGGATTTTAGTGAAACCAAAAATGATAGGATCTAATTGATAATATCTTTCCAACGAATCCGAATAATCATGATTTCATAGCGGGAATCAAAAGATATGTCCAGTTGAAAATTCTGAATAGTCGCTATGGAATTCAGGCCCTTAAAAATGGACATTTTGCAAATGACCTCGGATTTCGACGAAACCACTTTTGTTGGGTCCGCAGTGTCAAGTTATAGCTAGGTTTCAAATTTCATAATTTTTCGATTCAATATGTGAGCGTGGCAAAGGAAAACGTGTTTGACCAGTTTCAGTTGATTTTAATCGACTGGAAATTGGCCATTTTTCTAACTGTCTCAGAATTCGACGAAACTAGTTTTGTTAGGACCGTATCGTCAATACGAAGCTAGAAAATATTTTTCTGCAATTTATAGAGTTAGTATGTGACCCCGGTAATTTGAAATGTACGTTTAAAATTCAATATAGTGATTTAAATGTAAATTTAACGGAAACTGATCGAAACGGTCGATTCAGCTTGCGATACATATCCCATTGTGTTCGGAATGGGGGTAAAACGCTATGGACGACAGGCGGTGGGCCTCGTTTAGAGGTCGTATGTAAAAGTCAGCTTTTTGCGAATTAAATTAAATAAATAAAAAAAAATTCTCTTCCCTTTTATACGCTGCCCTCCCCCCCCACGATCAAATTCATTTTCCAGAAAAAAAAAAAAAAAAAAGAAGAAGGGAGGAGCGCAGCAACGCCGCCGCGCCCAGGGAGCCGCCGCCCCCCCCTCGAGACCACCGCGCCACCTCCGAACCCACCTCCCCCCTCTTCGATACGTCGCAGACCTCCCCCCCCCCCAATCGGAAATCGATCCCGCCGCCAAACCTAGCCCACCTCAAATCGAACCTCCACCAGAACGGAACCCCACCGTCCTGCCAACCGCCGGCGCAAACCCCCCCCTCCCCCCCCGCTCGCCTCCGACCTTCTGACGAACTCCACCCGCCACCGCCTGACGCCAGCGCCCCCCCTATAAGTTTTTTTTAATTTATTTATTTTTTCTTATTTTTTTTTAAAACAGAAAAGAAAACCGATTTTTAAATAATTTAAAACTGATTTTTAAATAATTTAAAACCGATTTTAAAATGATTTAAAACTGATTTTTAGAAAAGGTATTAAAACTGATTTCTGAAGGGTTTTAAAACAGATTTTTGAAAGGGTTTTAAAACGGATTTTTGAAAAGAGATAAAATTGAATTTGAAAAGGTTTTAACTTTAAAAAGAAAAAGGTTTAAACTTTAAAAAGAAAAAGATTTGATCTTTAAAATAGAAAAGACGGAATTTTTATTAAGTAAAAGATGTAAGATATGATTTTTATATTTTTAAAAGCAATAAAAATATAATTTTTACATCATAGGAATATTAAAAATATAATCTTTATATTAAAAATATGATTTTTATATATTGAACTTTGAAATAAAAATATGATTTTTATATATTGAACTTTGAAATAAAATATGATTTTTATATATGGAATAGCGAAGTAAAAATTCGATTTTTACATAGGTAGTGAAAGCGGACAACGAAGATGACGAAGATGCGATAACGATGAAGATTTCTATCAATGAAGTGCCGTGGAGCTAGGATAGCTATATGTGAGAATTTCTCACCTTTCAATTTCTTTTCTAGATATAGATATATATATATACTAGGATGCAGACGGTGTTTAGTAGCACCCGACACAATCGTCCACAGACCATGGACTTGTTTGCTTGGCTGTTTGGTTATTGATTGTGATATTGGTTTGAATGTGGTTTGTGGTGTGAAAAATGGAATCGATAAATTGGTTAGGATTAGACGTGCGCCGTTATAAGGCGAAGGAGTAAGGCTAGGTTAGACTCTTACTCCAAATTTTGTGGTTTGCATAATAAAATTGATATGATTGGTGTGTGAATGGCGTGGGCCTTCACTAGACCGGGGATTAGGCTAGGCCTTGTCCCGTTTCTAGTATCGTGCCGTTATGCCGCCGAAATTTTCTAAAATATGTTAGAAAAATAAAAATATCATTTTATTGAATAAATGAATTGAATAGAAATTCATAGGTTGAAATAAAATGTTTTATCGTTAAAAATATAATTTTTAACGTGAATATGAAAATAGTGAAGTGAACAAAATAAAATATTCATTTACAAACCGGACGGTTTGTTTATGTACACTGATTTGACTGACATTGATTGGGACGATAAATTTTACACATCGCCCAACTGCACAACTAAAATCTGTGTTTGATTGTTTGAAAACCCCACACGGGTGTTGGGATGAAATTTGAAGTTCACTCATCCTAATTGATTAAATATGTCGATCGATCGATTGACAGGCTGTTATAAGCGTTAGATATCTATATTTGATGCTTATACAGTGTAGTGCACTTTGGTTGATGGTTGATCATTTTTCAATGCTATTATATACATGTGTTGTGTGAAAATCCATATAATTAATTTTATATGGTAATTGATTGGGCCTCATTCCAGTTTAGAAATGGAAATATTTGAAATAGAAATATTTGAAATAGAATATTTGAAAATAGAAATTTATGAAGTCGTATTGATTAGTTTGACGCCATTTTGACGTGAACGATATTTATATCGATTTTAAACGATTTCGAAATGAATTGAATTGAAAACGATTTCGAAATGAATTGAATTGAAAACGATTTCGAAATGAATTGAATTGAAAACGATTTCGAAATGAATTGAATTGAAAACGATTTCGAAATGAATTGAATTGAAAACGATTTCGAAATGAATTGAATTGAAAACGATTTCGAAATGAATTGAATTGAAAACGATTTCGAAATGAATTGAATTGAAAACGATTTCGAAATGAATTGAATTGAAAACGATTTCGAAATGAATTGAATTGAAAACGATTTCGAAATGAATTGAATTGAAAACGATTTCGAAATGAATTGAATTGAAAACGAATTCAAATTGAATTGAAAGCGAAGTGAAATGAATTCAAATTGAATTGAAATTTGAATTGAATAGAAATGGATTTTAAAACGAATTTATAAAGAAGAATTCAATTTTGATTCGAATTGAAATGGAAGTTGAAAAATGTTTTTGAAACGAATTCAAAACTATTTATATAATTCGTTTTAAATAGAAATCGACGATATATATATTATATATATAATATAATGGCCTGAATAGAACGCGCCGCGCCGCGGCAGTTCGCGAATTTCGACCATTTATTTCAAACGGGCATTACGGGAGATCCGACCGTCGGATTCTCCTAAAACCGAAACCGTTGGGTTCGTATCGAAAAGAGCTTTCTAACGGATATTAGAAATTAGAAATCTAACGGTTGGATTTGGAATTATGTCCAAATCAAATTTGAAAAAGGTCGCTATAAGTGCAGTTCGATGGCCATTGATGGAAATCGACTGTACGGGCCTTGATAAAATTATTGAAAATAGTAATAATTTGTGTAAAATCATAAGAAATGATTTAGAAAGAATTGGGATGAAAAACTCCATATTTGAAAAGATAAAAATAGATTTTTATCGAAATGAACTAGTTTTGAACTAGAAATATAATTCTATTTATTTTTAAATAAATAAATTGAATTTAAAAAGGGTTTTGAAAATAACCAGAATTTCCAATGATTGCATTGGAGTGGATTTGAATCGAAATTGTCGTCGGAATATTTCGATGTTGAAATTCGTGATTATACAGGTGTTGTTATGGAAATTTGAAAGATATATATTTATATCGTTATTTCCAATACGACATTTGTTAGTCGTAGAATTCGATATTGAATATAAGCCGATATATTTTCTATTCAGAGCCTTGTATTGAATATCGAATGTGATTTGGGTTTGTCGTGAATGGTGTCTTCACTAACACTGTTCTTGAACCCAGTTGAGAAAAGATTAAATCTTTTTATTTAGATTTAATGAAGTGTACCAATTAAATAATATTTAATTGGAATTGAATTGATATTGATTTTTGGGTTTATCGTGGACAGTGTTTTAAATAACACTCGTTCTTTAACCCGATAATTAATGAAGGTGATTTTGGGTTTATTGTGAACTGTGTTTTTAAATGACACGGATTGTTTAACCCAGTTAACGATTAAAACTAAGTTGAGTTTTAATGAATCTTTAATTAGATTGGAATGGTCGAGAATGGAGTATCACCAGTTTTGCTCCAGGCGATAGTCAAATCTTTAATTAGATTTGAACGCGAAATGGTAATTGAATTTACCGATAACACCGTGGTGTTAGATATGAAGTATTACCAGTTTTACTTCATGGGATGAATAGGTTGGTATTGGGAAATTAAAACAAATGATTACTTCAGTAAGTTTCGTAAATCCCGACTAGTTGAATCGAAATTCAAAAGTAGATTAAAGAATAAATTCAAGGAATTTATCTTTGATAAAATTAATGGGAATCTTTCCCTATGAATGTGAAATTTAGAAACTAACTGTCGGTTAGCCAAGCAGAATGGTTTTCTGGATATTGATCTGATGTTGGTTTCGGCCTTCGGGGTTAATATTTGGGGAATTATTCTCTTGATTAATTTGCGGTTAGTGACTGATGAATTGGAATGAGGCGTATGTTGTGTTTGTGTAGCACTTTTATAAAATATACGCGAGTTATTCGGAAAGACCGGGTTTATCCCATTCTGAATAACTGATACGACGATAAGTCGAAGATGAAGACGGTGGTCGAAGACCGGAAGTCTTCACGTCGTTTGGGTGATTACTGATGATCTTGATTGGGCTGTACACCCAAGAAGATGGAAACAGTTAGTGATCGTCCAGACGTACTTGGAGATCGATGGATATGCGGGGTACTAGGTGCCTCCGGTATCGTTCAGACCCAGAACGGACTTGTAAATGGACTGTGTGTTTGACATTGGATTTTAGTCCGTGTGATTGATCTCTATTAAATATATATCTGTTTGGCGGCGGAGAATTTATTCTCTTGCTTAACGCCCTTCTCTGAGACGTACGAGCTCAGGGGTTATATATTGATGGATATCAAACGCATGGAGTGAATTGCCTGTGTGGCATGCCTAAGTGGCAATTGATCGAGGTTTCTGTTGAAAAGCAAAGTCTTGTGGTGATGATCAAAGCACGGCCTTTGTGGCGTAGCTTTGTGTAACGTTTACTTCGCGAGTTTCACACCCGGTATGAACCAAAAACGGGAGACGGACCTCAGGGAGGACTTGCGTTTCTTTCTAGTTAGAAGTGGCGTCAGTGGTTTTACACGCCCTGACGAGTTTGACTTATGTGGTTGTTGCTGTTGCGAGGCGCCTCGGTTATATCGGTTTCGGCCGATGCTTCTGGTCGGCTGACGGACCAGACTTACACCCCATAGGGTGGGGAAGCGTAGTGTTCAGGCATAATAATCCACATCGGTGGACCGGCCCTGTCGCTCCAAGGCTTGCCTGCGCGCTTGCCTGTGGCTCGGGCTAGAGAGTCACGAATCGGTTGAGGACTATCTTTTGCCTCGGTTCATAGATGGAAATCCAACTTCCAAATACGTGACATTTGCGGTTTTAATTGTAGAACTAGTATGGCGACATGATATATGGTACCCATGCCGCCTATGATTGATACTTATGATTTGAAGTTGTTTTATACACTATGCACTTATAATAGTATCAAACGATTTGTTTTAAACGTATCAAGCATTCTTTGGCTGTTATAAGGGAAAACCCTATCCTCGGCTGCGTTGCATTGTGTGATGGGACCTAGGTCTTATAACAGCTTCATTTTTCTTTATTTAGCATTGCGCTGTTTGTTTTATGCACTGGTATTCTTGGGAGGAAACCCGTTCCGTGTTATACGGCGTGGTCCCTTGATTTACCTAACTTTTAAAATAAAGAATAATAACTGTTTTAGTTCTCACACCAGTCACATGACTGACCTGGAGTTTATTGTTTTAACCTAAACTCTGGGTGCCCTTATTTTGACACGGGCAGCTAGTAGTTTTGGTTTTGCAGATTTATATTCACAGGATCCTGGTTTACAGCTGGAACGATATCCGGAAAGCTTTGTATCCGTATATCTACTTCTAGTTGTGTATTGTATTATTTTCCGCTGCTATGTATTTAAATGTAATTTAAATCTCTGATATTTCTGTGTAATACTCATTTATACTCTGTATATTCTTGTAATCTGATGCATTGTTGTAATATACAATGAAAGGTTCTTCTGTTTGCGTTCTGTTTTGTCTCGTTCTCAAACGATAGGGCGTCTCGAACGGTCTGGGTCGGTTTAGCGACTGGTTCGGACCGAGCGAAATTCCTTCTCGTCACACTTTATCAGCAGCTTTTAATTTTTGCTTGATTCTCCTCGATCTCCTTATCCATTTGGGCCAAGGCACTCTTATCATAGTCTCATTCCTGTTTCATGTTTGCAACAGAGTAGAAGCGATTTTGTACTTACAAATTTGCAACAATTTCCTGATGCTTTTGTACTGTTACTATTAGTAATCTATATATGAAGATTAGTAATGATTTTTTTGACATTACTATATATAAACATTTTAGTAATATTTTTCTGAAGTTGCTCTCAGTTTTGTAACACTTTTTTGAAGTTATGATTAATAAAATTGATACAATATTCATTGTTGCTTGTTTTGATTGACGAAATCGTAGAATAACAACAACAACCCTACACCAACAAAGATTGTACCTCAGTCTACACCTCTGGTTCCACAACTTATTATATACTCACATAGCGAGAGACCATTAAAGTTTAATGGATAAGACTTTAAACGTTGGCAATAAAAAAATGTTCTTCTACCTAACCACATTGGGGTTAGCTAAATACCTTTCATAGGACCCCTCAAACGTTGATGAACTAAAGCTTGACGCCACTAAAATCAAGGCTCTCATTACTTGAAAGGGTTCCAACTTCATTTGTAAGAACTGCATTCTCAATGACCTAAAAAATATTATGTATAATGTGTATTGCGTCGTTCAGACTGCAAAGGTTCTCTGGCTATCTCTGGAAAATAAATACAAGACTAAAGATGCTGGGATGAAGAAGTTCGTCATCAGAAAGTTCTTGGACTTCAAAATAGTGGATTCCAAAACAGTTGTCAGTCAGATCCAGGAACTCGAAGTGATCACTCATGAGATTCATGACGAAAAAATGGATTTGAGTGAATCAGTCCAAGTGCCTATTGCTATCAAAAAGTTGCCTCCATCATGGAAGGGTTTCAAGGACTATTTGAAGCATAAGCGCAAGGAAATGACCGGGCAGGATCTGGTTGTTCATCTAAGGATCGAAGAAGGCAACAAAAAGTCAGGGAAAAAGGCAACCACTTCAATACAGGCAAAGTCAAATGTGGTTAAGGCAGAAAAGACAAAAAGGAAATGTGAGCATAATCCTAATGCAAAGAAACCAAAGAAGTTTTAAGGATCTTGCCATAACTGTGGAAAAAAGGGCATAAAGCAGTCATATGTCGCACATCCAAAAAGAAGAAATCAGAAGAAAATATGATTGAAACTTTAGATGGCAATTCTGATATAAATTTATGTGCAATAGTGTTAGAATGCAACTTTGTTGGTAACTCAAAGGAATGGTAGTGGACACAGGAGCCACCCAGCACACATATGCAAATAAGTGGATGTTTACAACCTACAAAACTACAACTGATGATAAACAAATTTTCATGGGAAATTAATCGGCATAAAAAGTTGATGGAAAGGGAAAAGTAGTACTAAAGATGACTTCTAGAATGGAACTTACCTTGAGTGACGTTCTTCACATTCCGAAATTCGTAAGAATTTTATTTCAATTTCTTTGTTTAGCAAGCATGATTTCAAACTCACCTTTATAGCTGATAAATTTGTGCTACAAAGAATGGAGTACATGTAGGAAGAGGATAAATATGTGATGGTTTATTTAAAGCAAATGTAATTGTTACTGTTCCAAACAATGATAGGAATAAAATTGAATCTTCTGCTTATGTTATTAACTCTTCTAACATATGGCATTCTACATTGAGGCATATAAATTTTGATACATCGCGAAAATTGATTAATCTAGAATTTATATCCAAAATGTAACATAGATTCCAACTAAAAATCTCAAGTTTGTGCAGAAGCTAAATTGAAAAGAATCTCGTTTCATCATGTTGAACAATAAACTAAACTTCTAGACCTAATACTCATATATGTATGTGATTTAAAAATGTGTCAGACAAGAGGTGGAAAAAGGTATTTCATTGCCTTCATTAATGATTGTACTAGGTATTGTTATATGTATCTCCTTAGAAGCAAGGACAAAGCATTCGATATGTTTAAGCAGTATAAGAAGTTGAGAATTAACTCAATAAGAAAGTAAAAGCTTTAACAAGTGACAGAGGAGGAGAATATGAGTTTCCATTTGAGGATTTCTATGCTGAGCATGACATTATACATCAAATTACAACCTCATATTCACCTCAACCCAACAGTATAGCCGAACGGAAAAATAGGACTTAAAAAATAAATTATGAATGCCTGACTAATTAGTTTTGGCTTTCCAGACAACTTCTAAGTGTTAATAACCTAGGTATTGATTTTGATGACGCCAACCATAAAAACATTATTACTAACACATCTTTGAGTTGTGTAGTTACATCAGATATATTATGGAGACATTTATAGAGATAAACAAGAGTATGAAAGAAGAATTATAAAAAAGGTTAATCAGAGCAATGAAAGAATAACAGAGGAAGGATAATCTGAATAATTAAATACCAAACCTATTAGACAAGAATGCTGAAAAATAGAGGTATTTGAGCTGATGATGAGTGGGTTGAATCTTACAATATCTTGTTAAAGATCCCTAGCAATTATATTTGAAGACAATCATCCATTGACCTCAACCGAATCATAAAAATCCACAAATATAAGGTAATTTGAATTGCTGAAAATTTACAACACTTATAAGTGTTGTTGTTCATATTTTGCAATACTTATATGTCGACATATAGGTTTTGCTGTGTCGACATATAACGGTTTTACAAAATTTCAAATTTCAAATGAAGAGTTATTTCCCTCCATCCCTTCACCAAGAGACACATCTCTTCAACCACTATTTAAAGGCTTCTGGAAATGAATTTTAACATCAATTTTTCTCATTTTCTTCTACTCCTTTTCCACATATTTACACTATAAATCCACTGAATACTTCCCGATTATCCTTGCAAATCCACGCTCTTTCACTCTAATTCTTCATTGATTTGCAAGCTATACAATATCAGAGAGTTGTACTTGAATTCACATCATTCTCTCTGATGTCATCGTATTTCCTTAAAGAATGCAAAGACATATTGCTTTTGGAGGTCTATAGGATCATTGTACCAAATCTGCAAGAATCTGTGTTGAAGATACAACTACTTGCCATTGTTTGTTTCTTTTGATAAGGAGAAAGTGTATCTCATGACCCGTGAAATCAAGATTGTAAAGGTGTTCTTTCCACCCGTGGAAAGCTAGTGATTATAGTCAAATTATGCACGATGGAGTGCAAGACTGGATGTAGGATTGGTTAATCTGAACTAGTATAAAAATCCTGGTATTATTTACTTTACTACTTTTTATTTTGTTACTTATTTCTTTCTGTTCTCAATTTGAATAGATATAGTAAATACACTTCACCTCTCTAGTGTCTGAATAGCCTTAAGAACCATCTAAAATATGTTGTAGACACCCCAGTCCCCAATAATTGTAATCAGAGCACCAGTTTTCAAAAATTAATCAATTGGCTTTTGAAAAGTATAAATGGCTAGTGACATTAGTAATACTTTTGTTAATAATTTCATAGAAGGGAAATCTACCAGTAAACCCCCTCTATTTGATGGCAGTAATTATGCTTATTGAGCTTGTATGATGAAATTTTATTTGAAGTCTAATGGTTTAGACATTTGAAACATTATTCAAGTAGAATGCATAGAGCCTCAAACTAAATATTCAAAATGGACACTAGACCAAAAGACACAAGCACTTCATAATTCTAAAGACATGAACATTTTATTTTGTTCTTTAGATAGAAATGAATTTAATCAAGTGTCTATTTGTAATTCTGCATATGAAATTTGGAGAACATTGCAAGTCACACATGAAGCACCAGTAAAGTAAAACAGACAAAGATATTTATGTTAATTCACCAGTTTCAACTTTTTCAATGGAACCAAATGAATCTATTTTTGATATGTAATCTAGATTTCAAGATATAGTACATGCCTTAATATCATTAGGAAATAAATTTACTAAAGAAAACCAAGTCAGAAAGATTTTGAATTCACTTTCCAGTGAATGGGACCAGAAGACTCTGGCAGTCGAAGAAGCCAATGATATTAGTACTATGGAAATAGAATAATCAATTGGTAATCTAATGCCCTATGAAGTAAAGTTGCAGGTTAGAGAATAGAATTAGGGAAATAAGAAGAAACCACTGGCACTTAATGCTATGATTGACACTGATGAACCAGATGATGATACTGTTGATGATGATATCGAGTTATTACCAAGAAGATCAAGAAATCCTTAAAGTATTGGGTAACGAAAAAACTTTGGAAAACTAACAACAATAATTCTAGAAATGGAAATGTTGTTAAATGTTTCAAATGCGATAAACCCAATCATTTGAAAAGATATTGCCCCAACTTAAAGAAACCAAAGTACTTTTCAAATACATTCAATAAGGAGAGGAAGCGAGCATTCAAAGCAAAGTTGGATGATTCAATACATCATCAAGTGATACTGATTTAGAAATAGAAAATTTCAACACATGCTTCATGGCAAGGGATGACCATATGTGGAATTTTAATAAAGAGATTACTAATGTCTTAAATGATATGTGTGATATAAAATTCTTAGGAAAGAGTACGAGGATAGCCTAGCAGAGATAGATAAGTTAAAACTGTTTAATGAAATGTTAAGTGACGAAAAATAATCTCTGAAAGATGAAATCGAAAGATTTAATGGTCAAAATGGAAAGGGTTTAACACTTGGAAGTTTTGAAAAAATAAAAAGTGAAAATGAGTGCTTAAATTAGAAAATCTTTTAATAAAGTTACATATCACTGATCTGAATGACAAAATAACATCTCTAGACAATGTTATTCTTACTCATAATAAAGATTTTGATAAAATGTAAATTGATATTGATAAATTTAACAAAGGGAAAGATAATCTAGAAAAATTATTATCTTAATCTAAATACACTAGGAATAAACATAGACTTGGATACACCACTAAGGCTAAATCAAAGAAAAATAGTACTTAAAGTGCTAAGTTTCTTAAGGTTACCAAGTTCAAATCTAAACCTAGGAAATAAAAGTTAAATCGTTCAAATAGGTTCGTTAACTTATGGGTTCCAAAAAGGTTGGATAATATCGAAAAAGGAAAATATATTGATAATTTTATTAATAAAGTTCATTCAACTAATGATTATATTTTGAAAGGCCATTCAAAGTCTTTATGGGTTTGGCATCCCAAAACTTAACCCCAAGGACCCTAAAATAATAAGGGTACTAGTATGCATATTTTATAAATTTTCAGGTACCAAACAGCAGATGCTCAAAGCATAAGTGGAGAAATATATTGAACAATGGAAACAATATGAAAAGGATTTGTTACTGGCATCAGCAAAGTTGGTAACTCTAAAACTCATATAATTATTTGATAAAGTTTATTTCAGGTTTTGAATTTATTTGATTTTTTCTCTTGTGTTATATTTATATGCATATACAGACTTTACATATTATCTAGCGGTAAACTAAACAATTTATTATACCCTTTTTGTTGATAACAAAAGGGGAGAAAAGGTATAAATATACTAGACAAAATGATAGAGGGAGTGCACAGAGTTAAGGGAATTCAAACGTAAAGTATTATATTTTATTTCTGTTAGCCTACTTTGTGACCAGGCTACACAAAGCTTTGGAATTGAATGTTAGGTATGCTTAAAGGTGAAAAACATGGTCAGTCGATAAGAGCAATCCATAGAATCAGGTATGAGATGACATGTCGAATCGGCCATCTTCGCTTTCACCCAACACCAGGAGGACAAATTGAATTGGATTGCACGGACCGATCTCATCTCACTCACCAACATAAGTCAGGACCCAGATGACGATGTCGGGTCGGTTCGGTGTCCCCCTATACCGACCCGATAACTGTTATCTGGAAGCGGTTGCATACCACATAGCTTCAAATAAGGGGCGGTTACTACCCACTTGCCCACGATACTGATGTGATGTCCTCACTATAGAGCATCCGAATCTGAGATTTACGGGATGGGACCAACATGGCATCCGACCCGCCTATGCTCTATGCCAATAAATACACCACAACACCTTATTTTGAAGGATCTTTTGGCTCTCCATCTACTCAAACTTCATCACCAACAATATCTCTTTGTTTATTTCAGATTGTTCCCGAAATTCTTGAGTGAAATTCAACGAAATTGGAGAGATTACCTATTGTACTACTGAGATTGAGTAGATATTGCTATTGTATTCGTAATTATTTCAGCAACCAAAGAAGTAAAAAGTGGACGTAGGCCCGTTAACGCCGAACCACTATAAACCTCATGCGTCGATTGTTCTTCTATTTATTTTGAGTTGATATTCTCTAGAATTATCTGTCAATTGAGTGTTAGAACCACTTTTCGGTCTAACATTTTGGTGCTTTCACTAAGAAATTTTGAATTCTCAACATATCGGATTATCATTCTACTGTTTGGATTCTCAAGTCCGAAGAAGTTAGTCCACATTTTCACTATTTTTGAAGTTTTCGTTGATCTCAAAAGACTCAGATTTCATGGCTCTAAGAAATGAAAAGGAACCAAAAACTTCTCGTGAGTATGATGTAAGTGAAGATCAGTAGGCAATTGTAGTCACTCAGTCACAAGGGTCCGGTTCGGATCCGAACCGATCAGGAAGGAACAATCTGATCCGACCCGGAGGTGATACACCGAACCGATCCGAGGGCTTGAACGAAGCCAATGTTGCTTCTCCGACCCGCCCGGTGGCACTACTACCATCTCCTCCGATCCAAACCCAGTTGAAGCTGGTATCTCTACTCGAGCCCATGCAAATGCTCTGGTGCCAGCTGCAATAACTAGTAGTCATCCCTCTGCTTCTGCACTTGTCTCACACATGGATTTCTCACGCCTGTTCGATATGTTGGATAGAATAATGATGCCTTGTAGGTACAAAGAGGTGATAGTGTTGCTATGCGAGAAAACATGAATGTCATGAGTAGACAGATAAACGGACTTCGTAGGCAGAGAACCCCTTCCCCGACCCATCGTCTAGCTGCAGACTATTCATCTTCTTCGGAGGAAAGGCGTCCATGTCAAAGAAGGCCATATGAGGGACCCGAGAACCTCGAGTAAATGACATTTGGATCATTGAGATCTCGTGAAGACGCAGATCGTGTCTTGGGACCTAATGACCCTAACTTGAGAGAGCTGATGTTGTTGCCGATGCAAGGATCTCGTGTCCTTCCTAGGGACCCCAACATTACTAATCCTACTCAACGACAACTACTCCAACTCACTCATCCTGTGAATGACTGGGATCATAAAGGGAAGGGGAATTTAGCTGCTTCCAGAGACCGAAGAACATCACCTGATGTAGGAACCGAATATATCAGGAGAACCAGAAGTGCATATCCCGAGCCAACACTAACCAATGCTGAGGTGGAAGCAATAGTATGCCAGATTATGGTTGATAGTAAGGGTTACACCAACGAAGATTATGGCATTTAGGGTAGCCCATACCCCTTTCACTGACGATATTCTGAATTTTCAGCTCCGCAGATGATTTTATGCCCACAATGGATCGATGTGGAGGAAGAATCGATCCAAGGCAACATTTGATGAGGTACTCATGGTACATGAACATCGCGGCAGCTCCTGATGCTGTAAAGTGCAAGGCGTTTCTCATATATCTCGAAGACGTCGCACTGATGTGGTTTACCTGACTTCCTCCTCGATCGATCTCCTGTTTTAAAGAGCTGAGTGAGAGCTTCATGAATTAGTTCCGGCTCCATGCCCGGAAATCCAAAACTGTCATTGAATTGTCTGCAATCAAACAAGCTCCTAGGGAAACCCTAAAATTGTATTTGGATCAGTTCAATATGGCCATTACAAAGGTAGGTGACCCACATGAGCAGACCATCTTGATGGCGCTGATAGATGGGGTTGACAAGGACAACAAGTTCGGGGGGTACTTGGCCGAAAAACTGCCATTATATAGGGAGTTGTTCTATGAAAAGGCAAACATTCGTCTTTGACGAGAAGAAATATATGCCACCGAAAGATAAAGTCTGACGGAATCCCCAGAGAGGACATTCAAAGCAACGTCGTAGGAAAGGTTGAAGTGAACGTTGGCAAAAAGAATGGAGGGAACGACCGCTAAGGCGGGAACGGTGGAAAAAGGAATAGGAACCGGAGAAACGATTCCAAGAAGAGACCTCAGTTTCAGTCTTTTGAAAACTACATGCCGCTAAGTGATACCTTGGAGAATATCTATTAGGATACTTACAATGTTGTTTAATACAAGAAGCCCCCACCTAGAGATTCGACCAAAAAAGAATGCAAAACAGGGAAGTTCTGCTTGTTTCACGAGACTTATGGCCACTCTACGAACGAATGTCATCATCTGAGGGATGTTGTTGAAAAATTGCTTCGTGCAGGTAAGCCGGATGAGTACAAGGTTGCCCTGAAGGACAGGGGGCAAGGAGGTTCCGCTCCGAGTCAGATTCAGCCTGCTCCTAAACCTACTGCCCAGCAAAAGGGAAAAGTCATAGTCAATAACATCATGGTCGGAGGACCGCATCTGGCTGATTTCAACAATAGAACAATGGAACAATACGTTAATGCGGCCAAATACCCGATGATAGGGGAATTCAGCGATCTTGAAGAAGCTGCACTAATAAAATAACAAATGACAACGGATGATGTTATCTTCCATGACCGAGAAAGTATAGGAGTTGAAACACCCAGTGTCGACCCGCTGGTAATAACAACGGCCATTGGGCCGACATTGGTTCGGAAAGTCCATGTGGACTGTGGGAGTTCCATCAACATCCTGTTTTAAAAAGCTTTTGATCAAATGAAGTTAGAAATGAAGGATTTAAAGCCGTGTGGAGGTTGGATACGTGGCTTTAATGGATCATCAACTGCTCCAATTGATATGGTGGACTTATCTATAGAGCTAGGGGAGAAAGATGGCCGAAGAGTGAGGATCCTCCCATTCGTGATTATGGATATTGATTCTCCCTACAACGTGTTTCTGGGTCGAACGACCCTTGCAAAATTCAGGGTTAACATCGCCCCCTGGTGCCTATTAATTAAATTCCTAATTGAAGCAGGAGTTGCAATGGTTCGAGGTGACCAAGTCACTGGGAGAGCTTGTTATATGGCAGAGCTAAAGATGCCACGCAATGGAAAAGATATAGAATACAAGAATACTTTCCCTTTTGCTGAGGAAGGCTTGACATAGCAAGTAAATAGAATACCGCCGAGGGAGTCGCCTGACTACCTGCCTGAGGACATCGATCCTAGAAAGGACGAGGAACCAGGACACAGGAAGGCAACCCCCAATGAGGCGACTATGGACATTCCGATTGATGACAATGACCCATCGAAGGTATTGAAAATCGGATCTCACTTGGATCCCCTTCGGATGAGGGAATTAATAGACTTTATGAAAGCGAACTTGGATGTGTTCCCTTAGACCCACGCTGATATGTGTGGAATCTCCCCTTCAATTATGAGTCATTCACTAAGCGTAAACCCAAAGCATCCTCCTGTGAAACAAAAAAGGCGTATGTTAGACCTGGAGAGGTCAGTGGTTTTGAAAGAGGAAGTGGAAAAGTTAAGAGAAAACGGGTTCATCAGAGACTCAACATATCCTGACTGGATATCAAACCCCGTCCTAGTTAAGAAAGCCAATGGGAAGTGCGTACATGCATTGATTTTTCAGACCTGAATAAGGCCAAAATACAGCTTCCCACTCCCCAGGATTGACCAATTGGTAGACTCAACGACGGGACACGAACTTCTCTCTTTCATGGATATTGCATATTCGGGTTACAATAAGATCCCCATGCATGTGTCGGACCAAAAGCATACCAGTTTTATTACAGATTTGGGATTGTATTGCTATGTGGTGATGCCCTTCGGATTGAAGATTGCCAGAACAACATATCAAGTGTTGGTGAATCGAATGTTCTATAATCAGGTAGGGAAGACGATGGAAGTTTATGTAGATGACATACTCGTGAAATCCAGATGATCGACCGACCACACGATAGATCTAATGGAAATGTTCGGCATCCTCCGATGATAAGGAATGAAGCTTAATTCGTTTAAGTGTTCATTTGGGGTAGCATCAGGAAAATTCCTCAGTTTCATAGTCAGCTCTCGTGGAATTGAAATTAATCCCGATCAGATCATAGTGATCAGAAATATCAAAGAGCCACGAAAAATCAAAGATGTCCAAAGCTTGGCAGGGAAGGTCGCAGCCCTAGGCAGATTTATCTCCAAAGTCATCGACAAATGGATTCCCTTATTCGACTTGATAAAACGTTGGAAACGCAATTTCAAGTGGACCCCAAATTGTATAGAAGCCTTCTAAAACCTGTTGGACCTATTAGAGAAACCCTCCATATTATCCAAGCCGATGGACCATGAGGATTTGTTTGTATATTTGGCACTGTCATCTTATGCCATTAGTTCGGCTTTGGTACGCGAGGCAGACAAAGCTCGAAGGCCGGTATATTATGTAAGCAAGAAGTTAGCGGCAGTAGAGCAAAACTATCTGAAGATAGAAAAACTTTCTTATAACCTCTTGCTTGCTTCCAGAAAACTCTGTCATTATTTCCAATCTCATCCAATCGTTGTATACACCGATCAACCACTCCGACAGGTCCTACAACGACCTGAGGCATCTGGACGATTGTTCAAGTGGAACATTGAGTTAAGCCAGTTCGACTTAAACTTCCAACCTAGAAAATCAATAAGGGGACAGACATTAGCCGACTTCGTCGCCTAGTTTATAATCCCCAAAGAGGATATGCCAGATGAAGAAGCCAGCTCCTTAGGACAAAAGCTGGAATCTAGCACAAGGAAACTGTACACAGACGGTGCTAGAAACGACCGACAGTCCAGCCCCGGAGTCGTATTAATAACCCCTGAAAAATGACCAATTTATTACGCTCTCAGACTGGAATTTTCCGCTATTAACAACGATTCTGAGTACGAAGCCTTGATTGTCGGACTGAAGCTCGCTAAGGAATAGAGAGTAGCAACATTGGAAATCTTCTGTGACTCTCAAATTGTTGTTTGTCAGGTTCGGAAGGAGTTTCAAGCGAAAAGACCTCAGCTCGTTGCTTACTTGGAAAAGATAGAAGAGTTATTATATGGCATGGAACATTATAGCATAGCCCATATTCCATGAGCAGAGAATAAAAAGGCAGATAGTTTAGCCATGCTAGCTAGCTCCGATAACCCAGAAGAAACAGAAATGGTCCCAATTGAAGCGTTAAAATCTCCAAGCATTGATTAGATGAAAATTGACCCAGTGTTGGAAACCGAGCTAGAAAAAGCGTCATGGATGACGCCAATAAAGAACTTCCTGCAAAACGGAACACTGTTGAACAAAAAGAATGAGAGATGGGTCGTAGTTCATAAGGCTTCAAGATATGTTGTGCAGGATGAAGTTCTTAACCATCAGGGATTCTTGATGCCCTTACTCCGATGTGTAGCACATGACGACATCAAATGTGTACTAAGAGATTTGCACGAGGGTGAAAATGGAGATCACACCAGGGTCAAACATTGGCAAAGAAAATATTGCAGTATGGTTGCTTCTGGCCTACCGTGAATCAGGGTGCAGCTGATTACTCACGACGCTGCGATAGGAGCCAGAAATTTGCAAGGATCCAAAGGGCACCTCCTAGTCAACTTAAGTCAATGGTGAGCCCGTGGTCGTTTGTTGTGTAGGGGATAAGCATCATTGAAACTTACCAATCCCTACAGGCAGAGCTAAGTATGCAATTGTGGCCGTAGATTATTTTACCAAATGGGCAAAAGCCGAGCCATTAACTATGATCACAATAAAGCGTGTGATTAATTTTGTTGTCAGGAACATAATTTGCTAATTTGGGATTCCCAAAGTCATCATAACTGACAATGAAACTCAATTTGACAATATGGAATTTAAGGATTTCTGCCAAAAATACAAAATTGAGAAAAGATACACCGCAGTAACTCACCCGCAATCAAATGGACAAGTTGAAGCAGTGAACAAGATTATCAAGTCCATTCTTAAGAAGCGATTGAAGCAGGCTAAATCCATGTGTGTCGATGAACTTCCCCTAGCATTATGGGATTACAGAATGACCTACAAATCAGTTGCTGGTCATACTCCTTTCTCATTTTCCTTTGGGTCAGAAGCGGTCATCCCAGTGGAATTGGAAGTTCCCTCTCATAGAACGACCTATTATGATCCAATGATGAACAAATCACTTCTTCTTGAATCCTTGGATGCAATTGAGGAAAAGAGAGATGAAGCAGACTCACGTGCCTTGAGGCACCGACACCAAGTTGCTTGACATTACAAAGGAAGGTTCGACCATGGACCTTTGAATCTGGAGATCTGGTCTTGAAATGTGTCTTCCCGACCCTTGTTTTCCTGGCTCTGAAATGGGAAGGACCATATGCCATTCAGCGGAAACTTGATAAAGGAGCTTTCAAGCTAACGACTGTTGATGGCGAAGAAGTCCCCAGGGCGTGGAATGCCCAACACTTACGGCACTATTTGACTTTAGATTATATTGTTTCTTTTGTTTTATAGACTACATAAAAAGGCACAACTTGCCTAAACAGTCTAGTTGGTATAAACAAAAGATTATAAAGTGGACATAGACAATGATTTGGGCAAACCGCTATAAAAATATTGTGTGTCATTTACCTTTATTGCATTCATTTCTTTATGTCCTGTGATTATTTTGCTCTTGGTTTGATACATAGGGCTAGAATTAAAATTGAGAGCGAATACGACACTTGAACCAGCAAGACCCCACCCTTTGAAATAGGGTGTAGAAGGGAAGCCGAAGCGGACGGGATGATCATCCGCATGACTAACTCTAACTCTCGTGATCCGAGAGAGAGTATAAAGGACGTGAAGATGACGTCCACCACTCTAACTCTCATGATATGAAAGGGAGTATAAAGGATAGGAAGACAACGTCCCCAAGGCATGATGGTGCACCACGATTGAAGACCGCCTTGACCACACTCTAACCTGGACATACGACATGAGAGTATAAAGGCGCTGCAAGCTAGTACTGATGAAAATGGATTCCTACCCCCATTGAAAGATTGGGGACAATCTAATGTCGATTAGAATCAATCCTGAACAAGCCCTGACTGGGCATTTTATTCAAGATTGATTGGGGGCATACATATATACATCACACCCCCTGTTGTTTATTACTTAGCATAATATTGAGTGTTTGGACAAATAATTGTTTACAAGGATGCTGGACTGAAACCTTTGTCTAATTTGTGATGTGATTTATTGTTCAATACTTAGATTAGTAGTATTTTGATTATGAATGCACTCGACTGAAATAGATGACAAACTTGCAAATATTTGAGATTGTAGGAAAACAAACTACTTTATTTTCAAAAAGTGCAGGTTTACATAAAGAAACTAAACAAAATCGCCAGGGCCACAATGCTACAACAACAGAAGGCCAGTGGGAAACAAAACGAAAAGACTGAACTACATTTCACTTGGGCTTTGGGGAAGCTTTGGGCTTTTTGGCAGCTTTAAGCCAAGCTTTCTCCTCTCGCTTGGCTTCAGTAAGGATATGTTTCTTTCTTCCTTTGTCTGAAGGAGTGGCACATAGATCTGTAGAGGATTTCTGAGCTAAGCTTCTAGTGATTGATCGAGTAGAAAGCTTGACCACCAATCTGGGGAGCAATTGCCTGAAAGGGATTGACATTGAGGGGTTCTTTAGATCTTCCTCGACTTTGGCTTTCAAAAGCTCATCATTCTTTGCCTTGATCTCGGCCAAAGTCATATCGTCGGTCTCTCCCGAAACCCCAGTTATAGCAACGTCGTCATCTCCCTCGTTTCCATCACCGCCATCATCATCCTTCAAAGCCTCTATCATATCTCCGTCCTTGGAAGATTCCATGTTGGACGTCACAATGGTTTTCTCTGTAACCCCCTCTTGTTTTTCCTCGGCCTCCTCGATAGGCTTTACACCTGAAGAACGAGAAACAACAGTTATTAGCTCATGAGAAAACTCTGGTTTTTCAATCGTTTGTCCAATAATGTGGCGGAAAGTTGTAATGGCTTTAATAAATTGAGGCAAGAAGGTGGAGATACCTTCATACGATTTCTCGATGGGAGTAGTAGAAGTGTCAGATTCAGCGATTGGAGACAAGAGAGCTGCCTTAGGGAGTCCTGGATGATCGACATCATACTCCTCTGCTTCAATAGCCCCAGAAGCCATAGATGAAGAACTAGCGTCAATAGTATATTTACCCTTGATCCGGCGTTTCTCCTCCACCATAGCAGTAGAAATTAGTCTACACCCTTCAGCCAAGCATTTCGGCTCCTCACCTCTCAGATATTTCTCCATGAGTTTTTCCTCATAAACGGTGTCCACATTAAGTTGTCGTTCCCTGTCAACAACCTTATCCCACACATAAACCAGAGTCGTTGGATAGTCGTTGATCCAGGAAATGTCCCGATAGCTGATCACTTGAACAAAGAACTCTATCGAGCTCACTATAATCGTCCAATTCCTTTTGGGATTCGGCAAGTTGCACATTGGCATCGGTGGCAGACTTAAGAGCAATATTTGCATTCCCCTTAGCTAGAACTGCCTTTGCTTCAACTTCTGCCAGCCTAGCCTCCATATTAGCATTCTTCTTCGATAACTCCGCCTTCTCCTACTCAAGGCATGCACAAGCTGACTTCGACTCAGTGCTCTCAGACTTAGCATCCTCGAATTGCTTCTTCAAGTCTATGCGTTCCTGGCTATGAGATTCGAGATTGGTATGGTAACGCTTTTGTAGCTCTCCATATTGTTTCTTGTAATTGTCAGCATCGCACTGTGGGAGGGCAAGCTTGGCTTGGGTATCCTCAAGCTCCTTCTCTGTATTCTCAGTGGCTTTCGCACTGTATTCAGCCATATCTTTCGTGTTTTTTAATTATCCAACAAATCACGAATGATCTTAGAGAGATTCCATGAATATTTACGCATCTCCTTATATTGTGTATCTATAAGATCTATCTTGGCCTTAACCTCATCCGCCCAGTCAGAAGGTACTGGCTTAAGAGCTGGGACAAAGTGCATGTTCCCGAAATGATGTTCGGTGAATTGTTTCTTCAAAATCTCCAGCTTGACCTTGTTTTCATCATCAAGTATAACTGGCCTTATTGTGGTGATACTGATATTTCGATGCTTAGATGGCACATGAGTTATTTTGCTCTTCTCCACCTTTTTACTCGACTCCTTCGCTTGTCTTTCGGTTTAGAACCTTTTCTTTGACATTTCTTCCTGAGGAGGTCGCTCTTTGAAGAAGACGGGTCCTTAGGAACATATTTATCTCCTTCGCGATATACGGAATGACTTTTATGTTTATCTGAATCCGAGCGATGCGGAGACCGAGAACGGGAAGATCGGTAAGGCTGAGGCGGACGATGCCTCCTATCATCTCTACCACGGCTTTCATGCTGATCATGTTCGGTATCATAATAGAACCTGGGCATACTTCAGCGAACGTCTCTAAGGGGGTAGCAGGGGCGTGGGATATCTCCTGCGAATTTGCATAAATAAACATTAAAAATCAGGGTTGATATATTACATAAGTGCTATAACATGCAGTGCGAGTGTAGTGTATATGTCCTATGTGATGCCCCCCGACAGACCAGAGCCCGGAGTTAGGCTTGTCTGCATCGTCTCCCTAGTTTTACAGGAGTGGTTTCTTCCGTGGAAGAAAGGAAAGTGGCCCTATGTTGATATCCTTAGAAGTATAGATTTTGCCGAGCAAAGGAAGTTTTGACAAGCCCCCGAATACGGGATCTACAGGAGAAGATCCACCAATAGGAGACCTAGCAGGAGATGGAGTCCTTGGAGAAGGTTGCCTTTTAGCAATAGAAGTATCAATTGGATTATCGTCTTGTTGCCTATCTCTTGAAGGTATGTTCAGAGCCTCGTCATCTTGAATTGGCAAGGAAGAGAGACTTTTCGGAAGTACGACTGGATTTTCTCCACCTGTTATCCCTTTATCTCCCAGTAGCAACTCCTAGCTAGAGCCTACAGGATCATGACTTTTTGAACTCTCTCCCCTCTTGACCAAAGTTGCCGCCTGTCCCTCAGGTGGGGACACGTATACATAAGCGCCACTCTCGTGGACTATGCTTCGTGTCATAGCAAGTAGATAATGACGATGAAGATAGTCGCTCTACAGACATTCTCTGACGTTTAGTAGCTTTGGGTAACCGTTAAGCAGACGGTTCATGCGATCCAAGTATACTTGGTGCACCTCCTTCTCCGGGTCAGCAACTGCAAAAGAATAAGATAGGTTAATGCCTTTGCTACAATAATCGAAGTCAGAACGTCGAAGATTGAAACTTACTTGACTGGAGGCATCACCTAGTGCATCCCAACTGAAGCTTGATATAAAACCATTCAGGCTTCACATCACTTACTTTACTACTGAATGCTTCGTTAACAATCTTACTTTTAGGCACAGGCTCGAAGTACAAAAAAGACAGAGTTTTCTTTGTTCGGTGTTTAAAATGATAAAAGAAATTTATGTGTTAAAAAGTAAGCTCTATCCCCGGAATTTCCCTGCGATACCTAATGTATACAGATAGGCATAAGCGTTGGGATGAAGTTGCAAGGGAGCAATCTGTATTCGTCTTAGAAAATCGACGATGAATGGTGGAAACGGAGGGATGGCCCCTACAATACAAATCAATCGGCTAATCTCCATGTACCCTTCGGGTGGATTATATGGCCAATTTGTTTCAGTTGCCACTTTGATATCATCCCAGAGAATTGCATGTTTTAAACATAGGCGTCTAAGGTTGGGTTCATCAGTTATCGAGCAGATAGAGTCGTTAGGTGCTTCCAAGATAGTTGCATTCTCAAATTCGTCAGGAGCACGATTATCTCTATCTCCTCCTTCCTCCTCTTCATCCACCGAAAACTCATCTCTAGACGATTCTACACTCTCGTGGATTTCTATTTCAAAGCCTGAGCCTGCAGTATCCCATTCCGGATCTGAAGTAGAAGAAACTTCCTTGGGATTGGGTGTAACAACCCGTATTTAATATAACATGTTAAAACGAGAATCAAGGCAGAATTTAATTTTAAATTCTGAATCAAGTAAAACGGGCTATGCCATTGCGTTCGTCTCGGAAAAATACGCGAAATAGAGTCCGAGTTTTCGAAAATCGGAGTCCGTATGACCCGGTTAAGGCCCAAAGAAGTTTTCGGGAAATTTGAATTTCGAAACATACAGAAATGGGGCCAGGCGGGAAAATTCCCGCCCAGACAAGTCGACAGGCATGTCGACAGGGCTGTCGACTTGCCCTGTCGGCTGATTCTGATCTGGTGCACCTATTTTCTATCTTGGCTAGGTTTTTGGGCCTGGTTTGAAATCTGACGGTTCAGGTTGGTCCTAGGGTTAATCTAAGGGCCTAAAACTATCCTAATCTCTATAAAAAGACCCTAAACCTACCCCTAAACCCTCATTATTCACTCATGTAACTAAACTATGGCCAAATTTCTACTCTCATGGCCTCCATCTCAAATCCCTAGAGCCTATGCATTCAAATCGGGTTCAAATCAAAAGATGCAAGCTTGCTACACCAAAGAGAGGCAAAATCAACGTTGCTATGCGAGTTCCATGACGATTCTTCAACAAAGGAGGCACCTTTCTTAGCCAAGATGA
The DNA here is from genome assembly GCA_030737875.1 of Allium sativum. Classification (NCBI taxonomy): domain Eukaryota; kingdom Viridiplantae; phylum Streptophyta; class Magnoliopsida; order Asparagales; family Amaryllidaceae; genus Allium; species Allium sativum. Next base: position 487,202,904 of record CM060909.1, read on the forward strand.
TTCATGCTTCTTTCTCTAGGCCTAACTATGTAAGTTCTAGCTACTTTTAGATGGAAACGGTAGTTTTGATAATGACATGGGATAAAATGAGGCTAAACATGATTATGCGAACCTATATGAACCTTACCTTGCCTCTTGTGTTCATGTTTATGATTTTAGGCCATGTGAGTGACTTAATCATGCCTCTCATGCTATGCATAACCTAGTTTAACTTGCAAGTTTGGATCTTTATGCATGAAATGCTAGCATGAACCTTTAGGAACCACTTTACGTGTGAAACATTGGCTAAGACAAGATTTTGGGGCTTATGCATGTTTATGAACCCAAACCCCTTATGGTAACATGCAAGTTTGTGGCCAAATCCTTTATGAGATTATGCATGCTCGTGGCCAATCCCCTCTTTTAAGTTGTGCATGTTTATGGCTAAACCCTTTTTGATAATATGCATGTTTGTGGCCAAATTACCTTATGACACTATGCATGTTTATGGCCAATCCCTTTATGATGTTATGCATGTGGAAGCCAAGCCCTTTTTAGCATCATGCATGTTTTGAGACCAATATGTGACATAGTATCCTTACTATGTTGGCTCGCTTTGCTTGCGTTGGGAAAACACGATTTTGGGTAGTTAGATAAACATGAACATGTCGTGAAATCTTAACTTGATTATGACATGTGTTTATACTTGAAAATATGACTTGAAAGATAACATGGAAGTTGGCATGTAAGTATGCATAAAAACATGAGCTTGGAATTTACCTATTAAGTTAGGTCTACCCTTTGGGAATTTACCTATTAAGTTAGGTCTACCCAAATGCTTGAAAACTTGTAACATGTTTTGGAAACATGATGAACTTAGATAATATAAGTGTGGCCAACTCGAGGTTGGGTTGAGTTTGCAACGTAAAACTACCCGGAACCGACCGGCCTAACTAGTAGTTGCAAACAATAGGACCCAATGTGAGAAGTTGGTCATGTCGCGCTTAAGACCCGAGGTTAGACTAGGTTGTGGTGTAAATCTACCCGGACCCGCCCGGCTTAACTAGTAACCACAACAAGGTCTAATGTGAGAGGTTAAGAGTGCATTAATTAAATTAATGCCACATGATAAGGTTAAGTAAATTTGACTAATGACACTTAACCGATATGACACGAATGGGTAGGTTAAGTGGGACCGGGCTTGATTTCCTTAATGACACTTAACCAATTCAGACTGGGTAATTAGATGAGGTTAAGTAATTAAGACTTAACTAACCTAACCACGATAATTAGATGGGGTTAAGTAATCCACACTTAACTAATCTAAACACGGTAATTCGATGGGGTTAAGTTAAACACTTAACCAATTTAAACTTGGTAATTCAATAAGGTTAAGTAACCAATACTTAACCAACTTAATGTGATAATTTAATGGGGTTAAGCAACTTATACTTAACCAATTATACATGATGATTTGATGGGGTTAAGTGACCTAAACTTAACCAATCTAACTCGTTAATTTGATGTGGTTAAGCGACCTAAACTTAACCAATCTAACTCGTTAATTGGATGTGGTTAAGTGACCTATACTTAGCCAATCTAACTCGTGAATTTATGGAGGTTAAGTTAACCCATACTTAACCGATATAACGTGAAAACATGATAAGGCTAAGTCACGAATCACTTGAATACGCTTGACCGATTTGACTCGGAAATTTGACAAGGTCAAGTTAATTTATATAATTAACCAATCTAAAATGATAATTAGACGAGGTTAAGTTATGGATTGCTTAATATACTTAGCCAACTTGATACATGGTTTGTAGGGTTAAGTCTTGGACTTGGATACTTAGCCGATTTTGACATGGTTTGTAGACGGGCTAAGTGACACTTAACCCATTAGATAAACCCTAATTCGGAGGATTAGGTAAATAACCATAGTTAACAAGGATTATGGAAATAAGGCTAAGTGGTAAACCTTAGTTAAGGGAAACTAAGTAATAATTCTTAGTCAAGGAAATTTGGACCATTTCTTAGATAGATTAGTAACCCGATACGTTAGGTCAACGTTTAAGTATGCGTGTAGGAGCGGGCTATCTGATTTAGATAAAGGCTCCAGCGAACTGGGTAACGAAGCAGCGGCTTCGGGGAACGTGAGGATATTCTTGGGATCCCTCTGTGAGCTGCCAGGTCATTATACTAGGCTCACGAGAGGTTGAGGTCTGCGGTAGAAGAACCAAGAATATGCCTTGGTTGCTATGCGAGCGACCTAAAGACTGGGGTGGATAGCAGTGAGTCGACGAATACATAAGGTGCCCGAGATAGCAAGTTCGTCGATCTTCTACCATCTTGAGTCAAGCGTGTACGTACGGAAAGGCAGGGAACACCCAACAGACCATAATTGCTATCTAATTATGGGTGAGGTAGGCCGTAGGATGTGGGCTGGCCGGAGTGTAGTTCTCATGCAAGATTTTCTCTTGTGTTGCCTTTCACTAGTTGAGGGAGGGGTCTCGTGGGACCATAGCCACGTGTAGAAAAGCAGACCTTAGTATCTGCATCGGCAGATAAATCTAAAGCTCCCGACCGAGTCCTGTATTTCTTGTTTTGCCCTGTGACAGGACTCGGATGGCACGATGTGATACATGTGCATACAGTTATAGAAAAACGATTCACGATGAATGCGTGGGAAAAAGGGCGCGGTTGAGGGTTAGCGTAATCCCTAGTGGCCTAGGTGGTTTAACCCAAACCGAAATACGAAAGCGTGCAATAGGTAAGCGTAATCCCTATAGGTGCTAGGTGGCGTAAGTCCTAGTAGTTCAAACGATGATTCATATGGAAGAGCCTAGCTAGAACAAGGGTGACAGTCCAAACGATTTCAAGGATAATACGACATGAGAAAGCCCGTACGAGGTACGGCAAAGGACTGAATTTATATACATGGAAAGAAACATATGATTTGAGTAACCTATATATGCGATATATTAGGTTGACATGGACCATTACACGACTTTGAGCAAGGGACATTCATGGTTAACACATGACGCGGGTAGGGGTACTAGTACGAGAGGTGCAGAGCAAATATACATGTTAGAACTAGGAAGAATATACATAATAGATACCGTGGGATGTTAGACGGGGTAGATACCTTGGGATAATGTACTCGATAGAAATCTGACGATGTGATGCCTTGACTTATCATAACACCGTAGTTTATCATGATACCTTAGTTTACCTTGCCACAGTAGTTCAACCGGCTACCCTGGTTTATCTATCTTGTAGTTATCCTTATGTTTACTTTCAGTTTATGCATGTCATGTTACCTTTACCTGTTTTTATACTGGAAGTAGATAGGACTTACTCAGTCTTTTTGACTGACCCGTTTTGTTTTGCCTCTTTTCTTCCGTTTCCCCCCCAGGTTTCAGGGAGGAAACAATGCTGTTTAGTTCGGACTTCTTCTGCTTGAAGGTCATCATAGATGGCTTGGACTTCTCTTGGCTATGGCTACTTTACTGTTTTTAATTGGGGAATAATTTATGAAAAAGGTTTCATGCTTCTTTATTTCGGCAAGACAGGTTTTGATGTACTCTGATGTAAAAAGGCTTTTGACCTCATTTATTAATGTTATGAAAGTTTGTTTTTACTTCCGCTATTTTATATGTTCTGTCTTGTGATATTTCTGTGCATGTTTACCAATAATGCCCCTCTAAAGCTAGTGCATTCCTTTGCGAGTGACCCTAGCGGAGGCGGGGTGTTACATTGGGGTTTTCAGATGGCCCTGAAACTTCAGTTCTCTCTGCCAATCTAGCTGAGCTTCTTCCAGACATGATTGTTGTACTATCAAAGAGATGACAAAAATCAGAGTATGGTTGCCCGTGCCCCCCCCCCCCCCCGTGTGTGTGTGTGTGTGTGTTAATCTGTGTCGGTGTGTGCAGTGCTGTAATCAGAAAGTGCAAAGTAAGCAGAAAGGAAAGCAGTGTAAAGGGTAGTCAAATAATCGTATGTTCATTTAGTCTAGAAAATCCATTTCTGAAAGCTTTATCCTAACTATCCATGAGTCTTTGAGTTGTGTTTGACTTTTGGTTAGGCTATGTGCAAGATTGTGTATCACAAATTCACATCGCCAAGGCTCTTGTTTTAATCAAGTCTAGATGATAAGATTGAATTGTGCATATTTTCCATATAGAAGGCATCTGATCGGATCGTAGGTCCTTATAAAAAGGGATCAGATCGGGTAGTATGAACAGAGGCATCGGATCGGAGGTCCTCAGAAAAAGGGATTGGATCAGATCGGGTAGTATAAATAAAGGCATAGGATCAGGAATCATTGAAAATTTTGTTAGGTCAGGTTGGAGGCTTTCAGGCAAATAAGTTAGTTCGGGTCGATACGAAACATGAGCAATGGAATAGTTCGAGATATATCAGCTCGATCTAAACTGATTGAATATGCTCTACTTCACCCCTTCGAACATTTCTAGCCTTGCCTTCACTTCACCACATCCGATCCATTGGTATCCCCTTCTCTTAACCAATCATCTCCTCTCTTCTTCTATCTACTTAAGGCCTCATCTACATTATTTGCTGCTCAACAAACTCGAAGGCACACACATGGATTCACATTCAAGGTGATGGAATCATGTAATCAGCTCCACCACTTCGAGGTGATGATGGCATCACCAACGACAGGGCAGGCGAACCGATGGACTTCGATGCCGACTTCGATTCAAGCAAAGATATGCAAATTAACACAAATTTCGAGCAGTGCTTAATTAAGATTGAAGGAAGTAAGATCTTGTGCTCAACAACAGATCTTAATACGAAGATTTGAGTGAATTTTCTGAAATTGGGAAACTAGGGTTTTTGTTGAGATTGGGGAAATCGGAAATAAAGAAGTGAGAGAGAAAGATAAAAAAAACATAGCTTATATAATGGATAAAAAGGGTTGTTAGTATTCCCTGAGGCGATGGCCCAATCCAACCGTTAGCTCCAAAACAGATGCGGCCCAAAACACAATTGATTCGAGTATATATAAGCAGATTGGATAATTACAACACGACCCACTATTAAGATCCCGATTAGATGATGTATAAGTGGATTCAGATAAGTCTTAAAGCAAGAAAATGTTGAAGAAAATTGCTTAAAGCTATGTAAATATGTGATCTTGTACAGAGGGGATGATTTCATTAAGCTAAGCCATTATTACTTCTTGAGACAACAGAAGTCAGAGGTCTTACCTGGAAACTTGATTATACCTTGGTTGAAAGCTTCGAGTTGTTGAATGCAGTGAGGATGACAACAAATCAGGCCTCCTATTTATACATGATACAAAAATCAGGAAGTGTGATTTCACCAAGTGTCGTAATTCTGCAGATAGACGTAATTGTTGATTAGCATCGGTTTGAGAACGGACAGGTTGACGATTTCGAAGCATGTCCTATTTCCAATTAAACGTACTTCGAGGGGGAAAAATGTTAGCCTACTTTGTGATCAGGCTATACAAAGCTTAGGAATTGAATGTTAGGTATGCTTAAAGGTGAAAAACATGGTCAATCGATAAGAAGGATCCATAGAATCAGGTATGAAATGACGTGTCGGATCGACCATTATCTTCGCTTTCACCAAACACCAAAAGGACGGATTGGATCGGATTGTACGGACCGGTCTCATCTCACTCACCAACATAAGTCAAGACCCAGATGAAAATGTTAGGTCGGTTTGGTGTCCCCCTATACTAACTCGATCCAATAACTGCTATCTGGAAGCGGTTGCATTCCACGTAGGTACAAATAAGGGGCGTTTACTGCCTACTTACCCATGATGCTGATGTGCAGTCCTCACCATGGAGCATCTGAATCCAAGATTTACAGTATGGGACCCACGTGGCATCCGACCCGCCTATGCTCTATGCCTATAAATACACCACAACACTCCATTTTGAAGGATCTTTTGGCTCTTCATCTACTCAAACTTCATCACTAACAATATCTCTTTGTTTATTTCAGATTGTTCCCGAGATTCTTGAATGAAATTCTAGGGAATTGGAGAGACTAATAATTGTACTGGTGAGATTGAGTAGATATTTCTATTGTACTCAAAATTATTTCAGCAACCAAAGACTTAAAAAGTGGACATAGGCTCATTGATGCCGAACCACTATAAACCTTATGCGTCGATTGTTCATTTATTTATTTTGAGTTGATATTCTCTAGAATTATCAATCAATTGAGTGTTAGAACCACTTTTTGGTCTAACAACCTCTTAAATATTTATATAGTTGTCATCATCATACATGGGGAGATTGTTAATACCCTAGGTATTGATTTTGATGACAACCACCACAACCGTTACTACTAACATATCTTTGAGTTATGCAGTTACATCAGTTATATTATGAAGACATTTATAGAGATAAATAAGAGTACAAAAGAAGAATTATAAAAGATGGTTAATCGGAGCAATGGAAGAATAACAGAGGAAGGACAATCTGAACAATTGAAGACCAAAACCTATTAGAGAAGAATGTTAAAGAACAAAGATGTTTGAACTGATGAGAAGTTAGTTGAACCATAGAACATCTTGTTAAAGATCCAATGGCAATTATACTTGAAGGCAATCAACCATTGACCTCAATCGAATCACAAAAATCGATAAATATAAGGTAATTTGAAATGCTGAAAATTTGCAACACTTACAAGTGTTACTGTTCATATTCTGCAACACTTATATGTCGACATATAGGTTTTGGTATGTTGACTTATAACCGTTTTTCAAATTTTTAATTTTCAAATTTAGAGTTATTTCCCTCCTTCTCTTTAACCAAACACACATCTCTTCATCAAAAGACACATCTTTTCAACCACTATTTAAAGGGTTTTGGAAACGAATTTTAACATAAATTTTTCTCATTTTCTTCTACTCCTTCTCCATACATTTGCACTACAAATCCATTGAATACTTTCCAATTATTCTTGCAAATCCACTCTCCTTCACTTCAATTTTTCATTGATTTGCAAGCCAAATATCAGAGAGTTGTACTCGAATTCACATAATTCTCTCTCTGATTTCACCATATTTACTTAAAGAATTCAAAGATATATTGCCATTGGAGGTTTATAGGATCATTGTACCAAATCTGCAAGAATCTGTATTGAATATATGGTTACTTGCCATTGTTTGTTGTTGTTGTTGATAAAGAGAAGGTGTATCTTGTGGCCCGTGAAATCAAGATTGTAAAGATGTTCTTACCACCCATGGAAAGCAAGTGATTATAGTGAAATTATGCATGGTGCAGTGCAGGACTGGATAATCCGAACCAGTATAAAAATCCTAGTGTTATTTACTTGCTGCATTTTATTTATTTTACTTATTTTGTTTTGTTTTTCAATTTGAATGGATATAGTAAATACACTTCACCCCTCTAGTGTCTGAATAGCCTTAAGATCCATCCAACACTGTCTTGTAGACACCTAGTCTCCAACATTAGGGAGTAGCCATTCTTTCAGCAAACCAAATTTTAAATAAAATACCTCGAAAGGAAACATCTAAGACTCCCTATGAGCTTTGGAAAAATAGACCTGTAACAACCCGAAAATCTGGGCCAGTTTAAAATTTTTATTTTGGCAATTTTAACGAATTTTGAACATTTAAAATAGATTATTTTAAATAATATCGACGAGAAATTTATTTTGAATAGAATTTGAATGTATATATTATATACATTGTCGTTAGAATATAAATAATTATATATAATTATAAATAGAATTGAAAATGGCGCGGTAGTTCGATAATTCGATTTCAAACTTCAATTGAACATACCGGGTGCAAAACAAACCGGATTTTAGTGAAACAAAAAACATTAGGATCTAATTGATAATATCTTTCCAATGAATCCAAAAAATAAAAATTTCATAGCGGGAATCAAAAGATATGTCCAGTTGAAAATTCTGAATAGTCGCTATGGAATTCAGGCCCTTAAAAATGGGAATTTTGCAAACGACCTTGGATTTCGACGAAACCACTTTTATTGGATCCGCGATGTCAAGTTATTGCTAGATTCCAAATTTCATAATTTTTCGAGTCAATATGTGAGCGTGGCAAAGGAAAACGCGTTTGACCAGTTTCAGTTGATTTTAATCGACTGGAAAATGGCCATTTTTCCAACGGTCTCAGAATTCGATGAAACTAGTTTTGTTAGGACCGTATCGTCGATACGAAGCTAGAAAATATTTTTCTGGAATTTTTTGAGTTAGTATGGGACCCCAGTAAATTGAAATGCGCGTTCAAAATTCAATATATAGAGTTATATGTTGATTTTGACGAAAACTGATCGAAATGATCGAATCAGCTTGCGATACATATCCCATTGTGTTCGGAATGGGGGTAATTAGCTATGGACGACAGGCGGTGGGTCTCGTTTTGACTTCAAAAATAAAAGTTACTTTTTAAAAATTAAAATAATAAAATATATAAATTCCTTTCACTTAACCCCTCCCTCTCCTATTCCCTTCCCCGTTCATTTTCAGTTTTCAAAATAAATAAAAAACAAGAGGAAGAAGAAAATCGAGCCTGCCCTAGCCGGAGCCGCCACCGTCGGGGTCCACCGCGCCGCCCCCCCTTGAAGCCGCCGCCACCCTCCACTCGTCAGCCCTCCCCCTCGTGTGAAACCAGGAACCCCAAACCGCCTCCATCGATTTGCCACCGCCGTGCCTTCGCCACCGCCTTCCCCTCCGACAGCCGCACCCCCACCGTCGCTCCTTTCTCCTCTTCTACAGCCCGTCGCGACCCTCCCCAAACCCATCAACTCCTCCAGCGCCGCCTGCCCCGTAGCCACCACCACCAGGACCCGCGACCCCCTGCCTCCTCTCCTCCGAGCTCGCAACAGTAAACCCCCCCTCTACCAGCTGTAAGTCTTTTTTTATTATTTATTTATTTTTATTTACTTGGTTTATTTATTTATTTTAAGGTAATATGTTTTATATAAAAAAAATGCGATCTTTACGTAGTGAATAACCTATAAAAATATAATCCTTTATATTCATGTAGCGAATAAAAGATTTGACCTTTATTGAAGAAAGATAGGAATTTTAGCAAAGTAAAAATGTGATTTTTATATATTGAATAGCATAGTAAAAATTCGATTTTTATATATTGAATAGCATAGAAAAAATTCGATTTTTCTATATTGAATAACAAAGTAAAAATTCGATTTTTCTATATGTAATAGCGAAGTAAAAATTCGATTTTTCTATATTGAATAGCGAAGTAAAAATTCGATTTTTCTGTATTGAATAGCGAAGTAAAAATTCGATTTTTCTATATTGAATAGCGAAGTAAAAATTCGATCTTTCTATATTGAATAGCAAAGTAAAAATTCGATTTTTATATATTGAATAGCAAAGTAAAAATTCGATTTTTCTATATGTAATAGCGAATTAAAAATTCGATTTTTCTATATTGAATAGCGAAGTAAAAATTTGATTTTTCTATATTGAATAACGAAGTAAAAATTCGATTTTTCTATATTGAATAGCGAAGTAAAAATTCGATTTTTCTATATTGAGTAGCGAAGTAAAAATTCGATTTTTCTATGTTGAATAGCAAAGTAAAAGTTCGATTTTTATATATTGAATAGCAAAGTAAAAATTCAATTTTTATATATTGAATAGCAAAGTAAAAATTCGATTTTTATATATTGAATAACGAAGTAAAAATTCGATTTTTATATATTGAATAGCGAAGTGAAAATTCGATTATATATTGAATAGCGAAGTAAAAATTCGATTTTTATATATTGAATAGCGAAGTAAAAATTCGATTTTTATATATTGAATAACGAAGTAAAAATTCGATTTCTATATAATGAATAGTGAAGTAAAAATTCGATTTTTATATATGGAATAGCAAAATAAAAATTCGATTTTTATATATCGAATAGCGAAGTAAAAATGTGATTTTTACATATGTAGAGAATACGGGCAGAGAAAGTGACAAGAGGCAAGAAACGACGAAGATTCCAACATAAGAAGAGTCGTGGGATCAGATAGCTATCTGTGAGAACTTCTCACCTTTCAATTTAATTTTTTCTACTCATAAATATATACTAGGATGCAGACGGTGTTTAGTAGCACCCGACACCCGTCGTCCACAGACCATGGACGGCTTGTATGCTTGTGTATTTGATTTTGATGTGTAGTTGATTGTGTGATGTGATGTGAAATGAAATAAAATATTTATATAGTTAAAAATATTTTATAGTTAAAAATATAATTTTTAACGTATATATGAAAGGAAATAAAAATAAACAGATCGGATGATTTGTTTATATACACACATTTGACTGATATTGATTGGGACGATAAATTTTACACATCGCCCAACTACACAAATAAAATCTGTGTTTGATTGTTTGAAACCCCACACGGGTATTGGGATGATATATGACATACACTAATCCCAATAATTAGTTGTATGTCGATCGATTGATTAACAGACTGTTAAAAGCGTTGAATATTTATATTTGATGCTTATACAGTGTAGAATGCACTTTGGATGATGGTTGATTATTCATCGTTGTTGATATATACATGTGTTTTAGAAAATCCATATAATTAACATTATATGGTAATTGATTGGCCCTCATTCCAGTTTTGCAAAAGAAATATTTGAAAAAGAAATATTAGAATAGAAATATTTGAAAAGGAAATATTTGAAATAGAATATTTGAAAATAGAAATATATGAAGCCGTGTTGATTTGATTTACGCCATTTTGGGCGTGAACGATATTTATATCGATTTTATTCATTTTATAACGAATATCGAAAGTGATTTCAAAATCTGAAATTTTTAAAAGAATTGAAATTGAATAGAAGTGAATTCAAATTGAAATTGAATAGAAGTGAATTCGAATTGAAATTGAATAGAATTGAATTCAAATTGAAATCGAAAGGAATTGCATTCGAATTAAATTTGAAGTTGAATTGAAATCAATTTGAAATGAATTTTAGAACGATTTATAAAGCACGTTTTAAAAGGAAATCGATGAATTATATATTATATTATATATATATATATATATATATATATATATATATAATATAACGGCCTGAACAGAACGCGCCGCGCCGCGGCAGTTCGCGAATTTCGACCATTGACTTCGAACGGATATTACGGGAGATCCGACCGTCGGATTCTCCTAAAATCAGAACCATTGGGTTCGTATCGAAAAGGGCTTTCTAACGAATGTGAGAAATTTGAAATCTAACGGTTGGATTTGGAATTATGTTCAAATCAAATTTGAAAAAGGTCGCTGTAAGTGCAGTTCGATGGCCGTTGATGGAAATCAACTGTACGGGCCTTGATAAAATTATTAAAAATAGTAATAAATTGTGTAAAATCATAAGAAATGAGTTAGAAAGAATTGGGATGAAAAACTCCATATTTGAGAAGATAAAAATAGATTTTTATCGAAATGAACTAGTTTTGTACTAGAATTATAATTCTATTTATTTTTAAAATAAATAAACTGGATTAGAAATGGTTTTGAAAATAACCAGAATTTCCAATTATTATATTGGAATGGATTTGAATCGAAATATTCTTTGGATTATTTCGATGTTGAATTTCGTGATGATACAGATATTGTTATGGGAATTTGAAAGATATATATATATATATATATATATATATATATCGTTATTTCCAATACGATATTTGTTAGTCGTAGAATTTGATATTGAATATAAGCCGGTATATTTTCTATTCAGAGCCTTGTGTTTAATATCAAATGTGATTTGGGTTTGTCGTGAATGGTGTCTTGACTAACACTGTTCTTGAGCCCAGTTGAGAAAAGATTAAATCTTTTTATTTGGATTTAATGAAGTGTACCAATTAAATAATATTTAATGGGAATTGAATTGATATTGATTTTTGGGTTTATCGTGGACAGTGTTTTAAATAACACTCGTTCTTTAACCCGATAATTAATGGAATGTGATTTTGGGTTTATTGTGAACTGTGTTTTAAATGACACTGATTCTTTAACCCAGTTAAAGATTAAAACTAAGTGGAGTTTTAATGAATCTTTAATTAGATTGAAATGATCGAGAATGGAGTATCACCAGTTTTACTCCAGGCGATAGTTAAATCTTTAATTAGATTTGAACGTGAAATGGTAATTGTATTTACCGATAACACTGTGATGTTAGATATGAAGTATTACCAGTTTTACTTCATGGGATGAATAGGTTGGGATTGGGAAATTAAAACAAATGATTACTTCGGTAAGGTTCGTTAATCCCGACTAGTTGAATCGAAATTCAAAAGAAGATTAAAGAATAAATTCAAGGAATTTATCTTTGATAAAATTAATGGGAACCTTTCCCTATGAATGTGAAATTTAGAAACTAACTGTCGGTTAGCTAAGCAGAATGGTTTTCGGGATATTGATCTGATGTTGGTTTCGGCCTTCGGGGTTAATATTTGGGGAATTATTCTCTGGTTAATTTACGGTTAGTACTGATGAATTGGAATGAGGCGTATGTTGTGTTTTTGTAACACTTATTTAAAATATACGCGAGTTATTCGGAAAGACCGGGTTTATCCCATTCTGAATAACTGATACGACGATAAGTCGAAGATGAAGACGGTGGTTGAAGACCGGAGGTCTTCACGTCGTTTGGGTAATTACTGATGATCTTGATTGGGCTGTACACCCAAGAAGATGGAAACAGTTGGTGATCGCCCAGACGTACTTGGAGATCGATGGATATGCGGGGTACTAGGTGCCTCCGGTTTCGTTCAGACCCAGAACGGACTTGTAAATGGATTGTGTGTCTGACATTGGATTTTAGTCCGTGTGATTGATTTCTATTAAATATATATCTGTTTGGCGGCGGAGAATTTATTCTCTTGCTTAACGCCCTTCTCTGAGACGTACGAGCTCAGGGGTTATATATTGATGGATATCAAACGCATGGAGTGAATTGCCTGTGTGGCATGTCTAAGTGGCAATTGATCGAGGCTTCTGTTGAAAAGCAAAGTCTTGTGGTGATGATCAAAGCACAGCCTGTGTGGCACAGCTTTGTGCAACGTGAATTCGCGAGCCTCACACCCCAGTTGTGAACCAAAAACGGGAGAGGACATCAAGGAGGGCATGCATTTCCTTCTAACTAGGGTGGTGTCAGTGACCTACCAGCCCTGACATTTATATACTTTTCACCTGTGTGGTTGTTGCTGTTGCGAGGCGCCTCGGTTAGATCGGACGATCCGGGTCCGATGGAGTCATTCGTTGGCTCATTTACGCCCCAAAGGGCGGGGAAACGTAGTGTTCAGGCATAATAATCCACATCGGTGGACCGGCCCTGACGATCTAAAGGGTTGATGCGTTCTGATCCTGAGGCTCGGGCTAGAGAGTCTCGAATCGGTTGAGGACTATCTTTTGCCTCGGTTCATAGATGGAAATCCAATTTCCAAATACGTGACATTTGCGGTTTTATTTGTAGAGCCTAGTATGGCGACATAGTGGGATGGGGGCGCTTATGCCGTCTATGATTGATACTCATGATTTGAAGTTGTTTTATACACTATGCACTTATAATAGTATCAAATGATTCGTTTTAAACGTATCAAACATTCTTGGCTATTATAAGGTAAAAACCCTATCCTTCGGCTTGCGTTGCATTGTGTGATGGGAACCGGGTCTTATAATAACTTCATTTTTCTTTATTTAGCATCGCGCTGTTGTTTTATGCACTGGTGTTCTTGGGAAGAAACCCGTTCCGTGTTATACGGCGTGGTCCCTTGATTTACCTAACTTTAAAATAAAGATTTACAACTGTTTTAGTTCTCACACCAGTCACATGACTGACCTGAAGTTTATTGTTCTAACCTAAACTCTGGGTGCCCCTATTTTGACACGGGCAGCTAGTAGTTTTGGTTTTGTAGATTTATATTCACAGGATCCTGGTTTACAGCTGGAACGATATCCGGGAAGCTTTGTATCCGTATATCTCCTCTAGTTGTGTATTGTATTATTTTCCGTTGCTATGTATTTAAATGTAATTTAAATCTCTGATATTTCTGTGTAATGTATATTCATTTATACTCTGTATATTCCTGTATTCTGATGCATTGTTGTAATATACAATGAAATGTTCTTCCGTCTGCGTTCTATTTTGTCGTGTTCTCAAAACAATCAGGCATTTCGAACGGTCTAGATCGGTTTAGCGACTAGTTCGAATCGAGCGAGATTCCCGATCGTCACAAGACCACATCCTACAAATACTTAAAAGTGTGAGGGTGTTTTGCTTAAATAGAGATACCTATACCAAAGGAAGTAAAAATTGGACCAAAATCAATTGATTGTGTATTCATTGGATATGCACAAAACAGCGCTGCTTATTGATATTTGGTATAAAATTTGAAGTAGATGATATTCATGTAAATATCATCAATGAGTCAAGAAATGCTAGGTATTTCGAACATGTATCCCCCTTAAAACAGGGTACTAAAAAGTATACTCAAAAGAGACAAAGGGAAACTTCTCTTGAGGATACCGATCAAAATAAAGATAACCTTCAGCAAATCAGTACTGATCTATAATAGAGGAACCAAGAAGAAGAAAAAGGTTAAGGGCCTCAAGAATCTTTGGACCGGATTTCTACACATTTATGTTAGAAGATAATCTATTAACATCCAAACAAGCTATGTCCTGCAATGATGCGCCTTACTAGAAGGAGGCCACTAGCAGCAAGATCGAACCCATTATGGCTAACAGTACATGAGACCTTGTTGATTTACCTCGAGAATGCAAGGCCTTAGGTAGTAAATGAATACTTAAAAATAAATTGAAACCTGATGGTTCAATAGACAAGTATAAAGCTTGTCTTACAGTCCATGGATTTAGACAATGGAAGACCTAGACTATTTTGACACATATTCACTGGTAAATAGAATAATATCAATTAGGATGCTTATTGCAGTTTCATCCATACTTGATTTAGAAATACATCTAATGAATGTAAAATCTGCATTTTTGAATGTTGAACTAGAAGAAGAAATATATATCAAATAACCTGAAGGGTTTCTGAGCTTCGGAAATGAGAAAAAATTATGCAAATTATAGTCTTAAACAAGCTTCAAAATAGTGGCATGAGAATTTTGATGAAACCATGTTATCAAATGAATTCACAATAAATGGATCAGATAAATGTTTTTATATAAAGCACATACATATTGGTTATGTTATTTTCTACCTTTATTGATGATTTAGTGATCCTAGGTAATAATAAGGTCATAATAAAATCAACGAAGGATATGTTATCATGTAGATTTAATATGAAAGGCCTAGGATTGGCTGATGTGATCTTAGGTGTCAAAATTTTGAGGACATCACATAGATATGCATTATCCCAGTCACATTATATCGTCAAGATACTTGAAAAATTCAAGCAACATAATATAATTATTGAAAAATCACCAGTAGAGATGAACCAAAATAAAGTAAAGAACACTGGTGATGGTATATACCAACTTAAATACTCTCGTATACTAGAAAGTATCATGTACGTAATGAACTACACTAGGCCAGATATCGTGTACAATGTAAGTAAGCTGAGTAGTTTTACCAGCAATCCTGTTAAAAATCATTAGAAAGCGATAACCAGAGTTCTAGGATACCTAAAGTATACATAGAATTATGGTTTACACTTTACAAAATACCCTTCAGTATTAGAATGATATAGTGATGCAAATTGCATAACTGGGTCAAATGATACAAAGTCTACAAGTGAATATGGGCTCACATTAGGAAATGGAGAAATTTCATGGAAGTCATCCAAACAGACTTGCATAGCTAGATCAATGATGGAATAAGAATTTATTGCGCTAGATAAAGCCATAGAAGAAGCAGACTAGCTTCGAAGTTTATCGGAAAACATTCCAAATTAGAGCAAAACCATGTTGCCAATATGCATATATTATGATAGTCAATCAGCTATTGGAAGAGCCAATATACAATGACAAATCTAGGCATATTCGTCGTAGATATGTATAAGACAGTTTCTATATAATGGAGTTATCATTATAGACCATATAAGGTTAAAACATAACATAGGATCCACTAACAAAAGGCTCTCCAAGAGTGAAAGTTAAAATCTTATCGATGAGAATGGGGTTAAGGCCTATAAACAAAAAAAATGGAAAATCCACTATTTTATTGGAGATCATAAGATTTAGGTTCAAATGGACAACTAAGTTTAAGTTAAACGACACTGGCACACACGCAAACCATTCCTATGATAAGCCAGTGCATTATTTATTGGAGAATAGGATAAGTATTGATACTTGTAATGATGAATGTACTTCTTAATACCAAAGAACCAAGTAGGGAATTACGAATACCTCTTATAGAATCACCTACATAAGTGCCAAGGCCCCATATAAAAGAGAATTATAAGACCTAATTCTCTAAGCACTTTTGAGACCAGGCATGTGTCAATGGAAAAAACGAACACAAATGGAGAATGAAGGAATATAACAAACATTTATCGTAGGCCAACTATTTTAGAATCACACAAAAGTCTTACAGTTCAAGGACATCCTAAGTCTTCTGATTCGCACGTAATTCAAGTAGGTAATCATTAGGAAAGTTCAAAGCCAAGAATGCTACTTTAACCGATACGCTAAATGTTCTTGTGAAATTAAGAACAATCAAACAATTATTCATTTATATAGGGGATTGTTTGAAATAAATGAGTAAATAAAAGAGAGGTGTTAGAGAAAGGGAAATTGTGCATTGTGACGTGTGGGCCATTTAATGCCTTAGAATGTGAATAGTCCAACATCTTAGAATATAGTAAACACATATTATTTATATGCTAAGATGTGATTCCTATTATAGTTACAATAAGAAAACATAGACAAGAAATCATAACCCATCTTAATGGGTAGTGCAATGCAACATTCCACATGTGCTTTCACCCGTACTCGAGCTCGAGCCCGCATCCACACCCGCAGAGTAGGCGAATGGGAATTTGAGGCGTATTAGGGGCACTTTGCAATTGGCATTTGGCTTGGCTTAGGTTCGGCTGCTCAGACCAAACATTTGTTTTTATATTCAAACACTAGCAAAATGATCAGTTTGGTCGAACAATAACAAAATGGTATGTTAGTAAAAGGACGCAACTGTTCTAACAGACAAAACCATTTTGACTCAGATGTAAACCTCCTCGAAGTTATAAATAGGCAAACAGAAAAAACAAAATTTAATTAATTTTTCTGATTTCTATCATTCTTTTTCCCGGTAAAACTCTATTTTTACTTCATATTCTCTTCTGTTCGTCGTTGCTCCGCTTGCAAGCACAACATTGCAGGGCATGTTCATCTCATCTTGGGAAGCAAATTGTTCACATCCTTCGGTGCATACAAGGAGTAATACTATTTCACGAAAACATTATCTACTAAACTTGGATAGATTGGCTAGTAATTTAATTACTGATTCTTTACGATTTACTTACTGCATAGTTCTTTTTGAAACATTTTTGCAATAGATTAGAAATGTTTTGTACTAACAAATTTACAACAGTTTCCTGACGCTTTGTACTATTACTGTTAGTAATTTATATATGCATATTAGTAACCCTTTTCTGATGTTACTATATATAAACAGTTTAGTAACGCTTTTCTTAATTTGCTATCAGTTTCATAACACTTTCCTGAAGTTGTGAATAACAAAATGAACAAAGTTATCTTTGATATTTGTACAAGTTACTATATCGTAATATTAAATAAGACTAGCACATATTAAAATAATATATTTATTAAACTTAAAAGTAGAAAATCAATTTTTTTCACATGGCATAGAAATTTGCCATGATTTCAAATTTCTTCATTTTGTTTCATTCCTTAATTCTTTAGCAAAAATATACACTAATCATCCCCACGATGACCTTGTTTTAACACCAGTATGTTGAAACCCAAGTAGTTCCCTTTTTACTTTAATAACGAAAGGTCTTAAATGCAATAGAAGTAAATTTATCTTCACTTATATGATCTTAGTTTCTCTGCTTTCTGGATCGCTCAAGTTGATGCTAGCCATGGTGATTGAGATCAATACTTCAATGATTTATTAACGAGTTTCCATTGCTACAAAATGTTTTTGTATGTTAAAATGAATCTATGCAAGCAATCTCAATTGATTCAATAACTGTGAAAGATAATTTTTTCAAAAAAAATTGTTTCAATAACATCACAGGTGATTTTTTTTCCAATAAGTATTTACTACCAATATTATTAACTATTTTCAGTTTATTTTTTGACATACTTAGCATTCATATTTATATTGAGTTAGTTCTTTCCTCCTCAAGGTTACTTGTAGAAAAAAGTCGAGTCTTTATCATTTTTGTACCACATTTTGATTTACAAATTATTATTAACCTTATTAATAATGTGATCATTTCAAAATTGATCTCTTCGACTAAACTTCTGGTTTCAACTTAGATCTATGAAATAAAATATATTCATTTTTTATATTAAACCACACTTTTTCGATATTTAAACAAATCACTTTAAATAATATGAATTTTTTTATAACAATGTAGTGGTAATTTGATATATTTCTATTATGGTCGCCCCATACCACTCGCGTGTAAACATGGAAAATGGTGCGCTTACATGCCAAGCAAGTGTTGGCTAACCATAAGTTGTGATAATCAAAACTAGGCATGTCATATATCTCACAGCGCATGGATAAAGCATAAAAAGAAATATAGACAGTAATGTGGTAAATAATGAATAAGAGCAAAACAACATAATCATCGTAATATCACAAACTCATGTACCTAAAACCCAAATATCTAAATACATGTCATCCTCATTATAACCCTCAGAGCGTGCTCATAACAGTGGAAAAATATATGAAAATATATTACATGATATAGCTCCTTCAAGCTCGTCTCTGTTGCCACGTCCTTGTATGGCCTAACTACTATCTAGTCTACTCACCAACAATGTCAACCAATCAATGACAATGGTGAAGATCACCTAACATAATAAGAAGAGACATAAAACCTTGGATTGGCTATTAGTCGGGTGTGAGCGATAAGATCTATTAAAAGTTGTGCTACATAGCACGTAAATGGACAGAATAAGTCTCATACCCGACTTGTCCTTACAACCAAAGAGTTAGCACATAATAACAGTTTAATATGATACTCAAAGAATAAATGCTACTCAAAGGATTAAATAAAAATAGTCATAGTCACAAGATAGGAGATCTATATAGCCTCGCCTGGTCGCATTCCCCATCTCCTTCTCTAGACCCTATCGGGGATAGTCTACCGAAGAAGTGAAGGTGAGAACAAACAAAGAAAACATAACAATCATCATCCAAATCCTAACTATAACCTTCTAATGACGAAAATACACTGATAACCTGTATGATAATCCTCGCTTAGCAAGGGACTAATGGAAATCCTGGTTCTAGTTAAATTCCGCGTCGTGCCAACACGTGCCCTTACGGCCTAGGTTCACTACCTAAAGTTCAATATCCCTTCGATCCTAATGGGCGTCCCAACGATACCCCTGCTTTATGTCATCTAGAACTCTCTGAGCTATCAATGATTTCTTGGCAATCCACTATTAGAGTTACTCCACTATGTTCTAATACTTGAATCCTACCTTAGTCAACCCATTATCATGCAACTTCATTCCCTGGGAACTACTTCCATCCCTACAGTGTCGTTCGCCAAGAACGTTTCGCCATCATGTTGCTACGTCACATTACGTGCTATCTATAATCTCCTTTAAACTAATCTACGTACAAGCCCTCAACTGGAGAGTTATAACTCAATCATGCTACAACTTCCAATCCATAGAAGCAATTGGAAAACCATGACCTTCAGCACGATCACGAAGCCCTCGGCTCTTCCAGCATAGACCTCATGTTCTTACATCCACATATGATGGACCTCCAGGGGGTCCATCCCTAAAATTACCAAATTTTTGGCTAAATATCTTCATATCTCAATTCATCATGCTCTGTCTTGCCATCATGTCAAGTTTCATGCTTCCAAGCCTACTTCTGGTCATTCGTTCAGTCCATAGCCACTCCATCAAGTTATAAGTAATTTCCTTATCCAAACCAAACCAAACTTGCACCATAGTCTTTCTAGGACCTCAACATGCTCTAGCTAAAATTTCATCATCATACGAGCTAATGACGTGGATCATATACGGTCCATGCCCTGTAGAACTCCAAGAGGTCCATCCTATATGGACTGTACATAGTTCGCGGACTTAGGGTATTTTTAGCTCAAACATTTTATGCATTATCTTCGTCTCCTCTATATCCTTTCCCCCAAATTCACCTAAATCCAACAAATTTTGATCAGTGCAGAGGTCGATACCTTGTAAACTATATATGGTCCAGGGACTTTGGATTAAAAAATTTGAGCTCCTTTCTGATACCTTTTGAAGCATATCCTCTAGGATTCATCTGATTTTGATGATGTAAACCCCTAGTGTGCTCCGATCTTTATTCTAAATCTTAATTTTAACAATTCTAACACACAAAATCAAGTATAACATTCATACAATGATTTCAACAATTCAAATAGTAAGCATATATGAACTAACAAGTATATAAAAACATCCAAATGGATAGAAACTCTTATATTTACACAGATCTAATACATATCAATATAGAAATCAGTCTGAATCAATCCTTTTCATCCTTTATATATCTAGTTAGGTTATTCCTAGGGTTTCAAATCTGAAATAAACTTAAATGGTCATATTTTGCATGATTAAATATGTATAGCAATAAAAAAGCCTAATCTAAAC
Organism: Allium sativum; assembly: GCA_030737875.1. NCBI lineage: Eukaryota > Viridiplantae > Streptophyta > Magnoliopsida > Asparagales > Amaryllidaceae > Allium > Allium sativum. The sequence continues at coordinate 487,223,719 of CM060909.1, forward strand.
GTACAGTGTAATATAGTCTAGTGAGAAATCAAAATCACTTACAAAACCTAAAATAAAATTAAAATTAATAAATGTAGATGTGATCTGGATAACAAAGAGAATGCACAATACGAAGTAGAAAGGATGAGATCTAATCCCTTTAGATGTAGTTCGAGTCTCTTGATGCAATTTAGAATTATTTTGATATAGAAATTGTATAATCTAGGGTTTTAGAAGATTTGGTTGTACTGGAGAATCACAGACGCCTAACCTAATGTAAGAATAAGTGAAAACTCTAGCTCTCTCCCCACAGGCCCTATTCATAACTGATGGTCTTAAGTCTAATGGGCTAAACTGATTTCAACCCATTAACTGTTTTGAAATCTGTCCAACAGAAGTGAAATCTTAGAACAATAATTCCTCCTACCCCTTATCCACTTTCTCAATGTGACCACTATATGGAATGATCAACCACTATCCCGATGCAATGAGACTGACTATAGCACCTAATTCGGTCCCTAACAAAAATTACTGCTAAAATAGTAAATTACAATGTTTAAATGGTCAAAAAAAGTTTCGGTAAAAATCATAGGCATGCACCACCATATCCCCTTGAACTACATATTAAGATATTAGAATGATACGACCATTTATTAATTAAATAGAATTATTTTATGATCCTCTAATATGTGAAATATGGATTGTTACACTCTCCCTCCTTTAGGAAATTTTCCCCTGAAATCCCCAAAACAAGTATGAGCAAACAACATATCCCACATGCTTATCATCCACGAGCAACCAATCTAACATGTTGTCTAGAATCCAACAATCCATGCTAATAATGTTGTAATCTAGCATGCATAATTCTAATGAAATAAGATACCATGATGCAAGTAGATGCGAAAATGGGTCTTACCATATGAAGAATTCTGGATGCGCCTCCTTCATACTCTCCTTCGTTTCCTATGTACATTCTCCATCATCCTCATCCCACTGTTCCTTAACTACTCTAACTATCTTCCTCCTATACTTTTAGGTATTTTTCGCCACGATCTAAAGCAATTTACTTGGTCTTGAAACTTTTAGATCAACGTCTAAGTCTTCAAGCTGATCCGGTGTCACTATAACACTCGAGTCATGCACAAATTTCCATAGATAAGAAACATGAAAAACATTGTGCACACTCACCATATTGAAAGTTAGATTAATCATGTATGCCAAATTCCCTATTATCTCGGTGATCGGAAATGATCTGACAAACCTTGAAGCCAGATTGTCTTTCATTCCAAATCGAACTGCATTCCCTTAATGAATACCATATCTCTGACAGATAATTCCAAATTTGTTCTTCTTTTATCCACATAGCTCTTCAAATGATTATTGTCTTCTTTCATTCATTGATGAATGATCTTAATCTTATATAAACTTTTGTGAATCATCTCTATTCCAAGTATCTCCTTATCTCCAGCCTTCCATGAACATGAATGTGCATTATAAGGTCTTCCATACAATGCTTCGTAAGGTACCAGGCCTATACTCGCTTGATAAATGTTATTATAAGCTAACTCCACTAAATGGAGGTGATCAACTCAAGATCCTCCAAAATCAAAAATACATGCCCTAAGGATATTTCCGAAACTCGGTTTACCCTCTCAGTCTATCAATCCGTTTGAGAATAATAAGCCTTACTTAAATGCAGCTCGGTCCCAAGTATCTCTTGCAAACTTTTCTAGATTCCGTAGTAAACAATGGGTTTCTATCACTTACTATTCCTTTTCGTATACCCTGGAGCCTAAGAACCTATTTCACATATAATTTAGCTAACTTTGACGCCATCCTAGTAGACTTAATAGGTATGAATATCGTGTTTTTGGTCAAGCGATCAACAACTACCCAAATACTATCATATCCTACCCATTCGTGGTAATCTATCAATGAAGTCCATAAATATCTGTCCCCATTTTCGTTTTGGGATCTCTAATGGCTGAACCAATCCTCTTGGCTTCTTTTCAGCTTTCACCAATTGGAAGTTCACACACTTTGAGATAAAATTGCTCACATTAGTCTTCATGTCTTCCCAGTAATAAGTCCTTTTTATGTCCTGATACATCTTGTTACCAGCAGGATGGATAGTGGGTCTAGAATAATGACATTCACTTAACACTTCCTCTCGAAGGCCATCAATATCTGGAACATTAAATCTTCCATCTTTGTGAAGCCAGCCATCATGATCGATCTCATACTGCTTCAGATCCGCTGAACCAACTATCACCTCAGTTTTACTCAAAATCTCGGATAGTCTGGTATCCCACTTCTAGCTAGTTCTGATCCTTTCAATCAGAGTAGGTCTAATGGATAAACCTGCTAACATGTCAGTCTATAATTCACAGCGAGGCCTGAAATAAAATCCAGTCAAATACTCTAGCTTCTTCCACCCCAGAAACATAGCTCTATGTCCAAAATGAAACCTACTTAATGTGTATCGCGTTACTCTTTCCTAGGGTATAGGAAATGCTGAAATCATATGAGGCCAAAAACTCCAATCACCAAAGTTTTCTAAGGTTCAAATCCTTTTGAGAAGAGGTACTTCAAAGACTTGTGGTCCGCAAATATCTCAAACCTTTCTCCCAACAAATAATGCCTTCATATCTTCAGAGAAAATACAATCCAACTAACTCCAAATAACGAGTTGCGTAATTCCTTTTGTGTGGCTTTAGTTGTCGACAACTCACCCCCTCTACATCAATATAACACGAAGATCCATACGACGAGCATCTGTATATACGGTCATCTCTTCATTCTAACTTCGAATAATTAATACGGGTAAACTCGTCAATCCCTTTTTCAGGACTACAAAAGCATGCTTTCCCTATGCATCCCAATTAAAATCTTGATTCTTCTTCATTAAATTACTAAACGGCGAAACTATATTGGAGAAGTCCTTCATAAATTGTCTATATTATCCAGCAAAATCAAGGAAACTCCATTTATCTGTAGCATTCTTAGGTTGACTCCAATCTTGGATTGCTGATATCTTTGTAGGATCCACTGCTATCCCCCGTCTACATATTTCATGATACAAGAACCCCACTCCTTCCTTCCAAAAGTGGCATTTCGAAAACTTGGCCCTCAACCTATGTCGTCTCAACACATCAAGCAAGATCCTCAAGTTCATCTTATGTTCCTCTTCCGTCCTTGAGTAGATAAGATATCGCCTATGAACACATGTACAAACTTATTTAGTTGATTTTTGAATAACCTATTCATAAGATCCACAAAATATGTCGATGCACTAGTCATTCTAAAGGACATCACTAATCACTCAAAGAAACCCGAAGTTTTCCTAAAAGAAATCTTCGGCACGCTAACATTTTCTAGTCTCAATTAGCGAAATCCCATAAACATTTTCTAGTCTCAATTAGCGAAATCCCATAACTAAATCCATTTTGGAAAACACCCTTGTCTCATGCAGCTGATTAAACAGGTCATCAATCCTCAGTAATGGATACTCGTTTTTCTTAATCACTTTATTCAGCTCGCAGCCTTTCCTTAATAGGTCACCAACCTACATCTCTAGCTCCCTCTACTCCATAGGCGCCATCTGCCTTAAGGGCATAACAATGGGTCTGGTCCCCTCTACTAAGTTGATCTTAAATGCGATCTCTCAATGTGGCGGCAACCCATTAACTTCCTCGAAGATGTTTGGATACTCACATATAATAGATAAAGAAGATAATATGTTCCGTATATTCTCAAGAGAATACAAATATCCAACCATTACACCATCTCCCGGTAAGAAATCAATCACAACCTCTCGCCCCTCCACGTTCCTAGTCATCATCTTAAGCCCCTCACAATGCATAATAGTCGCATACTTTCTAAGCCTGTCGAAACCAAAGATAATCCCTAACCCCCACAAAGTTCAAAACAAAACAATTACAAACAAAGGAGCATTTATGACTCAATTAAATAGGACCACGACAAATCATACAAAGACTAGTAGATCCTCCTATGGGGTTAGTCACAATCACATACTTATCTACAATCTTAGGGTGTAAATCCAATCTACACACTAAATCACTATTTATAAAAGAATGTGTAGCTTATGATGACCTGCCATACATCAACAGTGTTCGGAACTAAAATTTGTGTTGTAAAAGCACTCATCGATGTAAAGCGGTCGTTAGAAGAGAGAAATAGTAGAAAAGAAGAGAAACGGGAAAGAAAAGAAGGGAATAGAAGAGAAAAGAAGAGAAAGAAAACAATATAAAACTCAATCACGAAACCTATAGTACATCTCACAGCGGATCAGATAACATATAATAATCAAATCATGGATGTAAAATAGGCGAGATAGTAATAAATATATAAACAAGATAATCAAATTATACAGGCTCATACAATTATACATAACAATAATAGAGTTTATACAAGAGATTGATAAACTAAATTGATACACTATCTCTGACAGAACATGTAACATTATCAAGGCTACAGTGTGTCACAGAAGAATAATAATAATGACACAAGTATAAATATATATAATGTCGCCTCCTTCGAATCCACTTATGCAGCTCCAGATAATATCTATACCTGGTACCTGGTCTGCTCATCAACGTCGTCGATGAGTACCCAAGTAATAAGAGGGAAATAAAACTTTGGGCCAAAAAAAAGTTTGGTAATATCTCAAATTATTATAAAAGTCGTAATAGTACATATAACACAAATGGTATGTAAAATCATACCTGTTGTGCCCCTGCATCCATAGATTTAGCACATAACAATCGATACATGTTATATTGCGATAAACAACATATAAAAATGGTGTGATAGATGTATAAGTACTAATGATGATAAATAAATAAACATCCATAGCATCCAACATCCATCCTCACATTCACTCACTCAGTGCGTTGAATATACAATAACGCTTGGTTTCCATTATACTCGAATCCATGCCACTCATTCGGCTAGGACCTAGGTTGTACCCACTCGTACGCACCAAAGGTAAGGAACAATCATAAATCTAGGTGAATGCCATATGTCTCCCCTCAATGTAGACCAGGAGGACCCGTCTGGTCTAAAGAAACAATTTGGTTCAAATGGTCATCACACCCACTAACCCTGCTTCATGAGTAACCGCTAAAACCTTATGTTATCGATAATCCTTATGCACACGTTCTTCGCAGTATAATCCATCATAAAATGTTCAAAAGACTCCCATCCGAAGTTTTAACAACTATCTCCGACGGTCATCATATGTTGTAGGATATCATCCTATGTCTCTCATCCCACCGTCTCCGACAGCCAACTCAATACGACTTATCTTTTCTACATCTCGTAGAAAAGCAATCCATCGCAGCAGCCTCATCTCCATTATAGAACCACCACCTTGGAATCACTATCATTGAATGACGAATCATTGCATAGAAGAATCACATCCTTGTTTCAATCCAAAGCCACTGATCGAAGAGCCATCGTCTCGAAATCACTATCGAACAAACTATCATATCCTACTCCTCAAGATCGCATCATCGTCGATGTCAAAATGGCCACAATAATAGTAATTAATATCGACCACTTCATAGTAATCCAACGACTACCGGATCGCCTATTTAACCAAAATTGGTTAAATACGCATCCAAGGAAAACATCCAGCGTTTATTATGAAGTCCAGCCAATAGCCAAGTCCATCTCGTCACCAGGTCCATCCTCCATCTTCAGGTTAGCCATCAAGTTCTAGTGTAGCTCCATCTTTGAATTTGTCGCAAAACTCAAATGTTGCTCCACCATCGAATCCATCTATGCACTCTGAAGCGTCTTTGAGAATTTATCTCATTCGTTCGAGTTTATCATCCTTGTGCACTCAATCAATACACACCTACTTATGCTTTTAACCGATAAACACCAAACTCTTAAGAGCGAGATTTTCTTAGTATTAGGTCATTTATGAATGATATTTTAATCTATACTAAGAAAACAATTCAACCATGCAACCAGTAGTCAAACATATTCCTAAACTAGCATAAAAGCATCCAAAATAATCATAATAAATCAAACATAACCTATCTATAGCAACCAAGGTGAAATATATGTCCAAATAGTCTATATCTAGCTACATGGTCAAAACAGTGCGCAAAAGCGCATAAATGGGTAAATACCGTGACAATAGCATGCAACTAGGTAAAATATGACAATCACGGCCAAAAATAATTAGATCACTTCATAACATTTTTATTTATTATTTACTAGGTTCAGCAGTCCTAAGTATTACATTTTATAATCTAAAATCAGTTTAAAACGATAAAACTACACTATACGAACAATTATGAACGGTGAGGGATAATACCACTCACCTTAGCCATATCAATTAAGACTAGCTCTAAAATGTGAAGCTCATCAATACGAATTTAATGGAAGAGACAGAGCCCAATTCCAACCTTTCATGCAAAAGTTACACACAATATAAGTTCACAGATTTAATTGACACAATTTAAATAATTAATTGTCCTATCTATAATTAGAAGTGCTAACCCATCAAATTACCGTTAATCTCCATCTTCCCAATACTTTCCTGTAGACCCACACACAAACCAACCCATTGTAGTATCTCCTTAACCACCCTTCTCCGCCTTGTCTCTCCACGAATCCAAGATCTGACAACTCCATTGAGCATCCCTACAAAAGCTCATCACCTTAGACGATCCACGAGGCAAATTTGTTCCCTTTCTTGCAAAGCACCTGAAACCCGAACCCATCCACAGTCAAAATCGCAATGTGCCTCAAATGTCCAGAAACGTGGCAGCATCATGGATAGGTGTGCGACATTGAGAGCATCACCGGGGTAGCCTCTATTTTTCTTAGCACCTCCTCGATCAACAGCTAGGCCGAACCCTGGCGCTGAAACAGTGAACTAGGCACTGAAAAAATTGTGATCGCACTGAATTTGAGGCATGTGAGGAGGAAAAGAATCTCCTCATGAATTCAAAAAACTTAGTTTTATGATTTATCGCCTCTTATTTTAGTTGATTGGAATTTTTGAATCAAAAGATGGAAGTTGGCATTATCTTGCAATGGAACAATAAGCGGATTTTCTTTTGGTGATGAGATAATGGGAACGGCTTATAATAAGTGGATAGGGTTCAATTATCTAATTATTATTTTAATTTAAAATTCTTTTTATGAAATCAATGCACATTTTATGTAACGACCCGGATTTTTGCGATCTTGGTTATCCAATATACAACACATATCGAACATCCAAGGATCGAAAATAACCGAATAGTTAATGAAAGAAATTAGAGGGACAGGATAGATAAGATAGAAACTTAGAATAGAAGAATAAAAGAAGAACTTACATCATCAGAGTAACACGAATCTCACAGCGGAATGAATAACATATAATATATAACATAACTTTGAAATATAACAGTTATGTATACAATAGCAATTTATCAGAGTACAACACTTACAACACAGCGGAAAAACAATAGCTACAAAATCTTGAAGCCTCCTGCTCCAAGCTCTCCAAGTATATCTGTAAATCCTGACTACTTGACTGCCCGTACAAATTTAGGCACCCAAGAGTTTAGGGAAAACAAACAAAATAAACTCCGGGTCAGTCATGGACTGGTATGAGTAAAACAGTTTAAAACAATTTGAACAAGTAAATGATATCTCATAAGACCACGTCGTATAACGGAACGGGTTTTTCCCTTATGAGAATCCAAACACTTGACTTATCTTTCAAAATTCTTTTGAAAGGAATAATAAGCTTTATATCAAAACTCTTTTGATATTATAATAATGTCTATCAACCACAGTATAATAATCATCTAGCAGAAACGCTTTCATCTCACGTTCTACATATATAGTATACAATCAAAACCACAAGCACGTATTGGGTAATGGATTTCCAACTATGACAAGGTATGGAACCACCTTTCACTAGTGTACCTCTAGAAAGGAATACACTGGGTTCAACAAGAACATCTTGCAACCAGGCCACACATGACCGATCACTCAGTTCGCTTGAGTGTATCGAATGTATATCACCAACGGTTGGGATCAGCAACCGTTTCCCGAATGGGACAGCATCGACAATAGATTATAGAAATAAATGAAACTCTAGATCATGTGATTATACACCCTAATAGGTGCGACCTACATAGCCATGCTGCATGCCCGATTTCTGTCATTTCCCGGTTGTGAGGCTAGAGGTTACGCTTTATCATCACATCAGATTCACTTCGAATGCCACATTGTTAGATCCATCGAAAATCACAAATTGACGTCTACAACAGTACATTACGTGTTAGCTAAAGAAGTTCCCTTCTCCGCTTCCACTCTTGGTACGGTTGAAGAAATCAATGTACGTGACCTTTCTGGAAATACTCTGTCAGACATTCATCCATACAAGTCATCCAGGTTTACATGCCACATCTTCATTCACTTAGAATGTCACATTGTCATACCCGCCAAATCACAAATTGACTTATCCAAAAATAACACGGGTATACAGCTAAGAGAAACGAATTCCTCCGCCACCAAACGTGAATACATTTGAACAGATCAACTTACGCGATCTATTAGATATACTCTGTTAGACCTTCTGCCATACAAGTTGTCCTGGGACTGGACAAACCGAAGGCACTATTCAGTATATCCATCTTAGGCACTGTTATCTAAGATTTATACAACAGCCCTTGCACTTTACTCCGTCTTCAATATATTCAACATACTTGATTCGCAACACTTATGCCAATACGGAGTGGTTCTTCGGATAATAATCCAACCGGTCTCTCCATATTAAGAACGTTAAAATGGTCAGAAACTTCGATAGTCGGTGAGTTATCTATCAAAGAAAAACAGGTGTGCAAAAAACGATATCATTTCCAGATGGAAATCATATCGATCAATCATCATTTAACATTTATTTCTTTCGTTCATTAATTTACTTATCTCCTGTTTTCATATATTCAACATTTCTTATTTTCTATTATCAAAAAACATTTCTGATTCTCGTTTGGAAAACATTTCCAAAACTCCTTCACGATCAAACCTTACCATTCCTTAGTTAAGAAGGAAGTCAATCAAGTTGGGGTATAATTACCTCTCAAACCTTAACTGAACAACGTTTTAACTTCGAAATGGTCAAAGTTTATCCTTTAAACCTTTAACACTTCCTCACGTCTCTCTCGGATTCTATTTACGAATCCATTCTTTATTGAAAACATTGATTTTAACTATAGCGTTAAAATTCCTACTTTCGAAATATCTAACTTAACATCTACTTTTATTTCTTACTTTGTAATAATTAACCTACTCTTACTTATTTAAATAAATCTTGATTTAAACACCGGAAAGTAAATAATACTTTCCCGAATTCGATATAATCAAATTCGACGATTTACTCTCTTCGAATAACTAATATTCGATTAACTCACTTCGAATAACTAATATTCGATTACTCTTTCTTTCGAACAAACGATATTCGATAATCTCTCTCTTTTCGAATACTATATTCGATTACTTCTTTTCGAATAACTAAATTCGATTAACTCCTTTCGATTAAACTAATTGATAACTCCTTTCGAATAACTAAATTCGATTAACTCCTTTCGATTAAATTAATTGATAACTCCTTTCAAATAACTAAATTTGATTAACTCCTTTTAACTCGATTCGAATAACTAATATTCGATAACTCCTTTTAACTTGATTCGAATAACTAATATTCGATAACACCTTTTAACTTGATTCGAATAACTAATATTCGATAACTCCTTTTAACTTGATTCAAATAACTAATATTCGATAACTCCTTTTAACTTGATTCAAAAAACTAATATTCAATAACCCCTTTTAACTTGATTCGAATAACTAATATTCGATAACTCCTTATTCGACCAACTCTAATCGATTTATTCTAATTCGATTAACTCTATTTAAATTCTCTATTGGTTAACTCTAACTCTAACTGGTTAACTCTAACTGATTAACTCTAACTGGTCAACCCTAACTGATTAACTCTGACTGATCAACCCTAACTGATTAACTCTGACTGATCAACCCTAACTGATTAACTCTGACTGGTCAACTCTATCTGGTTATCTCTAATGGGTTTACTCTAATCGATTACCCTAATTGATTAACTCAAATCAATTAACTTTAATCAAATAACTAATATTCGATTAACTCATTTTAATTAACTTCTTTTGATTAACTCCTTTCAACTCTATTTATTTAACCAATAAATATATTCTTTTAATCTATTTGTAATGTTTTTACAAATATTTTACCTTAGCATTTGTTTGACAAATATTTCCGTTTACATTTGTTTTACCAAACAATCTCCTGTGTATTTGTTTTACAAATAGTTTCCTTTATATTTGTTTTACATATAACCCCTTCAAAAAACTCTATATGTTTTATAAATAAATCCTTTTTGATTATCCTATTTATTTACGAACAAATAACTCATTTAATATATATCCACTTTATTTACTAACAAATAAATATCTCATTTAATATCTCCTATTTATCTAACAAATAAATATCTCATTTATAAAATCTTATGAGTTTCTAAATGTTTCCCTTTATAAATATTCCATTTATAAATAAATTCCTTTTATAAAATCTTCTTGGATTTTATAAATATGTGCTCTTTTATAAAATCCTTGGATTTTATAAATAATTTATTTCCAATATTCATTTTGAAAATTTCCTTTTTAACATTCCGGTATTTACCATATCAAATCACGATGGCCAATATCGTCTAAACACACATAATCGACAACAGAATATATATCACATCATATATTTCGATATATGAAACAAACAGTTAATTAAATATTGAGGAACAGTTGGGTCCCTCCAACCTGTTTCCCTGCATCACAGATGTTAAACCATATAATTAACATCAACTTCATTTCAATATGAAAACTTCTGATAAACAACATCAACATATATATTTAATGATTTAGATATATATATATATATATATATATATATATATATATAATTTCAACTAACTGACTAGCAGTTCAATCAACCAAATCAACACAGCAATCAACAGATAATTATCAGTTCTAAGGATACGCTATAAAAATATAACTGTTCAGAGTTGGTGAGTTTTACTCACATTGGACGATCATCGTTAATAACGATAACCATCGCTCGATTTGATTCAGACGGACAATTTATTTTGCTATAAATTGTAACGAGTTCAGATTCTCTCCCAGTCAGTTCCATTGTGGAGCCACCGTCCATACGATCCTGTCGGATCTTGTTTCGCAGAATTTCGATAACGTATGAATAAGATGTGCATTATATAAGTTAACAAACAATTTAACTTATTTAAATAAATAAAAATGATGGACTTTACTTTATATGTTACGGCCCATTCATCCTTTCTAAGGCCCAGACCCGTATGGTCTTTCTTCCCAAATGACATCTCGCTCCAGACACAAATCGAATGCCATTTTCGAGATTTTGAACTTCACTTGCTACCGTGTTTCTCCACTATTCAACTTCAACAAACAGCATTACAAGCCTCTTCACCCTCCCTTCCATACACAAGGGAAAAACCAGTTTGAATTTCTACAACTTTCTAGAGCCTATCAGCAAACATACACCCGTACCATCGGTCAAACTCCAGGAAGAACGATAGCTCCCTTCTTCACAACAATTCACGATTTGCTCACATCATTAAACTTAATCATCGAAATTAAATGTTAGTTAAACTCTTCAGCTATCCATGTTTTATACGGTCTACCTTTCCCCTAACAGTTGAAATACCCCCAATCCTTCAGTTTCAAATGGTAATGCTTCATCCTTATCTGCCACGTCATTATTTCTTGGACCCGCCTCTCATCTTCTTGAACGAGATAACGGATAGGGCTACTCCTTCAAATGGCCATCGCGACTTTTCCTCCACCTCGCAACTCTTCTATCCTTTACTATCATCAAAACTAAGCCCACGAAAATCCTCCTCATCAACCCTTATAAGCTTCACCTGAATTCCATCCAGCTCGAAACCAACAGCGTCGAGCGCGACTTCGATCTTCCCAGGAGCTCGCGACAGGGAATTACACCACACACCCCAAAAATCGAACACGAGCTGCTAATCGAATCCACAAACCCAAATACAACCACTATTTCTCCCATTGACGCTTTGATTTCATGCCAATGTTAACCCTAGCTACTTTGGTGAACCGCTGAACATCCCCAACTTCGAACGAGCTTCAAGTTTCGCATACCAGTGTGAGGCTATGGCCTTCACGATCTCAAAACAATTGCTATTAGCATTTTAGGATTTTTAAATGATTTGTTTTCATTTTCTTTGAAGTCGATTTTCACGTTTTGAGAAGAGGTAGTGGCGGCTTGAAATTTTGCTGTGTTGACTAAGGAATTTGTGAATTAGGTTTTAAGGGGAGGGTAGGTATATTTAAAGGAATTAGTTTAATAGTATTTTATTCCATTTATTGTTTGAATTTTATCCATATTCCTATCTAAAAATTCCTACGATTGCATACAATATCCAAAAATCACGAAACTGGACATACGACTAGAGTTCGACATTATGGTCCCAATGAAACTGGTTTCGTCGAATTCCGACTCCGTTTGCTCACATAGCGTATTTTTAACCGTCAAAATACGAACTGTTTTTCACATTAAAAATCCGTACGGCCACACAGTGACTTCAAAAATCACGGAAATTGAAATCTAACAATAATTTAAAATTGCGGATCCAACAAAATTAGTTTCGTCGAATTCTGAGGTCGTTTGCACAACTGGCTATTTTTAAAGCTCTAAATAACACATTTAAATATATAAATATATTTAAAACAATTAAATTAAATATTTATAAATAAATATTTTTGTAGATATATTCACACAGAATATAATACAACTCTAGAATATTCCTATGTGAATTTCTAGCTCGATATTTCAAATCCCGATAAAATCGATATTCGATTTAAAATGAAATTCCCTTTTAAAATATAAATAATTCCTTTATAAATTATAAAGGAATTCCACAGCGACTTTTCTAAAATTTGATTTGGACATAAATCAAAATCTACACGACGTTTCCTCTTCCACTAGAAAAATATACTCCACTAGCTCCTAACGTTTCTTGTTTCACAGAAATCCGGCTTAAAACGAACCCTGTATATCCTGTTGAAGTTCAAATCGCCAAATAACGAACTGCCGCGTCGTTACGTGCTCTATTTTAATTATATTATAATTCTACGTTCAAACTGACGTCGACTGAATATATTCGTCATTATAATTCAACTCTAAGCTGAATTAAATCCTAGGGATGACCCAGCTCACATTATATTGTCAATTTACTATTTCTGGTTATTTCTGAATTAAATATATTATTTAATTATTTAATTAAATTAATTACTCCATATTATTTAATTAAATCTCTATTTAATTCACTATATCACTATTTATATAATTAAATTAATTAATTATAATACCTCTGAAAATGCGGGTCATTACATTCTTCCCCACTTAAAATAATTTCGCCCTCGAAATTGCTAAGGTAGAGGACGACCCTATCTATTGGGTAAAAGTTTATCTGTTCACCCCTTATCTCTGGTTTCTTCGAATCAATTAATATCGACTAACATATTAATTCCTTTCGACTAACTAAAATTTTCAAAAATTCTGAAAATTTTCTAAGACTTTAAATTTTCGGAAAATTTCGCCATAACCTCCTTTGTACAACCCTATCGGTAAAACCACAACTCGCCTCTCTAGGCCTTCTCCAACCCAAAAGAAAATCAAACAGCCAAGTGGCTTGCCAATTCGGCTCATAAATCTCATGCTTATATCTAATATAAACTTGTACCTTTTTGTCGGACATATCAACTCTATTACTTTCAACCTGTTATCAATCCAACATATACCAATGTATTTCTAATCAATATCTGTTCAACCCAGCTATTCACTTATCCCCAGGTCGAATTCTATTTCAAACTCGAGTTCCATTCTCGATTTCAAATCCATAATCCGATTATCAAATTACACTTTAAATTCAAATCTCACAAATCCAATTTGTCTCGATATTTTCTAATTCAATTTCAGTTACCACTTGATTGGTTTTCAATTCAATTCCAGTTTCTATTTGCTTCTGCAAATTTCTATTTAATTTGTTTTAAATTAAACCATCAAAATTCTGGGAGTTTAAACAGTTTATCTTATTAAAAATCAAACTTTCCTTTGCAGGATTCAAACAACTTGTTTTTCTAAACAATTTCAAAAACAATTTCTTTGGAAGCAATCCGTCACTTAGCAACTCGAAAATGAGCACTGATGATGTCGCGATTCATCATCAGGGTTATTTCCCAGTTATCAAAGTGAGTTCAATACTGTATCACTTTCAAAATTTATATTAAAATATTTCCATTTTGAATATTCAAAATATCCTTCCAATGTCTGTAAAACAATTTAAAATCTCCCAGGATTTTAAAATTTCCTTATACTTAATCCAGATTCATTTACAAACACTTTTCCAATTTCTGGGATTTTAATTCCAGTTTTGATTTAAATTCAGCTTTAATTCATTTCAATTTCATATATTTTACTTATATGAATTTTGGTTGGTTATATATAACCATTTCACATTTTATAATCTTACTCGATTATAATCACAACCTATATATGATAATATATCACATACCCATACTGTGTTGGTCCATTGTATTCAAGTGTTTATTTACTCCTACCGATACAGTGGATCAAACTGATCGACCAGAACTCATAAACAACTCAACCAATGAATCTACATAATATAAAACCACTTTATATCCAATTACAAATACGCACTCGTATATATACACTCAAACTCAATCTAGGGTATTACTAACCGTATCGCTACCGAGTCACGCCACAGAGCCAAGGTAATACTTAACTTAAGCTCTGATACCAACTGTAACGACCCGGATTTTTGCGATCTTGGTTATCCGATATACAACACATATCGAACATCCAAGGATCGAAAATAACCGAATAGTTAATGAAAGAAATTAGAGGGTGAGGATAGATAAGACAGAAACTTAGAATAGAAGAAGAAAAGAAGAACTTACATCATCAGAGTAACACGAATCTCACAGCAGAACGAATAACATATAATATATAACATAACTTTGAAATATAACAGTTATGTATACAATAGCACTTATCAGAGTTCAACACTTACAACACAGCGAAAAAACAATAGCTACAAAATCTTGAAGCCTCCTGCTCCAAGCTCTCCAAGTATATCTGTAAATCCCGACTACTTGACTGCCCGTACCAATTTAGGCACCCAAGAGTTTAGGGAAAACAAACAAAATAAACTCCGGGTCAGTCATGGACTGGTATGAGTAAAACAGTTTAAAACAATTTGAACAAGTAAATGATATCTCATAAGACCACGCCGTATAACGGAACGGGTTTTTCCCTTATGAGAATCCAAACACTTGACTTATCTTTCAAAATCCTTTTGAAAGGAATAATAATCTTTATATCAAAACTCTTTTGATATTATAATAATGTCTATCAACCACAGTATAATAATCATCTAGCAGAAACGCTTTCATCTCACGTTCTACATATATAGTATACAATCAAAACCGCAAGCACGTATTGGGTAATGGATTTCCAACTATGACAAGGTATGGAACCACCTTTCACTAGTGTACCTCTAGAAAGGAATACACTGGGTTCAACAAGAACATCTTGCAACCCGGCCACACATGACCGACCACTCATTTCGTTTGAGTGTATCGAATGTATATCACCAACGGTTGGGATCAGCAACCATTTCCCGAATGGGACAGCATCGACCATAGACTATAGAAATAAATGAAACTCTAGATCAGGTGATTATACACACTAATAGGTGCGACCTACATAACCATGCTGCCTGCCCGATTTCTGTCATTTCCCGGTTGTGAGGCTAGAGGTTACGCTTTATCATCACATCAGATTCACTTCGAATGCCACATTGTCAGATCCATCGAAAATCACAAATTGATGTCTACAACAGTACATTACGTGTTAGCTAAAGAAGTTCCCTTCTCCGCTTCCACTCTTGGTACGGTTGAAGAAATCAATGTACGTGACCTTTCTGGAAATACTCTGTCAGACATTCATCCATACAAGTCATCCAGGTTTACATGCCACATCTTCATTCACTTAGAATGTCACATTGTCATACCCACCAAATCACAAATTGACTTATCCAAAAATAACACGGGTATACAGCTAAGAGAAACGAATTCATCCACCACCAAACGTGAATACGTTTGAACAGATCAACTTACGCAATCTATTAGATATACTCTGTCATACCTTCTGCCATACAAGTTGTCCTTGGACTGGACAAACCGAAGGCACTATTCAGTATATCCATCTTAGGCACTGTTATCTAAGATTTATACAACAGCCCTTGCACTTTACTCCGTATTCAATATATTCAGCATACTTGATTCGCAACGCTTATGCCAATACGGAGTGGTTCTTCGGATAATATTCCAACCGGTCTCTCCATATTAAGAACGTTAAAATGGTCAGAAACTTCGATAGTCGGAGAGTTAACTATCAAAGAAAAACAGGTGTGCAAACAACGATATCATTTCCAGATGGAAATCATATCGATCAATCATCATTTAACATTTATTTCTTTCGTTCATTAATTTACTTATCTCCTGTTTTCATATATTTAACATTTCTTATTTTCTATTATCAGAAAACATTTTTGATTCTCGTTTGGAAAACATTTCCAAAACTCCTTCACGATCAAACCTTACCATTCCTTAGTTAAGAAGGAAGTCAATCAAGTTGGGGTATAATTACCTCTCAAACCTTAACTGAACAACGTTTTAACTTTGAAATGGTCAAAGTTTATCCTTTAAACCTTTAACACTTCCTCACGTCTCTCTCGGATTCTATTTACGAATCCATTCTTTATTGAAAACATTGATTTTAACTATAGCCTTAAAATTTCTACTTTCGAAATATCTAACTTAACATCTACTTTTATTTCTTACTTTGAAATAATTAACCTACTCTTATTTATTTATAAATAAATAAATCTTGATTTAAACGCCGGAAAGTAAAAAATACTTTCCCGAATTCGATATAATCAAATTCGACGATTTACTCTCTTCGAATAACTAATATTCGATTAACTCACTTCGAATAACTAATATTCGATTACTCTTTCTTTCGAATAAACGATATTCGATAATCTCTCTCTTTTCGAATACTTTATTCGATTACTTCTTTTCGAATAACTAAATTCGATTAACTCCTTTCGATTAAACTAATTGATAACTCCTTTCGAATAACTAAATTCGATTAACTCCTTTCGATTAAACTAATTGATAACTCCTTTCGAATAACTAAATTTGATTAACTCCTTTTAACTCGATTCGAATAACTAATATTCGATAACTCCTTTTAACTTGATTCGAATAACTAATATTCGATAACTCCTTTTAACTTGATTCGAATAACTAATATTCGATAACTCCTTTTAACTTGATTCAAATAACTAAAATCGATAACTCCTTTTAACTTGATTCAAATAACTAATATTCGATAACTCCTTTTAACTTGATTCAAATAACTAATATTCGATAACTCCTTTTAACTTGATTCAAATAACTAATATTCGATAACTCCTTATTCGACCAACTCTAATCGATTTATTCTAATTCGATTAACTCTACTTAAATTCTCTATTGGTTAACTCTAACTCTAACTGGTTAACTCTAACTGATCAACTCTAACTGGTCAACCCTAACTGATTAACTCTGACTGATCAACCCTAACTGATTAACTCTTACTGGTCAACTCTATCTGGTTATCTCTAATGGGTTTACTCTATCAAATCAATTAACTTTAATCAAATAACTAATATTCGATTAACTTATTTTAATTAACTTCTTTTGATTAACTCCTTTCAACTCTATTTATTTAACCAATAAATATTTTCTTTTAATCTATTTGTAATGTTTTTACAAATATTTTCCCTTTGCATTTGTTTGACAAATATTTCCGTTTACATTTGTTTTACCAAACAATCTCCTGTGTATTTGTTTTACAAATAATTTCCTTTATATTTGTTTTACATATAACCCCTTCATAAAACTCTATTTGTTTTATAAATAAATCCCTTTTGATTATCCTATTTATTTACGAACAAATAACTCATTTAATATATATCCACTTTATTTACTAACAAATAAATATCTCATTTAATATCTCCTATTTATCTAACAAATAAATATCTCATTTATAAAATCTTATGAGTTTATAAATGTTTCCCTTTATAAATATTCCATTTATAAATAAATTCCTTTTATAAAATCTTCTTTGATTTTATAAATATGTGCTCTTTTATAAAATCCTTGGATTTTATAAATAATTTATTTCCAATATTCATTTTGAAAATTTCCTTTTTAACATTCTGGTATTTACCATATCAAATCACGATGGCCAATATCGTCTAAACACACATAATCGATAACAGAGTATATATCACATCATATATTTCGATATATGAAACAAACAGTAAATTAAATATCGAGGAACCCAGTTAGGTCCCTCCAACCTGTTTCCCTGCATCACAGATGTTAAAACATATAATTAACATCAACTTCATTTCAACATGAAAAGTTCTGATAAACAACATCAACATATATATTTAACGGTTTAGATATATATATATATATATAATTTCAACTAACTGACTAGAAGTTCAATCAACCAAATCAACACAGCAATCAACAGATAATTATCAGTTCTAAGGATACGCTATAAAAATATAACTGTTCAGAGTTGGTGAGTTTTACTCACATTGGATGATCATCATTAATAACGATAACCATCGCTCGATTCGATTCAGACGGACAATTTATTTTGTTATAAATTGTAATTCAGATTCTCTCCTAGTCAGTTCCATTGTGGAGCCACCGTCCATACGATCCTGTCAGATCTTGTTTCGCTAAATTTCGATAACGTATGAATAAGATGTGCATTTTATAAGTTAACAAACAATTTAACTTATTTAAATAAATAAAAATGATGGACTTTACTTTATATGTTACGGCCCATTCATCCTTTCTAAGGCCCAGACCCGTATGGTCTTTCTTCCCAAATGACATCTCGCTCCAGACACAAATCGAATGCCATTTCCGAGATTTTGAACTTCACTTGCTACCGTGTTTCTCCACTATTCAACTTCAACAAACACCATAACAAGCCTCTTCACCCTCTCTTACATACACAAGGTGTAACACCCCGTAATTTTATAACATTAAAATTCACAAATTAAAATATACTTAGTTTTTAGAAAAGAATTAAGTGAAATGGGTTGCGCAGAGAAATATATATATATTGATATATATATAAATTAAAAATTAAATAAATAAATATGCGAAAAAGTTCAAAACAGCGAATTGGGAGGGGGGAGTGACCGAACCGGCCCATTTTTGAGGTCGACCCGAGCTCCGCTGGGTCGACTAGGGGTTAATCCAGGGTGTTTGGCTGTTAACCCGTAGGTCGATTCGCTCAAATGCAGATTTTTCATTTGGTTGGTTCTCATTGTTCAGGGTTAATCTAATGGTCTAAATAACTTCCTACACCTATAAATACATCCTAATGCTAACCCTAAACCTAATTAAAATTGAAACTAAAGCCGTTATGCCGTCGCCATGGAACTCAGTGTAGTCGCCGCCAACTAAAGAGGAAAATAGCTAATCAATTCAACCTAATTCAAGCTTAGAGCTTCAACAACGAATCAACTAACGTCGCTACAACAATTCTGCATCAAGTTTGATCAATTGTTCATAATTCTTTAACCACGAAAGGCAAGTTCGATTTCTCTAATCAAGATAATTATTAAATTAAGTAAGATTAGATATAATTGTGGATTATATGGATATGATGTGAATTATTGACCGTATGATATGATTATGTTGTTAAATTGTGACGTTATCATACATGTTGTAAAGTTATGATCTATGTTGTAATTCTATGATTGGCTTATGTATAATCAAATCATCATGTTGTTTAAATGCTAGTTTGGTTATGTTGATTCATATGATAGATCATATGTATGTATGCAAGTTTAGATGTTGATTTAGACATAAATCACATGCAAGTTAGTAAAGATTATGACATCTATTTTAGATCAAAAGTTAGGCTATGACATGTATGAGTTATATGCTAAATCTTTACATGCTAGTTTATATGTTTAGAGGTAAATTTACACCATTGTTATGTTGCATAAATCACATATGCAAGTTTATATAAAAATATGAGTTTGGAATATGAATCATGTTATGCAAGTTTGTGGTTATTGCCTATGTAAATTTTGTGATGAAAATCTTATTCATAACATGCAGGTTCATACCTTTTAGGCCTATGTTTAGATCTATGATTTTATGCAAGTTATGTGGTAAATTCTCATATGCAAGTTAGGCCTATTTTGTATGTTATGTGAATATGTGGTGTTTTTCCCTTTTTCATGTGTTAGACTATTTCTTAGTCTATCATATATTCTATGCGAACGAACACCGTGGGGGTTATGGGAAAAATATTGATTATGTTAATAAATGTGAATTAGCATGTAATAGCCTTAAAAGAGGCATATATGTAAATTGAGATATTAATTGGCAAAGTGATATATGGACATAATTAATGTGAATTATGGTCATAAAGATAATTGGAATTTTATTAACATATTTGATTAGGAATAATTAATCCAAATATGGGATGAAAATATTGATTATGTTAATAAATGTGAATTGGCATGTAAATGAGGCATATAACGAATTTGAGATATTAATTAAGGTGAATTGCCTTAAAAGGCGAAAATTTTAATGAAGGCATTAATTGGAAAATTAATGTGTAGTAATGGACATAGTTTAATTATGGACATAGATTAATTTGAATTTGAATAGGGATATTAAATATTGGGAATTGGCACAAATGCCTAAAAAGGCATGAAATTAATTTGAGATGTAAATTGGTACAATTTATGTACCATAAATAGTGGACATAATTAAGGTGACATATTTATACATAAATAAATATGGAAATGATTTGTAATTTGAACAGGGAAAGTAATTCAAATATTGGGGGAAATTAATTATGTATAATTAATTGCCTAAGACACGATGTTGGACTCATTTGTGGTGTAAGACTGCCCGGACCCACCCAGCAAATCCAGCAGCCACAAATGGTAGCCCAATGTGAGAGGTCAAAGGCCCAAACTAAATGCGTAACAATTGTATGGACACGAGGTTAGGCTCGTTTGTGGTGTAAGACTGCCCGACCCGCCCGGCAAATCCAGCAGCCACAAATGTCAATCTAATGCGAGAGGTCCTACAGGGGTTACGATAGTAATAAATTAAGAAACACTTAACCAAAGTAAATATGTAGTGGGACATGAGGGGGTTAAGTGGGTGCCTTGGGTGGCATGAGGAATCTAGTGGGTGACATGTGGGTGACATGAGGATGTCATGAGAAATACGATTAGAAAAATGGAGTAATTTGAATATAAACAATTATGACATGTAATTCAAATTATTGGATAAAATAGTTATTGACACCTATGAAGGGAAAGGTTTTAATTAATTGATTAATTAATTAAAAATGGACATGGTAAATAAAATGGACTACTTAACCAAATCTGATCCCTAGGGATTGTAAGAACTTAAGTTTAAGTTGGGGGTTAAGTAAACTGGGTTATACGGAATGAGTGGGTTAAGTAAATCTTGGGTAGGTGGGTAATATTAGTACATAAAGGCCCACAAACTTAACCGTAAATTAATATGTCTGAACCAGTGAGAGGGTTAAGTAAATCTTGGGTAGGTGGGTAATATTTGTGTATATAGGCCCACAGACTTAACCAATACAACCAGTTAATTAAACAAAAGGGTGAGACTAGGTTAAATTAGAAAATACTTAACCAAATTTATACATGTAAGTGGACATGGGGTTAAGTGGGATGTATTAGAGGGGACCAAGCCTAGGTGGGAAGCTTGGTGGGGGCCCTTTTCAGTCCAGTAGCCCATTAAGTATCATTGTGAGCTCGACCCAAGTCGAGGACGGGACACGCCTACTGGGCCTGATTGTTAGAGACCAAAATGGGTTAGCGGTGGCAACGCAAGTCCAACGGGGTCATGTGCGTGCGTGGGCCCGGGCTGGTAGGTAAGACGTTGTTGCATCGTGTAGGTATAAGCCGTGCATCCTTAAGTTGTATTGGGTTGCCACTTTAGGGGAGTGATACACCCCACTGTGGGACCAGCACGGGTATCTATGAGTTAGGGAGCCGATCGAATGGGGCAGGTTAGTGGGTACATCTAGTGGAGATAGGAGCAGACGGCATCTATGTAGTCAGCTAGGGGTACACGAAGCTACCATTATTAATTAATCATTAAAGCGGTACACCTAGTAGAGATAGGAGCAGGCGGCACCTATGACGTCAGCTAGGAGTACATGGAATTACCATTGAAGGGATACATCTAGTGGGGATAGTGGGTACATCTAGTAGTACACGAAGCTATCATCATTCTATTTAGTCAAGAGGGATCAAGTTTCTAGAGTGACTAGTATGGGTGCAGTTAGTGTTAGTACAGTACGGTAGAGTATAGTAATTACCATATATTGATTAGGAAGCGCCTTTAACGTTATCTTTGCTCATCCTATTATTTTTGGTTGCTTGGTCTTGCCATTAATTCACAGTCATTTCCTTATTTACCAAGCTTATGTCTTATCCTAGTTACTTTGATAATTATATTGTTGGAGTTATCGGACTTGCCAGACTTTATGTCTGACCCCCTTTGTTTCCACCTCTTTTCTTCCTTCCCCCCCCCCCCCCAGGTTCTTAGGGTGGGAAGTTTGATTTGGATCTCTTTGGGAGCACTTGGATTTGGATTGCTGAAGTAAAGCTCAAACTATCTCTTTTATGGCTATTTATGGGATTATGCTTTTTATATTATGTACTCTGATTTTGTCAAGATGGATATTATGTACTTGACTTTAGTCTTTGGGTTTTGGTGATGTAACCAAACATATTTATCTTCCGTTGCAATAAATAAAGTTTTAAATTTTCAAGCACTATTTCATATCTGTCTTGTTGTGATTTTCTGTTCTATATTCACTTAAAACGCTCCATAGAAGTTAATGCATTCCCTTCGTGAGTGACATTAATGGACATGGGGTGTTACACGTGGTATCAGAGCTGAAGGTTACCAGAACAGATAAGATATTTTGAGGAACTATTTTTCAAAAGCATTTTTATAAAGAATACTTTCAAAAATATGTTTGTAGAAAAGTATTTTTGAAAGAATGGTTTGTTTTAAAAAACATAATCCCAAAGAGCCATATATCCTTCCTTCGACTCTCCATTTTGAATCTCTTCCTCTTTCTTTTTTTTTGGATTTCCCCTCCACGTATAGATGCTTTTTCTAAGATAAATAGGGACTTCCATATGAAGGACGAAAAACCACTTCAAGGGACTTAGACGTTTGTCGGGCTAGAAGTTAGTTCAAGGAAGTGGAGGGCTTGTTGATACCTTTAAGGTAGACGATGGGAGGAAGGTTTAAATGGCTATTGGTTAATGAAGGACGAAACCTCATCTTAGTGGAAGGTCACGAATGGGGAATGTGAACAAGAAGGCTAGTAGTTATCCTTTTGGAGAAATAGGACACCTTATTAGGATTGTCCAAAGAGGCAAGGGCAAAGTACAGGATCTTCTGGAGGGTAGTTATATTCCCTCACGGCTGGTATACCTGATAAGGGTAGGACCGTCCAGGTAGAAATTTGGTTTCCTTTATCATCCTGTTCGAACTTTGTTTGATTCTGGCGCCTCATACTCGTTAGTATCTGCTTCGTTAGTTGAAAACACTGCACCTAAATACTAGTCTAGTTAAGGATCCCATCCTAGTCTCAAATCTTTTTGGTGGTTCGGCTCATCCTTTAATGGTTTGTCGGGATTTGAAAGTGTCTATCTTGGACGTTGGATTTGAATGCAATGCCTTCGTCCTTGGTTTCACGGGCTATAGTTTGATTCTAGGGGTGGATTGGCTACCCAGGCGGGGTGCCATCCTAGATAGTGAAAGGAGGGTAGTTAGACTATTGATTCATTATGGAAATACCCTCATATTTCTTGTGACCCTAGGGGTTCAGTGACGTTTAGCTGTCTCAAATCTCTTGACGTATCCAACGGTGATTTGGAATCTTTTCTTGTGGTCCGTGAGTATAGTGACGTCTTCGATGAAGTGCGGGGTTTACCTAAAGGCATGAGGTATTCGTGTGTGCCTAGGGGATAATGCAAAGTCGGTTAGGTGATTAGTGATGGTTTTGAAGCAAGACTGGCGAGGACAGCCAGAGTCGGTTAAGTGCCCAATTATTTGTTTTGCTAGTATCATCTCACGTAGACTGTCTGAAATCGGAGGAGGTATTCCTTGGGTGCTTGTCTGATATTGGTTTAGGCCTTTGGGGCTTGTTCTTGGGGATATCAAGTTCGAATAGGACGTCTTGCGTGGGAGATGGATAGTTGCGATGAGTTCACATGGATAGTATCTCGATAGATTTTGTTGATGGATTACCAAGATCAAGGAAGGGTAATATGGGGATTTGGGTTATAGTAGATAGACTTACTAAGAGCGCCCATTTTATTCCCGTGAAGAGTAAGAGGACTGCTCCATGGTTAGCTTCTGTATACGTCCGAGAGATAGTTAGTTTGCATGGTGTTCCTTCTAGCATAGTAAGCGACCGCGATCCTATCTTCACTAGCGAATTTTGGAGGAGCTTACAAGAAGCGGTAGGGACTCAGTTATGTTTGAGCACCGCATATCATCCTCAGACGGACGGCCAAACCGAGAGGGTGAATCGTATTCTAGAGGACCTTTTGAGGCTATGTATCCTAGACTTTGGGGGTACATGGGAAGAGCATCTTCCATTGGTGGAGTTCGCATATAATAGTAGCTTTCAGTCTAGCATTGGCATGGCACCTTTCGAAGCTCTTTATGGATGACCTTGTCGTTCACCTACACGTTGGTGGGAATCTACGGATAAGATCTTACTTGGGCCCGATATGATTAGAGAGACTTCAGAGAGGATTGATTTGATTCGAAGAAGGATGAAAGCAGCGCAAGATAGGCAGAAATCTTATGCGGATAAGAGGAGGACAGATCTTGAGTTTGAGGTTCGGGACATGGTCTTTATCAAAGTGTATCCATTACGGAATGTTGTTCGCTTTGGGTCCGTTGGAAAATTAGCACCAAGGTTCGTAGGGCCGTTTCCTATAAAGGAGAAGATTGGTCAGATGGCGTATAGAGGGGAGTTGCCTGAGAGACTTAGTGGTGTACACGACGTATTCCATGTATCACATTTGAGGAAGTGCTTACACGAGACCGTGGAGGTAGTGGAGCCGAGCTTGCTTAGAGAGGTGGAAATAGAGCGTGATGCAACAATTCGACGAGCTCCTACATGCATTCTTGGGTCGGAGATCAAGAAGTTGAGAAATCGAGAGGTCGGACTAGTCAAAGTACAATGGGGAGACAATGAGAGTAACACTACTTGGGAGACGGAAGAGAAGATGCGTTCATTGTACCCTTTTCTTTTCGAGGGTATGTCTTTTAATTTCTCCTTTATCGCTTAGCTTGTGCTTATCTTATCTTTAGTATGTCCTCTCGCTAGTATCTTTGACCTTTAGTTAGGGAAATCCTATGGTTGAAACATGTGTTTGAGACATGTTATGTATGATGGATGCAAAGTGGATGCAAGTGTTCGCTAGTGGTTGCTCGTGGATGCATATACACACACTATTAGGCACCAGATCGGCTCAGTCACTTCATATTGCATATTGCATATATATGGATGTATTTAGTAAAATGGATGTATAATGATTGTATTATCATATGGTTGCTACATTCGGGTGGATAGTTGTGCACGCATATAGAATTAATATGTATCATTAGGAATCTTTTGCATACATATTGGACGCACGGCACTATCATGAATTGCACTAAGGAGGTCGACTGAATCAGTAGACCGCCTAATTTTGCATTAGATATGGACATATACACACACTGTGCATATAAACATTAAAGCATTAGAAGTCTTTTAAGGATAATGGATGCTGGTGTTTGATGGTTGAGTAGATGGACGATTATATGGTAGGATATACATTCTTCTTGACTTGGAGATTTCGGGGACGAAATCCTTTTAAGGAGGGGAGAATGTAACACCCCGTAATTTTATAACAATAAAATTCACAAATTAAAGTATACTTAATTTTTAGAAAAGAATTAAGTGAAATGGGTTGCGCAGAGAAATATATATATATATATATAAATTAAAAAATAAATAAATAAATATGCGAAAAAGTTCAAAACAGCGAATTGGGAGGAGGGAATGACCGAACCGGCCCATTTTTGAGGTCGACCCGAGCCCCGCTTGGTCGACTAGGGGTTAATCCAGGTTGTTTGGCTGTCAACCCGTGGGCCGATTCGCTCAAATGCAGATTTTGCATTTGGTTGGTTCTCATAGTTCAGGGTTAAACTAATGGTCCTAAATAACTTCCTACACCTATAAATACATCCTAATGCTAACCCTAAACCTAATTAAAATTGAAACTTAAGCCGTTATGCCGTCGCCATGGAACTCAGTGTAGCCGCCGCCAACTAAAGAGGAAGATAGCTAATCAATTCAACCTAATTCAAGTTTAGAGCTTCAACAACGAATCAACTAACGTCGCTACAACAATTCTGCATCAAGTTTGATCAATTGTTCATAATTCTTTAACCACGAAAGGCAAGTTCGATTTCTCTAATCAAGATAATTATTAAATTAAGTAAGATTAGATATAATTGTGGATTATATGGATATGATGTGAATTATTGACCGTATGATATGATTATGTTGTTAAATTGTGATGTTATCATACATGTTGTAAAGTTATGATCTATGTTGTAATTCTATGATTGGCTTATGTATAATCAAATCATCATGTTGTTTAAATGCTAGTTTGGTTATGTTGATTCATATGATAGATCATATGTATGTATGCAAGTTTAGATGTTGATTTAGACATAAATCACATGCAAGTTAGTAAAGATTATGACATCTATTTTAGATCAAAAGTTAGGCTATGACATGTATGAGTTATATGCTAAATCTTTACATGCTAGTTTATATGTTTAGAGGTAAATTTACACCATTGTTATGTTGCATAAATCACATATGCAAGTTTATATAAAAATATGAGTTTGGAATATGAATCATGTTATGCAAGTTTGTGGTTATTGCCTATGTAAATTTTGTGATGAAAATCTTATTCATAACATGCAGGTTCATACCTTTTAGGCCTATGTTTAGATCTATGATTTTATGCAAGTTATGTGGTAAATTCTCATATGCAAGTTAGGCCTATTTTGTATGTTATGTGAATATGTGGTGTTTTTCCCTTTTTCATGTGTTAGACTATTTCTTAGTCTATCATATATTCTATGCGAACGGACGCCACGGGGGTTATGGGAAAAATATTGATTATGTTAATAAATGTGAATTGGCATGTAATAGCCTTAAAAGAGGCATATATGTAAATTGAGATATTAATTGGCAAAGTGATATATGGACATAATTAATGTGAATTATGGTCATAAAGATAATTGGAATTTTATTAACATATTTGATTAGGAATAATTAATCCAAATATGGGATGAAAATATTGATTATGTTAATAAATGTGAATTGGCATGTAAATGAGGCATATAACGAATTTGAGATATTAATTAAGGTGAATTGCCTTAAAAGGCGAAAATTTTAATGAAGGCATTAATTGGAAAATTAATGTGTAGTAATGGACATAGTTTAATTATGGACATAGATTAATTTGAATTTGAATAGGGATATTAAATATTGGGAATTGGCACAAATGCCTAAAAAGGCATGAAATTAATTTGAGATGTAAATTGGTACAATTTATGTACCATAAATAATGGACATAATTAAGGTGACATATTTATACATAAATAAATATGGAAATGATTTGTAATTTGAATAGGGAAAGTAATTCAAATATTGGGGGAAATTAATTATGTATAATTAATTGCCTAAGACATGAGGTTGGACTCATTTGTGGTGTAAGACTGCCCGGACCCGCCCGGCAAATCCAGCGGCCACAAATGGTAGCCCAATGTGAGAGGTCAAAGGCCCAAACTAAATGCGTAACAATTGTATGGACACGAGGTTAGGCTCGTTTGTGGTGCAAGACTGCCCGGACCCGCCCGGCAAATCCAGCAGCCACAAATGTCAGTCTAATGTGAGAGGTCCTACAGGGGTTACGATAGTAATAAATTAAGAAACACTTAACCAAAGTAAATATGTAGTGGGACATGAGGTGGTTAAGTAGGTGCCTTGGGTGGCATGAGGAATCTAGTGGGTGACATGTGGGTGACATGAGGATGTCATGAGAAATACGTTTAGAAAAATGGAGTAATTTGAATATAAACAATTATGACATGTAATTCAAATTATTGGATAAAATAGGTATTGACACCTATGAAGGGAAAGGTTTTAATTAATTGATTAATTAATTAAAAATGGACATGGTAAATGAAAAGGACTACTTAACCAAATTTGATCCCTAGGGATTGTAAGAACTTAAGTTTAAGTTGGGGATTAAGTAAACTGGGTTATACGGAATGAGTGGGTTAAGTAAATCTTGGGTAGGTGGGTAATATTAGTACATATAGGCCCACAAACTTAACCGTAAATTAATATGTCTGAAACAGTGAGAGGGTTAAGTAAATCTTGGGTATGTGGGTAATATTTGTGTATATAGGCCCACAAACTTAACCAATACAACCTGTTAATTAAACAAAAGGGTGAGACTAGGTTAAATTAGAAAACACTTAACCAAATTTATACATGTAAGTGGACATGGGGTTAAGTGGGATGTATTAGAGGGGACCAAGCCTAGGTGGGAAGCTTGGTGGGGGCCCTTTTCAGTCCAGTAGCCCATTAAGTATCAATGTGAGCTCGACCCAAGTCGAGGACGGGACACGCCTACTGGGCCTGATTGTTAGAGGCCAAAATGGGTTAGCGGTGGAAACGCAAGTCCAACGGGGTCATGTGCGTGCGTGGGCCCAGGCTGGTAGGTAAGACGTTGTTGCATCGTGTAGGTATAAGCCGTGCATCCTTAAGTTGTATTGGGTTGCCACTTTAGGGTAGTGATACACCCCACTGTGGGACCAGCACGGGTATCTACGAGTTAGGGAGTCGATCGAATGGGGCAGGTTAGTGGGTACATCTAGTGGAGATAGGAGCAGACGGCACCTATGTAGTCAGCTAGGGGTACACGAAGCTACCATTATTAATTAATCATTAAAGGGGTACACCTAGTGGAGATAGGAGCAGGCGGCACCTATGACGTCAGCTAGGAGTACATGGAATTACCATTGAAGGGGTACATCTAGTGGGGATAGTGGGTACATCTAGTAGTACACGAAGCTATCATCATTCTATTTAGTCAAGAGGGATCAAGTTTCTAGAGTGACTAGTATGGGTGCAGTTAGTGTTAGTACAGTACGGTAGAGTATAGTAATTACCATATATTGATTAGGAAGCGCCTTTAACGTTATCTTTGCTCATCCTATTATTTTTGGTTGCTTGGCCTTGCCATTAATTCACAGTCATTTCCTTATTTACCAAGCTTATGTCTTATCCGAGTTACTTTGATAATTATATTGTTGGAGTTATCGGACTTGCCAGACTTTATGTCTGATCCCCTTTGTTTCCACCTCTTTTCTTCCTCCCCCCCCCCCCCCCCCCAGGTTCTTAGGGTGGGAAGCTTGATTTGGATCTCTTTGGGAGCACTTGGATTTGGATTGCTGAAGTAAAGCTCAACCTATCTCTTTTATGGCTATTTATTGGATTATGCTTTTTATATTATGTACTCTGATTTTGTCAAGATGGATATTATGTACTTGACTTTAGTCTTTGGGTTTTGGTGATGTAACCAAACATATTTACCTTCCGTTGCAATAAATAAAGTTTTAAATTTTCAAGTACTATTTCATATCTGTCTTGTTGTGATTTTCTGTTCTATATTCACTTAAAACGCCCCATAGAAGTTAATGCATTCCCTTTGTGAGTGACATTAATGGACATGGGGTGTTACACAAGGGAAAAACTAGTTTGAATTTCTACAACTTTCTGGAGCCTATCAGCAAACATACACCCATACCATCGGTCAAACTCCAGGAAGAACGATAGCTCCCTTCTTCACAACAATTCACGATTTGCTCACATCATTAAACTTAATCATCGAAATTAAATGTTAGTTAAACTCTTCAGCTATCCATGTTTTATACGGTCTACCTTTCCCCTAACAGTTGAAATACCCCCAATCCTTCAGTTTCAAATGGTAATGCTTCATCCTTATCGGCCACGTCATTATTTCTTGGACCCGCCTCTCATCTTCCTGAACGAGATAACGGATCGGGCTACTCCTTCAAATGGCCATCGCGACTTTTCCTCCACCTCGCAACTCTTCTATCCTTTACTATCATCAAAACTAAGCCCACGAAAATCCTCCTCATCAACCCTTATAAGCTTCACCTAAATTCCATCCAGCTCGAAACCAACAGCGTCGAGCGCGACTTCAATCTTCCCAGGAGCTTGCGACAAGGAATTACACCGCACACCCCAAAAATCGAACACGAGCTGCTAACCGAATCCACAAACCCAAATACAACCACTATTTCTCCCATTGACGCTTTGATTTCATGCCAATGTTAACCCTAGCTGCTTTGGTGAACCGCTGAACATCCCCAACTTCGAACGAGCTTCAAGTTTCGCATACAAGTGTAAGGCTGTGGCCTTCACGATCTCAAAACAATTGCTATTAGCATTTTAGGATTTTTAAGTGATTTGTTTTCATTTTCTTTGAAGTCGACTTTCACGTTTTGAGAAGAGGTAGTGGCGGCTTGAAATTTTGCTGTGTTGACTAAGGAATTTGTGAATTAGGTTTTAAGGGGAGGGTAGGTATATTTATAGGAATTAGTTTAATAGTATTTTATTCCATTTATTGTTTGAATTTTATCCATATTCCTATCTAAAAATTCCTACGATTGCATACAATATCCAAAAATCACGAAACTGGACATACGACTAGAGTTCGACATTATGGTCCCAACGAAACTGGTTTTGTCGAATTGCGACTCCGTTTGCTTACACAACGTATTTTTAACCGTCAAAATACGAACTGTTTTTCATATTAAAAATCCGTACGGCCACACAGTGACTTCAAAAATCACGAAAATTGAAATCTAACAATAATTTAAAATTGCGGATCCAACAAAATTAGTTTCGTCGAATTCTGAGGTTGTTTGCACAACTGGCTATTTTTAAAGCTCTAAATAACACATTTAAATATATAAATATATTTAAAAACAATTAAATTAAATATTTATAAATAAATATTTTTGTAGATATATTCACACAGAATATAATACAGCTCTAGAATATTCCTATGTGAATTTCTAGCTCGATATTTCAAATCCCGATTAAATCGATATTCGATTTAAAATGAAATTCCCTTTTAAAATATAAATAATTCCTTTATAAATTATAAAGGAATTCCACAGCGACTTTTCTAAAATTTGATTTGGACATAAATCAAAATCTACACGACGAAATCCCGATTTTCCTCTTCCACTAGAAAAATATACTCCACCAGCTCCTAACGTTTCTTGTTTCACAGAAATCCGGCTTAAAACGAACCCTGTATATCCAGTTGAAGTTCAAATCGCCAAATAGCGAACTGCCGCATCGTTACGCGCTCTATTTTAATTATATTATAATTCTACGTTCAAACTGACGTCGACTGAATATATTCGTCAATATAATTCAACTTTAAGCTGAATTAAATCCTAGGGATGACCCAGCTCACATTATATTGTCAATTTACTATTTCTGGTTATTTCTGAATTAAATATTTTTTTTAATTATTTAATTAAATTAATTACTCCATATTATTTAATTAAATCTCTATTTAATTCACTATATCACTATTTATATAATTAAATAAATTAATTATAATACCTCTGAAAATGCGGGTCGTTACATTTTATGTCACCACGATCGAACGACTTATCCAAAAGCTACGAAACCTGACTGAGTGCATCACTACAACGATACGCTTCCAATGTTACAAGTTTCGTTGAGTCTGAGGCTGTGCTCCTGAGATGACTATTTATGCGTATTTTGAGATCGATATGACCACAAATGGTCCGAACTCGAAATGTAGAAATACTTGTACTTATTATTAACGTTATGTACCATATAAACTCAACAGAACTAGTCTTCAGTCCCGATTCGTTCGTTTGTAAGAAATCACTGTTTGGAACCGTCAATCGAATAATTAACAATCAATATTTAAACAAAAATTTTAATATCCAATCGTTAACATATAGGTTGTAATATTCTTCCCCTTCGAAGGATTACATCCTCGAAATCCTTGAGGACAAAACAACATAACCAACGCTCTTGAGTAAGTGACACCACAAAAGGAATTGTCACTTATCGCTCTCAATAACAACCGTTAAAGCAACTATAACAAAGGGAAGCGACTTAGAATTTGGCATAATGCCAACATTATCATTCCTTTGTACAACTACAACCACCATCACATCAGGGATCGATGTAGCTGAATCAAACACCAAAGTCGTATGCTTATTTTCCAAACAACTCACGGCTTACTTTTTGGGAGACAATTCAACATCTCAGCGCATATTGAATTTCATTCCAAATATGGAAAAATTCACGGAAAATTTTGGTATCATCTCCCATGTATGGCTTGATCTGGAAAAATCCCAAATCGTCATGCTAGGCTTATCCCAACAAAAGAAAAACAAATCCCACAAGTGGCTACCCATATAGGGAAAAATCACAAAAATGCATCATATGGAAAAAAACACAATTCTACATCTACTACATACCTCTTTTTAAGCAAGTTTAGCATTTAAATGCAAATAAAAGTGAATTATCATCCAAATAAACCAATTTTGGTTTCTTTATACCTGGGCATGTACTCAACAAAGAGGATTAGACATAATAATAAAAATAACAAAAAGGGAATAGACATGTTAAATAGAGTGAATTATCTCGCGGTAGAAATATATAATTAGACATGCAAGCATCATCAATGAACATATACATAAGTAAAACAATGTCAATTAAAGAAAATAACATCCAAACCTATCCTAGCATGCAGGACACTGGTCCAACTAATACGAGACATCCAATATTAAATTTAATCCATATATGACCCGACAACTAATTGCCATTTCAAAAATCAAGAACGGTAATCTAGCATCTCTCGTCAACAAATCAGGTATTCACTCGAGCGCTATCATACTATCCTAACTTTCATGGCAACCCATCGATGGAAACCATCGACAAATATTCCTGCATCCATTTGGAAATATCGTATCATTATAGAAACTATTTGGTTCATCCCATCTAATTGTTGCAAGCTGACATCACATTCATGATGAAATGAATGTGGAATCAACCCCTTCTCATGATACTAGAAATAACTAACACTCATTTCATATAGATCCAACCATCCCGGTTGAGTCCATACTACGTCTCCTCGAGTTATGGAATTATAATAAGTAATTAACACAAGCGACGTTCATAAAAGAAATATCGCTTCCGGACTGGCACATCTCCAACTCGACCCACACCGAACAACTACATTCCCTATAAATGCCTATACGAAATCCCATACACGTAGGAGGCCAAGAATATCAACCGTTGCTACTGGCAAAGGTTGAAATACCTCTCGGTGGAGGGAAATCTTAATGATGCGACAACATCAATGACTCTAACCCCCTTGCTAATAAATAGTGCCTCCAACTCACTAAAACAAACTTTAACGCCATCGACTCTGAATCAACAATCGAATACTCCTCTCACAT
The DNA here is from genome assembly GCA_030737875.1 of Allium sativum. NCBI lineage: Eukaryota > Viridiplantae > Streptophyta > Magnoliopsida > Asparagales > Amaryllidaceae > Allium > Allium sativum. Next base: position 487,257,705 of record CM060909.1, read on the forward strand.
GGTTTTGTTTATCAACTAAAACGTGACAACTCTCCATTTGGAAACAAACCAAACTTAAACCACCCACAAAACCAAGTGAGTATCATCACCCTCTCGTTCTTGCTCAGAACGAGAAATCAACGCACTTATGGGTCAACTGCAACTTCCAAGCCATCGAAACTATCGTGGGACTTATATCAACTTCCACTCGAGACAACATAACACAAGCATTGCATTCTTCTCATGAAAAGTGAAATTCCATCAAGTGGTGTAAACCCAACACCCATAACTCAACCAACAAAATATGATGACTCATTAATTGACCCGAATGGCCCAACCAACAAATTAAAGTAATGTATAAAATGCTGCAACCGGCATACACCAACAAACTACTCAAAATTGGTAAAATCACCTCGGGATTCCTAATTGAAAGAACATCCATAACTAGATCGATACGAAACTCAACTCATACATAGTGAAAATCTTGTCACCTCATCGAATGTGTCCAAATACTCAAGCTACAAGCTCAGGTAAAGAATCACTACTAGAGAACTATCACATCCCACTATCGTCTAATCATAAACGACTCGCTACTGAATATCTAAGTCATCCCACTATCGCTCAACCGAAGATGACTCGCTACTGAGCTTGTCCTAGCCCACTATCATCGCCAATAACCTCTCACTACCACCTATATTATGTATCCTCCTATTAATTGAACTGCTGGACTTAAAAATTAAGTCCAATTAAGTTCAGCAATCAACAAGCAAACATGCAACAATGACTCGATGAATTTAAGTTTTAACAAACCCTGTATAATGCCAAGTATAACTGTCATAATAGACCTCCACCTCGAGGCCCGACATTAATCGCTATGAATGCTACAGTCACCCAATAGTATTAAGTTTTGGCCACCAATCACAAGATGTTACACACATATATAATCCAACTGAACCTTCAACATGGTAAGTCATAATCAAGAAAGGCAAATCAATTTACAAGTCCCAATCTCGCTCCTTTCATCGAATCACACGATCAAATGGAATGATGAAATCTTGACGTCAAACTAAAAGACGTATGGAAATGCCCTTAATGGAAACATACGTCGATCAATGACGTTATTTCATGCTTCATTGAGGAAGCACTTAACGAAATGGGAACGACAATCAGTACATACATCTCCACAATTCGTCCCGATAAAGTAGGATGAACTTTTATAGTGGGTGTAAGCTCGAACATCATGAGCTTACTCGATAGACTCCTCCAACAAACATTACCCCGGATCGGTATAATCATCCCCCGAGTCAATCTCATAACCCAACCACAAACTCCAAACTTCCGATTGACAAAGGAGAGAATAGACCCTCCTTAGATATCACATCGAACTCGGTCACACTCTCCAACACAAACACATCGCCTAAATCGACGAACACTTCACATCCATCGACTTCTAAGAAATCGATACAAAACCTCTTCATAGTGAACTGGTGGTGAGTGAATCAATTTCAAGAACTCGAAAGCGATAAGACACTCGACTAATTCAGGCTCAACCTTGGAGTTTCTTAAGAGTACACTCCTAATTCACAAAACATTCAACTTTAGGTCATCGAAGGAAAACCTTTATGAAAACCTAAATAACTCTCGCGCCACAACAATCGACTCCGTTCCAAGGAACGGTATGCCACGTAGACACATAAGGATTTACATAACGTGGCATATTCGACTCGCCGCACTTGAGCGCCACAACTAATTAGAGATTTTCAAGGCATCCCAGATAATGGATCGTGCCGTTACTGAAAACAAAAACTGCAAATCGAGGCTAATAGTTCTCGATTATGCCCAACTCTTAACTCCAAGGATGGAGTAATTACAATTATTTCCCCGTTTGCCAAATCGTCTCTAATAAATAGGGACGACCAGTCGCTAATAGAGAAAACTATTTCTATGGCGCTCGTGTGCGAAACAACTTATATTACATATATATGCTACTAATGTATAGATTTAAAAATCAAAATATATAGAAATACATACTCTCTCATATATATTAACTCTCGAATTTGATAGTGCTTAGGTTAGGCAACGCAACATAAGCTATGGTACCAAATGTGATGACCCACCATACACCACCGGTGCTCGGAACTAAAAATTCGTGTTGTAAAAGCACTCGACCAATGTAAAGCGGTCGTCAGGAGAAAGAAGTAGTAGAAAGAAAGAGAAAAGGAAAAGAAGGGAATACAAGAGAAGAGAAAGAAAACAATATAAAACTCAATCACAGAACTTGTCGTATAGATCACAGCGCATCAAATAACATATAATAATCAAATCGCGGATATAGAACAGTTGAGATAGTAATAACTATATAAATCGACTAACCAGAGTATGCAGACTCATATGGTTGTACATAACAATAATAAAGTCTATACAAGAGATGAATAAACTCAATTGATATACTATCTCTGACAGAACACATAACATTGTCAAGGCTCCACGGTATGACATAACGGAATAATAATAATGACACAAGTATAAATATGGAAGCATATTGAGGTAACTAACAAAAATTTACCTAATTCATGATTGTCATTAGCGACTTCAACATAGTCATGCATGCTTTAGAAAAGAGAGGGGATACTACAATAGCCTGTAAGAAATTGGAATTTTTCTCAAACTTCATTCTAAAAATTGGGTCTTATTAAACCAATAATCATTATTAATAAATTCATTTAGAAATCAGACGAATTTATGAATATCGCCTCTAAGTTAGATAGAATTTGGTTACTCAGTTTTTTTCCTTCCTAATTTTGAATGTCATACCTTTCAAAAAGCAATAAGTGACCATACTCCTTTACACTTAATTTTTTTCTCAAACAATCCTATTAAAACCAATTTTCCTTTCAAATTTTAAAAAGTTGCATTTCACATAATGAATATAGAAATGTTGTTAGTAAGTGTCTTTAAATTAAACGTAGGAATCGCTCAATTTCAATTTAGGAAAAGTCTTCAAAATAAAAAAAAAATCTCAAAATTTGAACAAAAGAAGGAATAAGAATGAAATTAGCCAAATAAGGCAAGAACGTATGAGGTTTTAAAACTACATCGACTTTGATAGCTCTGACAATATGCACATTAATTAAAAAAAATACGCAAAAGAAAAGATTAATCGTGGAGCTACATGTAGAAGCATTAATTTAAAATAGAAAACCAAGATAGGCTGGCGTATGTGTGATGATACTCCAAGTAAACTTTTATATGCCAAAATGTTTAGTGGAAAACACAAAAAATGACATAAAAAAATTAATTAATGGTAAAAGAGTTATTTTGAATGATCCAATTCAACTTGAAAATGAGGCTATCTTATATTTTTCTAATTTGTTTGATTCTAAAAGTAGCCCAAATATTTTATTTATGGTTGTTACAAAATGTTTGTTGCATGCTAATAATGAAGAAATTCTTCTTGCTCAAATTTGTATAAAAAAAAAATTCAATGCTAAAGATGACAAAAGCACTGGTCGTTATGGTTTTGGAATCAAATTTTATAAAACATATTGGAAAGAAAATAAATTTTCACTTTTTTAAGTTGTAAATGAATTTTTTCAACTTTTACTAAAATTCTAGCAAGTATTAATCATACAATTTATTATCCCTTTTCCTAAAGTAAATGCTCCAATAGCATTGTGATTGTAGACTAGTAGCTGCTGCAATTTTCTATATAAAATCACCACTTATATTTTAAGTAATAAAATAAAAAAAAATCTTAGAATATCTATTTTCTTAAAATAAAAGTGCCTTTATACCTGATATGCTTATAATAGAAAACACTTTATCAGGTCGTGAAATGCTTGGAAAAATTAATCAAAATGTGTGTTAAAGCTGATCTTCATAAAGCTTTTGATAAAATCAACTAACTTTCAGTTATTTACATAAGGAAACAATTAGAATATAATTAAAAATTCTGCAATTCAATTAAATAATGCATTTGCAATGTGACTTATTTCAATCTAATTAATGGACCTTTCTATGGATTCATAAATAGTAACAGAGGCATTAGGCAGGGAGATCCAGTTTCTCCATACTTATTTACTTTAGCAAAGAAATATATTGAATTGCAAATGTAAAGGGAACAACTGCACAACAATATTAACCAATCAATTCAATTGTTCCTTGCATCACCCATCTTTTATGAGTAGATGAATTATTATTTTGAATGTAGATATTCAAAATGATGAAGATATCAGGAAAAATCATGAAATCTCAGGAAATATATAGGGCTTCAAGTCAACGAAAGAAAAACTAAGATCTATTTCAGCAGAAACTGCAACAGTAAAAAGGAAATCTTCAATCATTCAAAATTTCAAGAGAGTTTTACCAGTTAAATACTCGGAAGGTCAAATCTGATTAAGAATAAAGATTGTTCCATATTTCATAATATCACCCAAATTAGAATAGATCATTAATCAAGCAAGTTCTTATCAATATCTAAAAGAATATAATTCACCCACAAAGTCATTACAGCTACAACACCATACTGGATTCAGTCTCATAGTATTCCAACCAAAACAATGGATAAAACTGGAAAAAAAATGCATACAAAATTCATTTTGAATGGGAAATTTTGTAAATCTGCTTGGAGTACTATCGTAAAACCAAAGAAATCTGGAGGACTGGGTCCAAGAAACTTTAGATATTTAAGTGATGCATATAACTTAAAGCTTTTCTGGAAATTCATTGAAGGAATATCTCTTTAGGCTACACGGATGAAAGCCAAATATGTTAAAAGGAAAATTTTCTAAAGTGTGCCGATTGAGAATCACTGTTCTTTCATATGGAATAATGTAATAACTCGGAAAATTAAAACCAATTTAAAAATTTTATTTTGGCAATTTTAATGAATTTTGAATATTTAAAATGATTTATTTTAAATAATAACGACTAGAAATTTATTTTGAATAGTTATAGAACGTATATATTTATTTAAATCGAAGTTAGAATATAGATATTTATTTTAATTATAAAAGGAATTGGAAATGGCGCGGTAGTTTGAAAATTCGATTTCAAATTTCAAATGAATGTACAGGATTCAAAATAAGCCGGATTTTAGTGCAAAAAGAAATATTTGAATCCGTTTGAAAATATCTTTCCAACGAATGTGAAAAATCCAGATTTCACAGCGGGAATAAAAAGTTATGTCCAGTTGAAAATTCAGAATAGTCGCTATGGAATTTATATAATATATAACCCTTAAAAATAGTGATTTTGCAAACAACCTCCGTTTTCGACGAATCCACTTTTGTTGGATCCGGATTGTCAAGCTATTTCTTGATTCCAATTTTTATAATTTTTGGAATCAATATGTGAGCGTGGTGAATTTAAACGTGTTTGGTCAATTCAGTTTGAATTTAATCGACTGGAAAATGACTGTTTTTCAAACGGTCTCCAAATTCGACGAAATTAGTTTTATTAGAACTATATCGTCAAAACATAGCCAGATTTATTTTTCTGGAATTTTTGGAGTCAGCATGTGGCCCCAGTAAATTAAAATGTACGTTCAAATTCAATATATATTGATTTATATGTTGAATTTGATAAAAACTTATCGAAACAGTCGAATTGGCTTGCGAGACATATGCCATTGTGTCCGGAATGGGGGTAATTAGCTAGAGGCGACAGTCGTTGGGTTCGATTTGGAGTTAAAATATAAAGGTAACTTTTTGGAAAATAAAATATTATTAAATTATAAATAAATATACAATATATATCTAAACCTAATCCATTGTTCAGACTTCAAATTAAACCGTCGCTCCCCAGATTAAACCGTCGAGCCCTCCTCTTCCCATCGCAGCCACCCCAGGTGCGCCACCAGCGCCGCAGCAGGAGCTCCCCCTTCCACCACCTTCATCTCCGCCCCCCATTAGTCCTCCTTCGTTTAAACCCCTTCCAAAAGTCCCCAAATCGAGACCGCGACGCTCCCCCTATGCCCCACCGCCGACAACCATGCCTTCCCCACCACCAACAGGTCCCGGCGCACCCCCTCCGACCACCTGCCGCCACCTCAGCCTGCTGTAAGTTTTTTTTTATTTTGTTTATTTCTTTTCATGTTTTATTTTTTTAAGGTAATTAATTTTAGAAAAGGATGAAATCAGTTTTTCTTTTATAATATAGTAAATTAAAAATATAGTTTATATATATATATATATTAACAAGATAAAAATAGGGTCTTTATATATATAATTTTGGAATAAAAATATAATTTTTATTAATATATATAGCATTCTGAAATTGAAAAGATATAATTTTTGAAATTAAAAAGATTTGATTTTTGAAATAAAAAAGATTTGATTTTTGAATGAAAAAGATTATATTTTTATACAAGGAAAAAATATATTTTTATATAAGAAAAGATTTGATTTTTATATTAGAAAAGATTTGATTTTTAAAATAGAAAAGATAAGATTTTTAAGCAACAGAAAAATATGATTTTTATAATTTGAATAGCGATATAAGAATATACTTTTTATATAGGAAGTAGCGGTTTAAAAATATGATTTTTATAAATGAATAGCGATATTAAAATATTATTTTTAGTTAGATAAAAATATAAATTTTATCGTATGTATGAAATAATATTTTGAATAGGATAAAAATAGAATTTTTATATATGTAGCGAAATAAAAATCTGATTTTTATTATATATATATAGCGATATAAAAATGTGATTTTTAGATATATTGTAACGAGATAAAAATGTGATTTTTAAATATAAATATCGTTGATTAAAAATATGATTTTTAATGTATAAACATCATATTAAAATGTGATTTTGACTATGAACAACGTGAAAAAGGATTGCGTTGACATTACGGGAAAATCCGAACGGTTCAGAAATTCAGAAATAGAACTAAAGGAGTGGATCGTAAAGGTGAGAACTTCTCACTTTAATTTATTTTCTAGTTAAATATATATACTAGGATGCAGACGATGCTTAGTAGCACCCGACACCTTTGTTTGAAACCATGTTTGTTTGGTTGATTGGATTATTTGTTTGAATTTGGTTGTTTGGTTGAATGAATTGATTAGAATTTGGTTTGTACATGACGCGAGCCATTATTATGCACGAGATAAGGCTAGACCTTATTCCGGTTCTAGAATCGCGTCGTTATGCTGTCGAAATTTTCTAAAATATTAAAACAATAAAAATATCATTTTTATTGTATAAATGAACTGTATAAAATATTCATGAGTTGAAATAAATATTTTATAGTTAAAAATATAATTTTTAACATGTATATGAATAAAATAAATATTCATTTACAAATCGGACGATTAATTTATGTACACACATTTGACTGATATGGATTGGGACGATGTATTTTACACATCGCCCAACTGCACAAATAATAATCAATGTTTGTTGTTTGAAAACCCCACACGGGTATTTGGATGATATTGGACATACACTAATCCCAATATTTAGTTGTATGTCAATCGATTGGTCGACAGGCTGTTGTAAGCGTTAGTTATTCATATTTAACGCTTATGCGGTTGTGTAATGCACTCTGGATGATGGTTGACTATGATTGATTATGGTTGTGTACATGTGTGTATGAAATCCATATAAATAAAATTATATGGTAATGGATTGTGTCTGATTCCAATTCGAAAAGAACGAATATTTTAAATTAAAGAATATTTTAAAATGACGAGTAATGAATATTTTAAAATAACTAATATTTTAAAATAATATTCAGTAATGGATCAAAATATGATTTTGATGTCCGATTTGGGATGGATACGAAAATATTTAAATATATAAAGCCGTGTTGATTAGATTAACGCCATTTTGACGTGAACGATATTTATATCGATTTTATTCATTTTTTATGATGAATATCGAAAAGGAAGTGATTTCAAGATCTGATATTTTGAAAATATTATCATTTATATATTGATGATATGGAATATTCAATTTTGATTTAAAAATTGAATAAGAAGTTGAAATCATTTTCAAAACGAATTTAAAACGATTTATAAAATACGTTTTAAATGGAAATCGACAAAATATATAATATATATATTATATATATTTAATGGCCTGAATAGAACGCGCCGCGGCAGTTCGTGAATTTCGACCATTGACATCGAATTGACATTACGGGAGATCCGACCGTCGGATTCTCGTAAAACCAAAACTGTTGGGTTCGTATCGAAAAGAGCTTTCCAACGAATATAAGAGATTTGAAATCTAACAATTGAATTTGGAATTATGTCCAAATAAAATTTGGAATTATGTCCAAATAAAATTTGGAAAAGGTCGCTGTAAGTGCAGTTCGATGACCGTTTTTGGAAATCGACTGTACGGACCTTGATAAAATTATTAAAATATCAATAATTTGTGTAAAATCATAATAAAGGATTTGGAAAGAATTGGAATGTTTAATTCCATATTTGAAAAGATAAAAATATATTTTTATCGAAAGGAACTAGTTATGAACTAGAATTATAAATCCAATATTTTTTAAATAAATAAATTGGATTTGGATTGGTTTTAAAAATAACCAGAAGTTCCAATATATGGATTGAAATGGATTTGAATCGAAATTAACTTCGGAATATTTCGATATTGGATTCCGTGATTATACGGATATTGTGGAGGAATTTGGAAGATATATATATTGTTATTACCAATACGATATTTGTTGATTTCAGGATTTGATATTGAATATGTCGATATAATTTCTATTCAGAGTCTTGTATTTAATATTGAATTGGATTTTGGGTTTGTCGTGAATGGTCTCTTCATTAATATTGTTCTTAAACCCAGTTGAGAAAAGAATAAGTCTTTTAATCAAGATTTAGTGAAGTTTTCTAATTAATTAATATTTAATTGGAATTGAATAAAAAAAATTGATTTTGGGTTTGTCGTGAATGGTGTCTTAAAAAACATTGTTCTTAAACCCCATGTGAAAAGAATAAATCTTTTAATTAAGATTATTAATGTTTCCAGTTAATTAACATTTAATTGGAATAAAATGGAATGTGATTTGGGTTTATTGTGAACTGTGTTTTATAAGACATTCGTTCTTTAACCCGATTTACAATGAAATGTGATTTGGAATTTATAAATCTTTTTATTAAGATTTAACGGGAATTTTCCAAAGTAAAGTTTTCCAATTTAATATATTAAATTGGAATTGAATGGAATTCGATTTGATAATAATCGAAATGAACTTCTGTGGAGGAAGGCTGTTAATATATATGGAATTTAAAAGGCTTTGTTGTTATTCCATTTATATTATTAGTCGGATACGGAAATTGATATCGATTACATATATTGATCTGCTTTCCATGAAGATTCCATAATTAATGGAATGTGATTTGGGTTTATTGTGAATTGTGTTTTAAATGATATTAGTTCTTTAACCCAGTTAAAGACAAGATTACATGTCTAACATTGTATTTCGAACAGTATGGTTGATCTCTGCTAAATATATATCTGTTTGGTGGCAGAGAATTTATTCTCTTGCTTAACACCCTTCTTTAAGATGTACGAGCTTAGAGGTTATATATCGGCAGAAATCAATAGTACGGTGTAGATTGTCGATGCGGCATGTTTGTGTTTCCAAAGTTAAATAATCATTAATATTGATTTTTGGGAAGATTAAAACTAAGTGGAGTTTTAATGAATCTTTAATTAGATTGAAATGTGAATTGATAATTTAAATTATCAAATTTTGGAAATGATCGAGAATGGAGTATCACCAGTTTTGCTCCAAGCGATAGTTAAATCTTTAATTAGATTTGAACGTGAAATGGTAATTAAATTTACTGAAAACACCGTGGTGTTAGATATGGAGTATTACTAGTTTTGCTCCATAGGATGAATAGGTTGGGATTGAGAAATTAAACAAATGATTACTTCGTTAAGGTGCGCTAATCCCGACTAGTTTGGATAAACCTTAATTTGGTTTGAATTGATATCCAAAGGAAGATTAAATAATAAATTTAAAGAATTTATCTTTGATAAAATTAACGGGAACCTTTCCCAAATTATAAGAATATTTGAATAAAAGAATATTCTGGATTGAAATGAGGCGTACGTTATGTTTTATAGCACTTGTTTACAATACACGCGAGTTATTCGAAAAGGTCGGGTTTATACCCATTCTGAATAACTGATTCGACAATAAGTCGACGATGAAGACGATGGTTGAAGACCGGAGGTCTTCACATCGTTTGGATGATTACTGATGTCTTGATTGGGTTGTACACCCCACGACAAGGTAATAAGTGGTGATCGTTCAGACGTACTTGGAGATCGACCAGATATGCGAGGACCTCTCTCCTGTATTGGACACGGGACGAGGAATAAGGTACCTCTGGTTTCGTTCAGATCTAGAACGAACTAGTAAATGGATGTGTGTCTGACATTGGATTTTATTCTGTGTTGATTGATCTCTATTAAATATATATCTATTTGGTGACGGAGAATTTATTCTCTTGCTTAACACCTTTCTCTGAGACGTACGAGCTCAAAGGTTATATATTGATAGACATCAGTCGCATGGCGTGAATTGCCTATGTGGCATGCTGAGATACAAATGATCAAGGCTTCTGTTGAAAAGCAGAGTCTTGTGGTTGATGATCAAAGCACGGCTTTAATATAGCATAGCTTTGTGTATAGCTTTAATTCGCGAGTCTCACACCTCGGTATGAGTCAAAAACGGGATTGGACCATTGGGAGAACATGGCGTTTCTTTCTAGCTATGGGTGGTGTCATGGAATGGAGCCCAGACATTTATATTTTTACCTATGTGGATGATGGATAGCAAGGCGTCTCGGATATATCGGTTACTACAGAGCCGATGGATAGGTCCGATAGGACCGGGAAACGTATGTTCAGGAATAACTAATCCTCAAGCGTAAGGGAGGACCGGCCCAGCCGATCCAAGGGTTGCCCAGAGTGCGTAGTCCTGAGACATTTGCTAGAGTGTCTCGAAGCGGTGAGGAGCCATCCCTGGCCTCGAATCATGACGGAAATCCAATTTCCAATACGTGACATTTTGGTTTTGGATTGTAGAGCATAGTATGGCGACATGATATATGGTACCCATGCCGTTTATGATTGATACATTTATATCTGAAGTTGTCTTATACACTATGCACTTATAATAGTATCAAATGATTTGTTTTAAACGTACCAAGCATATTTGGCTATTATAAGGGAAAACTCTATCCTTCGGCTTGCGTTGCATTGTGTGATGGGACATGAGTCTTATAATAGCTTCATTTTTTAAAAAGCATTGCGCTTTTTATAACTGTTTATGCACTGGTATTCTTGGGAGAAAACTCGTTCCGTATTATACGGCGTGGTCCCTTGATTTACCTTATTTATAAAGTAAAGATTTAATAATTGTTTTAGTTCTCTCACCAGTCACATGACTGACCTGGAGTTTATTGTTTTAACCTAAACTCTGGGTGCCCCTATTTTCCACACGGGCAGCTAGTAGTTTTGGTTTTGAAGATATTATATTTACAGGATCCTGGCTTACAGTTGGAGCTATATTCGGAACGCTCTGTATTCGTTTATCTCTTTCAGTTGTGTTATGTATTATTTTCCGTTGCTATGTAATGATTTTAATCTCTGATATTTTTCTGATGTATAATATTTATTCATACTCTGTTATATTCTTGTACTCTGATGAAATTGTTGTAATAAACAATGAAATGTTCTATTGTTTGTGTTCTGATTTGTCGTGTTCTCAACTCAATCCGGGCTTTCCTTTACGGGGAAGTTTGGGCTGTTACAAATAACATCTCAAATTCAGATATATGAGTTCTGCATTGATTAAGAAAATTTAAAGATGGAAATAATAGTAGCCTCTAGATTTGTTTTTGGATATACTTGGTAAATGATCATTGTTTACTTTGTTCCAGCAACTGATATCTTTTTGGAGGTGTTAATGATCAAGTCGATGGTATCATTCAAAATTCTTTTTGGAATACTCGATTACAACTAGCTACTTCCACTTTCGACTCGATAATAAATAATACCGATCTCAAAGAAGAATGTTGTGTTTGGAAATTACCTTATAAAGGAAAAAAAATTCAAAATTACTCAAGTCTTAGCAAAGGCAATGAAAATGAATTTGATTGGTACAATGTTATTTGGAATAATGCTAATTGTCCAAAAATGACTCATTGTTCTTACTTTGTGCTATTATTTGGACTTCAAACTAGAGACAGATGCTTAAGATGGAATAAAAACGGAAACACAAAATGTCTTTTACGCGAAGATGTTTCAGCAAACATTAAACACTTACTTTTTTATTGGCATGTATGGTTCACAGCCAAAAGGAGTTAAAGCCCAATCGACAAATTCCAGCGTAGAACATTAAAGAAAGCACTCAACAAATCCAAAGAAAATTCAAAGGCAATAAGTCTGAAATCAACAAAGCTTGTATTGTTCTTACTATGGTCATTTTGAAAAGAAAGAAACAACAACGTCACAATGAAAACGAAATTGATTGCATTCAACTTTGAAAAAAACTAAAACAAAATATAATATTCTGCTTTTAAAATAAAGTAAAGAATCCAATAATCAAAGTCAGTTCCAATTCAAAATTCAAAACATTTGTGATATTGATAACTACGAAGAAATTATGGTGTTGCTTCTTATTCTAACGAATTTAGATCAACGGAAACAAGTTTAAAATCTAAAGACATCTCATCAGGCTCCCCCATAGAGAGGAGCATTTTGAAATTCAAACCAGTACTGGATTCTGCAAGGGAAGTAGAAATGATTTATTTAGTTCAAAATTGGTTAGTAATTCATTTTTAAACACTGATGCCTTGCGTAATTATCTAATTTTGTTAGGTAGTTCTCTTTCTCCTTCAAGAGTGTTCTCAATGAGTTTCAGCCTCAATTGGGAGAAAGTTATAGATCAAGAAAAGAAAATTTTGATCTTGCAAACATCTCATCATGCTCCCTACTTGGAGGCAATTGTTTCAGAACCCCAATTGAATCCACATTCTACAAGGGAAGTAATAAAGCTATAATTAAACTCAAATCGATAAATTCCCAATTACAAACCCTAATGTCCTGTCTGAATTACCTAATTTAACCTAGAATTATGCATTCATCCCCAATAGTGTTTTGATGAACTTATCAAGCCAGAAAATGAAATAGTTCGTCCTCTTGATATAACAATCAGAGAAGTGGAGCTCATTTTGGAATACTCGATTACAACTAGCTACTTCCAGTTTCGACTCGATGATAAATAATACCAGTATCAAAGAAGACAATTGTGTTTGGAAATTACCTTATAAAGGAAAAAAATCCAAAAATACTCAACTTTTAGCAAAGGCAATGAAAATGAATTTGATTGGTACAATGTTATTTGGAATAATGCTAATTGTCCGAAAATGGCTCATTGTTCTTACTTTGTGCTATTAATTGGACTTCAAACTAGAGACAGATGCTAAAGATGGAATAAAAACGGATACACTAAATGTCTTTTACGCAAAACTGGTTCAGAAAACATTAAAGTTTTCGAAAATGCTATAAAGCCTGAAAATTAATTTGTCAAAATGTCAGAAAACAGATCTGATGGATGTTATTTCCCTCACTCCTTGAATTCAACAGCTTCCCATGAACTGCTCTCATTTCCTGATTTTCCTGATCCTTATTTATTGGGCTTTGTAGCATCTTCCCTTTTTTTATTGTATTTACTAAAAGCATGTATGTTTCATTGCCAAAAAAGTGTTAAAGCCTAATCAGCAAATTCCAGCGTAGAATATTAGAGAAAGCATTCAACAAATCCAAAGAAAATTCAAAGGCAATAAATCTGAAATCAACAAAGCTTGTATTGTTCTTACTAGGGTCATTTACTTTATTTGGAAAGAAAGAAACAACAACTTCACAATGAAAAAGAAATTGATTGCATTCAACTTTGAAAAATACTGAAACAAAATATAATGTTCTGCTTTTAAAATAAGGTAAAGAATCCAATAATCAAAGGCAATTCCAATTCAAAATTCAAAACATCTGTGATATTGATAACTACGAAGAAATTATGGTGTTGCTTCTTATTCTAACAAATTTTTTAGATCAATGGAAACAAGTTTAAAGTCTAAAAACATCTCATCAAGCTCTCCCATAGAGAGGAAGACATTCCACAAATGTTTTGCTGAAAAAGTAACGAATTTGGCAAATGAAGCGAAATTTTCGTTTATGGGATATTGGGTTTACGTGAGAGTGAGGGAAGAAGAAATGGGAGACTAGTTAAACAACATAAATGAATCCTGACGGTATATGAAATATCACAAACAAACAGTATTTCAGATACCTCCAACTAGTTTGTTTTTTTTAAGTTTTAATTGGCGGCATTTGAGATACCCTCAGTAATCGGAGCGACATTTGAGATGCCACCAATACACATTACTGTGGGGGTGTTAATCGGGCCGGACAGAGGGGTGTTCATGTCCTGTCCTATAAGACTTTCGGACATACACGGATTGGACGGGAGTTAGCTCGGACATTGTTCGTACGAGCCGGACAACTAATGGACAAGGTGCACACAATAGAAAATTATCAAACATTTTTGGATAGACATATTTTTGTATATTTTTTCTTATTCTAAATAATGTCCTAAATGAGAATCGTACGGACACGAACCAGACACCTTACTCATTCGGACTCGGCCGTACAACGGACCATCCTGTTCGATTAGCACCTTTACATTACGGCCAACTTTGCAGAAAGTGACCTATTTATGTAATTATTTCCGTATCTGGCATAATTTTGTCATAGGTTTTCGAAACTAACCCAAATGAAAAGAACTCCTATATATAAAAGGATAAAACAACGGTGAAAAAACAAATAAAATAATGATTAGTTTGTATTGTGTACTAAATATAGAAGATACATTATACCCAACGTTGTCACGTAGTAAATAAAAAGGTATGGTTGTAAGTTCAAATGAGTTTAAATAAGAACATAGCACGTGAACTAGAAAGAAAATAGAGGAGGAATAATGCAGTTGACATAAGCAAAGGTAAGATAAATGAGAAAGAAGGGGAAAGAACATAAGAAATCATCTAATTAGGGTGTGTGTTTACACGTAATAGTAACGGAGCATTTTAGCGGAGTATTTAAGTGAGACGTTTAAACAGAGCTAAAAGTTAAACGAGGTATGTGTTTCTGTCTTCACGCGAGACATTGAAACGGAGTATTTTGATTTGTGTTTTTTAATTTAATTATTTTATAGCTAATTAATTAATTATTTTATAGTGTAATATGTGTTTAATTGAAGTCAAACAACAATACAAAAACTGAAATACATGCATATAATTATATAATACTAGCAAATATAAATTAAGTAATACAATGAATAGGTTTAGCTCTGCTGCAACAATTTCATCTCTTATGTTATCTTTAATTATTGTCATTTCGATATTCCCATGTCGTTGAACACTTTTACGTGTTCTATTTCCCGTACTGTAATACCCCTCTATATCTCATATGGGATAAGATTGCGATCATCGTCATAAACCATAAAATTTGGATCACACATGTTGTACATTAGTATGTAACCATTGTAATCTTTCGAATGAATATATTGACATATTCTTCAAAATGACGACTTTTTCCCCTAATTAAAATGTTCTCATAATTG
Source organism: Allium sativum (assembly GCA_030737875.1). Lineage (NCBI taxonomy): Eukaryota > Viridiplantae > Streptophyta > Magnoliopsida > Asparagales > Amaryllidaceae > Allium > Allium sativum. The sequence continues at coordinate 487,273,355 of CM060909.1, forward strand.
CCATTCGTAAACCCAAATAATATAAATCAAGATTTTCATTCATCGATTTCGATTTATATGCAGTTTTCCAAAAATGAGAAATATATGATCTAACATTACGATATGGTGGTAAATACTCATTTCAAAGTGAAAAACCTAAAACAACTACATAGTATTGTCCAATTGGAGGATGCGGAAAATTTAAGCTTCTATCATGTAATGCTGAATTAAAAATTCTACTATCATGTGCAGTATCTTCCCAACTAGCTACAACATACATAAACGGTAAATCGATTTGAATATCATTTTCGACCAATATATGCTACAATTCGATCTTGAGGTAGGTGTATCATTACATGTTTTTCATTTATTGCATCAACACAGTTTTCGAAAGTATGATAGTATCGGATTGAACTTCTAATTTCATCGTGAACAATATTGAATTGAGGATCGGCTTGTTTTATAATATATGAAGTGAGTAATTATCCAGTATCTAAAACAAAATGAAAACAACCTAAATTTCAGCTATTTGAATTTGTGTTACCTGAATATTGAATTTTTTTTCTATTATTTGTCTGTTGAATAACGTTGCAGCTATAATGTATACAAATATAGTTACTTTTTCTCGTACACCACTATCCTCCGTTGTAACCAAACCATAACTTTGCAGTACACATAACGAGAGAAAACAAAGCATTTTCGTTTGAAAATTTCATTCACAACTTCTTTGATGGTCATTCAAGATCTCTCCGTCCACTCATTCTTTCATCTCACACTTATTCTAATATAAATGTTTGGTTTATATAGAAGGGCAAATGGAGTGCTCACTATTTGGGATGTGTGTGTGTGTGTATGTGTATATATATATACATATATATGGCGTTCGCGTTCGAAACGTCAAACACCAATGGATAGATTTCTACTAGTTTGCTTCATTTTAATTTTTATGCTTGGAAACTATGATAATAAACGACTCGCAAAAGCAGTAAAAATAACCATTTACTGCTTACAACATACAAGAATTTCATAAACGTTTCCGACAAACATGTTTAGAACTTAAACTACATTCAAATATTTCAACTAATAAACTTTATTTAAAACAACTTAAAGGGTAACATTCAAAACTGGGTAAAGCTCAATTAATGTATTGGCACACAACAGCCAGACTCGGATGCCTGATTGAAACGTTAGCTACGCATCTAGCTACCGAATAAGTTGCACCAACCAAAAGGCCAAGCAACCAAGTCACTTTGAGCCTACGCTGAGTGATAAGAAGGCTTAGTCTGTTATACATTAAGTCGAGGTTTGATGCATCATTCTAAGTTGATAATAACAAAATTCATATTAAGTCGAGGTTTGATGCATCATTCTGAGTTAACAACAAAATTCATATAACTTTTACATCTACAGTTTTCTTAAATGCACATAAAACATCCTGAAACATGCTTCCTACAGGGTTGATAAAATCAATCAGGCAACTGGAGCTTTACGTTATTCTTCCAGCTGCAAAATTTTCGTGGTATAACATAAGGTCAGTAACCAAGAATAGAAAAGAAACAGAGATGAAAATACAATTGAAGTTTGCTTACAGAATGTTTTCATACCTGATTATGTAATAATAAAAGAAATCAGCATAAAGAAGAGTCTGTACAAGTCCAGATATCCAAGCTGAAATAGGAAGTAAACATATGCCATCAATATTCAATACTACAGAAGTAACAATACTTAAATTTGGAATATAAGCATGGAATTTGTGGAAACATCATACCTATCCAATGCACATAATGTGGTTCAGTGAAGTAGCGGTAAATCCAGTTGAGGATATACAGCAATCTATATGCACTGTAGATACAGAGTTTTGATTTTAGTATGCGACTATAGCCAAATATGGTGATTATACAGGAAGTAAGCGTCCACAGCAGTAAGTGGTGAATGATTGAATAACTAGAAATTATAAAAATTAAATGATAATTTACCCAAGGAAGAAAACATATTGCCCAGTCAAGTTATCGATATTCTTTGTCCTTTGTAACAAAACAAGCTGAGGAAGAATAGCAACAGCCTCCAAATATATGGAGAACGTCCACATAACCTGGCAACAGTCAATATAATACTTAAACACTATATGGATACAGAAGAAAAAAAATGTTGATAATGTAAGTTAAAATTCAATTGACTAGTAGATACTTAATTTGGTTTTACCTCCTTAAAGGTAAACTTCTCATTTATAAGCAGGGCCAACAAAAAGCAAGGCAATATGAGAAAGAGATGGCGAAATGTGTCGTGTTCTTTATCATATGATCTTCGAACTACCTTGTGGCGCCTTATGTACCAAACAATTGAAAACGAGCTTCCCAAGAAGATCAGCTTCATAACAGTATTATATACTGAGATGAAATCTGTGAAAATGTCCAAATACCGTGCCGCAAATACAAGAGCATAAAGCTCTTGTGTCTTCAATGAAACACCTGTAGAAGACCGAGAGAATTTACTGTTAAGGTAGGAAAGCACATACAAAGTTGCAATAATTAAATTCAATTGAAAAGCTAGACAGTCTTATATGCCAATATATAAGAAAAACAGGGAAAAAAATTTTAAAGCCAGCATATGTTCTTTGCTAGCATTACAGGCTAGCTCTGAGTATTCTGCTAATATAGGAAGTCGTGAATATTAAAACTTATCTAATGCAAACAATTCAAAATGTGTTTGTTGTTCATTTCTCTCGTAGTATGAAAGTCCAACCTACTCAAAAATAATAACGCTTCTAGGCGAAGTACTAAAAACAAAAGTCTGGCAGACGCCTAATAAATAAGTTGACCACTTCATTCCAGTCTCCAGCATCTTAAAGTTAGTTGAGCCTTTCAAAAGGATTACAGTATATAAATTTTAAGCATTTGTCTAGCCATCAAGTCTGGCTTCTAACCCTCATATTATGTATCCACACATATTTAACCCTATTGCAATACGATAACTCAAATTGATCAATTATAGTCACCATTGGGCATATCCAGTAATGAAACCACCAAAACACTCCATCCGGAGTGGCCTCTCAAATGCTAATTCATATTATCGTGTGTCCTGTAATTCAAATTGTATCTGATTAGTGTCTTTTCTTCCCTTTCCAAGAGCTACTTCAAAATCCAACCACCCTCAGATAAAAGTCTTGCAGAACACTAAATGTGTGAATGTTTTCGGCAAAATTACTCTATAAATGATTCAGCAATCAGAAAACTACATAAAAAGAATATGAGGGAAACAAATACAATGAGAATGAACAATGCACCGATTATTGATGTTAGCATGTTGTTTGAGGATGCAAATGCATGAGGATACAAAAGCACGGAATGATTTCTTTCGGTTATAGAACATTAGTAGACACAAACGTGCACAGTCAAGACAGATTTTATATGCAAATTTGAGGGCTGAGCAGGCCAATACTAAGACTGGTGTAAACTGGAAAGGTAAACCCATGTTACAAAATAATATCTAGCATGAACTATTGGTACCGCTTTCACTTTAGAAGAGAAGAATAAATAGTCTAACACTGCCCTAAGGTATATCTCAAGTAGTGCATTGGTAGTATGTGATAAAAGTTTCAGACTATATGACTAACAAGATTCAGGTAACATTGCACTCCAAATCCATAATTATTTGTTTGGAGATGAACAAAGAAGATTTTGATCTTACAGAAGAAATACTGGGAGAGAAAGGTTTATGCAGCTACAAATAACTATGAGTAAATTAAGATTTATGTAACCAATTTACTGATTTGTTACAATTGCAACGTGAATGTACATTTGTTAACCTATACACACACACACACACACACACACACACAGAGAGAGACACACACACACACACAATATATATATATATATATATATATATATATATATATATATATATATATATATAGGCAAGCGTTCCGTTGCACCCCAAAAATGGAACGCCCCAACAGCCCCCTGATTTCCACCTCTCATTTATATTAAAGAAAGTGAGCAGGAAGCGAGGGAGTTAGTGGAAGGAGAGAGAAGGAGAGTTAGTGAGAAATGAGTGGTGGAAAAGTGGTAGGCTAAAGGGGTGCTCACTATTTGGGGTGTCATTGAACCTGCCTCATATATATATATATATATGAGTATATATATATATATATATATATATATATATATATATATATATATATATATATATATATATATATATAAGCTGATAAATAAATCATATAGTAGATGGGAAATGGCTACATGGTTGTGATCTGCAGATCACAAGCAAATGTTTGATTGTCAAAAACTTATGGAGAGATAAAAGATTGATTTCCCATCAAAACCAAAAAAGAAGAGGAAAAAGGCACCTTACCTTTTTAGCAACTGTATGAACATCTCAAGTCCTGGGCAAAGCTAGTTGTTGTACTGTTTACCTCTCAAGTAAATTTGTAACAGATATTGTGCCATTAACAAGTTCACGGTTGCCAAAATAACCTTGGCTCTTTTTATTCAGCCGACATTTTGAGAATTTAAATCTACAGACTAGAATTTTAATGAGTTGCTTATCATACAATATGTGTATTAACAAGGTTTACATAAGACTAAATTGTGGAAGAAAAACATTTTTAAGGTTATGTTTCATAAAACCCTGAAATTTGTTTCCCCAAGATCATTGCACTGTCAAATATCAGAAAGAAACACAAACAAACAAAACCAATAATCATGAATTGCCAGACCCTCCTAAAATTTCCAAAAAGAGAGCATGGTACTGTTTCTTCGTTGCCCTTTGTTACAAGCTATCCTTTCATACATTCTATTAAACACTTTTAAAAACATTTTTTTGTTTTTTTGTTTACCACAATACTTGCATGCAGCTAAGAATGATAGCGACAAGAAGAATAAGATGAGTGATTTTGAGTTGCCGAAGAATTGAGTCGTAATAATCATGAAATGATTTCCCACCCGACAAGCCCCAAAACATGCTGTCCAGTTTCAGAGAATAAAGAAAATACGATTTCTAGCATAAATCATCAAAGGACTGATGTTAGATCGCCCCAAGATGGGTAGCATGTTATGGCATTTCACCGAGTGCATACCATGTCAATATGTTAATTAAGTAGCACTTGAGAAGCATTTCACTGAGTGCATAGCTTGTCACATTTTCTTCATCCATTGTAGGTTCTTCAAACCCTTTAAAGTCATCGAAAGACACAATTCGTTCCATAACAAGAACCTGTGGGTTTCTTTACACTTGGGATGTCTATCAACTGACTAGATGTTAGACCCTTGCTTTCCACTATATTCTCTACGGTTGTGCCACCTCATTCCTTAGGTTAACAGTATCAGGAGGGTTCTTGAAATATGAGACAATTTGGGTATTGTTGTTTCTTAAAGAGGGTAAGAAAATGAGAAGCTTTGTGGGTTTTCTTGGTGTGATTCCACTTACTTTCAAATGTCTTAGACAGAGATATTGCCTCTCTACATGATAATACATCATATCTTGTTTCTTCTTTGACCCCCCCCCCCCGGGGGGGGGGGGGAGCGGAAAACACAACTTGTTTGAATAACCCCGTGACTCACCTAAAAACAGAGTTCGTACCGGCGGTTTCCCCCTTTTTTTCCCGTCTACAAATTAAACTAATCAATAAGGAAATCAGGTGGTAAGGGTTACTACTGACGCAATTTAAGTGGTAGGGTTACTATTGATGCTTGTAGCTGTTCATACTTCCTAAGGTATGATAGCACTATTGTGTTATTTGAATTTTTCAAACATTTCATGTAGTTTCTCCATATCCTTAAGGTTAATAAATCTGACAAATATCTCATTTTGTAGACTCGTCATGAGTTTGACTCATAGTTCGTATGTTACGAGTATACCAATGATACCACTGCAGATCTTCCTTCTTGTGGTGGAAAGAAGAAAGACATTTCTATCCAATATTGCTCCTCAATTTGGTGAAACCTAAAGAACTGCTCCACTTAACTATCCCAGTCAGATACTGTATCATCCCCTATAAAGATTGGAAAGTCAAGTTTTAGCGTAAGCTGTGGTGAATGTCTATTTAGTTGAGGATATAGTGTTAGCAACGGATCTTGGGACTAGGAGATCGTCCTTGGATTATTGGTAGTAGGTTAGATGAAATAGCAGTATGGGGACTGGGAAGGATAGGTTCTTGATGGAAGAAGAGTTGAGAGAACTAAGGTTGTTTGAATCATGATTTGAAGCGAGTCATGAGCAAGTGTAGTCAGATGTCGTGCACACCTTCAATTTCGGTGCTTAAACCTTGAGTGAGGAGTTCCAGATGTTAGGGAGTATGAAGTTCGGTTGTTGATGTCTTCCTGCATATTTGAAACTTCATCCTATTCCTGATTGGGGTGTACCATGGATTGTTGGAGGAAGCATTACGGGGCCAGTGCATTTGCAGAGGAATGATCTAATACCATTTTGTAATGAACCTTTTATGATGTTGAGATCAAACGGGGTGAAACAGATCCAAGAAATAAAGCTACATAGGTGGAGAATTGAAGAAGCAGATGGAAAAATGAAGTAATTATGTATAAGATATCAACATATGATATTTAAATAGACTTGGTAAGCAGAATAACATTCTAGGAAGAAGGAAATAACTAATGCACATAACTATTTGATTGAATTCCAACTCGAAGTTATTCACTTTCAATTTCTTACTATGAAAAGAATTCTTCTTCTTTTTTTGTATTAAACGTCTATGATTATATGCCAATTGTTCAAAATTTATGCATTGTTTGTTAGGAAACTTGAATTAAATTTCTGCTGCACAAGATGAAGATATTGTAAAGGCGAATTCCTCTAAAAAGGCACGTAAAGAGACGAGGCTTAATATTGCAGACCTTAATGCATATTTCTGAATTTGGCAATCGTCAAAAAGAGGTCAGAAAAGCTTATTTATTAAAAGACCCTTGTCAATCTTCAAATCTAGAATTTCCAAAAAATACAAAAATCAATGATAGTAGATAATTTCATCCTAATTTTACATCGATGCCCCGGTGTAGTGATAAGTGAGCAAGGGTATTCGCATCTTTCTACGCGGGTGCGAGAGGCAAGGAAGCTAGTCAATGATAGTAGAATTAGATTAGGTAGCTGGAATGTAAGATCCTAAACAGGAAAGTTAAGAGAGATAGTTGATACTATGATTAGGAGACGTGTAAACATCTTGTGTGTTCAAGAGACTAAATGGACAGGTCAGAAGGCAAAGGAGGTGGAGAATACTGACTTCAAATTATGGTACACAGGAGAAGTACGTAACAAGAACGGGGTAGGCATACTGATTTACAAGAACCTTAAGAACGAAGTGGTCGACGCCAGAAGATGAGGGGACAAGATCATCCTTGTCAAGCTAGTAGTTGGTAATGCGGTTCTAAATATCAATAGTGCATATGCCCCACAGGTAAGCCTAAGTGAAGAAGCCAAGAGAAAGTTCTGGGAAGATATGGATGTCATGGTTTGAGATGTGCCTAATAGCGAGAAACTTTTTATAGGAGGAACTTCAATGGTCATGTTGGCTCATCTAGCGGGGGATTTGAGAGAGTGCATGGTGGTTTTGGTTTTGACAGTAGGAACCAAGATAGTGAAGAAATATTGAATTTCACTTTGTCTTTTGATATCATGATTACTAATACCTTCTTTAGAAAGAGACAATCACATATGATCACCTTCAGTAGTAGCCAACATTCTAGCCAGATTGATTTTGTCATAACTAGAAGGGACAGTAAACAGAATTGTGTTGATTGCAAGGTCATAGCTGGAGAATGTGTTGTCTCACAACATTTGCTCTTAGTTTGCGTGTTTCATCTTCGAGTGGTGAAGGATAAGAGAGCGAAGATTAGTAGGACGAGATGGTGGAAACTCAAAAGAGACGACTTACATGTGTTTAAAGATAGAACGATGGGAGAAGGGGCATGAAACGTGGAAGGAGAAGCAAATTATGTGGAATGAGATGACAACTTGCATTAGGAAAGTGGCTACTGAGGTGTTTGGGAAATAAGAGGAAATAAGCGAGAACCCAAGGATTCGTGGTGGTGAAACAACAAGATGCTAAAAGCTATCAAAGATAAGGAATGCTACAAATGCATGCACCATCATAGGAGCGAGGATAACATACAGAAGTACAAAGTGGCAAAGAAGACTGCAAAGAGAGCGGTGAGCGAAGCAAGGAGTCAAGCATATAAAGATTTGTATCAAAGACTGAGTACGAAGGAGGGTGAAAAAGACGTCTACAGAATAGCCAAGCTATGCGAGAGGAGGACAAGAGACTTCAACCAGGTTAAATACATTAAAGACGAGAACGATAGACTTTTGGTGAAGGACGACGAGACAAAAAATAGATGGAGTATACTTCGATAGCATTTTCAACGAAGAAAGTGACAGCTCCTCGATCGAGTTGGAAGACTTAGCTGACATCACCGATAGACATTTCGTTCGAAGAATTCAAGAGACTGAAGTAAAGGAAGCATTGAAATGGATGAAAACAAGCAAGTCGGTAGAGCCTAATGACATTCCTATTGAGGTGTGGAGTGATGCTTTGAAGATGCGCGGATAACCTGGCTATCGTTTAATAATATTTTCAAATCAAACAAGATGTCAGATGAGTGAAGGAGAAACATTTTGGTTCCAATCTTCAAGAATAAAGTAGAAATTCAAAGCTGCACAAACTACAGAGAAATTAAGCTAATGAGTCATACAATGAAGCTATGGGAGAGAATTCGCGAACAAAGTTTGAGGAGGTTGACAAATGTCTCTAGGAATCAATTTGGTTTCATGCCAGGAAGGCCAACTACTGAGGCGATTTTCTTGATTAAACAACTTATGGAGAGATACAAGGAGCAGAAAAAAGATATTCACATGATTTTTATCGATTTGGAGAAAGTTTATGACAGAGCACTGAGGAAGGTTATGTGGTGGGCGCTAGAAAGGAAGAGGGTGTCATCAAAGTACATTACCATTATCAAGGATATGTACGAGGAAGTTGAGACTAGTGTCAGGGCATGCGATGGTGAGACCAGTGACTTCCCCATTAACATATGGTTACATCAAAGTTCGGCTTTGAACCCCTATATTTTTGCATTAGTGATGGATGAAATCACAAAAGGTATACAAGGGGAGATTCTTTGGTGTATGCTCTTTGATGATGATGTTGTGCTGATTGATGAAAGTAGAGAGGTTAGTAGACAACTGGAGTTGTGGAGGGAGACCTTAGAATCAAAGGGTTTTAGGCTTAGCAGAACTAAAACGGAGTATATGAAGTGTGAATTCAGCGGTGTCAGGTCAGATGACAGAGATGCCACCCTGGTCGGTCAAGTAGTACCCAAGAAAGAATCCTTTCGATATTTAGGATCTATGTTGCAGTTTAATGGAGAGATTGATAGGGATGTTAGTTTTAGAATTCAAGCAGGATGAATGAAATGACGATTTGCATCTGGCATTCTATATGATAGGAAGATTCCTCAAAAGCTTAAAGGAAAGTTCTATAGAACAGCAATCAAGCCGGCGATGTTTTATGATGCAGAATGTTGGCCTACTAAAAGGCAACACGTCCAGAAGATAAGTGTCGCAGAGATGAGTATACTGCGTTGAAGCTGTGGGCACACCACACGAGATTGGATTAGAAATGATGATATTCGGGACAAACTTGGAGTTGCACATGTGAAAGAAAAGCTAGTCCAACACCGCTTGAGATGATTCAAACATCTCCAACGAAGACCGCACGATGCACAACCGCGCGTTGGAATTATAGGCCGCCCCGAAGGCCCAAAGAGAGGTAGAAGCCGACCTAAAACGACATGGGAGGAGATAGTAAAAAGAAACTTAAGGAATTGGAATATATCTGAAGAGCTGATTTCGAATAGGAGTGCATGGAAGTTAGCAATCCATTTACCAGAACCTTACTTTTTTTTTTTCAAACCTTTGCTTTTACGAAAGATTTAAAATTCTTTTTTTTTTTTTTTTGTTCCATATCTAGTCACCCCAACTTGTTTGGGATTTATGGCTTAGTGGTTGTTGTTTCATCAATACCCTGGTTTGTTAGAATATAGCACCAAAGAAAATGCTGCTTAATCCTTATACTGCTACCTGTTTAAGTACAGTCACGGTGATCAAGGTGGCGGTGATTGCGACGTGATAATAAAGGGTTGACAATCTTGAAAAAACAAATCTTTATTAGATATTCTATTCATATAGGAAGCCATGGAATTTCACATAATCAAGCTCGTCACAAATGCTCTCATGAATTCAAAGCAACATGTTATTACCTTTCGTGATGGATTGCCGGAGTGACAAGTAAATGGTTACGACACTCGGCTAAAGACAACAGTTTATTGTGGGCGTTTTTTACAATAAAGGTCAGCATTTTGAGGGCATAATGAATCAAAAGAGTCTATGAATCAGAGTAATTTCCTAGAACTTTTACAGTTCGTTCCCGATCATAATAAGGAAATAAAATTGTTTTTTTTTTTTACAAAATGCTTCATCTAATAATAGGATGACATCTCCAAAAACTCAAAAAGACATTGCTAGTTGTATTGTAGAGGAGACTACAAAATCCATTATCAAAGACCTTAGTGATACAACTTTTGCTATTTTAGTTGATGAATCAAGAGATGTCAAGAGATATATCTATTGCAGAACAATTTTAGCTTTGATTAGTCGTTACATTAACGCTCATGGATGTGTTGTTGAACGATTTCTAGGTATTGTACATGTCGGTGATACTAGAGCTGTCACGTTCAAACTTGGAGTTGAATATTTGTTAACTAAACCATAGTAGTTAAGACGCTAAGACGCAAGCATTGAGCCTGGGGCTTTTTTGTGTGTCTTTTATATGAGTTTGATATGCTAATTTTACTAACTACAAATTAATTTTTAAACCATATTTTATAATTCATTCAATTATTTACATATTTTATTAATAAGATTCAAATTTTAATTTTTAAACCATATTATAATTTGTTGAACAATCAAAACTATTTATAAACAAAATTTTGAATTTAGCAAAAAAAAAAAAACGCCTCAAACTGCAAAGAGGCATAAGCCTTGAGCTTTTTTACGCTTAGGCGCGCCTAAGCGCACGCCTTGATAACTATAAACTAAACATGGACTATCATCATCTAGAGTTCGGAGTCGAGAATATAACGGAACTAGCAAGATGAGTGGAGAACTAAATGGTCTTAAAGCTCTTATTTTACAGAATAATCGTCATGCTTATTGTGTGCATTGCTTCGCACATTGGCTTCAACTAACATTAGTTGTGATTGCTAAAAAAAACATATTCAAGTTGGAGCTTTGTGGCTGAGGCTTCATGCAAACGAAGAGACATTCTTCGAGAACAACAAGCACTTCAAATTGTATAAAGCTCTTAACCGCAATGAAACAATCAGTGGTAGAGGAAAACATCAAGAACTTTGCCTCAAAAGAACGGGAGATACTAGATGCGGATCACATTACGCTTCTATAATAAATTTAATAAACATATTTTCAATGGTAGATATAGGTATCAAGACCATGGAGAATGATGGTGTACCCGAACAAAAAGCTGAAACAAGTACTTCATTAGATGTAATCAATACTTCGGAATTCTACATGCATCTAATGAAGACTATATTGGCTTATTAATGAATCATCACAAGCATTGCAAAGAAAGAACCAAGATACCATTAATGCCATAAATTTAGTTGAAGTTCCAAAACAATGCTTATAGGAGATGAGAGAATGACGGTGTTGGACCCGAACAAAAAGCCGAAACAAGTACTTCATTAGATGTAATCAATACTTCTGAATTCTACGTGCATCTAATGAAGACTATATTGGCTTATTAATGAATCATCACAAGCATTGCAAAGAAAGAACCAAGATATCATTAATGCCATAAATTTAGTTGAGGTTCCAAAACAATGCTTATAGGAAATGGGAGATCATAAACGAAATTATGTAAATACGTTTTGTGGTAAATTTTGTTTCATTCGCTCATTCAAGACGAAATCGATAAACAATTACAAACTTGCGACACTCTCAAGTGGAACTATATTATACTGTTCTTGACATGTAGCAATTAGAACTGAATAATCGATTTACAGTTAGCACTACTGAATTATTACGTTGTGTAGCATATTTGGATCCTCGAGATTCTTTTTTGGCATTTGATAAAAATCGTTTATTGAAACTTGTTGAATATTATCTCATTGAATTTTCAAGCAACAATTTTAAAGCTTGATAATCAACTTGAAACATACATTATGTGTATGCATATGGATACACGATTTTCAAATTTAAAATGTATTAGAGAATTTTTCCAAAAAATGGCACAGTTAAAGAAAGCGAAAATATTTCAATTTATGTATTTACTTTTGCAGCTGACATTGCCCAGTAGCTACAACAACTATTAAGAGGACATTTTATGTAATGAGGATAGTAAAAATCAACTTAGAAATTCTATGGGAGATCGATCGTTAAACGACAGTCTAGTTGCGTATATTGAAAAGGATATGTCTAAATGGATTGATGACAATGCTATTGTGTTGCGTTTTCAAGAGATGAAAAATCATCGTCTACAACAAAAATGAAACTAAAATGAATTCAGAGATTTGGTAGTTGTGAGCTTATTTTGTTTAATTCTAATATTTGTTAATGTGGTCATCTTTATTTTGGCTAAATCAATATCATTTTGTTGTTCACAATGTAATATAATGTGCAGCAAGTACTTTGAATTAACGTTGTTTACGAAATTTGTATAATATGAACGTTATTGTGCTAGTAATTTACGCATGTCTAATTACAATACAATTTTTTCAGTGATTTTTGAGCTGCAAACCCTCCAGTATTCTTTTACATGAAGATTTGGTACTTTCAGGTAGGTATTTTGTAGAAGTTACGTGTTTTATAATAAATATGCACTACCGTAAGTAACAAGGTAGCTCCTCCACTGCTTATGCTGCCATGTCAGGTGATCTGACGTCATCACTTATATGACCAATACGAGAAATCTTTTTTTTTTTTTTTTTTTTACTTCATGAAACGTGATAAGAGGTTTTTAGGGTTTATCAGTAGGGAAATCACTGCAAGATTTTTAAAACTCAATTCTTCATCAACTCGACATCACTTTCATGGTTATTCCTCTTGTCACCATCTATAGTAGTTTCAATGGCTTTAACATGGGTTGGAATTATACCAAACAAGTAATAAGTTTGTTGAAATGCTTTTTAAGTGCTAGATAAAATGTGTAAAGGGATGGGCAGTAACGCTGTTCTTCTCTTTTCTATTTTTATCAACAATACTCACACCATAATCTAAACAAGGCCTTAACGCGCTGAGCCATTTACAAAGGAGATTCTTAACATTGTTGATCTGACCTTTGCATCTTTCATCGGGATCTTGTTTTGATTGGATAAGTAACTTTTCGGTGTCACGATAAAAGTTATACTATAAGGTATGTTGTCAGGAAACTTATTTTTTGATTTTACAGTCAGTAAAAGAAATCATACAACCATTTCTAGTACTAAGAGGTTAATATAGTTCTGATGAGTATATCATTATATGCTAGTGTACGACACAGGTCACAATGTACAAATGCATGCAAGTAATATTGCGATGCAATAAAATATGTTAAACAAAGATTACACGTTGTAGTTCGATATGACAGTAATGCAAATAAATATTAGAACTTTGTTGGAGATAAGTACAAAGTGTAATCATATCATTGTATAAAAAGTATATTATATATTTAACTATTGTTGGTGAATAGTTTAGATTGTGAAAATTGAAAAATAAATTGAAAAATAAATTGAAAAAAGAAGAATAGAACAACAGAAGTACCAAAAGGCACGTCATATTTGTGTCGTTTGTCATTTGTGCCATAAAACGTCATTTGCGCCATAAGCGCCATTTGCAGCATTTGCCTGCCTTTCTATGTGTGCTGCGTCATACGGTAGAAAGGCGCAAACTCCGTGCCGCACCTTGTGTTATGGCACATGCTATAGCATGTTTTCATAAATATATGTGAAAAGGAGACAAAGAACTAATGTTTAAATGAAAACTTATACTGGAAATCGGAAGGCTTAAGAATGCGATTTATATTTTGTTATGCTCTACAAATACATCAAGGTTTTAACCGTTTAGGTAATCAGCATGTATTATGTTTCTTCACCATAAAGTTCATAACTTAAGCTATACATCATTATTATGATCCATCTTAAAGATAACTCAAATGAGCATAAACAGCTTCAAGGTTTCCAAATTTGCAAATTTAGAATATACTGCTAGTTGCTCAGCTACATATATAAAGGCTTTGTACATCTTAAAAGAGTATCTCTACATAACGTACTAGCAATTTGTCATCAAATGAACTAAATAATCACTTTAAAGCTACCATTTCACCCAGACTCGCAGGTAGTCGATGTTTTTATATTCCTATAATCACTTTTTTATGGTGCTTTGCTAGTACTTATTGCGATTGACACTTCTGCTGTATAACTTGGTAAAAATATGGAATATAATAGGAAGCACTATAGCTGCACTACAACTGTACACCATGTAAGATGTCTACTTTAACTGATAATTGCGAAAATACATCGAAAAATACAAAATTTACTGGCAAGCCAATTCAGTTTAATTATTGCTAAATACACCAAATTAAGTACTCATCAATACCCAAAAACAATTGCCATCCTTTATTAGTTTTTCTATACTTGAAAATACCATCATTGTCTACAAGCCAAACCCACTACCTCTTCCTCTTCTCCCATGGGTAAATAACGCAGACAAGTCACTCAATCAAATTCAAGCAATCAAAATTGGTTAAAGCAACCAAAATTTTCCTTAACAATGAATTTTGACCTTTAACGATTTTCAGGTATCTTCTATATTCTTACCTTGTTCTTCTGCCAAATTTGATTTCAAAATTGATCACAGTCTAATTTTTTGACTTCTTAATTTTATGTTGTTTTTTTACACAGATATCACTATGTTCCTAATTTCGTTATCCCAATCATTCAGTTTATCACTATCAGATTCCAATCCCACCGTTTTTAATCATAATATACTGCCCTATATATCAGTCATACTGACCAGTGCTCCAATAACAATCAAAAATCCAAAGAACAGTGGTGAATAATTAAACAAAGTATTAAAAGAATGAATTGGTACCAACCAGCGCAAGATTTGATAGTGTGGATCTTGAGGAGAAGCACGAGCACACTCATAAGATGAGTCATGTCGCCCGCTAGCCTGAATATATTCATTGTTCTGCCGTTTGACAACCTTTAGATCTGCTACCAGATTTTCGTCGCCTCTTCTTGCCACTTCTCTTTCCCACTTTTCTGCCCCTTTTTTCCTCCTCGGCTTCAAACGGCAACTTTGGGAAGGTGAACACGAGTGGAGCAATCGAAACCGTCAGTTTTGTAAACTAAAGACACATCACTTGCCGTTCGATTCAGTCCAGGCACGCATTACACACTGCTGCGGTCCTATAAGACGTCGACACGTGTGTTACTATTTTTTCACTTATCCAACCTGCTGAAATCAACGAGATATCTATCTTCCTGTGCGTCCAGCATCTTCCATCGTTTACTGTACCGTGTAACGTTTAACCAACAGTGATGTTAAAAAATATATCTACATATTGGTTCTTGCTATACTAGTTTACCGTACAACAATGGAAAAACTGACCGTTGGGTTGTATATACGAAGTATGAATATTAAAACATATTGCAAATCAGATTTTATTAAAAAAAATATGATATTTTAAGAGAAGATGGAAGAAATTAAAAAAGTGAAAATTAAATTAAACTGGATTCTACAAGTAAATTGTAACAATCCGGAATTTTGAAAACAATTTAAAATTTATTTTGAACTAATTCTAATGGAAGTTAAATATTTTAAATGATTTATTTTGAGAATTTAATGACTTAGAATAAATTAAAAATGAAGTTAGAACGAATAAATTTAAAATTTAATTAAAACGAACTCGTAACGCTGCGATAGTTTGAAATTTTAGTTTTAAACTTTAATTGATTATACAAAATTCAATATAAGTCAGAATTTGGTAAAATAAGAAACGTTGTGATATATTTAATAATACCTTTCTAACGATTGTAAAAAAATCGAAATTTCATCTTATAAAATGTTAGTTATGTCCAATTCAAGATTTAAAATAGTCACTATGAAATATGTTAATGGTCAGTTTGTCTCAGGTCCCTAATAGGTTTTAAAATTCACGTCACATTCGCCCCTAATTTTTTTATAAATTACATCCCTATTTTTGAAAAAACCATCAAAAAAATCAAGTAAATTCATAATTAAATACAACAATTGATCATCGTCAAATTCAGACGTTAAAACCACCAAAAAACAACTCAAAAACCAAAAAATAACGAATCACCAGTATCATGCATCAAACTATGCACTTTATTTGTAACAATTGCATACGTTTATGCATATATTTCGATTATGCATCAGACTGCAGTATAAATGCAGAAATGTATGTACCAATACTATAATAAATGCATCGTTTGATGCATTAATTCAATCCTGACCTGTTTTTCAAGCATACACAATTTTTAAACATTGTTACATACATTTCTGCATTTATAAGTATAAATGCATACATTTCTGCACATATTCATAAGTCTTCCTTCTTTTTTTAACTTTGTTGCATACATTTCTGCACTTATACGGAATAAATGCATACGTTTCTGCAACAATTCATAGCCCATGCAGATTAGTTCATCTTTATATGCATACATCTGTGCAACTATTATCCATATATGCATACATATATGTATTTATTCATCCAGATTTTCAGTATAAACTCTGAATAAATATATGCATACATGTATGCATATATTGGTAATAGTTGCATACTTTGACAAACTTTTTTAAGTTTTTTCTGCATGCTTCTGGGAATTTGCGATTTTTTGAAAAAAAAATATATGTTGCAGCGCCTAAATTTCTTTGGAAAACATGTAACATGGAAAAACAGGGACCCGCTTTTAATTAGAAGTTTGGGTAGGATGCCGCTTATATTTAGAACAAAAATAAGGACGTATGCCTAATTATATATATATATATATATATATATATATATATATATATATATATATATATATATATATATATATATATATATATATATATATTACAAGCCCTTAAAAATAGACATTTTGCGAACGACCTCCGTTTTTGACTAAAACAATTTTATTGGATACAGAACGTCAAATTATTGTCTGGTTTAAAATTTCAAGTCAATTGGGATTTGTGAAATAAAATTATTTTTCAAAGGTCTCCAAATTCGACGAAACCAGATGCATTAGAACTATATTTGTGAAATATAACTAGATTTCAAATTTCATTATTTTTGAAGTCAGTATGTAGTCGTGAAAAATTAAAATGTATGTTGAAATTCAATATTTAACTTTATATTGATGTATATCTTAATTTGATAAAAACCGATCAAAATGATCGAATCAGCTTTCGTAACATATTCCATTGTGTCCAGAATGAGGGTATTTGGTTTGAAACGAAAGTCGTTGGGGTTCATTTGGAGTTCGAATGAAAATTTTCACTATGAAGTAAAAATTAGAATTAAGTAATATTATATATATACTCATTTCCACGCAAACCCTAGTTTCCATCCCAGAAATCCGCCGCCGCTTATATTTCAATGGCCATGGAGCTCCAAATTTGATTCTTTCAAATCTCCCAATCCTGTGATTGAATACAAAAACTCGTAACTAACAAATTCTTCCCCTCAACGAGATCAGCAACTTGAACGGTCATGATCAATTTTCATGGAGTAATTCGCTCCAGTTTTGTGCTCAAAGCACCTACATTCGCGGGCAGTTTTCGAGAAGCCAAGATATGCGAGTTGGTCAGGGTCCCGCCGTTTGTGGAGGAGGGTCGGGCGTGTCAACCGCTGGTTGTGGATAAAGTTCCGACTATGTGGGGAAACGTGCAAAATATGAAGGAGGCGATGGAGTTTTTGAGTACCTAGTGATGCGAATACGAAGATGAAGGCGAGGTGTAAAAACCCTAATCACGGGATTAGTCGATTAAGCAAGGTCATTAATGAAATTAAATATAATTAAACTATATTAATTATGTTGAAACTTGAAATGATGATAACTTGGCTATACGGACACAGAATCGAACAAAATCAGAAGCGTTGGAATTGTGGAGTCGAACACTGCACAATGGAACAGATTTGGAGCTAGATACAATTTTTGATTAAATTAAACGCACTATTTAATTTAATCAAAACAATTGTTTTTAATAACAATTTTGAACCGATCAAAGTGAGAACTCTTTCACTCAGTTATTTTGTACAGTTATTCTATTTTATAACCGATCAAAGTGAGAACTCTTTCACTCGACTATTTTGTATAGTTATTCTATAATATATATTGATTGTCTATGGTTGCAATATTTGTTTGGTGATTGATGGATGTTTACAGTTAAATGTTATTATTTTTAAACTGTGAATATATGTGTTATCAAATGAAACGTTTATATTATAAATTATTTTGGGATGACAATTTTCCCATACGTCTCCCAAAAATGCAGATAAGTTCACATGGATTGTGATGTAAACCCCACATGGATATTGGAACATTAATTTTACACATCGTCTGAGTATGAAAATAATAGTCACTCGATGATGGATGAAAACCCCACACGGGTCTTGGGATGATAATTAATTCACACATCTCCCTTGTGTTTAGTTATATGTCAATCAATTGGTTGACAGACCGTTATATGCGTTATTTAGTTATTTGAAGCTTATACAATTGTACATGCACTCTGGATACGAATTAGATGTTCAATAGTTGTTTATCACTATTATTGAATACATGTGATGTATGAAAACCATATAATTAAAATTATACGGTAATTGGTTGAATATCATTTCAATCCGGAATTAAAACGAATATTTTGATACAATACTCAGTGAAAAGTCGAAGTTTGATTTTGATGTCCGATTTTGGATCGACACAAAGATTATAAAATTATAGTGAATACTCATAACTGAAATGAATTGATTTGAATTAATTTTCATTTAATCATAGCTTGTCCACGTTTATTTCGAAATGAATAGTAATTTCAGAATATGACGTTAAGTTGAGTAAATAAATGGCATTTTAACTTGAACGGATTCTTCTGTCGATCTTATTTATTTTCATAATGAATATCGAGAAGATTTGATTTCAAACTCTGATATTTTGAAAATATTACTATTTTAATACTGTAATAATATGGAATGATCAGTTTTGATTTAAAATTGAAGTTGAAGTTGAAAACGTTTTTAATGAATTTATAAATGTTTTATAAAATACGCTTTGAATGGAAATTGACGAAATATATTATACATAGTATAATGGTTTAATGTGAAGATATTTGATTTTAAAAGGAAAAGATTGAAATAAGATTTCAAATGGTAGTTGTGAATAATTTATAATATTTATAAATTATTTTAAAAGCATATTCAATTTTATATTTTAATTATAAATTGATTCGAACTTGAATAAGACGAGTCGCGCAGTGATAGTTCACGAAGTTCAACCTCTAACTTTGAATTGACGAACTGGGAGATCCAACCGTCAGATTCTCTTAAAACCGGAACCATTAGGTTTGTATCGAAAAAAATCTTTCAAATGATAAGAGATTTGAAATCTAAAGATTATTTTTTGAAATTTTCAATTCAAATTTGAACAAAAACAGCGCCAATGCAGTTAAATGACTTGAAACGTCATTTAATTAAAAAGGCCTATTTTAAATGATTAAAAATAAGGGGAAAATTATGTTAAATCATAATAAATGATTTGAAAAGATTTTGAATGTAATATTTCAAGTTATAATGATAAAAGATATTTTTATCTGAATAAGTTGTCTACCAACTTAAGTAAAGAACTGAAAGGAATTGAAATGGTTTTAATAAGACCAGAGTTTACCAATATATAAATTGGATTAGATTTGAATGGAAATTATCTTCGGACATTTCGATATTGGATTTCGTAATTATATGGATATCGTTGAGGAATTTGAAAGATATAGATATCGTTATTCCCAAAGAGATATCTGTGGGTTTCAGAATTTGATATCAAATATAAGTCGATATGACTTCTATTCAGAGCCTTGTATTTAATATTAAATTGGATTTTGGGTTTGTCGTGAATGATATCTTTAATAATGTTGTTCTTAAACCCAGTTGAGAAGGAAATAAATCTTTTAATTAAGATTAATGATGTTTTCCCCATTTGATGAATTTAATGGGAATTGAATTGAAGTTTGATTTTAGGTTCATTGTGAACAATGTTTTAAATACGTTAGTTCTTAAACTCAATTAACAGTGAAGTTATGATTTGAAATTCATAAATCTTTAGTTAAGGATTTAACGAAATTTTCCAAAGTAAAGTTTTCCAGTTTAATAAACTAAATTGGAATTGAATGAAATTTGATTTAATAATAATCGAGATGAACTTCCGTGCAGAAAGGCCGTTACTATTTATGGAATTTAAAAGGCTTTGCCGTTATTCCATTTATAGTATTAGTCTGATAGGGAAATTTATATTGATTACGACTGATCTGATTTCCGTGAAGTTCCATATTAAATGGAAGTTGATTTTGGGTTTATTGTGAACGATGTTTTAAACGACACTCGTTCTTTAACCCAAGTAAAGACAAGATTAATTTCCTAAAGTTGGATAAATCATGAAGTAATGATTTTTGAGATTAAAACTAAGTTGGAGTTTTAGTGGATCTTTAATTAGATTGAAATGTAAATGGGGTAACTAAATTTACCAAACACAAGAAGTGTTCGAGATGGAGTACCGCCCATTTTGCTCCATGCGATAGTTAAATCTTTAATTAGATTTGAACATTTAATGGTAATTGAATTTACCGATAACACGATGGATGCAGTTTTGCTTCATAGGATGAATAGGTTGGGGTTGGGATAACAAAATGAATGATTACTTTTGTAAGGCTCTACAATTTTGACTAGCTTTATAAACCTTAATTTGGTTTAAGTTGTGAAAAAATATTATAATATCTTTTGAAATGATATTCAAAGTAAGATTTAAACAAAAGTTTAAACGATTTAAATCTTTGATAAAATTAATGGGAACATTTTCCGAGAGTAATGAATATTTGAATAAAAGAATATTCTTGATTGAAATGAGATGTGTGTTATCTTTATTTATCATTTGAATTTAAAGATACGTAAGTTATTCGGAAAGGCCGGGTTTAACCCATTCTAAATAACTGTGACGATGATTAAAAGTCGAAGATGAAGACGGTGGTTGAAGACCGGAGATCTTCACATCGTACGGATGATTACTGGTATCTCGATCGAGCGGTACACCCGAGACGATGTAATAAGTGGTGATCGTCCAGATGTACTTAGGGATCGACCGGATAAGCGAGGACTTCTCTCCTGTATTGGACATATGGAACGAAGAATAAGGTGCCTTCGGTTTCGTTCAGATCCCGAATGAACTTGCAAATGGATTGTATGTCTAACATTGTATTTTATGATGTATCAACTGATCTCTACTAAATATATATCTGTTTTGTGACACCCCACGTCTATTAATGTCACTTTTAATCAGAATGCATTAAGTTTCGTGAATCGTTATAAGTTAAAACAAAACAGAAATATCACAAGATGGATATAAAATAACAGTGAAATTTAAAACTTCATTAAACAGAAAACATTATGGCCTAAAACCCAATTACATCATAAGTTTGAAATATAGAAAACCCATTACAATTTCTGTCTTGTTACTAAAATCATCAGAGTACAGTAATATAAAAGCATAGTCCTCAAAATATAGCCATATCAGAGAAGACAGGAAATCAAAACAGTACATCTAAGCAGCTCCAAGTAGAATGAAAGAGAGAATCTTGATCAAGCCTGAGTATTCCCACCCTGAGAACCTGGGGAGGAAAGAAAGAGAGAGAAAGGGAAACAAAACGGGTCAGACATAAAGTCTGGCGAGTCCAGTTACTTTTAGCATATAAATAAGTAAAAGCATCATGATAGGCATATAAACTAGATGAGAGTGATAACAGTATCATAAGGCAGGTATAACAGATTGAGTAGAATAAATAGAACAGAATATGTCGCACTTCTCAAGTACTTTTCTCTACACCAATAGTAGTACAATAGAACAAGATGATCCCAACAAGGACAAGATGATAGACTTAGGTGTACTTATAGTGAGGGGTTTTACCCCGTACAATAATAACAGGTAGCCCAACAGAAATGACAAGTGTTACCCCCAACGATAATAACGGGCACCTAAACAAGCGAGACTAGATGTACCCTCATTACTATCCAATCGATCGGCTCCCTATCCTGTAGACACCCTGTGTTGGCCCCACAGTAGGATGTATCACTTCTTAAAGTGGCAAACCCTTTATTAACGAGATGCACAACCATCTACTGATGTCACAGCGTCTTATTATCCCAACGCAAGCAGATTCATGCACACACATGAATCAGACAGAGTTCGCCGTCAACATCCCCACTTAAATGAACCTCTTACAATCAACTACCTGCCCAGACCCCGGCCTAGTTCGGGGTTCCCCATTTGATATCAAGACGGGTTACTGACTGATACAGGTCCCACACAACAGATGATACAAGCTTCCCCCTAGGTTTGCATCCCCACTACTAGGATTTTGATAGGTTATGCCTAACAGTTTAACAAGGTTGCATAACCCCAACATATAAAACAAGTTAAGTTTGTCCGTGTTGTATCTAATAATTCTATAATTTTTGTTTGATGATAACAAACATATATTTATTATTATATATATGTTTGTAATTGTATTGTTATACTACATCACAGACAGGAATATAATATTTAAATTTAAATAGAATACAACTACATAAGAATTTAAATATTCAAGCTGTATTTTATTTCACAATTTCAACAGTACAAATTTATAACTCACCTATTTGTACATTTCACTGAAATACAATACAGTACATTTCGTATTTAGTTTCATTTTTATACAATGCTCCTCACTACAGTTTGCTCAGTCACTCAGTTGTACATATTCATTCATACACTCAGTTTCAGTCACTCACACATAAACTGACACAGTTTTGTCTTCTGTCTCTGTCTTCACAATCAGTCCAGTCTTCTGCTTACCTGCCACAAAAGAAACACACACGCACAGTAATCTGGAACAAAAATATTTTAAATTCTAGCAAATATAATTTTTATTTTAAAAAATTAGTTTTCTTAGAATTTTTGTGTGTTTCTCATCATCTTTCATGACTTGATCTTATTTATATGGACATCATCTGCAATGCTCACGTATATATATTCTCTGGACGTGCACTGTACATGTATACAATGTATGTATATACAAATATTTTTGTGCAGGGACAATACAATCATCAGTGGACAAATATATTGAGCTGTTGTGTTCAGGTAAAGCCTGACACACATGCACAGTGCGTAGGTTAGGTATCCATGAACACACATGCACTGAGGAGCAGCCATGAAGACCAAGCTCGACCCAATGAGAGTGAAAATGAACAGTTCAGACACAAATGGTCGAGGAACAATGAAATACCAACATGACAGTGTCAAAGTGGTCGAGCCAGTTTCAAATACATCGAGAAACAATGGTAAATGGACATGCAACAAGATGAACTGTTCAAGTGCATGCATTTTCAAGTGCAATGTTAACATCAAAGGCCAATTTGAATACATGGATTCATATATAGATGATCAAGCAATGAAGCACCATGGACATGCAAAGAAGGTTTCAACATGCATGTTCATAAAGAAGGCAAAATACAAGCTCATCTACAAAAGCTCATGTGAACTATTCAAGAAGACATAGCCAGTAAGATACCAAAGCCAAATTGATGTTTACTCAGGACAACCAGTTGTACATGGTAAAGACATGCAAGAACATACATGGTCGACACTACTGGAAGCATGAAATCAAAGGCAAGCCCAAACACGTCATGGATTCACACAACAGCCAGGAAAGTCCATATACAAGTATAAGTGCAAGTGCAAGCGCAAGCATGGCAATATGATCTATCTCACATATACATGCAACATGGTATAGTGTTCAAGATAGAAAGCTAAAGCACAAAGTCAGTTTCAAATACATAGCAGCCGATTTTATAGTGGCAAGTTTATAATGTCCAAGAAAGTTTCAAAAACCATATTCAATGGTGAAGGCAAAACAATACATGGAAGGATGTTCATCATGAAAAATAAATCTGCAGTCATTCAACAATTTTGGACAAGTAATTTTTGGCAAAATGTTCTTGGCAAAAACACAATACATGTTTGACAAGTTTTCTCTCAATACACGCAAGAAGAAATTTACACGCAAGAAAGAATTTTTTATTCCATAATTTTTGGCAAACTATTTTTGGCATAAAACAATTCCGTTTCGTCAATTTTTTTTCCAAACTGTTTCTAGTTTTATCAACTCCTTTTGGGCAAGTGTTCAACAATTTAATTTCTAGAATTTCATTGACTCACGGTTTTTAAAAATATTCCATGTTTTTACAAGTGACCAATTTTTGGACAGATAATTCAATCAGCATGAAAGAGTTTTCTGGAATGCCATTTACATAAGTTAATCTTGGCAAAGACCAATCACGCAAAACAATCAAACTCAAGTGGACTCACTGAAAACAGATAGTTTTGTTTTGCAGAGAATCAATATATTAGTTTAAGGAAAGAAATCAAGAAGCCACAAAATTCAATTCATCTTTCTTTCCCGATTTCAATCTATATCAAGCAAAAGTCACGCAAAATTCTCAAGCTTTTTAAGTGGGACAATTTTTTTGGCAACAATCATTCAATATTTTCCAGATATACCACAAACCATTTTTGGAAAAAAATCATGTCGTGGAAACAGTTTTTTGCAAACCAGAGCAAGCCACCAAAGTCGAATATACCAGGCAACAAACCAAACAATCAAAATTGCAGGAAATTAAAGCCAAAATCATACGCAATCAAGACCAAGTCATATTCGAGAAACCAGAGAGTATATAGGGTTTTCAATAATCCTATATTAACCATTCATCACAAGCAAGAGAAAAATCAAAAAAATCACGCAACAAACAATTCGAAAACAAATCAAAATCATTGCAAAACACTCACAGCTTTTTTCGATTGCTAAAGTCCAAACCGTGACCACGAGCATCAAGAGAATCGGAGCTTCAGAGAATAAATCAAGAGGAATCATCTTTGAGGATTGCGATTTAGGGACAAAGAAAAACCCTAATTTGGATTTGTTCTCGGCCCTTATTTTCATTTCAGAGAGAAAGAGACTCGGGTTCAACAAACAAAGCAAAGGGGCCGACCGATATTAGTTTTTGAGTGAAAAGGGTTTTTTTTATTTCTTTTTATTTTGTTTTGTATTTCCTTTGTAACCGTCTCAAACAGTTTACTAGTGTCTGTAAAACTAGGGGTTTACTAGTTTGTCATTAAAACTAGGGTTTACTAGCTACGGGTTGGTAGCTAGGAGAAAATCTAATCTAGGAAATATAGATCAGTCTAGGGTTTTGAGTGTAGGATTAGAATATGAGCGGGGTTCGCTAGTTTACAGGGTTTGTAAATGACAATTCATATGGATCAGTCGATGGAGACTCAATAGATGATGAAACTAAAGATTTCTCATATGAAGGTTTGGTTTATTTTTGTACTAAACTAACAAATGCTATTGATATCTCAAATCGAAAAATAAAACTTTGAAATTTGAAAAACTTGATTTGATCACCAAAAGTAATATTTTGGAATTAAAACTTGAAAATATCATGAAAGTTTCAAACTCTGATTGTAAGAATTGTTTCCACTTGAAAAATGATTTAGCTCATCTCAATGAAAATCTTCAAAAGCTTGAAAAATAAATTATGAGTTCAAAAGAAAAGGAAGATGAGCTAATTTGTAGAAAAGTAAGATGAGCTAATTTGTAATAACCCGAAAATCTGGGCCAGTTTAAAATTTTTATTTTGGCAATTTTAGCGAATTTTGAATATTTAAAATAGATTATTTTAAATAAAATCGACGTGAAATTTATTTTGAATGGAATTCGACGTATATATTATACGCGTCGTCGTTAGAATATAAATATTTATAAATAATTATAAAAGGAATTGAAAATGGCGCGGTAGTTCGATAATTCGATTTCAAACTTCAATTGAATGTACCGGGTGCAAAACAATCCGGATTTTAGTGAAACCAAAAATAATGGGATCTAATTGTGAATATCTTTCTAACGAATCCGACAAATCAAGATTTCATAGCGGGAATCAAAAGATATGTCCAGTTGAAAATTCTGAATAGTCGCTATGGAATTCAGGCCCTTAAAAATGGACATTTTGCAAACGACCTCGGATTTCGACGAAACCACTTTTGTTGGATCTGCAGTGTACAGTTGTTGCTAGATTCCAAATTTCATAATTTTTCGAATCAATATGTGAGCGTGGCAAAGGAAAACGCGTTTGACCGGTTTTAGTTGATTTTAATCGACTGGAAATTGGCCATTTTTCTAACGGTCTCAGAATTCGACGAAACTAGTTTTGTTAGGACCGTATCGTCAATACGAAGCTAGAAAATATTTTTATGGAATTTATAGAGTTGTTATGTGACCCCGGTAATTTGAAATGTACGTTTAAAATTCAATATAGCGATTTAAATGTAAATTTAACGGAAACTGATTCAAACGATCAAATCAACCTACGATACATATCCCATTGTGTTCGGAATGGGGGTAAAACGCTAAGGACGACAAGCGGTGGGCCTCGTTTAGAGGTCAAAAATAAAGGTTGCTTTTTAGTGATAAATTAAATAAATAATAATAAAAAAAAAAAAAATTCTCCTTTTATCGGCGAGACCCCCCCCCCCCCCCCGTTCATTTCAAAACAAAAGAAAAAAAAAAAAAACCCGCCCCCTTCCTCAATATAACCTCCGCCGCCCACCTCCATCGGACCGCGCTACCACCCATGGACCCTACCCCGTCAGGCCGCACTCCCCCTCTCTCCTCCTCCCCCGTGTAAACAACACCACCACCCCAATGCTCAAATCGATGTTCGAGCTCGATTTCCTCCACCCGAGGACCGCCGAACGGGCAGCGGTGGCCAGTGCTGACAAGCACCGTCGAGGCGCAGGAGGGGGGACGCCTCCGATCAGACTTCGGCACCTCGGATTGCGAGCGGGTTGAAGCCCTAATGGATGAGTTCTTCGAAGTAAACGTCTTAAGCGTGATAACCGGGGATGAAGGTGGTTTATTTCTTCTTTTATTATTATTATTTACAATCATATACCTTGTTAATTGTCTTTGAAGTATATATAACTTTGTTTTGAAAAGAAAATCAACATTTGTTTTGAAAAGAAAATTAACACTTGTTTGAATAGAAAAATATACATTTTTTTTTAGAATAAAAATATAGTCTTTGTTTGTATAAAAATCATATTTTTATATAGCAGAGATAATAAAAATATGATTTTTATATAGTATAGATTATAAAAATATGATTTTTATAAGGTAGAGAATATAAAAATACAATTTTTATATTAGATAGATAGTAAAAATTTAATCTTTATTTATGTAGCGTAATAAAAATCTGATTTTTATTATATATATGTTGAAATAAGAATGGGATTTTTATAGCGATAATATAAAAATTCGATCTTTATATTAGAAGTAGATATATAAAAATATATTTTTTTTATTATGAAGTTAGCGTGATAAAAATATGATTTTTATATATTGAACATCATAGTAAAAATATGATTTTTATATATTGAACTTCGAAATAAAAATATGATTTTTATACATTGAATAACGAGGTAAAAATGTGATTTTTACATATGTAGTGGCTACGGGCAACGAAGATGACGAAGATGCGATAGCGATGAAGATTTCTATCAATGAAGTGCCATGGAGCTAGGATAGCTAAAGGTGAGAACTTCTCACCTTTCAATTTAATTTTTCTAGTTATATATATATACTAGGATGCAGACGGTGTTTAGTAGCACCCGACACCCGTCATCCACAGACCATGGATGGCTTGTTTGTAAAATTGTTTGGTTGTGTAGTTGGATAGATTATTTGGTTTGAATTGAATTGTTTGGTGAATTTAATGGATTTGATTGATGTGTGAATGGCGTGGGCCTTCACTAGACCGGGGATAAGGCTAGGCCTCGTCCCGTTTCTAGTATCGTGCCGTTATGCCGCCGAAATTTTCTAAAATATGTTAGAAAAATAAAAATATCATTTTTATTGTGTAAATGAACTGAATAGAAATTCAAGTGTTGAAATAAATATTTTTGACGTTAAAAATATAATTTTTAACGTGAAAGTGAATAAATAAATATTTATAAACAAATCGGCCGATTTGTTTATTTACACTGATTTGACTGATATTGATTGGGTTGATAAATTTTACACATCGCCCAACTGCACAAACAAAAATGTGTGTTTGTTGATTTGAAACCCCACACGGGTGTTGGGATGATATTTGGTGTACACTAATCCCAATTATTTAATTATTGTCGATCGATTGGTCGACAGACTGTGTAAGCGTCGATTATTTATATTTGATGCTTATGCAGTTGTGTAGTGCACTTTGGTTGATGGTGGATTATTTTTCAATGCTATTATATACATGTGTTGTATGGAATCCATATAATTAACATTATATGGTGATTGATTGGGCCTCACTCCAATCGGGAAAATAATGAATATTATAAAAGAAAATTCATGTGTTGAATATAAAAATAGTCATGTGTTGACGAGGTTCATGTGTTGAGTGAAATATTTTAAATAATAAAAATTACATCTTTATCATATTTACGATTAGAATCTACTTCACGGTGGAGTCTAATTAAAATCAAACGATAGATACCATAGTTTTATAAAATATTTTACTTAACAAAAAAAAATAGTGATGTGTTGACAGTACTCATGTGTTGAGATTAGTCGTGTGTTGGAAGAAATATAGATTCATGTGTTGAATGGGATAAATATTCATTAGTTGGATAGAATAAAGAAGTATTGAAAATATAAAGCCGTGTTGATTAGAGATGCGTTATTTTGACGCGAACGATGTTTATATCGATTTTATTCGTTTTATAATGAATATTGAAAAGTGATTTCAAAATTTAATATTTTGAAATGAAATTCAAATTGAATTAGATTAAAATTCGAATTGAATAGAAAGCGAATTTGAATTCAAATAAAATAGAAATGAATTCAAATTGAATTAAATTGAAATTGAAATTTAAAACGAACTGAAATTGAATTGAAATCAATTTGAAACGAATTCGAATTGAATCAAATAGAAGGTAAATTCGAATTGAATTGAATTGAAACGAATTTGAATTTGAATTGAATTGAAATGAACTCGAGTTGAATTGAAATCAAATCGATTTGAAATTGAATGTAGAAGTTGAATTGTTTTAGAAACAAATTTAAAACGATTTATAAAATTCGTTTTAAATAGAAATCGACGAAATATATATTATATATATAATATAATGGCCTGAATAGAACGCGCCGCGCCGCGGCAGTTCGTGAATTTCGACCATTTATTTCAAACGGACATTGCGGGAGATCCGACCGTCGGATGCTCCTAAAACCGGAACCGTTGGGTTCGTATCGAAAAGAGCTTTCCAATGAATATTAGAAATTTGAAATCTAACGGTTGGATTTGGAATTATGTCCAAATCAAATTTGAAAAAGGTCGCTGTAAGTGCAGTTCGATAGCCGTTGATGGAAATCGACTGTACGGGCCTTGATAAAATTATTAAAAATATTGATAATTTGTGTAAAGTCATAATATGTGAATTGGAAAGAACTGGGGTGAAAAACTCCACATTTGAAAAGATAAAAATAGGTTTTTATCGAAATGAACTAGTTTTGAACTGGAATTAAATTCAATTTATTTTTGAAATAAATAAATTGAATTTGAAAGTGATTTTAAAAATAATCAATATTCCCAATAGGTGAAGTGAAAGTGGAGTTGAATCGAAATTATCTTCGGGATATTTCGATGTTGGATTTCGTGACTATACAGATATTGTTATGGGAATTTGAAAGATATATTTTATATCGTTATTTCCAATACGATATTTGTTGGTTTCAGAATTTGATATTGAATATAAGCCGATATATTTTCTATTCAGAGCCTTGTATTTAATATCAAATGTGATTTGGGTTTGTCGTGAATCGTGTTTTAGAAGACATTGGTTCTTTAACCCAGTTAAAGACATAATATTGATTTTTGAGAAGATTAAAACTAAATGGAGTTTTAATGAATCTTTAATTAGATTAAAAAGTGAATTGATAATTTAAATTATCAAATCTGAAAGGTGATCGAGAATGGGGTACCACCAGTTTTGCTCCAATACGATAGTTAAATCTTTAATTAGATTTGAACGTGAAATGGTAATTAATTTTACCGAAAACACCGTGGTGTTAGGAATGGAGTATCACCAGTTTTGCTCCATGGGATATATAGATTGGGATTGGGAAATAAACTAAATAATTACTTCGGTGTGGTTCGTTAATCCCGACTAGTTTGAGATGATATCCAAAGGAAGATCAAAGAATAAATTTAGAAGAATTTATCTTTGATAAAATTAATGGGAACCTTTCCCTAAGAATGTGATTTTGGTGAATAAAAGAATATTCTGAATTGGAATGAGGCGTTCGTTGTGTTTGTGTAACATTTGTTAATTATATACGTGGGTTATTCAGAAAGGCCGGGTTACACCCATTCTGAATAACCGATTCGACGAGATGTCGAAGATGAAGACGGTGGTTGAAGACCGGAAGTCTTCACATCGTTTGGGTGATTACTGATGATCTTGATTGGGCTGTACACCAAGGATGAGGGAAACAGTTGGTGATCGTCCAGACGTACTTGGAGATGGATGGATATGCGAGGAAAGTGCCTCCGGTTTCGTTCAGACCCAGAACGAACTTGTAAATGGATTGTGTGTCCGACATTGGGTTTTATTCTGTGTTGATTGATCTCTATCAAATATACCTCTGTTTGGCGGTGGAGAATTTATTCTCTTGCTTAACGCCCTTCTCTGAGACATATGAGCTCAGAGGTTGTATATCGATGGACATCAGTCGCATGGAGTGAATTGCCAGTGTGGCATGCGTAAGTGGCAATTGATCAAGGCTTCTGTTGAAAAGCAAAGTCTTGTGGTTGATGATCAAAGCACGGCCTGTGTGGCGTAGCTTTGTGTATAACGTGAATTCGCGAGCCTCACACCTCGGTATGAGTCATAAACGGGATACGGACCCAAGGAGTGCACGACGTTTCTTTCTAGCTAGGGTGGTGTCAGTGACCTACCAGCCCGGACATTTATATACTTTTCACCTGTGTGGTTGTTGGATACGAGGCGCCTCGGATATAGGTCTGTAAGGACCGGGAAACGTGTGTTCAGGAATAATTAATCCTCAAAAGTAAGAGAGGACCGGCCTTGGAGGTTCCAAAGGATCAGAGTGGGGTCCTGAGGCATTGCTAGAGTGTCTCGAACGCGGAGAGGAGCTTGCCCCTTGCCTCGACTCATGACGGAAATCCAATTTCCAATACGTGTATTGCGGTTTTAATTGCAGAACTAGTATGGCGACATGATATATGGTACCCATGCCGTCTATGATTTATATTTATGATTGAAATTGTTTTGACACTATACACCTATTATAGTATCAAGTGATTTGTTTTAAACGTACCAAGCATGTTTGGCTATTATAAGGGAAAACCCTATCCTCCGGCTTGCGTTGCATTGTGTGATGGGACCTGGGTCTTATAATAGCTTCAATTTTCTTTATTTAGCATTGCGCTGTTTGTTTTATGCACTGGTATTCTTGGGAGGAAACCCGTTCCGTGTTATACGACGTGGTCCCTTGATTTACCTAACTTTAAAATAAGGATTAATAACTGTTTTAGTTCTCACACCAGTCCCATGACTGACCTGGAGTTTATTGTTTTAACCTAAACTCTGGGTGCCCCTATTTTCTGCACGGGCAGCTAGTAGTTTTGGTTTTGCAGATTTATATTCACAGGGTCCTGATATACAGCTGGAACGATGCTCGGAAAGCTCTGTATCCGTGTATCACTTCTAGTTGTGCTTTTGTATTATTTTCCGTTGCTATGTAATTTATTGTAATCTCTGATATTTATCGAATGTAATTTATTCATTTGTACTCTGTATATTCTTGTATCTGATGGAATTGTTGTAATAACAATGAAATGTTCTTCCGTCTGCGTCCTTTTGTGTGTTGTTCTCAAAGTATTCGTGCTTTCCTTCACGGGGAAGTTACGGTTTCTCTCAGTTGGTATCAGAGCTTTGGTTTACAGAGCTCGAGAATAAGACACATTAGAACCATACGAAAGAATTCATCAGATATTGGATTAATAATATCCAATTAGAATGACTCGTTAGAGATAGGATCAGTAGTATCCTAGAACGAGTGTGAAGAGTATATTTTTCAAATGAAAACAATTTTGTTTTAAAATTTAAACCATTTTAAAACGTATTTGATTATTTATTTATTTTGAATATGGACAATCGAGTATATAAAGATTTTGCATATACGCGTCATGAACGTATATTCGAAGTTTTAATATATTGGATAGATATAGAATCATACTCTAGTGGCCCAAAGATGATTCTGATGATTGACTAGTCGTCATTAGTATTCATGTTCGAGTAACGAAGGTGTGATATCGATATATTTCCATTAGACTGGTGTGAGAACCAAAACTTATGTAGTTAGAACACATTGTTGTGAATAGGCATCACAAACAAGATTTTCTGTATATATATCAAAATTATGAATTTGAAATTCTAATTCACTAATTGATTGATGTTTGTGTTGCTTGTTTAATTGTTTGATAATTTTTAACCATTATGCCTAATTGAACCAAATATTGAATTGTATTGAAAATCGGTCGCATTTGCTTGCATATATATATACTTACATTGAACAGGTCATAGTAAGGAGGCTAGAGCCAGAGAATAAAATTTGTTTGCCTGACAAATAGGTACATGTCTACTATAATTTACTGTTTTGTTTGGGTGATGATGATTTTATGAGCCTATTGGCTAGCCGCTTGGCTTTTTCTTTTTCTTTTTGAGATCTGAAGGACCGGGGAAGCTATTTGAAATTCCCCGATGCTCCCGGTGCAGGGGAGGTTATGGCGAAATTTTTCGAAAATTTAGGGTGTTAGCCAAATTTTAGAAATTTTAGAAAATTCTCAGAAACTGAAAAGTTGGAGAATGGAAGCCCGACCGAATGTAGAGCTTAATAATCAAACCACTTTCGACTTTGTTCCTTTTCGGGGACGAAAAGTTTTAAGTGGGGGAGATTGTAATAACCCGAAAATCTGGTCCAGTTTAAAATTTTTATTTTGGCAATTTTAGCGAATTTTGAATATTTAAAATAGATTATTTTAAATAAAATCGACGTGAAATTTATTTTGAATGGAATTCGACGTATATATTATACGCGTCGTCGTTAGAATATAAATATTTATATATAATTATAAAAGGAATTGAAAATGGCGCGGTAGTTCGATAATTCGATTTCAAACTTCAATTGAATGTACCGGGTGCAAAACAATCCGGATTTTAGTGAAACCAAAAATAATGGGATCTAATTGTGAATATCTTTCTAACGAATCCGACAAATCAAGATTTCATAGCGGGAATCAAAAGATATGTCCAGTTGAAAATTCTGAATAGTCGCTATGGAATTCAGGCCCTTAAAAATGGACATTTTGCAAACGACCTCGGATTTCGACGAAACCACTTTTGTTGGATCCGCAGTGTACAGTTGTTGCTAGATTCCAAATTTCATAATTTTTCGAATCAATATGTGAGCGTGGCAAAGGAAAACGCGTTTGACCGGTTTCAGTTGATTTTAATCGACTGGAAATTGGCCATTTTTCTAACGGTCTCAGAATTCGACGAAACTAGTTTTGTTAGGACCGTATCGTCAATACGAAGCTAGAAAATATTTTTATGGAATTTATAGAGTTGTTATGTGACCCCGGTAATTTGAAATGTACGTTTAAAATTCAATATAGCGATTTAAATGTAAATTTAACGGAAACTGATTCAAACGATCAAATCAACCTACGATACATATCCCATTGTGTTCGGAATGGGGGTAAAACGCTATGGACGACAAGCGGTGGGCCTCGTTTAGAGGTCAAAAATAAAGGTTGCTTTTTAGTGATAAATTAAAAAAAAAAAAATTCTCCTTTTATCGGCGAGACCCCCCCCCCCCCCCCCGTTCATTTCAAAACAAAAGAAAAAAAAAAGAAAAAAAACCCGCCCCCTTCCTCGATATAACCTCCGTCGCCCCTTATACAGCCGCCGCCCACCTCCATCGGACCGCGCTACCACCCATGGACCCTACCCCGTCAGGCCGCACTCCCCCTCTCTCCTCCTCCCCCGTGTAAACAACACCACCACCCCAATGCTCAAATCGATGTTCGAGCTCGATTTCCTCCACCTGAGGACCGCCGAACGGGCAGCGGTGGCCAGTGCTGACAAGCACCGTCGAGGCGCAAGAGGGGGGACGCCTCCGATCAGACTTCGGCACCTCGGATTGCGAGCGGGTTGAAGCCCTAATGGATGAGTTCTTCGAAGTAAACGTCTTAAGCGTGATAACCGGGGATGAAGGTGGTTTATTTCTTCTTTTATTATTATTATTTACAATCATATACCTTGTTAATTGTCTTTGAAGTATATATAACTTTGTTTTGAAAAGAAAATCAACATTTGTTTTGAAAAGAAAATTAACACTTGTTTGAATAGAAAAATATACATTTTTTTTAGAATAAAAATATAGTCTTTGTTTGTATAAAAATCATATTTTTATATAGCAGAGATAATAAAAATATGATTTTTATATAGTATAGATTATAAAAATATGATTTTTATAAGGTAGAGAATATAAAAATACAATTTTTATATTAGATAGATAGTAAAAATTTAATCTTTATTTATGTAGCGTAATAAAAATCTGATTTTTATTATATATATGTTGAAATAAGAATGGGATTTTTATAGCGATAATATAAAAATTCGATCTTTATATTAGAAGTAGATATATAAAAATATTTTTTTTTATTATGAAGTTAGCGTGATAAAAATATGATTTTTATATATTGAACTTCGAAATAAAAATATGATTTTTATATATTGAATAACGAGGTAAAAATGTGATTTTTACATATGTAGTGGCTACGGGCAACGAAGATGACGAAGATGCGATAGCGATGAAGATTTCTATCAATGAAGTGCCGTGGAGCTAGGATAGCTAAAGGTGAGAACTTCTCACCTTTCAATTTAATTTTTCTAGTTATATATATATACTAGGATGCAGACGGTGTTTAGTAGCACCCGACACCCGTCATCCACAGACCATGGATGGCTTGTTTGTAAAATTGTTTGGTTGTGTAGTTGGATAGATTATTTGGTTTGAATTGAATTGTTTGGTGAATTGAATGGATTTGATTGATGTGTGAATGGCGTGGGTCTTCACTAGACCGGGGATAAGGCTAGGCCTCGTCCCGTTTCTAGTATCGTGCCGTTACGCCGCCGAAATTTTCTAAAATATGTTAGAAAAATAAAAATATCATTTTTATTGTGTAAATGAACTGAATAGAAATTCAAGTGTTGAAATAAATATTTTTGACGTTAAAAATATAATTTTTAACGTGAAAGTGAATAAATAAATATTTATAAACAAATCGGCCGATTTGTTTATTTACACTGATTTGACTGATATTGATTGGGTTGATAAATTTTACACATCGCCCAACTGCACAAACAAAAATGTGTGTTTGTTGATTTGAAACCCCACACGGGTGTTGGGATGATATTTGGTGTACACTAATCCCAATTATTTAATTATTGTCGATCAATTGGTCGACAGACTGTGTAAGCGTCGATTATTTATATTTGATGCTTATGCAGTTGTGTAGTGCACTTTGGTTGATGGTGGATTATTTTTCAATGCTATTATATACATGTGTTGTATGGAATCCATATAATTAACATTATATGGTGATTGATTGGGCCTCATTCCAATCGGGAAAATAATGAATATTATAAAAGAAAATTCATGTGTTGAATATAAAAATAGTCATGTGTTGACGAGGTTCATGTGTTGAGTGAAATATTTTAAATAATAAAAATTACATCTTTATCATATTTACGATTAGAATCTACTTCACGGTGGAGTCTAATTAAAATCAAACGATAGATACCATAGTTTTATAAAATATTTTACTTAACAAAAAAAAATAGTGATGTGTTGACAGTACTCATGTGTTGAGATTAGTCGTGTGTTGGAAGAAATATAGATTCATGTGTTGAATGGGATAAATATTCATTAGTTGGATAGAATAAAGAAGTATTGAAAATATAAAGCCGTGTTGATTAGAGATGCGTTATTTTGACGCGAACGATGTTTATATCGATTTTATTCGTTTTATAATGAATATTGAAAAGTGATTTCAAAATTTAATATTTTGAAATGAAATTCAAATTGAATTAGATTAAAATTCGAATTGAATAGAAAGCGAATTTGAATTCAAATAAAATAGAAATGAATTCAAATTGAATTAAATTGAAATTGAAATTTAAAACGAACTGAAATTGAATTGAAATCAATTTGAAACGAATTCGAATTGAATCAAATAGAAGGTAAATTCGAATTGAATTGAATTGAAACGAATTTGAATTTGAATTGAATTGAAATGAACTCGAGTTGAATTGAAATCAAATCGATTTGAAATTGAATGTAGAAGTTGAATTGTTTTAGAAACAAATTTAAAACGATTTATAAAATTCGTTTTAAATAGAAATCGACGAAATATATATTATATATATAATATAATGGCCTGAATAGAACGCGCCGCGCCGCGGCAGTTCGTGAATTTCGACCATTTATTTCAAACGGACATTGCGGGAGATCCGACCGTCGGATTCTCCTAAAACCGGAACCGTTGGGTTCGTATCGAAAAGAGCTTTCCAATGAA
Organism: Allium sativum; assembly: GCA_030737875.1. Taxonomy (NCBI): domain Eukaryota; kingdom Viridiplantae; phylum Streptophyta; class Magnoliopsida; order Asparagales; family Amaryllidaceae; genus Allium; species Allium sativum. The sequence continues at coordinate 487,310,406 of CM060909.1, forward strand.
TATTAGAAATTTGAAATCTAACGGTTGGATTTGGAATTATGTCCAAATCAAATTTGAAAAAGGTCGCTGTAAGTGCAGTTCGATAGCCGTTGATGGAAATCGACTGTACGGGCCTTGTTAAAATTATTAAAAATATTGATAATTTGTGTAAAATCATAATATGTGAATTGGAAAGAACTGGGGTGAAAAACTCCACATTTGAAAAGATAAAAATAGGTTTTTATCGAAATGAACTAGTTTTGAACTGGAATTAAATTCAATTTATTTTTGAAATAAATAAATTGAATTTGAAAGTGATTTTAAAAATAATCAATATTCCCAATAGGTGAAGTGAAAGTGGAGTTGAATCGAAATTATCTTCGGGATATTTCGATGTTGGATTTCGTGACTATACAGATATTGTTATGGGAATTTGAAAGATATATTTTATATCGTTATTTCCAATACGATATTTGTTGGTTTCAGAATTTGATATTGAATATAAGCCGATATATTTTCTATTTAGAGCCTTGTATTTAATATCAAATGTGATTTGGGTTTGTCGTGAATCGTGTTTTAGAAGACATTGGTTCTTTAACCCAGTTAAAGACATAATATTGATTTTTGAGAAGATTAAAACTAAATGGAGTTTTAATGAATCTTTAATTAGATTAAAAAGTGAATTGATAATTTAAATTATCAAATCTGAAAGGTGATCGAGAATGGGGTACCACCAGTTTTGCTCCAATACGATAGTTAAATCTTTAATTAGATTTGAACGTGAAATGGTAATTAATTTTACCGAAAACACCGTGGTGTTAGGAATGGAGTATCACCAGTTTTGCTCCATGGGATATATAGATTGGGATTGGGAAATAAACTAAATAATTACTTCGGTGTGGTTCGTTAATCCCGACTAGTTTGAGATGATATCCAAAGGAAGATCAAAGAATAAATTTAGAAGAATTTATCTTTGATAAAATTAATGGGAACCTTTCCCTAAGAATGTGATTTTGGTGAATAAAAGAATATTCTGAATTGGAATGAGGCGTTCGTTGTGTTTGTGTAACATTTGTTAATTATATACGTGGGTTATTTAGAAAGGCCGGGTTATACCCATTCTGAATAACCGATTTGACGATATGTCGAAGATGAAGACGGTGGTTGAAGACCGGAAGTCTTCACATCGTTTGGGTGATTACTGATGATCTTGATTGGGCTGTACACCCAGGATGAGGGAAACAGTTGGTGATCGTCTAGACGTACTTGGAGATGGATGGATATGCGAGGAAAGTGCCTCCGGTTTCGTTCAGACCCAGAACGAACTTGTAAATGGATTGTGTGTCCGACATTGGGTTTTATTCTGTGTTGATTGATCTCTATCAAATATACCTCTGTTTGGCGGCGGAGAATTTATTCTCTTGCTTAACGCCCTTCTCTGAGACATACGAGCTCAGAGGTTGTATATCGATGGACATCAGTCGCATGGAGTGAATTGCCAGTGTGGCATGCGTAAGTGGCAATTGATCAAGGCTTCTGTTGAAAAGCAAAGTCTTGTGGTTGATGATCAAAGCACGGCCTGTGTGGCGTAGCTTTGTGTATAACGTGAATTCGCGAGCCTCACACCTCGGTATGAGTCAAAAACGGGATACGGACCCAAGGAGTGCACGACGTTTCTTTCTAGCTAGGGTGGTGTCAGTGACCTACCAGCCCTGACATTTATATACTTTTCACCTGTGTGGTTGTTGGATACGAGGCGCCTCGGATATAGGTCTGTAAGGACCGGGAAACGTGTTTTTAGGAATAATTAATCCTCAAAAGTAAGAGAGGACCGGCCTTGGAGGTTCCAAAGGATCAGAGTGGGGTCCTGAGGCATTGCTAGAGTGTCTCGAACGCGGAGAGGAGCTTGCCCCTTGCCTCGACTCATGACGGAAATCCAATTTGCAATACGTGTATTGCGGTTTTAATTGTAGAACTAGTATGGCGACATGATATATGGTACCCATGCCGTCTATGATTTATATTTATGATTGAAATTGTTTTGACACTATACACCTATTATAGTATCAAGTGATTTGTTTTAAACGTACCAAACATGTTTGGCTATTATAAGGGAAAACCCTATCCTCCGGCTTGCGTTGCATTGTGTGATGGGACCTGGGTCTTATAATAGCTTCAATTTTCTTTATTTAGCATTGCGCTGTTTGTTTTATGCACTGGTATTCTTGGGAGGAAACCCGTTCCGTGTTATACGGCGTGGTCCCTTGATTTACCTAACTTTAAAATAAGGATTAATAACTGTTTTAGTTCTCACACCAGTCCCATGACTGACCTGGAGTTTATTGTTTTAACCTAAACTCTGGGTGCCCCTATTTTCCGCACGGGCAGCTAGTAGTTTTGGTTTTGCAGATTTATATTCACAGGGTCCTGATATACAGCTGGAACGATGCTCGGAAAGCTCTGTATCCGTGTATCACTTCTAGTTGTGCTTTTGTATTATTTTCCGTTGCTATGTAATTTATTGTAATCTCTGATATTTATCGAATGTAATTTATTCATTTGTACTCTGTATATTCTTGTATCTGATGGAATTGTTGTAATAACAATGAAATGTTCTTCCGTCTGCGTCCTTTTGTGTGTTGTTCTCAAAGTATTCGTGCTTTCCTTCACGGGGAAGTTACGGGTTCTCTCATAATTTGTAGAAACAATACCTTACAAAAAGAGTTGGAAAATTTTAAGATTTCCAAAAATTCCAAATATGAAATTGCTGAGAAATGAAAGTTGTTGAAACTGAATCAATTCTGAATGAACTTGAAAATGAGATTGAAAAATTCAAGAAATTTGAAAAACTTGAATTTGAAAAACAAAAATGTTTTGAAAATGAGATTTCTGAGTCCAAGGCCAAAATTGAAAGGCTTGAAAACGAAAAATTGGTTTTGAAATAAAATGATGCTGAAAAGAGTAAGATCGCTATAAATCGTTGTTCAAATTTAATAAAAGAAAACGGTGATTTTAAATCCAAAATTCAACGATTATAATCAACTTTGGACAAATTTTCTAATGAGGAAAAATCGTTGAATATGTTGTTGCAAAACCAAGTTTCTATTGGAAATAAACAAGGTCTTGGCTTTGGGAAAATTAATGGTTTTAAAAAACAAAATTCAAATGATTTTAAAAATCCTTCAAACTATTTTGAAAAAGATCGTTTTGAAAATTCAAACTATGGTAATTTCAAAGGATTTTTAAATCATAAAAGGAATAAAAACTGGTTGTGTAACAATCCATTCAAATTATCTTGGAACCTTAAAAGAAATAAAACAACTTTGATTGAATTCAAACAGATTTGGGTTCCTAAAGGTACAAAGGTAAATTCAGATGGATTGTTACACAAAAAGGTCTGGGTACCAAAACATGTGTACGAAACTGTTAGTGGTTTAACTAATTTTGTTAGACCACTCGATTCTCAAAATTCTTAAGTACCGGAGGAGGCTGAGGAACTACTTTGCAAAAGTGAATTGAATTCAAGTTGTTCTATTATTTTGTTTCATTCAGAGTTCCCTAGCCAAGTTTGCTGAGTTAGAGATTTGTGTGCTCACATCATATCCTGGTATGATCTCTAAACTCATCTCTGTTAATATTCTTTGTTTTTTCTTTGTTTATCTCTCCTTCTACCGCTTCTGTTTATTTTTTTAATTTGAATTGTCCCTGCTATATTATTTTTCTTTTATTTTGAGCTTTCTTAACTTCAAATTGCAGAATTCATGGTTTTTCGGAAGTTTGCTTTATTTGAATAACACTCTCATTTTTTAATCATTTCTGGATCTTGAATTCAAATTTACAAGTTTCTGCAATTTTTTGAAATTTAATTCTTTTTCGATTTCTGAATTCCTAACAGTGCTGAAGCATTCTTGTTATATCTTAAACACTATTAATTTGAATTCTAAATTTTTGAAAATCTGAAAAATTAATGAAATTTCACACACCCCTGCTGTTTTGTGTTTCTTCTAATTCATTTTGGAAAGACTTGAAAATTATACTCATTACAGCACATTGCTATTTTTCAGTTGTGATAATTTCATTGAGTTTTTGGGTTGGCTTGATTATTTCTGAATTTAAAAACATTTGGCTTGAATCATTGTTTACATCTTGAATTTCATTATTATTATGATCGTCTGTCCTAGATATTTTTTTGTTGAAATCATTCGAAATTCTTTAATATTTTGAACCTCACACACTTCTTAGATTTGAATTAATAATCCTGTATGATTGATTATTTGTATCTTAAAAATTACGTTTATTCAAGTGACTTTAAATAAACCGCTTTATTTTTGGATCATGAATATCTCTCAAGCTTGATGTAAATATTCTGAAATTTCTCTTGTGCCTGTCAGAAATCATTGTGAAAAAATCTTTGTAAATCTGGTCTTGAAACTCACTGTTATTTCATGATTATTTGATTTGAATATTTGTTTGTTTGAAATCATTTGAATTATTAATTCATGAATCTCACACATATCTTGGATTTGAGATTTATAATATGGTGTGATCGATTCATTGAATCTTGAGATTTTCATCTTCCTTCAAATGAATTAAAATAAACTATAATTTTAAATCTTGGGTAATAAATAATCTTCTGTGATAGTCAAAAATATCCATGAAAAATTCTCTTGACAAGTTCGTTTTGAAATTGACTGTTGTGCTGCTTTGATAAAAAGAAATCGCTTTGAAAATATTTTTTTGGATAACTACTTGTTTTGGTATCATTTGCTGCTCTGATAAAAGATTCAAAGATTGTATCATTGACTTAACTAATTTGAATTGAAAATCTTTCTTATGCTATATCCTGAAATCCATTTTGAAATATTGATCATTGTTTTGTCTGAAATCATTTGAATATATTCAATATTTTGAATCTCGCACTTTTCTTGGATTAGAAATTAAAATTTTTGTGTGATCGATTCATTGAATTTTGAAGTTTACACTTCATTTCAGGTAATTTCAAATAAATCATTTCTTTAAATCTTGGATCATGATTTGTCTTCTTGAGCCTATTGAAAATTCTCTGAGAACTTTCTTGTGAAATTTATTCTGAACATGTCTTGCTGCTCTAATTGGTGGAACTGAATAGTTAGATTTTATTGCTTGGACGTGGTGATTGGATTTTGTTGACTGAGATACCTTGTTAACCATCAATGGCATATTAAAATCCTCGTTTTTAGAGAGAACAAGTGGTATCAGATGAGAAGTGCTGAATTTTTTTATTTATATGATTCTCAGCCTGTATATTTTTTGTCTTGTATATATCTTTTGAATTCCCTCATGTAATTTATTTTTCAATTTTAAAATCATTTGTTGATTATTTTTTCAGAGATTGAAATCAATAACCAAAACAATTGTATTTAGATCTCATCAAAATCATAATCAGATTATTGAAATTATGATGAATTGTGACTACAGTATATTTCACAATAAGAGGAAATTTTATTTAAAATTTCATGATGATTGAACAATTTTTATAATATCTTTGAATTGGCAGTTATTTCACGAACATCTCCCTAATCTACCATTATTCTGCCATCCATCATGATTTTATATTAATGTGGAGAGTTTAATATTTTTTTAAAATCATTTTGAATAAACAGTGGAAATAGTTGTGATGGAAATGTGATTATATTATTTTTCCACAATTAGTGATAATTGAAAATTTTCAAGAATCCCGGTACAGTTGAGCATATTTCATAATATTATTAATTTAGAAATTTTTTTCACAACCATGTCTGTACCTACCACATTTCTGTCATCCATATTGGTTTTATATATTGAGGAGTTTTTTCTTTTGAACCAAAAAAATAATAAAAAATATAATATTGATAAGTGTTTCTCTAGCCTCATTTAAAAATCCAAGCTCTGGTTATGCATGGTTATGAGATTACTTATATTTAAGCTGCAATTGATCTCATTTAAAAATCCAAGATCTGGGTATGCGTGGTCATTGTGCTCTTGAATAAAAAGGAAAAAGAAATAAATAAATAATTTTTTTTATGAAATTCTCCTTGGTGTGTAAAAACCAACCTATAAATCCATTTTTCTTACTAGTGAAATGTGTTAATATTTTATGAAATATTATAATTTGTTGATTGGTAGCTATTTGGATTTGAGATTATTTGATTTTGTTACTTAAATTGAATTTATAATCGTTGTCCAAATCCATCACAATTTTTTGTGCTAAAATTTTATAAAAATTCCTTTAAAAATAATTGGAAGTTATTTTTTTTAAAACTCTCTCCATTTATATAAATTTTCATCATAAATCCTTCATTCTAAAATGTGAAATTCGCCACTAGTTCTTAGAATATTATGATTTTTGTTTGGTTGATTGAGATTCATGATTATCATTATTCCTCTTAAGCTGATTTTATATTTTTAGTCATTTTTCATCACTATTTTAATTTCTGTATTCTTTTGACAAAAAAGGGAGAACGAGTTAAGATTTTGATCGATGAGTGGATATTCTTTGAATATTTTAATATTGAAATTTCAATTATTGTTTTTCCATGCACATATTTAGGGGGAGTTTTGTTGTAGGGGGAGCATTCAAATAGGGGGAGTTCAATAATTCACAGTCAAACACATTTATTATAGTATTATATTCAAAATCTTATTTTATGATTGTCATCATCAAAAGGGGGAGAATGTTGTATCTAAAAATTCTATGATTTTTGTTTGATGATAACAAACATATATTTATTATTATAAATGTGTTTGTAATTGTGCTGTTATACTACATCACAGACATGAATATAATATTTATATTTAAATAGAATACAACAAGAATTTAAATATTCAAACTGTATTTTATTTAAATATAATATTTTATTTCACAATTTCAATAGTACAAATCTATAACTCCACTATTTGTACATTTCAGTGAAATACAACACTGTACATTTCATATTTAATTTCATTTTTATACAATGCTTCTCACTACAATTCGCTCAGTCACTCAGTTGTACATATTCATTCATACACTCAGTTTTAGTCACTCACACATAAACTGACACAGTTTTGTCTTCTGTCTCTGTCTTCACAGTCAGTCCAGTCTTGGGCTTACCTGTCACAAAAGAAACACACACACACACATACACACAGAGTAATCTGGAACAAAAATATTTTAAATTCTAGCAAATATAATTTTTATTTTGAAAATTTATTTGCCTCAGAGTTTTGGTGTGTTTCTCATCATTTTCCACGACTTGATCAGATTTATATGGACATCGTCTGTAGTGCTCATATATATATATATATATATATATATATATATATATATATATATATGGCGAGCGTTCAATGGCACCCCAAATAGTGCAGCACCCCATTTGCCCCCTGATTTCCGCCAAGTATTTCCCCCTCTCTCTCCTTCCACTCATTCTCTCTCCTTCCACTCACTTATTCTAATGTAAATACTTGGTTTATATAGGGGGCAAATGGGGTGCTCACTATTTGGGGTGCCATTGAACGATCCTCTCTATCTCTCTCTCTCTCTCTCTCTCTCTATATATATATATATATATATATATATTCTTTGGACGTGCACTATACATGCATACATATACACTGTATGTATATACACATACTTTTGTGCAGGGACAATACAGTCAGCAAGAGACAAATATATCGATCAGCAAGGGACAAATATATCGAGCTGCCGTGTTCAGCTAAAGCCTGACACACATGCACAATGCATAGGTCAGGTATCCGTGAACACACATGCACTGAGGTGCGACCATGAAGACCAAACTCGACCCAGTGCAAGTGAAAATGAGCAGTTCAGACACAAATGGTCAAGGATCAATGAAATACCAACATGACAGTGTCAAAGTGGTTGGGCCAGTTTCAAATACATCGAGCAATAATGGTAAATGGACATGCAATAAGATGGAACAGTTTAAGTGCATGCATTTGCAGGTGCAATGTTAACATCAAAGGCCAATTTGAATACATGGATTCATATATACATGGTCAAGCAATGAAGCAGCATGGACAAGCAAAGAAGGTTTCAGCATGCATGTTCATAAAGAAGGCAAAACACAAGCTCATCTACAAAAGCTCATGTGAACTATTCAAGAAGACATAGCTAGCAAGTTACCATAGCCAAATTGGTGTTTACTCAGCAAAACCAGTTGTACATGGTAAAGACATGCAAGCATATACATGGCCGACACTATTGGAAGCATGAAATCAAAAGCAAGCCCAAACATGTCATGGATTCACACAACAGCCAGGAAAGTCCAAATACCGGTGTAAGTGCAAGCACGGCAGTATGATCTATCTCACATATACATGCAACATGGTATAGTGTTCAAGACAGAAAACTAAAGCACAAAGTCAATTTCAAATACATGGCAGCCGATTTTATAGTGTCAAGTTTATAATGTGCGAGAAACTTTCAAAATCAGATTCAGTGGTGAAGGCAAAACAATACATGGAAGGATGTTCAACATGAAAAATGAATTTGCAGTCATTCAATAATTTTAGACAAGTAATTTTTAGCAAAATGTTCTTGGCAAAAACATAATACATGTTTGGCAAGTTTTCTCTCAATGCACGCAAGAAGAAATTTATGTTTCCAGTTTTGACAAGATTTGTTTTCCTTCCAGAAATTTACATGCAGTATAAACATGGTGGTGATATAAGGAAATAGCTAGTGGACCAGGATCTTACAAATAAGTTTTTGGCAAGAAAGAATTTTTTATTCCATAATTTTTGGCAAACTGTTTTTGGCATAAAACAACTCAATTTCGATAAAAAATATTCAAACTATTTCTAGTTTTATCAACTCCTATTTTAGGCAAGTGTTCAACAATTTAATTTCCAGAAATTCATTGACTCACGGTTTTTAAGAATAGTCCATGTTTCTACAAGTGAACAATATTTGGATAGATAATTCAATCATCATGAGTTTTCTGGAATGCCATTTACATAAGTTAATCTTGGAAAAGACCAATCACGCAAAACAATCAAACTCAAGTGGACTAACTGAAAACAGATAGTTTTGTTTTGTAGAGAATCAATATATTGGTTTAAGGCAAGAAATCAAGAATCATGCAAGAAGCCACAAAATTCAATTCATCTTTCTTTCCAGATTTCAATCCATATCAAGCAAAGGTCACGCAACATTCTCAAGCTTTTTTAGTAGGACAGTTTTTTTTGGCAATATTCATTCAATATTTTCCAGATATACCACAAACCATTTTTGGAAAAAATTCATGTCGTGGAAACAGTTTTTTGAAAACCAGAGCAAGCCACCAAAGTCGAATATATCAGGCAACAAACCAGGCAATCAAATCTGCAGGAAATCAAGCCAAAATCATGTGCAATAATGACCAAGTCATATTCGAGAAATTAGAGAGTATATAAGGTTTTCAATAATCCTATATTAATCATTCATCACAGGCCGAAGAAAAATCGAAAAAACACGCAACAAATAATTCGAAAACAAATCAATTCAAAACACTCACAGGTTTTTTCCATCGCTAAAGTCGAAATCGTGACCACGAGCATCAAGAGAATCGGTGTTTCAGAGGATAAATCAAGAGGAATCATCTTTGAGGACTGCGATTTAGGGACAAAGAAAAACCCTAATTTGGATTTGTTCTCGGTCACCGTTTTCTTTTCAGAGAGAAAGAGAATCGGGTTCAACAAACAAAGCAAAGGGCCCAACCTATATTAGTTTTGGAGTGAAAAGGGTTTTTTTATTTGTTTTTATTTTGTTTTGTATTTCCTTTGCAACTGTCTCAAACAGTTTACTAGTATCTGTAAAACTAGGGGTTTACTAGTTTGTCATTAAAACTAAGGTTTACTGGCTATGGGTTTGTAGCTAGGAGAAAATCTGATCTAGGGGATATAGATTAGACTAGGGTTTTGAGCGTAGGATTAGAACAGGAGCGGGGTTCGCGAGTTTATATGGTTTGTAAGCGGGATCTGTTTTATTACCTAGCAGAAACCGTAGTGAATGCAGCAGTAGGCAGGGTTTGCCGAAGTTGGGTAAATATTGTATCATTTACACTCCGCATTTACTTACTATGCTATTATCTATGTTGTGATTATTTTTAATATCTCAATATAATTCAATAACCCTATTCACCCCTATATATATACATATATATATATATACATATATATATATATACATATATATATATATACATATATATATATATATATATATATATATATAACCCCCACCCAGATTTAACAAGATTAACTTAACCCCCATTGATTCAAGCAAGTTTACTTAACCCCACTCAATTTGACAGGTTCATGCAACCACCACAGATTTAAACCGGTTAAGTATTTCAGGTTAATAAGTTATTATAATATTCCCATTCATGCCTGTTAATGGACCAGACCTCTCACATTAAGTCTACCACCTGTGGATGCTGGATATGTCGGGTGGTTCCGAGAAGACTTTTACTATAAGTCAGATTTAACCTCGTGTCTCAGCACTGTTACATGTACATTTATGCACAGACCCCTCACATTAGATTTACCACTTGTGGATGCTGGATTTGTCGGGCGGTTCCAAGCAGGCTTATACCACAAGTATAATCTAACCTCGTGTCTAAGCGCGGTTACAGTTTCTAATTACTGTAAATCTAGGCATAAACAATTTTTCATGTTTAAGGTTATGCCCCAAATCCCAGTCTGATCCACGATACAAGTTATGTCCCAAGTTAAAGTTTTAGATCAAGGTAAAGATTTTGCTCCAAATCCCAATCATGTTTTACAATATAAGTTATTCCCCAATTTGTCATTTGCAACCGTTCTCAAATTCATGCGCTCGCATATTTCAGCGATAGGCCTAGGCTCGAAGGTAGCCTGGCTATAAAAATAAAAAAGGAAAGAGGGAGAGAAGAGAACAGAAATAGGCATAATACCAAAAATGGCATATGATGACAGAAATAGGAATACTAACAGAATAGGCATATGGTGACATGATTAGGCATAATAACAGAATAGACATATCAGGATTGGGAATATGAGAACTATACAGTAAATCAGTTATACAAGTAGTGGCAGATGTGTTTAGTTATGATTCAAGTTATTAACAGGCACATGTTTAGATCCAACTTATAAACATGTCAAGATTACTTATTAAATGTTTACATCTAAAAGCAACATAAACTCACTGTGACTAGGTCTAAAGAACAGGGAATTGACTGTTGATGTTGTAGCAAAGATTTTTGTATGCTTATAAATTGTTGTTGCAGAAGAATTGGCTAGTTCAATCTGAGTTAGGGCAGCACCTCGTTATCTCCATTGTTTTTGGTGAATAAAACAATAGAAATGAGGTCCTATTTATAGCCTACGGTCAACGAATCTGGTCAAGAAATGAGTCCACGTTCACAGAAATGGATCTGCCCCGGATTTGGATCAACACCCATAGGGCATGGGGTCGACTCCTAACGGGCCGAATTCCCTCCTCTTCCCGCTCTTTGATTTTTGATTTTTTGGACATGATTTAATATATTTATATTGCTTATATGTATACAAACTTCAAACCTTAATATCTTCTTCATACGATGTGCGTTTTACGCAAACTCAGAATCTATCTTAAGCAGAATTCCCACGAACACAATGGCGCAGTCCGTTTTAATCAATTCCCAATATTTAATAAGCATTCTTAAGTTTACCATTATAGTGTTCTTTAAAATTACGGGGTGTTACATTCTCCCCTACTTAAAGGATTTCATCCTCGAAATCTCTAAGATAAGAAGAATGTATATCCTAACGACCATCATCCATCTACTCATCCACCATTCACATGCATCCATTGTCCTTAAAAAAATTCTAATGCTTATATGAACATATGCAAAGGTGTGTGTATATGTCCCTATACTAATACGAAAAATCAGGCGGTCTACTGATTCAGTTGACCTCCTTAATGCAATGTATGTTAGTGTCATGAATCCAACATGTATGCAAATAATCCTAATATATTATGTAAATGTTATATGCATGCACAATCATCCATCCAAATGCAACATCCATATGATGATACGTCCATTTACATCCATAAAAAAAAGAAAAATGCACATGCATCCATATGCAGTATGAGAGTGATTGAGCCGGTCTAGTGCCTAGTGTTTGTATACATGCATCCACGAGCAACCACTAGCAAACATTTGCATCTATCAAACATAACATGTCTCAAACACATTCTTACATCGATTGGATTTCTACCTAAAGGTTAAAGATTCTACCGATAGGATATACCTAATGATTGAAACAAGTACGAATAAAAGATTTGGAAAAGAAGTCAAGAACATATCCTTGAAAAGAAAAGATATAAAGCGTGAATCATGTCTTCAGTCTCCCAAGTTGATTTCTTGGGGTCTTCTCCCCATTGAACTTTCATCAACTTGACCTTTCAGTTGCGTAGCTTCTTAACCTATGATCCAAGAATACGGTTAGGAACTCGTCTAACTGTCGCCTCCCGTTCCACCTCTACTCTCTCAAGCATACTCGACTCAACTACTTCTACGGTATCATGTGAGCACTTCCATAGAGAAACGTGGAAAACATCATGAACACTGACCAGTCTTTCTGATAACTTCACTCTATAAGCCATTTGACCAATCCTTTATGTTATGGGAAATGACCCTACAAATCTTGGCTCCAATTTCCCTACAGATCCAAAACGAACCACATTCCTCAAAGGTGATACTTTGATGAAATCTATGTCTCCTACTTCAAACTCAATATCGGTCCTTCTCTTATCTATGTAGGACTTCTTCCTGTCCTGAGCTGCCTTCATGCGTCTGCGGATAAGATCAATCTTCTCTGAAGTTTCCCTAATCATCTCAGGTCCAAGTAGATGACTTTATGTAGACTCCCACCAATAAGTCAATGATCTACAGGATCGTCCGTACAATACCTCGAAGGGTGCCATGCCAATATTAGCCTGATAATTGTTGTTGTAGGCGAACTCTACCAAAGGAAGATGCTCTTCCCAAGTCCCTCCGAAGTCTAGGATACACAGTTTTAAAAGATCGTCAAGAACTCTATTCGCCCTTTCCGTCTGTCCATCGGTTTGAGAGTGATAATCAATGCTCAAACACAACTGTGTTCCTAATGCCTCTTCCAAGCTCCTTCAAAACTCACTGGTGAATATGGGGTCACGATCACTCACAATACTAGAAGGTACTCCATGCAAATGGACTATCTCACGAAGATAAACTGCTACCAACCATGTTGTCGTCCTCTTACTCTTAACAGGAATGAAATGAGCGCTCTTAGTAAGTCGGTCAAGTACAACCTAAATACCGGTGTTGCCTTTCCTCGATCTAGGCAAACCATCAATGAAATCCATAGAGACGCTCTCCTACTTCCACTGTGTGACCTCCAAAGGATGAAGTACACCACCGGGCTTCCTTTTCTCAGCCTTGATTTGCTGGCAAATCAAACATCAAGAAACAAACTCCACTATATCTTTCTTCATCCCAGCCCAAAAGAAAACCCTCTTCATATCTTTATACATCTTATCACTGCCTTGATAAATAGTCATCCTAAAATGATGGGCTTCCTCAAGGACTATCTTCAACAAACTCCCAACTCGGGGAACACAAAGCCTTCCATCTCGTTGCAACCACCCTCTATCATCTGTGGAATATCTACTGAGGTGACTGGAAGTCTCCCCTTTACTGAGCCTATCCAAGATGTCTGCTGTCTGTGGGTCCTTTCGCTGCGAAGTTCCTATCTGATCCAAAAGAGTGGGTCGCACCTCTAATGATGCCAATAAACCAGGTGTGAACTCGGTAGAGGGTCTAAAATCAAAAGTCGATATATAATCCTAGCTCTACCTCTCTACAAATAGAGGACTCAAGGTCATTGTCTGCCTACTCAGTGCGTCTGCCACCACATTACCCTTGCCAGGGGTATAAACAATATCAAAATCATAGGATGCTTGGAACTCCATCCATCTTTATTGCCTCAAATTGAGATCCTTCCGCGAGAACAAGTCCTTGAGAGATTTATGATTGATATACAACTCAAACTTCTCTCCAAGTAGATAACGACACTAAGTCTTAAGCGCGAATACTATGATAGCCAACTCTAAGTCATGGGTAGGGTAGTTCTTTTCATGAACTCTAAACTGTCTACCTCCATGACATACTATCCTTCCCTCTTGCATCAGAACCGCACCAAGCCATGTACCACATGCATTAGTGTATATTGTGAACACTTTATTCGCATCAGGAAAAGTCAAGACTGGGGCAGTCGTCAGAGCCCTCTTCAATAGCTGAAAAGCATCTTCACAGTCTATATCCCAAGAAAATGACAGATTCTTCTTCGTCAGTTTGGTGAGTAGGGTTGATATCTTTGCGAAGTCCTTAATGAACTTCCTATAATAGCTGCTAAACCAAGAAAACTCCTCACCTCCTTTGCATTCTTTGAAATCTGCCAATCTTGAACTGCAACTAGTTTCGCGGGATCTACTGATATCCCATCCTTAGAGACCACATGCCCTATAAATCTTACTTCCTTTTTACAAAAATGACATTTGGAGAATTTCGCATTAAGATGATGTGCATGAAGAGTTTTCTAAACCTCCCTTCAATGTCGGGTGTGCTTCCTCGCTCTTCAAGAAAATCAAGATGTCATCAACAAAGACCACAACAAACTTATTTAGAAACTCCCGAAACACCCTACTCATGAGATCCACAAAATAGGCGGGTGCATTCGTCAATCTAAAAGGCATGGTGAGCCACTCGAAGAAACCGTCTGGAGTCCTAAAAGCGGTCTTGTCTATACTGTCCTCGGCCACCCTTAGCTGATGAAACCCCGTGGCCAAGTCTAACTGGGAGAAAACAGATGCACCAACAAGTTGGTCAAACAGATCATCTATCCTTGGAAGTGGGTGCCTATTTTTCTTAGTGAGCTTATTCAACTCCCTATAATCCACGCATAAGGGAAGCGAACCATCCACCTTAGTGGCGAATACTACTAGAGCAACTCATTCAGATATGCTTCGCCTAATAAACCCTTTCTCAAGTAGCTCCCCTACTTGCTTGCTGAGCTCTCTCCTTTCTCTTGGAGCCATATGGCGCATAGGCAATGCAACTGGCTTTGCATTTTCCCGCAAGTATATACGGAAATCAATCTCGTGCCATGGAGGTAAGCCCTAAATCTCCTCAAAAACATCAGGATAAGACTCTAGGAAACTAAGCATGACAGACCCCTTAGGGTCACAAGAAATCTCGAGGATCCTCCGATGGCAAGTCAAAAGTTTAACGACCCTCCTACCACAATCCAAAATGGCACCATACATGGCTAGCCAATCCATCCTTAGAATCAAACCAAGGCCCATGAAACCAAGAATATATGTGTCGCACTCAAACTCGATGTCCATCACAGATATTCTCAAACCCCGACAAATCATAGACAAATGAGCCGTACCTCCAATGGGGTTTGAGACAACAACGGGATCCAAAACCATACTAGTATTAAGGTGCAAAGACTCAACCGCAGAATTAGATAAAAGAATGTGAAGCACTAGAATAAAAAGAGTCATGACAGGATGATTGGAAAGAGAAATCAAACCTTCAACATAAACTTTTCTACCTCTATCCGATACGTCGGCCACGAGAGCATGCACCTGCCCTCCAGAAGATCCTGCCTTTTGGCCCTGTCCTTGCTTTTTCGAGCAATCCTTAATAAGATGTCCAACCTTTCCACAATGGAAATAAGCATTCTTCCTTTTCCTGCACTCTTTGCTCAAATGACCCACGCATCAACAATTATGACATTTCCTCTTTTCTCAGGGTTTGTCGTTCTTTCCGCCCTTCTTTTGCTGTTGTTGTTGTTCTTTCTTGGGCCACACTTTCTTGTTTTATGTTTCATCAATCTTAGCCTCTTTCTTTTCACCTTTATCTTCTTCATGCATCAATGCCATATCAACGAGTTTCTCAAAAGTTGCTCCTATCGGAATATGAGACATAGCCAACCCATGAAGGAGTTCATTTAATCCTCTAGTAAACCTCAAAGGTTTCTTGTGCGGTGTATTCACAAGCTCCAAACCACACCTTGTCAATTGATTGAACTTATTAACATACTCTTTGACAGACATGCCTCCTTGCTTAAGTGCCAAAAACCTTTCCATTTTCATACTTTGCCCGGCTTGAGAAAGAAACTTCATTTCAATCTCTACCAGAAATCATCCTAAGTCTCAAGTGGACGCCCTACTTGCATCACTTCCCACTTGAACAATGCCTTGTCTTCCAGCTGCCAAACGACCAACTAAATCTTCCTATGGTCGTCAACCTCAAAAATCCCAAACAAACCCTCCGTCTTTTTAAGCCAATTCTTTGCTTCTACAAAAGTCTTAGTTTCTCGGAATGGCTTTCCTTCCATAAAAAAGAAGTCCTTGCATATCTTGGAGAACTTATCCACTCGTAGAGCAGGAGGAGGAGGAACAACGGCTGCAGCTAGGGGAGGGGCATCTGCTTGGCCTCCGGCAGGTGCCTTAGTCTCAAGATACCTACGGAACCAAGCCGGTATCTGTACGCCCTCAGGAATATTCGGTTCCCCAGACATGCTGAAACGAAAAGAAATAGGGACTCAAACAGAGAATCGAAAGATATTTCATATAGCTTTAGGGAATATGTTTTCCAAAACAGACTTTTCTTTTTGAAAATGCTTTCTTTTAAAACCATTTTGAAAATAATTTTCAAAATCTTTTATTTGATCTGATATCCTTCAGCTCTGTTACCAAATGTGACACCCTACGTCCGTTAATGTCACTCTTTCTCAGAATGCATTAAGTTTCGTGAAGCGTTATAGGTAAACAGAAACATAAATATCATAAGACATATATAAAATAACAGCAGAATTCAAAACTTTATTAAACAGAAAACATCGTGGTCTAAAACCCAGTTACATCATAAGTCTGAAATACAAAAAACCCATTAAATTTCTGTCTCGTTACTAAAATCATCAGAGTACAGTAATATAAAAGCATAGTCCCCAAAATATAGCCATATCAGAGAAGACAGGAAATCAAAGTAGTACATCTAAGCAGCTCCAAGTAGAATGAAAGAGAGAATCTTAATCAAGCCTGAGTATTCCCACTCTGAGAACCTGGGGGGAAAGGAAGAGAGAGAAAGGGAAACAATACGGGTTAAACATAAAGTCTGGCGAGTCCAGTTACTTTTAGTATAAGTAAAAGCATCATGACAGGCATATAAACTGGATGAGAGAGATAACAATATCATAAGGCAGTTATAATAGACTGAGCAGAATAAACAGAACAGAACATGTCGCACTTTTCAAGTACTTTTCTCTGCACCAATAGTAGTATAATAGAAACAAGATGATCCCAACAAGAACAAGATGGTAGACTTAGGTGTACTTCTGGTGAAGAGTTTTACCCCGTACAATAATAACAGGTAGCCTAACAAAAATTACAGGTGTTACCCCCAACATAATAACGGGCTCCTAAATAAGCGAGACTAGATATACCCTCATTACTACCCAATCGATCGGCTCCCTATCCCGTAGACACACTGTGCTGGCCCTACAGTAGGATGTATCACTTCATAAAGTGGCAACCCCTTTATTAACGAGATGCCTAACCATCTACTGATGTCACAACGTCTTATTATCCCAACACAAGCAGATTCATGCATGCACATGAATCCGACGAAGTGCGTCGTCAATATGCTCACTTAAATGAACCTCTTACAATCAACTCAGTAAGCATGCTCAGACCCCGACCTAGTTTGGGGTTCCTTGTTTGATACAAAGATGTGTTACTAACTGATATGGATCCAACACAACAGATGATACAAGCTTTCCCCTAGGCTTGCATCCCCACTACTAGGATTTTGACAGGTTATGCCTAACAGTTTAACAAGGTTGCATAACCCCAACATATAAAACAGGTTAAGTTTGTCGGGTATGTATGTATGTATGTATATATATATATATATGTGTGTGTGTGTGTGTGTGTGTGTGTGTATGTGTGTGTGTGTGTGTGTATAAAACCCGCCCCCACAAATTTAACAAGATTAACTTAACCTCCACTGATTCAAGCAAGTTTACTTAACCCCTACTCAATTTGGCAGGTTCATGTAACCCCCACATATTTAAACAGGTTAAGTTTTCAGGTTAACAAGTTATTATCATATTTCCATTCATGGTCGTTAATGGACTAGACCTCTCACATTAAGTCTACCACTTGTGGATGCTGGATATGCTGGGCGGTTCTGGACAGACTTTTACCACAAGTCAGACTTAACCTCGCATCTCAGCACCGTTACGTGTACATTTATGCACTAGACCCCTCACATTAGATTTACCACTTGTGGATGCTACATTTGTCGGGCGGTTCCGGGTAGGCTTCTACCACAAGTGTAATCTAACCTCGTGTCCAAGCACGGTTATAGTTTCTAACTACTGTAAATCTAGGCATGTTCATTATAAAACAATTTTTCATGTTTATCCAAGGTTATGCCCCAAATTCCATTATGATCCACGATACAAGTTATGTCCCAAGTTAAAGTTTTAGATTAAGTATAGATTTTTCCCCAAATCCCAATCATTGTTTTACAATATAAGTTATGCCCCCAATTTATCATTTCCAACCGTTCCCAATTTCATGCGCTCGCATATTTTAGCGATAGGCCTAGGCTTGAAGGTAGTCTGGCTATAAACATAAAAAGGGAAAGAGGGAGAAAAGAGAACAAAAATAGGCATATGATGGCAGAAATAGGCATATGGTGACATGATTAGGCATAATAACAGAATAGGCATATCAGGAATGGACATATGAGAACTAAACAGCAAATTAGCTGTACAAGTAGTGGCGGATCTATTTAGTTATGATTCAAGTTATTAACAGGCAGAGGTTTAGATCCAACTTATAAACATGTCAAGATTACTTATTAAATGTTTGCATCTAAAAGCAACATAAACTCACTGTGACTGGATCTAAAGAACAGAGAATTTACTGTTGATGTTGTAGCAGAGATTCTTGTATGCTTATAAATTGTTGTTGCAGAAGAATAGGCTAGTTCAATTTGAGTTGCGGCAACACCTCGTTGTCTCCAATGTTTTTGGTGAATAAAACAATAGAAATGAGGTCTTATTTATAGCTAAGGTCAACGAATCTGGTCAAGAAACGAGTCCATGTTCACAGAAATGGATCTGCACCAGATCTGGGTGGGGTCGTCCCAGGAGTCGACACCCCCGTGTAGGGGTCGACCGTTACGAGGTGTTACATGTTTGGTGGCGAAGAATTTACTCTCTTAGCTTAATACCCTTCTCTGAGACGTACGAGCTTATCAATTATATATTGGTGGACATCAGTTGTATGGTATGAACTGACTATGTGGCGTGCTAAGATGCATGGATCAAAGCTTTTGTTGAAAAACAGAGCTCTGTGGATGATGATCAAAGCATGACTTTAATATAACGTAGCTTTGTGTATAACGTTAATTCGCGAGCTTCATACCTCGATATAAACTAAAAATGGGATGAAGGACCGCAGAGAAATGGATATACATTGCCTTCTAACTAGAAGTGATGTCATGGTATTGAGCTTAGACATATTTACTTATGTGGATGTTGGATGATGGAAAGCGAGATACCTAGGATTTAGCCGCACAAGGCCCTTGATGGTCGACATACTGACCAAGATGGTCGACGTACTGACCAGGATTTAGGTCTGGTAGGACCGGGGAACGTATTGTTTACGGTATAACTAATCAACGATGGCTAACTGGCTATGCCGCTCCTAGATGCACATGCGTGTGAGTCCTGAGGCATGGGCTAGAGTGTCAAATCGAATAAAGAAGATCCCTTGCCTTGGTTCATATACTACAAGAAAACACTGATTTTGTAGCAGAAAAATCCATCGCTAAACCCTCGCTGAAGATCTGTTAGCGACGGATTTGCAGGAGAATACGATTATCGTTAAAAAACACGTCGGTATTTTAGACACAATTTTGCGATGGAAATTAACTTCAATTCTCCGTCATTTTACCATCGTTTTCTGATATGTTATGATTTCATTTAAAAATATTTCACCGACGTTTTACCGACGGATATATATATAACATAATAAAATCATTAATTAATTTTCTATCGCTAAATGCACACTATTTAGCAAGGGATTATCGATGAAAATATATAACAAACATTTTGCAATCCAGTTATCCGTCCGTAAATCCTAGCTATATAACAACGGATTAACGATGACTTTGTTATCTTTCGGTAAACCGTCGTTATCTTTAAAATTTCAGTTTCTACTTAACGACGTTTTAGTGTCGGATTTGATAAAAATTCCATCGGTACTCCCTTTTTGTTCTGTTTACATATTGTTTATATATATGCATACACATAAAATGAGCGACGTTAACAAAAAAGGAAATGCAATTGTTAGTTTTTAATCACAACAATATATTTTGATTAGACTACTATTCTGTACAAAAAACAATAATGTCCCAATCATCTATCAATTCTTACATACAGTAAACTGAATTATAACTAACAAAACTATTCAGCTAGTGTTAGTGGTATTCCATACAAAAACCTCATCCTTACTCATAATACCTATACAAAAAACCACATAAAAGAAGCATTTACAGCAAAATATATCCAGCTACCATATCCGAGTAACTCATGAAGATGAAGACGACGAAAGATTTTTATAATCAGACTCATCATTTCTCTGAAGCATTGTCATCACTTGTTTCATTTGTGCTTGAAAGTTTTATCTACCTGCTTTTTGTTGCTGTGCAAGCTTTGTCTGCTCTTCCTCAAGTCTTTGGCAATTAGCTTGCTCATGCGCTCTCTCTGCCTCAATCCTAATCCGCTCTGCTCTCTCATTCTCGAGCTCTAAGCGCATTTCCTCAACGGTTTTTTGTAGCTCATGAACATCATCTTCATTGTCAACACAACGACGTTTTGAACGTTGAGAAGAGGGAAGCTGTAAAGAGATTACACAAAAATAGTGTAAAAATCTTACTTTTTAAGTAGAGTATACTGAACAACAGTACAAAAATATAGCCTAAAATATAATACATTAAGCAACTAAATGCAGTATAAAAACAGCAACAAAAATAATTGAGTATAAACTGCCTGTATACTACATCGGTTCTATAGGTCAAGCGTCTCAACATGCGTTTGTATAAACTGTCTGTTGAACAGACATCCAGTTCTATTATTAAAACATGACAGAAATCAATTGAAACATAATTGAGTATAAAAATTGCATTCTGTTGGATATTGAAATCTACAATAGTTCATGACTTTCACCCATATTCAGTTTTTTTCTCAATGGGAATTTTTTGACTAATTAAACGTAAAGGTGAGTAATTTAAAAGGTATGTAAATTTGACACTTACTGGCATAAAACTAGTCAATGCATGCGTGGAGTTTCTTGAATGGTACATTTCAAACAGTCCAAAATGCATCTTACTGGCATAAAACTAGTCAATGTATCTTTTAACATGTACAAAAACAGACGCTGACTCAAATCATCTAAAAATTTATTTTGCTTGCTAAAAACATACCTGAGTTTCACACAGCAGTCCGCATTTCTCTATAGCCTGACTCAAAGGTATCCCATATTTGAGAAAATTAATAAACCTTCAGATAATAGTTAATACTAAGAATTGCATTGGTAGGTAATATTAATATTATAATCATGTAATAACCCATAAAAAGCTAAAGGACACTAAATATTAATCTAGGAGTGATAAAAGCTTAGACATTGTCAGTTCTCTATAATGAACAAAATCAAAAGGAGAGCTCTCAATGTACTTGCAGTACATGATGTTTATACACTTCCCGGAATTTTCGTGAACATGTTGTTTCTAAAACTTCTTATTTGTAAGTGTTTACCGAACAACTTTTTTATGGAAGGTATTAGATATTAAGTATATTTTCACAGTAATGAATGTGGACAATAAGTGAAAAAAGTAAAATAATGAGCTAGGGGAGCAGCAGAAGCATTCACCATATTTCATTTATTGAACTCGTTTAAATTGAACAAATTGATATGAACAGAACTTGTCTAATTTTTCTACACAAATAAAGTAAAAGGTCAGTTTCTATTTAGTTGGCGCATTGATGTGGCTATATTGCATTTAACTGCAAATTTATCTTTTCAGGCTTTGGTTTGTTCAGGCCTAAAAGGTCAGTTTCTATTTAGTTGTTGCATTGATGTGGCTATGTTGCATTTAACTACAAATTTATCTTTTTAGGCAACTTTGATATGGACAGAACTTGTCTAATTTTTCTACACAAATAAAGAAAAAGGCCTAAATGAAATAAAATGTGTTACTAAAGGGATGACTATTTAGACACAAAGCTAAACATAAACTGACTGTGAACTTATCTCCCTTGCACCAACCTACAAATATGTTTGTTTTCAACTTCTCTTATTTGATATTGAAGTGATAATTTATTTTGTCCGTTAAATATGGAACGGAAACAAAATGTAATTCACTTAGAAGATTAGAACGTTGATTGTTTCTTCATTTGATATACTTATAAGCAAATAAGACGTAGTATACCACTATATTATTTAATTAATCCTTACAGAGAAACAAAAATAAAAATGAAAATCTTATCTTGAATGAAATACAAACAAAATAACAGACTGAACAATACGCATACACGTAATCAATTTAATTTCTTGCATCAAACACTTGACAAAAACTTCATCTTCTCCATCAAAAAAATAAGGAGAAATGAACATCAGCGTTTTCTGATGTGTTAAATATGAGTGAGTCAAACAATGTACTACACAACAATACGTGCATGCGTAAGGAAAAAAAACTGCTTTGTCTTTGCCACTTAACACTAATTGAATTTTGGTTATAACTTGATGTTCTTTCAATTTATAAATCATTTCCCATCTGCTATTGATAACATATATGAATCGATCCCTAATCCTTTGTATGAAATAAAATAAAAAAGGAGAAAGCAAAAACTGAAGAATGATTAATACATTGCTGACAAAAATAGCAAATACATAAGTAATGAAGCAAACATGTAGTTAATGAGAACACCAATACATCATTCTCTGTAACCGGTAATTTTATATGGTATAAAACATTTTTATATGGTATAAAACATTCTCGTAACCAGTATAAAACATTTTTATATGGTATAAAACAGTCTCTGTAACCGGTATAAAACATTTTTATATGGTATAAAACATTCTCCATAACCGGTAATTTTAAGAAGCAAAATGCAGAAACTACAGCACGACCTCATATGCTTGTTTCAATATTTCTAGCAACAGCTAAAGGCCAATAAATTTATAGTTTGTAACAATACCACCAATGCAGTAATAATTAATGAGAAGATTAAATATTCAAAAAATAATAATGTAGTAGTACCTTTGTTAATGAGTAATCCAAACTGTGATTTACCACCCTAATTCAGCCTGGTCCTATAAGTAGAGATGTCGATGATGCTTTAACTGCATATACCAAAAGTGAAAGTTTAGCTTAAGTTAGTAAGGACTCAGATTATTGGTCTATAGTCCGATAGTAATTTAGACAAATATTTAAGATAGTAAGGACTCAGATTATTGGCTGCCAAAAGTGAAAGTCTAGAAAATTCATATTTATTGATTTAATCTAAAATATGACATAGAATTTGTAAAATGTTACTTATGCATAAACAACAACCATGATAAAAAATAAATGACATGCGCTTGACTTTGGCTTAAAATCAATTCACATGCGACCACAAATTAATGAAACTTTTCTGATTTAAATGTAGAAGGATAGCATAGCTGATACAACTCAGCAGTGTTTGATTTTTCTTCTACCGTCTGGTCTGTAGGAAATTCTTTACTTAAATTGGTGTTCCAACTTGCATTAAAAGAATTAAGTATTTGCAATTTCTCTTTAGAAAACAATCGTAGTTCAAGAATTGATGCAAGGAGAATTGTACAGTTGGATACGGATCCAAATATTTCATTACCGGATGTTGAGAAAAAAAACCATAGAATTTTACGTTTATTTTTCAATATGCATTTATTTCAAGTTCCAGAAAATATCAACTTAAATTTATTGGGGTCCTCTACTAACCATTGCATGTTATCAATTTTTGTTTTTGGTTTAAAACTTTGAATTCTTTTCCTCCCAACTCCATATGAGCCAGTTAACACATCAAAAAGTGCTGGTTTGAAAAAAAAAATAGCATTCACACATCAACGTAATTTATTATAATATTGAAACTTGTATTATAGAACTTCGTATGTATTAAGAGACTTGTATGCACCAGCGTTACATATCAATATAACTAGTAAATCATTTGCAATTCACCTCTAACAATAGCATAGTTTTGTATGTCAACAACATCAATACCTAATCGGTTTTCCTCCTTTTAAACAGTCCACCCATCAATTATAAGTTTAAAATAATATTTTATTTCAATTTCTACCATTAGCTCTTTTTTATACATTGTTTATCTCTCCATAAGAGTTAGTGCTAGCAACAATATGCCCCATGTGAAGGGTAATGCTCAAATAATCATAGGAATTAAACAGGTAGAGTATAAACGTAAGGGTAATTTTTAATGACTTGATGTAAATGTGACAATGAACAGTTGAGTATGTGAATGAACTAAATATAAATTACTTAAAAGTGTTTCAGTAACAAGGCATGCAAATGACATTAAACTATACTAGCGAATTAATTAAATCGCAATTAAAGTGGAAAAAACATCAGTTAAATAAAAATTAACATATTTTAGCATTAACCAAATTTAAACAACTCATAGGAAACTATTTAGTAGAAAATAGCAACACACAGTAGAATTTACTAAGGGTAACTAACTAAAAAAATTAAGGCAAACTCTATTAACAC
Source organism: Allium sativum (assembly GCA_030737875.1). Lineage (NCBI taxonomy): Eukaryota > Viridiplantae > Streptophyta > Magnoliopsida > Asparagales > Amaryllidaceae > Allium > Allium sativum. The sequence continues at coordinate 487,335,275 of CM060909.1, forward strand.
CCATATATTTGTCTTTCCCACCCCGTTGAAAACTAAATAAATAAAGTGACAAATATACCCTTGTAAATCATTCAAGTTATCTTGTTTCATTTTTCATTATGTTACTTTAATTATAAAATAAATACAATGATAATAATATATTTTAAAAAGACGAATGATTCCGATAAAGGATATAACATTTTTTCTAAAAAAACGGTGTTTTATTTTAAATTTACTATTCTTCAACTTTATGTCTTTTTTTCTTAACGTTATTTGATTTTATGATTTCCAGTGTAATATATATTTCAAATATTTTTAAATTAAACTGAAATGTAACTTTTTCCGATTGCAAAATGAAAAAATAAAAATAAATATAGATTATTGCTTTGTTGTTTGTTATTTCTAGATTTATTTTTTATTTCTTTTCATTGCTAGCGTACAGTATCTATTTGTGAAAATAAGTATTGAAGATACTGAAGGGTAGTTCTGGTAACTTCTGGGGGTGTGAAAAGAAGAAAGTGGGGTCTGATGTTTTTTGTTTAAACAACCGGGTGTGAAAGGCAAAATGTGGAGTTAGAATATTTGGCCAAAAATTAATTAAAATCAATTATTAATCAGAATAATAAAATACTTACATGTCTAAGTCTTAAAATATCTCGATTAAGGTAATCAAATTTTCTTCAGTTCAGATCGGAATATTAACTTCGAGTGTAAGGGATGTTGATGAGGCAATGGCTGCAACAAGGAGGACGGAGGTAAGGCGACTAGATAACTTGAAAGACTATGCCCTAAAAAAGGCTAGTGACACCAGAAACTATCTTATTGCCCTAATTTTCCGACTGTAGGTTAGGGACGTCGAGAAGTTAAAATAGAACAATGTTTCCAATTCATGGGTACAAACGTTTGATTATGAGATATTGGGTGTTTTTCAATTTGGGGCCAAAGGTATTTTCCGTAAGAAGACGAAGGTGATAGGTTTTATGGGCTTCGTTGGATGGAGTGGATTAAAAAAAATCTTAGATGCACAACTACACGGATCTAACAGATCAGAGGTTTTGATGTATGTTCGTGGATTACTATTTAGATCTACGGTGGATATCACTGTCGCGCAGATCACCAATATGATCAAATAGCTATTATTCATTGTGGGACTGAATAACCAATTCTTTATATAATTAAACCAAATGATAGTAATAATAGGATAATATAAGTTGTAAATTCATACTAAGAAAGGCAAGTTATTTTGAACATTGTCTTTTTGGAAGATCAAAATTTTCCAAAAGTGTTGATTATTTCAAAATAAAATTTATGTCAATACAAATGAAACTAAACGTTCTTTCAAACATTTGTATGGTATTCCTATGATTAACGAGATTCCTTTGGCATCTTTTTATCCTCGACAAAAAGAGTCCGTAGCATGAATTTTGATAATAATACTCAAAAATAAAGAATAAAAATTAATTTTAGAATGCAAATAAAATACGGTTAAAATAAGCATTCTTTTCTCAACTGGTTAAGACGATGGTACAGGATACAAGAGGTCAAACCCTAATGCTTTGTTAATTAATAATTCTACAAAGTAATATTTATGTTTTTAGTATTCTAAATTACTTTAACATTTAAAATATTTTGTAATCTGTAATATTTCAGTCTTTTATTTTTTTACTTTTTTTTTTATTTCAAAATTTTGTTTTTAAATTTTATGAATATTTATAAGCTTATTTTAAAAAAAAATTAATCTTTTTATATTATCTGCGAATATGAATTTTTCTAAAAGTATATGTTGTTATATATTATTATTTGAAATTATCAATTAGTTAGTTAATCATGAACAATTAAAATGTTACTTATAAATTACTAAAAATATTATATATTAATCATAATTTAACATAAAAGTAACTTTAAGTTATTAATCGTTATTTATGAATTATCCAGTATAATAAATTATTAGATAATATAGTTAGTATACACTGTTATTCATACATTATTACTAAAAGTTAGTAGTTATTTAATTAATTATATTAATAATTATTAAAAATAATTATAAAATATATTAGCTATTAGTTTTAATTACTAATTTTAACTGGATTTCGTTATAGTTTTATTTGAACAAAAAAAGAGGAATTAGAGATTAGGGTTTGAGAATTTGTTAATAATTATTAAAAAATAACACTAAAGTATATCTTAGAAAAATAATATAAATACCTGTTGCAAATCTGTTGAATTCCGCTATAAAATAGCTTCGATAAATAATCGTCGGTATTCTGCCTAGATTAGCAGCAGAAAATAGAGACAAAAATTTTCTATCGGTAATTTGACGCAATTTGCAGCGGCTTAGTGAGGGATGAAAGAAGACGACAGTAATAAATAAAGGAAAAAAAGTTGAAAAAAAAAACTATCTCTTGCAGATCACATGGAAATCCATCGCAAATTAGCGACGAAAATTTCCGCTTCTAAATATCTAACGCTAAATCAGTGTTTTCTTGTAGTGATAGATGGAAACCCAATTTCCAATACGTGACTTTGCGGTTTTAGTTGTAAACCTATATGACGACATAATAGGATGTGGTACTATGTCATCTAGGATTGATACATTTATATTTAAAATTGATTTCTGCACTTAAAATAATAATAAAAGATAAATTTCATGTATTAAGCATGCTTGGCTATTGCAAGATAAACTTTATCCTCCAGCTTGCGCTTACATTGTGTGATGGGATCTGAGTCTTATAATAGCTTCATTTTTTCTTTTAGCATTGCGTTGTTGTTTCATGCACTGGTATTCATGGGGTTAAACCCGTTCTGAGTTATACGGCGTGGTCCCGTTATTTACCTACTTCTAAAATAATTTTATTAACTATTTTAGTTCTTACACCAGTCTCATGACTAACTCGAAGTTTATTGTTTTCCACTTAAATTCCGGGTGCCCATATTTTCCACATGGACAGCTAGTAGTTTTGGTTTTGCAGATACCTTTCTTTTCACAGGATCCCGAATTATGGCTGGAGCTATACTCTGGAATGCTTTGTATCTGTGTATTTTCTGTGTATTTCTTTCAACTGTGTTAGTTTATGTTTTTCGCTGCACATTATATTAATGTATTATATTTCCGATGTATTGTAACTTATTCTTTGATATTTTTCTGCTGTGTATTTATTGGTACTCTGGTATTCTTGTACTCTGATGTAAATTGTTGTAATAGCTATGAAAGGTTCTCTTGTTTTGTGTTCCAATACGTCGTGTTCTCAAGCAATCTGCATTCTTATTCGGTCCAGGCCGGGCGGGGATTTCAGGTCGTTACATAAACCAACTTGAAACTAAGAATATACTATCAAATCAGTCACAAATGCATGTATACATTTTTAATATATATCAAGTAGGATCAGTATAATCCTAATGCTTAATCATTTTGCAACTCTAAAACATTAATGAACTGACGAAACAAAAAGAAAAACAAATCAAATATAGGCTTAAAATATACCATCATATCAATGAATATTTAATTGAAATAAAAAAAATTTCAAGAGTAGGATGTCATAAATAAATCACAAACTATTAAACTAATTCATTTAAATAAATCACTTAAAACTACCATTGTTATTTGAAAAACCGAAACTATTTAAATAAAAATATTAATAATGAAACTAAATGTTGGACTCCTCCTGTTTAGATATTTTTTTAACAAGAAACTTGATTCGGTTGAATAATCGATGCCTAATTGTGATATTAGCGATCTTTTGCTTTTTTGTTCATATACTCAATCCGAGTAACACAAAGCCGAAAAGGACGAGGCATCCATAGCAATTCCTTTAGATTTTGTTGTATATATCTTCATTTTCATCATTCTTAAACTTATAGAGGTCATCAGCACTACAACCTATAACTTTATTGGCTGGTTCATTAAAAGCAGTAACCCAAGCTTCAGCGGATGGATCAGAAATCATTACTACATGATATTATCAGTATACTTACGATATAAATTGAAATGATTAATAATAATTTTGTCATGACCAAAACTGGGTGTAATGAACCAGAAAATTCGATGCTTGAATTTTCGGCACAAATACATCCCGTGTCCAAACTCGAGTATCGAAAATCCAGAATGTTAAAGAAAGAAGCTACAGGATGAGATAAGAAAGAAAAGATTAGAATAGAAGAAAAAGGAGAAGAACTAAACACCATGCAAAGAGTCTCACATCGCAGCGAAATAAAATATAATACAGAAATAAATCTTTATATATTAAAAAAACTTACAATTTATAAGAGTACAACGGACATCCAATATATCTGGACAGTTATAACAGCCTGTCCTCATTTACAACACACTGGGGAATACTATATGTAATGACCCGTATCCTACGTATCGGGGGATCGTAGAATATTTATTTCTTTCCCGTATGAAGTCGTATGGTCATGTAACTTTGGGAAACATCTATTAGAGTTATTTCCCATGTTCATGATTTTTGTCGATTTTTAAATGACCATTTTGCCCCTAGTTGGTACTGTTTTGGCCATAACTTTTGATTGGAAATGAATTTTGACCTGAAACCACTTCCATTTGATTCGTTTGATGGTTTACCTTTCCGTACAGTGGTCACATTAGCCAAACGGACTTACCGTTTGGGAGATATGGCTGAAACAAGGTTTGGAGGGTGAAAAACTGCTTAACCGGGCCAAATCGGGTGATTAGTGAGTAGGCCCATAACCCATTTCGGGATTAGGGTTATGGGAGGGCTGAAATGAGATGGAGAACCATTCCATTTCAGTTTTCTAGCCTCCACTTATCACCATGGATCCCTAAAAATGGCCTCCAACCTCTAAATCACCTCCAAATTATCTTTTGGTCAAGGATTTGGCTTAGCAACCCCTAATCAAGGAAGATCTTCAGCAAAGCAACAAAGGAGCTGCTGTTTGGCACTGAGATTCACATCAAATCAGAGAATTATTTTAGATCTGAGTTATTTTGTGGCTAAGGTGAGTGATTTGCATAGTTTTACACTAATTATGGCTAATTAGGGGTGATTAGTGCTAATTAGCGAATTTAAGCATGGTAAAATTCGGGAAAAATGTTCATAAATTCCTAAATGATGTTTTAGACCTCTGATATGAATTTGGGTTAATTTGGTTAAGTTTTGCTAATCCTATCATTAGTTTCACCTAAACATGCTTAAGGGGAAATATGGGATTTTGGGTATGTTTGATCCATTTTAACCTATGATATTTATGTGAATGATGTTTGTGGTTGATTATGCATGTTGCTATGACTGTATGAAATGCTTTGTGATTGATTCCAATAGTTAGAATGGTCGAAAACGTCGTCGAATGGCGTAAACACTTGCTGGAATAGTTTCAGAAAACAGTGCAGGGTTCGGATCGGATCGGATAAGGGGGCTCGGATCGGATATGTTGAACTGAGCAAAGGATCTGATCGGATCGGAACCCAACACTTGGGAAAAGTGGCAAAAAGGAAGGCTACGCTAGCTGAACTGGGATCGGATCGGATAGAGGAAGACGGATCGGATCGAAGAGGACGGATCGGATCGGAAACACGAAGGCGAATCAGAGTAGGAGCACGAAAGCGGATCGGATAGGAGCATATGAAGGGAGCATGAAGACGGATCGAAAGCACGAACCGCACCAGAAGAAGGACCCGACCCGAAGAGAAGCACCTGACTCGAACCCAGAGGAATACCCGACCCGAACCGCACCAGAAGGGGGACCCGACCCGAACGGATGAAGAACACCGACCCGAACCGATAACTTGAGGAGGAACCCGACCCGACCCAGTATTGACCAATAACCCGAGATGCAAAGGTAGTCCAATAGGGGAAGTTAGAGCTCGGGATCCCGGAACCAGTTGGGAACCAATGAGTTCACTTCATGAGTTGGGCTTTGCTGCGGGACGTGTGCTAAGGAGTTGTCGACATTCATAACTTCGATTCACCACTAAAAAGGAATGATGGGCTACTTATCGGTGCAGTAGGGTCATTATGACCTGAGGGGCAAAGTGATGGTAGCAAGACTACGTTATCAGTGCAGTAGGGTCATGATGACCTGAGGGGAAAGGTGATGCGTAGTAAGACTATGAGCCAGTGCAGTGGGGTTCTTGTGACTCCATGGGGCAAAGTGGACATAGCGAAGGATTCGTGGCTACGTTATCAGTGCAGTGAAGCCATTTATGACTTCATGGGGGCAAAGTGATCGTAGCAAGGTATGTTGGGTGATCGAAGTGGTGAATATCGTATACTTTACGCACTGAGTGAGAGATGTGAGGATGGATGCTATGCTTGATTATTTGCCATCATTATGACATGCACACCTCCCCCACCTCCGTATCTTTACACTGTTTGATATGATGCCTTAGAGGGTTGTACAGTATGTAGTACTAACTCTTTTGGTTGCAGGTTCAGGTATGTTTTAGTCTACCTGTTATTGTTCACTTTAGATGCTTATCGCTCATACCAGGCTTTATGTCTGACCCAGAGTTTTATGTCTCCTCTTATTACTCTGGGTGCTCACACGAGCAGACTAGAGACAGGTTAGCTGGTGATGCGCGAGTAGCTGATTTGGAGGCGGGCAGGAGGCTTCCACGTATGATATATATATATATATACACACACATTCTCCCTGTGTCGTTGGTGGTCGCTACTTGGGCATTAGTAGTGTACCTCATTTATCTTACTTTTTCTTTGAGATAGTTGAAAGTTGTAATAAGCTGTATTCTGAATTTCCGCTGCTATGATGTTTTGTTCTGATTTTCAGCTTATGCACTGTCTCTCCTGTTTTATGTCAAGTATGTTATTAGTATATTTTGTTCTATGCGCTGTGAGACATTCTACAGGTTCTTTGTATGTTCATTTCCTTCTTCCTTTTTCCTTCTGACGACCCGTTCCGTGCTAACTGGACATGTGTACAGCGCACTTTTGGAGTAAATGTCGGTTGGTGTGGGGCGGGCCGTCACACTTGGTATCAGAGCTCTAGGTTGCGTAGTTAACCTAGGGAAAGACACTAGGGAGAGATAGTACGTATATGAGAGCGCGTATTTGTGATTACTTTGGTTTTCAAAAGCTATGTATGTATATACTATTAGTAGTATAAGAATGAAGTCGCACTGCACTAGCACCCTTATGGGGTCGTTAATCGTTTCCTTTTTACAGATTAACGATGAGCCGAGACACGAGGGGTGCTGGTAGAGGGACCAACCAAGGGAATGCCGCTGACATGAGGGCAATGTTTACTAACCTCATGAGATACATGCTCAGAGAAGTGCAAGGGGCAATTCCCAATCCTGGAGTTGGTGTTGGCCCGGTAGTGCAGGCGCCTAGGGTCGATTTCGCCAAGTTGTGCAAAGATTACACTAATCTTGGTGGGAAGCCGTTCCACGGGACGGAGTCGGCCACGGATGTTCAAGATTGGATGGATAGCTGTGACCGTATCTTCGATGACTTGGGTCTTGAGGATGCGATGAAGAGAAGGCTAGCGTCTCGTCAGCTGCAAGGGCGAGCGATGAATTGGTGGAATGCCATTAGAACAGCTACTCCAGAGGATCAGGTTACTTGGGATCAGTTCAAGGCTCGCTTTAGCGAGAAGTTTATCCCAGCTGCCCAGAAGTCAGTGTTGTTTAAGAGGTTCTTGGAACTCAAGCAGAACGGAAGGGCAGTTTCTGACTATATTGCTGAGTTCGACACTTTGTCGAAATATGGACTATCTCTTATCGATACTCCTGAGAAGAAGAATGAGAAGTTCATTACTGGTTTGGATGGGTACTTGGGAGAAAGGCTTATTAACCGCATCGATGAGACTTTTGAATCGATTGTGGGGAAAGCTTTGAGATCAGAGAGTCTTTACCCCAAGTCAAAGACTGAGGACGCATCTGCAGAAGGGCCAAAGCCGCAAGCAGGCGGTGGAGGCAAGAATAACTCTCAGAATAAGAGGAAGCAAGACCAATCTAAGGGTGGCCAGAAAAAGAGCAAGAAGGATGTTGAGTGCTTCAGCTGTGGAAAGAAGGGCCATTATGCTAAGGAATGTCGGGCCAAGCCAGCGGAAAGGAAGTGCTACAACTGTGGTCAAGTGGGACATCAGAAAGATAAGTGTCTGCAACCTCTTAAGGATAAGCAGATTGTGAAAGCATATGCTATTGATGCTATTCCTTCTTCGTCGAATGCCCCAACTGCGGCGGAGAAAGTAAAGAATGTTGTTATTCAAGGTATGCTTTCTATTTATGATATACCAGTTCGAGTATTGTTTGATACTGGGGCTTCCCGTTCCTTCATATCTAGTGACCTGGTAGATAGGTTGGGACTGGAACCCGAGATAGTCGATAGACCATTGATTGTGACGAACCCGATTGGTGGTTCGACTAGTCTTAGTATGATTTGCAGGAATTTGGTCTTATCGAGTCATGGATGTATGTTTGTATGTGATTGCTTTGTTTTGGGCTTTACTGGGTACGACATTATATTGGGAGTCGATTGGCTCCAAAGATACGGGGTGGTGGTAGACTATGAGGGCTTTTTGGTGACAGTGTGGGCGGATGATGGGCGGAGGGTAGTGTTTGGTAGTCTACCTAGTGATGGGGTTATGGCTAGTTTTGTAAATTCCCTCGACATCCCGTAGGATGAGTTGTCAGATGTGCCCGTGGTTGGCCAGTATCCGGACGTCTTCGAGGAGGTGACCGGGCTTCCACCACACCGAGAGATTGAGTTCCGTATTGATTTAGTGAAAGATACCAGACCTATAGTGATGCCACTTCATCGTATAGCACCAAGGGAGCAGCGAGAGCTCGGGGTGCAAGTCAGCAATCTTTTGAAGAAGGGATTTATTAGAAGGAGTGTCTCCGAGTGGGGAGCACCAGTTGTGTTTGCCACTAAGGCAGATGGTTCCCTTCGTTTGTGTGTGGACTATCGCGAGTTGAATAAGGTGACGAGGAAGAATAAGTATCCTCTACCACGGATAAATGATTTGTTTGATCAGCTGGAAGGAGCTAGAGTGTTCTCCCAGTTGGACCTCGCGACAGGATTTCATCAGCTTCGAGTAGCAGATGAGAGTGTTCCGAAAACGGCATTTAGGACGCCGTCTGGATTTTATGAGTGGTTGGTCATGCCGTTTGGGTTGACCAATGCACCAGCCTATTTTGTGGATCTTATGAATCGAGTATTCAGAGATCAGTTGAATAAGTTTGTTCTTGTGTTCGTGGATGATATCCTTGTTTACTCAAGGACAGAGGAGGAACACAAGGGACACTTGAGGATAGTGATGGAGGTGTTGAGGAAACACCAATTGAAAGCGAAATTCTCTAAGTGTCATTTTTGGAGAAGGGAAGTAAGATTCTTGGGTCATGTTGTTTCGGAGAGTGGTATTGCCGTGGACCCTGCGAAGGTGGCTACGGTAAAGGATTGGCCTACGCGCAAGAATGCTACAGATGTAAGAAGTTTCTTGGGATTAGCTGGATATTATCGTAAGTTTATCCAGGACTTCTCCAAGATAGCAGCACCGTTGACTCATTTGACTAAGAAGAATCAGTCCTTCGTCTGGGACGGAGTGTGTGAGGATGCCTTCAAGAGTCTAAAAGAGAGGTTGACGCGTGCGCCAGTGTTAGTCATTCCTAAAGGGAATGAAGAGATGACGGTATACACGGATGCTTGTGGTACCGGACTGGGTGCAGTATTGATGCAAGGAGGTAGGGTTGTAGCTTATGCTAGTCGACAGCTAAAGCCGCATGAGAGAAAGTATCCCACCCATGACTTGGAATTAGCAGCGATCGTGTTTGCGCTGAAGATGTGGAGACATTATCTCTTGGGAGAAAGATTCGAGTTGTTTACTGATCATAAATCGTTAAAGTATCTTTTCTCCCAGAAAGATCTAAATCTCCGCCAGCAGAGATGGTTAGAGTTCTTGGCTTCGTATGACTTTGATATCGCATATACACCTGGGAAAGGTAATGCGGTAGCCGATGCCTTGAGTAGGAGACATGCCAGCTTAGGGGCAATGTTTCTTGAATGGAAGCAACTGGAGTATATCGCGGGATTTGATTTCAGACCAAAGTGCGAATTGGATCCAGTCATGCTAGCTAGTTTGACGATCAGACCCACTTTGATAGAGCGGATTGGTTCCAGCCAGAGGGACGATCCTAATCTATTGGAAATCATCTCCAAGTTAGAGATGGGTATTGATGAGGAGATGAATGTGTATGGGCTTGATCGAGATGGATGGCTTCGGAAGGATGGAAGACTAGTTGTGCCCAACGTGAATGGTTTGAGAGATGAAGTGCTTAGAGAATGTCATCACTCAAAACTGACTATACATCCCGGTGGTAATAAGATGTATCGAAACATGAGACAGACTTACTACTGGGAAGGGATGAAAAGAGACGTTGGGAAGTTTATATCCAAATGCATGAATTGCCAGCTTGTTAAAGCCGAGCAAAAGAAGCCTAGTGGGTTGTTGCAACCATTAGAAATTCCCGAATGGAATGGGAGCAAGTCTCGATGGATTTCATCGATGGTTTACCAAGAACTAGATCGGGATATGATAGCATTTGGGTAATTGTGGATCGATTGACTAAAAGCGCAAGATTTATACCAGTCAAATCGACCAGAACGACAGCCAAGTTGGCAGAATTGTATATGAAGTGGGTAGTGAGATTTCATGGAGTACCCAAAAGCATTGTGAGTGACCGAGACCCGTTGTTCACTAGTGGGTTTTGGAAGAGCTTACAAGAGGCTCTAGGATCAAGATTACATCTCAGTACCGCATATCATCCTCAGACCGACGGTCAGACGGAGAGGGTGAATCGTATATTGGAAGATCTCTTGAGAGCCTGTATATTGGATTTTGGTGGATTATGGAATGACCATTTGCATCTAGTAGAGTTTGCATATAATAATAGCTACCAATCCAGTATCGGTATGGCTCCATATGAAGCTTTGTACGGAAGACCGTGCAACTCACCATCATGTTGGATAGAGACTGGTGAGAAGTTTGTGCTTGGACCAGATGTGGTGAGGGAAACTTCCGATAAGATTAAGATCATTCAGCAACGAATGAAAGCTGCTCAAGATAGGCAGAAGAGCTATGCTGATAAGAGGAGAAGAGACTTGAAATTCTCCGTTGGTGACTTGGTGTTTGTCAAGATTTCTCCGTTGAAGAGCGTGATACGATTTGGCAGGAGAGGCAAGCTGGCACCAAGATTTGTTGGCCCTTTTCCTGTTCTTGAACTAGTCGGGAATTCGGCGTATAGAGTTGGCTTACCAGAGAAGATGGCAGGAGTTCACAATGTATTTCATGTTTCCCAACTAAGGAAGTTCGTTCACAACTCAGATGTGACTATTTCACCTGATCAGTTAGAGGACTTCGAAGTAGAACCCGAGGCGGTTGGGAACCGCAAGCCGATTCGTATTGTGGGGCACGATACGAAGCAGCTTCGAAGGAAGGCGGTGAAGCTAGTCAAGGTTCAGTGGGGCGAGGACGAGAATGATTGTACTTGGGAAACAGAGGAGAGCATTAGGGAGGCATATCCAGAACTCTTTGCCTGGTAAGATTTACTTTGTGATTTAGTTATTCCGCATGCTAGGATAGACTTATTTTACTTATTTTGCATGTCTGATTGTTGTTTTATGATTGATAGGCATGCGGGACCTTTGTGTGTGTTTTGATTAGGGAATTTCAGGGGCGAAATTTCTTAAGGGGGGGAGAGTGTAATGACCCGTATCATACATATCGGGGGATCGTAGAATATTTATTTCTTTCCCGTATGAAGTCGTATGGTCATGTAACTTTGGGAAACATCTATTAGAGTTATTTCCCATGTTCATGATTTTTGTCGATTTTTAAATGACCATTTTGCCCCTAGTTGGTACTGTTTTGGCCATAACTTTTGATTGGAAAGGAATTTTGACCTGAAACAACTTCCATTTGATTCATTTGATGGTTTACCTTTCCGTAGAGTGGTCACATTAGCCAAACGGACTTACCGTTTGGGAGATATGGCTAAAACAAGGTTTGGAGGGTGAAAAACTGCTTAACCGGGCCAAATCGGGTGATTAGTGAGTAGGCCCATAACCCATTTCGGGATTAGGGTTATGGGAGGGCTGAAATGAGATGGAGAACCATTCCATTTCAGTTTTCTAGCCTCCACTTATCACCAAGGATCCCTAAAAATGGCCTCCAACCTCTAAATCACCTCCAAATTATCTTTTGGTCAAGGATTTGGCTTAGCAACCCCTAATCAAGAAAGATCTTCAGCAAAGCAACAAAGGAGCTGCTGTTTGGCACTGAGATTCACATCAAATCAGAGAATTATTTCAGATCTTAGTTATTTTGTGGCTAAGGTGAGTGATTTGCATAGTTTTACACTAATTATGGCTAATTAGGGGTGATTAGTGCTAATTAGCGAATTTAAGCATGGTAAAATTCGGGAAAAATGTTCATAAATTCCTAAATGATGTTTTAGACCTCTGATATGAATTTGGGTTAATTTGGTTAAGTTTTGCTAATCCTATCATTAGTTTCACCTAAACATGCTTAAGGGGAAATATGGGATTTTGGGTATGTTTGATCCATTTTAACCTATGATATTGATGTGAATGATGTTTGTGGTTGATTATGCATGTTGCTATGACTGTATGAAATGCTTTGTGATTGATTCCAATAGTTAGAATGGTCGAAAACGTCGTCGAATGGCGTAAACACTTGCTGGAATAGTTTCAGAAAACAGTGCAGGGTTCGGATCAGATCGGATAAGGGGGCTCGGATCGGATATGTTGAAATGAGCAAAGGATCTGATCGGATCGGAACCCAACACTTGGGAAAAGTGGCAAAAAGGAAGGCTACGCTAGCTGAACTGGGATCGGATCGGATAGAGGAAGACGGATCGGATCGAAGAGGACGGATCGGATCGGAAACACGAAGGCGAATCAGAGTAGGAGCACGAAAGCGGATCGGATAGGAGCATATGAAGGGAGCATGAAGACGGATCGAAAGCACGAACCGCACCAGAAGAAGGACCCGACCCGACCCGAAGAGAAGCACCTGACTCGAACCCAGAGGAATACCCGACCCGAACCGCACCAGAAGGGGGACCCGACCCGAACGGATGAAGAACACCGACCCGAACCGATAACTTGAGGAGGAACCCGACCCGACCCAGTATTGACCAATAACCCGAGATGCAAAGGTAGTCCAATAGGGGAAGTTAGAGCTCGGGATCCCGGAACCAGTTGGGAACCAATGAGTTCACTTCATGAGTTGGGCTTTGTTGCGGGACGTGTGCTAAGGAGTTGTCGACATTCATAACTTCGATTCACCACTAAAAAGGAATGATGGGCTACTTATCAGTGCAGTAGGGTCATTATGACCTGAGGGGCAAAGTGATGGTAGCAAGACTACGTTATCAGTGCAGTAGGGTCATGATGACCTGAGGGGAAAGGTGATGCGTAGTAAGACTATGAGCCAGTGCAGTGGGGTTCTTGTGACTCCATGGGGCAAAGTGGACATAGCGAAGGATTCGTGGCTACGTTATCAGTGCAGTGAAGCCATTTATGACTTCATGGGGCAAAGTGATCGTAGCAAGGTATGTTGGGTGATCGAAGTGGTGAATATCGTATACTTTACGCAATGAGTGAGAGATGTGAGGATGGATGCTATGCTTGATTATTTGCCATCATTATGACATGCACACCTCCCCCACCTCCGTATTTTTACACTGTTTGATATGATGCCTTAGAGGGTTGTACAGTATGTAGTACTAACTCTTTGGTTGCAGGTCCAGGTTCAGGTATGTTTTAGTCTACCTGTTATTGTTCACTTTAGATGCTTATCGCTCATACCAGGCTTTATGTCTGACCCAGAGTTTTATGTCTCCTCTTATTACTCTGGGTGCTCACACGAGCAGACTAGAGACAGGTTAGCTGGTGATGCGCGAGTAGCTGATTTGGAGGCGGGCAGGAGGCTTCCACGTATGATATATATATATATATATATATATATATATATATACACACACACACACATTCTCCCTGTGTCGTTGGTGGTCGCTACTTGGGCATTAGTAGTGTACCTCATTTATCTTACTTTTGCTTTGAGACGGTTGAAAGTTGTAATAAGCTGTATTATGAATTTCCGCTGCTATGATGTTTTGTTCTGATTTTCAGCTTATGCACTGTCTCTCTTGTTTTATGTCAAGTATGTTATTAGTATATTTTGTTCTATGCGCTGTGAGACATTCTACAGGTTCTTTGTATGTTCATTTCCTTCTTCCTTTTTCCTTCTGACGACCCGTTCCGTGCTAACTGGACATGTGTACAGCGCACTTTTGGAGTAAATGTCGGTTGGTGCGGGGCGGGCCGTCACACTATATATATATATATATATCATATGTTTTAACTCCTTCATCTTTTCTCTTGAAGTTTGTATCATCTTACCCGGAACCTGTACAACTCGGTCTGAACCAACTGGGTCTCACCCAAGCATTACAAACGCCACAGGTCAGTCTGGTGAACCAGCGTGAGAAAAACTCACTAAATTATTGGTAGCATACAACTTGATTTTAAAGTTAAAAATCATTTCGAAAGAAAAGGATAATCGTAAGACCAATCCACACATAAACACAGACGACTTTTACCTTACGATAACCCAAACCATTTTTGAAATCATAATTATTCGAATATTATAATAGTGTCTAAATACAAATAATAGCAATCTAGCGGAAATCCACCTATATAGTATACAATCAAACCGCGAGCGCTTATTGGAGATTGGATTTCCAACTATGACAAGGTAAGGAACCACCTTCCAATAGTTTATCTCTAGAGGGGAATACATTAGGTTCAACAACATCTTGCAACCCGGCCCACACATGACCGATCACTCATTTCTCTTGAGTGTATCGAATATATTGTCACCTACGGTTTCTAGCAACATAACCGTTCCTGGGAGATACAGAAGTGAAAAGAAGTAACAATATGAATTTTCTCTAGATTTGTGACAATATACCCTAATGGTGGAGACCCACATAGCCATGTTGCCTGCCCGATTTTTGTCATTTCCCGGTTGTGAGGCTTGAGGTTTAAAATTTAACTTTTTAGATCATCTGGCCACCATTCACTTTGAATGCCACATCGTCAGTTCCGTCAGATATCACTAATTGACGTTCACAAAAATATTCTAGTGTTTAAGCTAAGAGAACGACCATTCTCCGCCATCAACAAAAATACGTTTGTAAAAATCAAACGTGATCCCTTGGGAAATACTCTGTCAGACATTTCATCCATACAAGTTGTCCTAGGACTTGACAAACCGAAGGCACTCTCCTACCGCATCCTAGGAATCACCCTATGGATCAGTAGCAAGTAGTCCTTGCAATCCGTCGATTTCAATCACGACAGGATCACCATTAGAATATCTCCGGGCGCGACTCCAGAGAATTCGACAAGTAGTCCTTCTGCTTATAAAGATCTATAGCCTTCACTACTCCATCTTCAATCAACATCTTCCACATTTACGTATTAGTTGGTTCAGAATGGTTTTCGAATACTTTCGATCCCGATCTTCCCGTACCAACAATCGTATTAGGCCGGATTTGATAGTCGGTTATTTAACTATCAAATAAAACAATCATTCGTCCATAAAAGAAAATTTAATTTATTCATTTTATATTCACCGTCATATTAGCCTCTTTTGATTAACCATTCGTAGATCTAAAACTTCTCTATTTTCCCATTATTGGAATACCCATTTCTTCTTATATAAATATATAAGAATATTCAAAACCTTATCTACTTTTAAGAACGTATTTCTTATCTCGGTCATTTGTCCTTAACCTTAAACTAGTAAGAGAATAATTCCCTAAATATCTACCCAAAGGCCGAAATCAACGTCAGATCGATACTCAAAATATCATTCAACTCACTAATCTTTAGTCAGTTTCTCATTTTCTTTCTTATTAATGAATAAAAATTCCACTTATTCATTACCACTTTAAACGAGATATTTATCTCAACTTATCCCCATTTCAGACATTTAACTTACAAATATGATTTTACAAAAACCATTATCGAACATTCCATAAATATTCTTTATAAACACCTTTATAGTATTATTATAATTTATCTCAGTTTATTCCAGTAACTTTTCCCATAAAAATATTTGTATATAAATATCATTTGCCAATTCTTACTATTTATAATTATTATCTAAAAATCTTCTATAAAATTCTTTAATATAATCTATATTATATTCCAATTTGGTTCGACTTGAATTCCATTAGAATTTATAAATTTAAAACAATTCCTACTTCTAATGATTCTCACTTGCAAGATATTTTGCTTTTTCCGCTTATTTGCCTCAATCGTTAAAAATATTTCTTAATACAAGTTCACACTTCACTCTTTTGGTCAATCTGAATTCGTACTTGAAATTTCAAGTTTCGTTTCTATTTATAACTTCTATTGAGTTATTTCATAAAATCTCCTTTATATTTTCCCTAGTAATTGGAAAATTTTAATCCGTTTCAAATGTTAGTTTCAAACCACATTTCCACTTCCTTTTCTAAATCCATGCTCAAATTATAACTTTACCAAATACTTCCAATATATGGTTTTCACTTTTTATAAATTTCACCTATAAAATCGAGTTCTCATCTCATTTGTTAAAACAACATTTACTTTTAAATTCTATTTAATTTGGTTTCTAAATAAACATTCCTATTTGAAAATAAATATTTTCCTTTAAGTTCTTTTTATATTTAAATTCTATTTTGAAATCCATATTTCCCAAATTCTCAAATGGTAGTCATTTCATTTCTTTATAAACATTGTTTATAAAATCGCCTCATTAACGCATTTGTTTAAACAAATCTTTACCTTTAAATTATATTATAATTTGGATTTCAGATGAACATTTCTATTTAAAAATAGATATTTCCTTTAAACTCTTTTTATTTTTCAATTTTCTATTTTGAAATCCATATATTATTTATGATATTCAAAATCAACGATCAATGTTACTAACACAACCAAATATACCACAAGCTATCAGAGGTTATAAAACACATCATATATGAGCTTAGATAAAAAAACAAATAATTTGAATGCGAGGAATCCAGTTGGATCCCTCCAACCTGTTTTTCCTAGATCCATAGATGTTAATCAACAATAATAATACCCATCATGCTTCGAGGTAGGATATCGCGGTATAGAAGGTCATCCACTATATATATTGTGGGGCGCATAGGGAAATCATCCGCTAATGGTACTACGGGCATCCGCTAATGGTACTGCGGGAATTATCCAATCACCAATCACCAATATTATTATTATATACTATTATCACTTTATATCAATCAATTTAGCAGCCAACAAGCAATAAAATAAATTTGAACTACTAAAAATAGTTCCTAATAATTATTGAGTGAGTTTAACTCACCTCGATTTCCTTTGCTGAATATCCAATTAATTCCATACCTCGCGGCTATACGTCTATTTGACTCGTCTTAATTGAATTTATCACCTATGATGATTTAAAATTCACTTACCAATTAAATATTTATCTATTTATTTTAAATGAACTACTTAAATAAATTTTCTATGTAAATTTAAATTTATTAAAAACTTATAACTTATTTTGCTTACACACCTTGACTAATTCCTGAAAAAATTCCTGAGCAGCTTCAAATACTACATCTTTTCACTCCGGCATTTTATCGTGCAACTCACATTCAACTGCTATTTCTTTTCATCACCTACTTCCATTGTTTGTTGCTGATGTTGCATCACCATATTGACCTCACACCATTTACCAAACACCACTACAAAGCCTCAGCTCCACCCCTTTACTGTCCAAACCACCTGCACGAGAAAAACAACCATCTTCCATTTACAGACATTATTCATGCCTGCACCCCCATCTCTATATTGCTACAACCTTCTCCTAATAGCAGCAAGCCTCCTATTATCTTTACTGAACAACATTTCCTGCCTCAAACCCCTCAGCCTAATAGAAAGCACCCATTCCATTGGTAGTTCCATTCTCACTATGTTTCATCCTCCACCAACACTAATTATCCTATTCAATAATGCATTAAAACTCCCCATTAGCCAACTGTCATACCCAAAATTATCACAACACCTTAGTTCTTTATTTGCACAACGTTTATTCCTCAAAGAAAATTTAGAGCTCGAACTTACCTATCTTCAACGCTGAATCCCTCAAGTCAGTACAACCTAGTTCGAATTCCGTCTGCATACCAATACACTCCCCAGTTTCCCCTGAATCGAACCCCACCCCTCCGAAAATGCCACTCAGTCATGATCAGAAACATCATCAGCCTCTTTGAATCGCTCCCTGAAATTTGTGGTGCCTCCATGATCGATTTCAATTTGAACGATTGTCGCCTCCTCCTTCGGCCCTTTCCAGCTCATCATCGAGCTTCAAATATTGTCATGGTTTTTGAATTTCGATGAATGGAAATCGTGATTGTAACAACCCAGAAAATCCGAACCAATTTAAAAAAATTATTTTGGAAATTTTAATGAATTTTGAATATTTAAAATGAATTATTTTAAATAATAAGGACGAGAAATTTATTTTGAATAGAATTAGAACGTATATATTTATTTGAATCGACGTTAGAATATAAATATTTATTTTTAATTATAAAAGGAATTGAAAATGGCGCAGTAGTTCGAAAATTCGATTTCGAATTTCAAATGAATGTACAGGATTCAAAATAAACCAGATTTTATAGAAACCAAAAATATTAGAATCTATTTGAAAATATCTTTCCAACGAATCCGAAAATTTGAAATTTCATAGCGGGAATAAAAAGTTAGGTCCAGTTGAAAATTCAGAATAGTCGCTATGGAATTTTGGCCCTTAAAAATGGTAATTTTGCAAACGACCTCTGTTTTCAACTAAACCACTTTTATTGGATCCGAGATGTCGAATTATTGCTAGATTCCAAAATTCATGATTTTTTGAATCAATATGTGAGCGTGGCGAAGGAAAACGTGTTTTGACTGTTTCAGTCAATTTGGATCGACCAGAAATTGGCCATTTTTCACACGGTCTTCAAATTTGACGAAATTAGTTTTGTTATAACCGTATAGTCAATACGAAGCTAGAAATAATTTTTCTGGAATTTTTAGGGTCCGTATGTGGGCCTGGTAAATTAAAATGTGCGTTAAAGTCAAGTTTGACTATTATATTAATTTATATTTTAATTTTAACAAAAACTGATCGTAACGATCAAATTGGCTTACGGGACATATCCCATTGTGTTCGGAATGGGGGTAATTAGCTAGGGACGACAGTCGGTGGGCCTCGTTTGGAGATCGAAATTTAAAGTCAACCCTTTGGAGAATAAAATAAAATCTTATACATAAGCCCTTAATCCCTCTTCCCTTCTCCCTTCAGTTTAAATCGAAATAAAAAAAGAAAAGAAAAACCCACGAACCCTTCCCGTCTCCCGGTCCCTCCGACGCTGTAGGAGGCGGCGCCCCAGCCACCGTAAATCGGTGGCGCCCTCCCTCTGGCCCTCTCTGACGTCCTCCTCGCTTCCCCTCCTTCTGAAATGCGCCAGCCACAAAACCATCCCAGTCCACCGCCATTCACCTCCTCCACCACCTGCGACGGCAACAAGACCCCCCGACAACCCACGACCCATTGCCTCGCCCAACGCTCCCCCACAGCCCCTCAGCACCCCCGCCTTCAACAAGACCCGATTTTTGACAAGAAAAAGGCGATTTTTTACTTTTTTTATTCAGTTTTAATGTATAAATATATATGTAAAAAGGTTATATCTTTTATAATGAAAAGGTTATATTTTTTTATAATGAAAAGATTATATTTTTAATATATGAAAGATTATATTTTTCCATAGTAGGAAGGTTAGATTTTTTATTATAAAAAGATTCGATTTTTATTTGTTGAAAGATATGATTCTTATTTATGTAAAGATAGGATTTTTATTAATCTAAAGATGAGATTTTTATTTATATAAAAATATGATTTTTCTTTGTTTGAATAGAGAGTAAAAATATATTTTTTCTTTGTTTGAATAGCGAATAAAAATATGATTTTTATGTATGAAGTAACAGTATAAAAATATGATTTTTAATATAAATTTCGTGAAACAGATTGCGTTGGAATACAAACAGCGAATCTGAGCGACAATAAAGCACGGCGGAGTGGAACCCAAAGGTGAGAACTTCTCACTTTAATCTAATTTTTCTAGTTATAATATATACTAGGATGCAGACGATGCTTAGCAGCACCCGACACCCGTCGTCCACAGACCATGGACGACTTGTTTGTTTGTTTGACCGTGGTGTGAAAATTGATTGTGTGATATGGAATGGAAATAAAATATTTTATAGTTGAAAATATAATTTTTAACGTGAATAGGAATGAAATAAATATTTATAAACAAATCGGACGATTTGTTTATGTACACACATTTGACTGATATTGATTGGGACGATAAATTTTACACATCGCCCAACTGCACAAATAAAATTCATTATTAGTTGATTGAAACCCCACATGGGTATTGGGATGATATATGACGTACACTAGTCCCAATAATTAACTGTATGTCGATCGATTGATTGACAGGTTGTATGAGCATTGAATATTTATATTTAATGCTTATACAGTGTAAAATGCACTTTGGATGATGGTTGATTGTTTATCGTTGTTGTTGTGTACATGTGTGTATGAAATCCATATAATCAAATTATATGGTAATTGACTGTGTCTGATTCTAGTTCAGAAAGGATAAATATTTTGAAATAACGATCATTTTAAAATGATGAATATTTTAAAATAATATTCAGTAAAAGATCAAAATCTGATTGTGATGTCCGATTTGGGATGGACAAGAATGTATTTAAATATATAAAGCCTTGTTGATTAGATTAACACCATTTTAACGTGAACAATATTTATATCGATTTTATTCATTTTTATAATGAATATCGAAAAAGAATTGATTTCAAAATCTAATATTTTGAAAATATTATCATTTATATATCGATGATATGGAATATTCAAATTTGATTTGAAATTGAATACGAAGTTGAAATCGTTTTGAAAACGAATTTAAAACGATTTATAAAATGCGTTTTAAAAGGAAATCGACGAAATATAATATATATATATATATATATATATATATATATATATATATAATGGCCTGAATATAATGCGCCGTGCTGTGGCAGTTTGCGAATTTCGACCATTGACTTCGAATGGACATTGCGGGAGATCCGACTGTCGGATTCTCCTAAAACCAGAACCGTTGAGTTTGTATCGAAAAGAGCTTTCTAATGAATATTAGAGATTTAAAATCTAACGGTTGGATTTGGAATTATATCCAAATCAAATTTGGAAAAGGCCGCTGTAAGTGCAGTTCGATGGCCGTTTGTGGAAATCGACTGTACGGGCCTTCATAAAATTACTAAAAATATTAATAATTTGTGTAAAATCATAGTAAATGATTTGGAAAGAATTGGGATGAAAAATTCTTTACTTGAAAGGATAAAAATATTTTCTTATCGAAATGAACTAGTTATGAACTAGAATAATAAATCCAATAGTTTTAAAATAAATAATTTGGATTTGAAATGGTTTTAAAAATAACCAGGATTTCCAATATATGAATTGGAATGAATTTGAATCAAAATTAAGCTCGTAATATTTCGATATTGGATTTCGTGATTATACGAATATTGTGGAGGAATTTGGAAGTTATATATATCGTTATTCCAATACGATATTTGTTGGTTTTAGAATTTAATATTGAATATAAGCCGATATATTTTCTATTCATAGCCGTGTATTTAACATCAAATGAGATTTTGGGTTTGTCGTGAATGATATCTTTAATAATACTGTTCTTAAACCCAATGGAGTTAAGAAAATTAGAATCTGACTGGAGATTAGTGAGGTCGAATGGTTTCCTAGGTATTGATCTGATGTTGGTTTCGGCCTTCGGGGTTAATACTTAGGGAATTGTTCTCTTACTAATTTACGGTTAGAGACTGATGGGATTTTGGGTTTGTTGTGAACTATGTCTTTAATGACATTCGTTCTTTAACCCGCTTTACAGTGAAATGTGATTTGGAATTTATAAATCTTTTTATTAAGATTTAATGGGAATTTTCCAAAGTAAAGTTTTCCAATTTAATATATTAAATTGGAATTGAATGGAATTTGATTGATAATAATCAAAGTGAACTTCTGTGGAGGAAGATTGTTAATACATATGGAATTTAGAAGGCTTTGCCGTTATTCCATTTATATTATTGGTCGGATACGGAAATTTACATCGATTACATATTGATTTGTTTTCCGTGAAGATTCCATAATTAATGGAATGAGATTTGGGTTTATCGTGAACGGTGTTTTAAAATAACACTTGGTATTTAACCCGATTAACAATGGAATGAGATTTTGTGTTGTCGTGAATGGTATCTTTAATAATACTGTTCTTAGACCCAACGGAGTTAAGAAAATCAGAAACTAACTGGAGATTAGTTAAATTGAATGGTTTCCTGGGTATTGATCTGATGTTGGTTTCGGCCTTCGGGGTTAATACTTAGGGAATTGTTCACTTGCTAATTTACGGTTAAAGGTTGATGGAATGGAATGTGATTTTGTGTTTATAGTGAACTGTGTTTTAAATGACATTGGTTCTTTAACCCAGTTAAAGACAGGATACGATTTCCCAAGTTAAACAATCGTTAATATTGATTTTTGGGAAGATTAAAACCAAGTGGAGTTTTAATGCATCCTTAATTAGATTGAAATAATATCCAAAGGAAGATTAAAGAATAAATTTAAAGAATTTATCTTTGATAAAATTAATGGGAACCTTTCTCAAAGTATGTGAATATTTGAATAAAAGAATATTCAGAATTGGAATGAGGCGTATGTTGTGGCTTAAAGCACTTGTTTATTATATACGCGAGTTATTCAGAAAGGTCGGGTTTGTACCCATTCTGAATAACTGATTCGACGATATGTCGACGATGAAGACGGTGGTTGAAGACTGGAGGTCTTCACATCGTTTGGATGATTACTGATGTCTTGATTGGGCTGTACACCCAAGCCGAGGTAATAAGTGGTGATCGCCCAGGCATACTTGGAGATCGACGGATATGCGAGGACCTCTTCCCTATATTGGACATGTGGGGGAGGAATAAGGTGCCTCCAGTTTCGTTCAGACCCAGAACAGACTTATAAATGGATTATGTATCTGACATTGGATTTTATTCTGTGCTGATTGATTTCTATTAAATATATATCTGTTTGGCGGCGGAGAATTTATTCTCTTGCTTAACGCCCTTCTCTGAGACGTACGAGCTCAGAGGTTATATATCGATAAATATCAGTCGCATGGCACGAACTGCCTGTGTGGCATGCTGAGATGCAGTGATCAAGGCTTTTGTTGAAAAGCAGAGTCTTGTGGTTGATGATCAAAGCATGGCTTTAATACAGCGTAGCTTTGTGTATGGCATTAATTTGCGAGCCTCACACCTCAGTATGAGTCAAAAACGGGATAAGGGAACGCAGTGAGTGCACGACGTTTCTTTCTAGCTATGGGTGGTGTCAGCGTTTTACAAGCCCTGACATTTATATTATTTTTACCTATGTGGTTGTTGGATTGCGAGGCGCCTCGGTTATATCGGTCTCTACGGAGCCGATGGATAGGTCCTATAGGACTGCGAAACGTGTGTTCAGGAATTGTCAATCGTCAAACGTAAGGGAGGACCGGCACTACAGGATCCAGGGGTTACCCAGAGTGTGTAGCCCCAAGGCATTTGCTAGAGTGTCTCGAAGCGGTTAGGAGTACATCCCTTGCCTAGACTCATGACGGAAATCCAATTTCCAATACATGACATTCGGTTTTGATTGTAGAGCCTAGTATGGCAACATAGCGGTATGGGGCACTATGTCGTTTACGATTGAAACATTTATATTTGAAGTTATTTTTATACACTTTATACTATAATAGTTTCAAGATGATTTGTTTTAAATGTACCAAGCATGTTTGGCTATTATAAGTTAAAACTCTATCCTCCGGCTTGCGTTGCATTGTGTGATGGGACCTGAGTCTTATAATAGCTTCATTTTTCCAAAAAGCATTGCATTGTTTATTCTATGCACTTGTATTCTTGGGAGAAAACTCGTTCCATGTTATACGGCGTGGTCTCTTGAATTACTCTCTTTTAAAATAAAGTTTTAAATAACTGTTTTAGTTCTCATACCAGTCACATGACTGACCTGGAGTTTATTGTTTTAACCTAAACTCTGGGTGCCCCTATTTTCCACATGGGCAACTAGTAGTTTTGGTTTTGCAGATTTATATTCACAGGATCCTGGTTTACAGCTGGAACGATATTCGGAAAGCTCTGTATCTGTATATCTCCTTTAGTGGTGTATTATATTATTTTTCCGCTGCTATGTAATGTATTGTAATCTCTGATATTTATCAAATGTGTAATATTTATTCATACTCTATATATTCTCGTATTCTGATGGAATTGTTGTAATAAACAATGAAATGTTCTTCTGTTTGTGTTATGATTCGGCTTGTTCTCAAGTCAATTCGGGCTTTCCTTCACGGGGAAGTTCGGGTCGCTTGATCGTGATTTCCTATTTTAGTTCCCTTTTCAATTTCTTTTTGTCAATGGGTGGATGGTATTCGCGGTTCCTATATATTTTATTTAATTTTATAGAGGAACCGATTTTCGTTTGATTTGGAGAAAAAGTGAATGAATGAAATGGATTTAAGAGCTCTAGAAAATCCCTTTGTCCTTTATTGTTGTAACACCCCGCCTCCGCTAGGGTCACTCGCAAAGGAATGCACTAGCTTTAGAGGGGCATTATTGGTAAACATGCACAGAAATATCACAAGACAGAACATATATATATAAATAGCGGAAGTAAAATCAAACTTTCATAAAGTGAATAAATAAGGTCTAAAGCCTTTTACATCAGAGTACATCAAAACCTGTCTTGCAATAGTAAAGAAGCATAAAGACTTTTTCATAAATTATTCCCCAAGTAAAACAGTAAAGTAGCCATAGCCAAGAGAAGTCCAAGCCATCCATGATGACCTTCAAGCAGAAGAAGTCCAAACTAAACAGCATTGTTTCCTCCCTGAAACCTGGGGGGGGGGGAGGAACGGAAGAAAAGAGGCGAAACAAAACGGGTCAGTCAAAAAGACTGAGTAAGTCCTATCTACTTCCAGTATAAAAACAGGTAAAGGTAACATGACATGCATAAACTGAAAGTAAACATAAGGATAACTACAAGATAGATAAACCAGAGTAGCCGGTTAAACTACTGCGGCAAGGTAAACTAAGGTATCATGAAAAACTACGGTGTTATGATAAGTCAAGATATCACATCGTCAGATTTCTATCGAGTACATTATCCCAAGGTATCTACCCCGTCTAACATCCCACAGTATCTATTATGTATATTCTTCCTAGTTCTAACATGTATATTTGCTCTGCACCTCTCGTACTAGTATCCCTACCCGCGTCATGTGTTAACCATGAATGTCCCTTGCTCAAGGTCGTGTAATGGTCCATGTCAACCTAATATATCGCATATATAGGTTACTCAAATCATATGTTTCTTTCCATGTATACAAGTTCAGTCCTTTGCCGTACCTCGTACGGGCTTCCTCATGTCGTATTATCCTTGGAATCGTTTGGACTGTCACCCTTGTTCTAGCTAGGCTCTTCCATATGAATCATCGTTTGAACTACTAGGACTTACGCCACCTAGCACCACTAGGGATTACGCTTACCTATTGCACGCTTTCGTATTTCGGTTTGGGTTAAACCACCTAGGCCACTAGGGATTACGCTAACCCTCAACCGCGCCCTTTTCCCACGCATTCATCGTGAATCGTTTTTCTATTACTGTATGCACATGTATCACATCGTGCCACCCGAGTCCTGTCACAGGGCAAACCAAGAAATACAGGACTCGGTCGGGAGCTTTAGATTTATCTGCCGATGCAGATACTAAGGTCTGCTTTTCTACACGTGGCTATGGTCCCACGAGACCCCTCCCTCAACTAGTGAAAGGCAACACAAGAGAAAATCTTGCATGAGAACTACACTCCGGCCAGCCCACATCCTACGGCCTACCTCACCCATAATTAGATAGCAATTATGGTCTGTTGGGTGTTCCCTGCCTTTCCGTACGTACACGCTTGACTCAAGATGGTAGATGATCGACGAACTTGCTATCTCGGGCACCTTATGTATTCGTCGACTCACTGCTATCCACCCCAGTCTTTAGGTCGCTCGCATAGCAACCAAGACATATTCTTGGTTCTTCTACCGCAGACCTCAACCTCTCGTGAGCCTAGTATAATGACCTGGCAGCTCACAGAGGGATCCCAAGAATATCCTCACGTTCCCCGAAGCCGCTGCTTCGTTACCCAGTTCGTTGGAGCCTTTATCTAAATCAGATAGCCTGCTCCTACACGCATACTTAAACGTTGACCTAACGTATCGGGTTACTAACCTATCTAAGAAATGGTCCAAATTTCCTTGACTAAGAATTATTACTTAGTTTCCCTTAACTAAGGTTTACCACTTAGCCTTATTTCCATAATCCTTGTTAACTATGGTTATTTACCTAATCCTCCGAATTAGGGTTTATCTAATGGGTTAAGTGTCACTTAAGTTCATAACTTAGCCCGTCTACAGACCATGTCAAAATTGGCTAAGTATCCAAGTCCAAGACTTAACCCTACAAACCATGTGTCAAGTTGGCTAAGTATATTAAGCAATCCATAACTTAACCTCGTCTAGTTATCATTTTAGATTGGTTAATTATATAAATTAACTTGACCTTGTCATCAAATCGGTCAAGCGTATTCAAGTGATTCGTGACTTAGCCTTATCATGTTTTCACGTTAGATTGGTTAAGTATAGATTAACTTAACCTCATCAAATTAACGAGTTAGATTGGTTAAGTATAGGTCACTTAACCTCATCAAATCATCGTGTTAAATTAGTTAAGTGTTTAACTTAACCCCATTAAATTACCAAGTTGGATTAATTAAGTCTAGGCTAACTTAACCCCATCCGATTACCATGTTTAGATTAGTTAAGCCTAATCTTAACCCCATCCATTAACTGTATTATACGGTTAAGTGTCATTAAGAAAATTTACTTAACCTTATCACGTTATCGTGTTGGATTGATTAAGTGTTGGTTAACTTAATCCCGTCCACTAGTCGTATAAAAAGGGTCAAGTGTCATTAGGCAAATCAAGTTACTTAACCTACCCAAGCTTATCATGTTTCGTTAAGTATCATTAGCCTAATCAAATTACTTAACCCATTTGTCCATATTATATTTGGTTAAGCCTCATTAATCAAATTAACTTAACCCTATTATGTGGCATTAATTTAATTAATGCACCCTCAACCTCTCACATTAGACCTTGTTGTGGTTACTAGTTAAGCCGGGCGGGTCCGGGTAGATTTACAGCACAACTTAGTCTAACCTCGGGTCTTAAGCGCGACATGACCAACTTCTCACATTGGGTCCTATTGTTTGCAACTACTAGTTAGGCCGGTCGGTTCCGGGTAGTTTTACGTTGCAAACTCAACCCAACCTCGAGTTGGCCATACTTATATTATCTAAGTTCATCATGTTTCCAAAACATGTTACAAGTTTTCGAGCATTTGGGTAGACCTAACTTAATAGGTAAATTCCCAAAGGGTAGACCTAACTTAATAGGTAAATTCCCAAGCTCATGTTTTTATGCATACTTACATGTCATCTCCCATGTTATCTTTCAAGTCATATTTTCAAGTATAAACACATGTCATATTCAAGTTAGGATTTTGCGACATGTTCATGTTTATCTAACTACCCAAAATCGTGTTTTCCCAACGCAAGCAAAGCGAGTCAACATAGTAAGGATACTATGTCACATATTGGTCTCAAAACATGCATGATGCCAAAAAGGGCTTGGCTTCCACATGCATAACATCATAAAGGGATTGGCCATAAACATGCGTAGTGTCATAAGGTAATTTGGCCACAAACATGCACATTATCAAAAAGGGTTTGGCCATAAACATGCACAACTTAAAAGAGGGGATTGGCCACGAGCATGCATAATCTCATAAAGGATTTGGCCACAAACTTGCATGCTAGCCTAAGGGGTTTGGGTTCATAAACATGCATAAGCCCCAAAATCTTGCCTTAGCCAATGTTTCACAAGTAAAGTGGTTCCTAAAGGTTCATGCTAGCATTTCATGCATAAAGATCCAAACTTGCAAGTTAAACTAGGTTATGCATAGCATGAGAGGCATGATTAAGTCACTCACATGGCCTAAAATCATAAACATGAACACAAGAGGCAAGGTAAGGTTCATATAGGTTCGCATAATCATGTTTAGCCTCATTTTATCCCATGTCAACATTAAAAATACCGTTTTGATCCAAAAGTAGCTAGAACTTACATAGTATGGCAAGAGGACTAGGAGCATGAATCGTTTTGGCGAAGAAAGGTGGCTCCTTTGATGAAGATCCGTCATGAAACTCGCATAGCAACGTTGATTTGGCCTCTATTTGGTGTAGCAAGCTTGCACCTTTTGATTTGAACCCGATTTGAATGCATAGGCTCTAGGGATTGGAGATGGAGGCCATGATCAAGATTGATTTTGGCAGCACTTAGTTGCTAGGTTTGATTTTTAGGGATTTAGGTTAGGTTTAGGGTCTTTTTATAGAGATTAGGATAGTTTTAGGCCCTAGGATTAGATCTAGGATTAATCTAGGCCACAGAAATCGTCACAGGCCCATCAGACCAGACCAAGACTGCATCCAGGTGCACCAGGCCACAAAACACGGAGTTGTGTTTTTGGACCCAGTCGACACCCAAGTCGACAGCCCTGTCGACTTGGGGTCCAGGGGTGTCGACAGCCCTGTCGACTCCCCTGTCGACATGGGCTTTGGCGGGAAAATTCCCGCCTACCCCAAAACTTGAACTTCCTAGGTGATTTTCAAACTTGAAAACCCTGAAAACTTTGATGGATCATAACTTGGTCATACGGACTCCGATTCTCGAAAACTCGGACTCTATTTCGCGTATTTTTCCGAGACGAACGCAATGGCATAGCCTGTTTCACTTGATTTAGAATTTAAAATTAAGTTCTGCCTTGATTCTCGTTTTAACATGTTATCGAAATACGAGTTGTTACATTCTCCCCACCTTTTAGGATTTCGTCCCCGAAATCTCTAAGTTAGGAAGAGCATATCCTACCATCCATCATCCATCTACTCAAAACATCATCCACAAGCAACCATTGTCCTTAGATGATTTCTAATGCTGTATGAATGTATGCAAAACGTGTGTGTACATGTTCCTTAGCTAATGCTAATGATCAGGCCTGAAAAATCTTTTGAATGCAAAAATATGTTTAGTGCTATGAATCCATCATGTATGCAAATAGTCCTAGTCATATACACTATATGCGTGCACAAACATCCAACCATATGCAACATCCGTATGATAACACATTCAATTTCATCCATAAACAAGTATAAATACTCGTGCATATGCAATATGAAATGTGACCGAGTCGAGCTAATATCTAATGTAAATTCGCGCATCCACGAGCAACCACTTGCAACCATTTGCAACCATATCAACCATAACATGTTTCAAATACATGTTTACATCCATAGGGTTCTACCTAAGATTCCCTGAAACAGGGTCGAGAAGATAAACAAAACAAACTCCGTACGGGGTTTGTAACAGAGACAGGACCGAGAGGATATCCACAAAAGATAGCCTACAAGCAAGTTCAACAGAAAAACAGGGATCGAGGATATACTCCCCAAAAGAGATATCATGCACGTATTTAGTCCTCAGTCTCCTGAGTCGCATTACCTTGAGCTTAGTTCCATCGTGCCTTGACTGCCTTTGACTTCATGATTTCGTAGCTCCTTGATTCCTATTTCCAAGGTGCGAGTGAAACTCATTTCACTGTCGCCTCTCGTTTCACTTTCACTTATTCTTTCCCTAGTATACTTGGCTCAACCATATCTACGTACCCAAGCCAGCTCCCCAAAATTCACTAGTGAATTCTGGATCTCGTTTTCCGATACCAATCCAAATTGCCAAGAGTCCTTACTAGGGTGATTCCCATAACTCATGCATAATCGAAACGAACCATCCGCCTTAACGGCGGATTCTATTCAAACGGATTACCAACAACTGCGTCCTGGGATTCTAGGTAACGAGCCATGAAAGAGCCCAAAAGGTTACACGAGATTTTCGAGGGTATCACCAAGATGAGTCGAGAATCTAACTACCCTCTTTCCAAAACCGAGAATGGCACCCCTTACTGGATAACCACTTCATCCCTAGAATCCATCCATAGCTTATAAACATAAGCATTATTTCCAAGCTCAATACTTGGCATAGACATTCTCAAATCCAAGCAAGTCATGAATAAATGGACCGATCTTCCAATAGGACTTGAGACAAAAACGGGATCCTCTATTATACTAGTACTAAGGTGCAGAGACTCAACTATCGAAGCGGACTTAAAAGATGCGGTGATCAAAACAAAGTCCCGACAGGATGATAGAGAAGAAAAGCTAAACCTTTAACAAGATCGTTACCCTCCTTCTGAGGTACCCTAGAAATGAGAGCATACTATTGCCCTCCGAATGATCTTGTCCCCGTTCCATGATACTTAACTATCCGTCCCGTTTCACCATGCCAAAGGTACTCTCTCGTCATGGGTTTCATTGTTCATCTTTCTCCCTCCTTTTAGGACTCGGCCATACCAACAT
This sequence comes from Allium sativum, assembly GCA_030737875.1. Taxonomy (NCBI): domain Eukaryota; kingdom Viridiplantae; phylum Streptophyta; class Magnoliopsida; order Asparagales; family Amaryllidaceae; genus Allium; species Allium sativum. Next base: position 487,366,099 of record CM060909.1, read on the forward strand.
GTTGCTTATCCCTGAGCTCGTATCCTTTATCTCTGTTCTTACTATCCTTTCATGCATAACTCTGCAACGGTCTCTCGAGAACCACCTCCATCGTACGGGAAACACTTATGCAGCTAGAAAGACTAGTCGCAGTCAAAACCACTATGACTACAGATGGAGGAAAGAAAGGAAAAGAGATTCAGTCAAGGAAACAAGGATAATGCTAATGGCTTTTGGGGAATAGCCTTTTTCTTTTTAAAAGAAAATTTTCTTGAAAAATGCTTCTTTGTAAACGGTTTTTCAAATAATTTTCAGAAGGTCTTTAAAAACTTTTGCCCAGCCTGGTAACCTTCTGCTCTGATACCAAATGTAACACCCCGCCTCCGCTAGGGTCACTCGCAAAGGAATGCACTAGCTTTAGAGGGGCATTATTGGTAAACATGCACAGAAATATCACAAGACATAACATATATATATAAATAGCGGAAGTAAAATCAAACTTTCATAAAGTGAATAAATAAGGTCTAAAGCCTTTTACATCAGAGTACATCAAAACCTGTCTTGCAATAGTAAAGAAGCATAAAGACTTTTTCATAAATTATTCCCCAAGTAAACAGTAAAGTAGCCATAGCCAAGAGAAGTCCAAGCCATCCATGATGACCTTCAAGCAGAAGAAGTCCAAACTAAACAGCATTGTTTCCTCCCTGAAACCTGGGGGGGGGGAACGGAAGAAAAGAGGCGAAACAAAACGGGTCAGTCAAAAAGACTGAGTAAGTCCTATCTACTTCCAGTATAAAAACAGGTAAAGGTAACATGACATGCATAAACTGAAAGTAAACATAAGGATAACTACAAGATAGATAAACCAGAGTAGCCGGTTAAACTACTGCGGCAAGGTAAACTAAGGTATCATGAAAAACTACGGTGTTATGATAAGTCAAGATATCACATCGTCAGATTTCTATCGAGTACATTATCCCAAGGTATCTACCCCGTCTAACATCCCACGGTATCTATTATGTATATTCTTCCTAGTTCTAACATGTATATTTGCTCTGCACCTCTCGTACTAGTATCCCTACCCGCGTCATGTGTTAACCATGAATGTCCCTTGCTCAAGGTCGTGTAATGGTCCATGTCAACCTAATATATCGCATATATAGGTTACTCAAATCATATGTTTCTTTCCATGTATATAAGTTCTGTCCTTTGTCGTACCTCGTACGGGCTTCCTCATGTCGTATTATCCTTGGAATCGTTTGGACTGTCACCCTTGTTCTAGCTAGGCTCTTCCATATGAATCATCGTTTGAACTACTAGGACTTACGCCACCTAGCACCACTAGGGATTACGCTTACCTATTGCACGCTTTCGTATTTCGGTTTGGGTTAAACCACCTAGGCCACTAGGGATTACGCTAACCCTCGACCGCGCCCTTTTCCCACGCATTCATCGTGAATCGTTTTTCTATTACTGTATGCACATGTATCACATCGTGCCACCCGAGTCCTGTCACAGGGCAAACCAAGAAATACAGGACTCGGTCGGGAGCTTTAGATTTATCTGCCGATGCAGATACTAAGGTCTGCTTTTCTACACGTGGCTATGGTCCCACGAGACCCCTCCCTCAACTAGTGAAAGGCAACACAAGAGAAAATCTTGCATGAGAACTACACTCCGGCCAGCCCACATCCTACGGCCTACCTCACCCATAATTAGATAGCAATTATGGTCTGTTGGGTGTTCCCTGCCTTTCCGTACGTACACGCTTGACTCAAGATGGTAGATGATCGACGAACTTGCTATCTCGGGCACCTTATGTATTCGTCGACTCACTGCTATCCACCCCAGTCTTTAGGTCGCTCGCATAGCAACCAAGGCATATTCTTGGTTCTTCTACCGCAGACCTCAACCTCTCGTGAGCCTAGTATAATGACCTGGCAGCTCACAGAGGGATCCCAAGAATATCCTCACGTTCCCCGAAGCCGCTGCTTCGTTACCCAGTTCGTTGGAGCCTTTATCTAAATCAGATAGCCTGCTCCTACACGCATACTTAAACGTTGACCTAACGTATCGGGTTACTAACCTATCTAAGAAATGGTCCAAATTTCCTTGACTAAGAATTATTACTTAGTTTCCCTTAACTAAGGTTTACCACTTAGCCTTATTTCCATAATCCTTGTTAACTATGGTTATTTACCTAATCCTCCGAATTAGGGTTTATCTAATGGGTTAAGTGTCACTTAAGTTCATAACTTAGCCCGTCTACAGACCATGTCAAAATTGGCTAAGTATCCAAGTCCAAGACTTAACCCTACAAACCATGTGTCAAGTTGGCTAAGTATATTAAGCAATCCATAACTTAACCTCGTCTAGTTATCATTTTAGATTGGTTAATTATATAAATTAACTTGACCTTGTCATCAAATCGGTCAAGCGTATTCAAGTGATTCGTGACTTAGCCTTATCATGTTTTCACGTTAGATTGGTTAAGTATAGATTAACTTAACCTCATCAAATTAACGAGTTAGATTGGTTAAGTATAGGTCACTTAACCTCATCAAATCATCGTGTTAAATTAGTTAAGTGTTTAACTTAACCCCATTAAATTACCAAGTTGGATTAATTAAGTCTAGGCTAACTTAACCCCATCCGATTACCATGTTTAGATTAGTTAAGCCTAATCTTAACCCCATCCATTAACTGTATTATACGGTTAAGTGTCATTAAGAAAATTTACTTAACCTTATCACGTTATCGTGTTGGATTGATTAAGTGTTGGTTAACTTAATCCCGTCCACTAGTCGTATAAAAAGGGTCAAGTGTCATTAGGCAAATCAAGTTACTTAACCTACCCAAGCTTATCATGTTTCGTTAAGTATCATTAGCCTAATCAAATTACTTAACCCATTTGTCCATATCATATTTGGTTAAGCCTCATTAATCAAATTAACTTAACCCTATTATGTGGCATTAATTTAATTAATGCACCCTCAACCTCTCACATTAGACCTTGTTGTGGTTACTAGTTAAGCCGGGCGGGTCCGGGTAGATTTACAGCACAACTTAGTCTAACCTCGGGTCTTAAGCGCGACATGACCAACTTCTCACATTGGGTCCTATTGTTTGCAACTACTAGTTAGGCCGGTCGGTTCCGGGTAGTTTTACGTTGCAAACTCAACCCAACCTCGAGTTGGCCATACTTATATTATCTAAGTTCATCATGTTTCCAAAACATGTTACAAGTTTTCGAGCATTTGGGTAGACCTAACTTAATAGGTAAATTCCCAAAGGGTAGACCTAACTTAATAGGTAAATTCCCAAGCTCATGTTTTTATGCATACTTACATGTCATCTCCCATGTTATCTTTCAAGTCATATTTTCAAGTATAAACACATGTCATATTCAAGTTAGGATTTTGCGACATGTTCATGTTTATCTAACTACCCAAAATCGTGTTTTCCCAACGCAAGCAAAGCGAGTCAACATAGTAAGGATACTATGTCACATATTGGTCTCAAAACATGCATGATGCCAAAAAGGGCTTGGCTTCCACATGCATAACATCATAAAGGGATTGGCCATAAACATGCGTAGTGTCATAAGGTAATTTGGCCACAAACATGCACATTATCAAAAAGGGTTTGGCCATAAACATGCACAACTTAAAAGAGGGGATTGGCCACGAGCATGCATAATCTCATAAAGGATTTGGCCACAAACTTGCATGCTAGCCTAAGGGGTTTGGGTTCATAAACATGCATAAGCCCCAAAATCTTGCCTTAGCCAATGTTTCACAAGTAAAGTGGTTCCTAAAGGTTCATGCTAGCATTTCATGCATAAAGATCCAAACTTGCAAGTTAAACTAGGTTATGCATAGCATGAGAGGCATGATTAAGTCACTCACATGGCCTAAAATCATAAACATGAACACAAGAGGCAAGGTAAGGTTCATATAGGTTCGCATAATCATGTTTAGCCTCATTTTATCCCATGTCAACATTAAAAATACCGTTTTGATCCAAAAGTAGCTAGAACTTACATAGTATGGCAAGAGGACTAGGAGCATGAATCGTTTTGGCGAAGAAAGGTGGCTCCTTTGATGAAGATCCGTCATGAAACTCGCATAGCAACGTTGATTTGGCCTCTATTTGGTGTAGCAAGCTTGCACCTTTTGATTTGAACCCGATTTGAATGCATAGGCTCTAGGGATTGGAGATGGAGGCCATGATCAAGATTGATTTTGGCAGCACTTAGTTGCTAGGTTTGATTTTTAGGGATTTAGGTTAGGTTTAGGGTCTTTTTATAGAGATTAGGATAGTTTTAGGCCCTAGGATTAGATCTAGGATTAATCTAGGCCACAGAAATCGTCACAGGCCCATCAGACCAGACCAAGACTGCATCCAGGTGCACCAGGCCACAAAACACGGAGTTGTGTTTTTGGACCCAGTCGACACCCAAGTCGACAGCCCTGTCGACTTGGGGTCCAGGGGTGTCGACAGCCCTGTCGACTCCCCTGTCGACATGGGCTTTGGCGGGAAAATTCCCGCCTACCCCAAAACTTGAACTTCCTAGGTGATTTTCAAACTTGAAAACCCTGAAAACTTTGACGGATCATAACTTGGTCATACGGACTCCGATTCTCGAAAACTCGGACTCTATTTCGCGTATTTTTCCGAGACGAACGCAATGGCATAGCCTGTTTCACTTGATTTAGAATTTAAAATTAAGTTCTGCCTTGATTCTCGTTTTAACATGTTATCGAAATACGAGTTGTTACAATTGTGAATTCTGTTTCAATCCCTTATTTTTTAGTGGATGGTTTCACAATTAACAGAAGAAGAAAGAAATGAAAGAATTGAACTGTGTTGGCTTGAAAATGGAACGATTGCAGTGACAAATTTATAAGAGCGCAGGAAAGACGATAAGAGCAACATCTTTCAGTAGAGTTAGGAGTAGGCGTAGATTCACAGTGTATCATTACTGAACGCTTAATGGAGAAGGAATTGAATTCGTGTACGATCTTGAAAAGAAAAGACAGAAATTTTGCAGAATAGCCTACGCATTAAAATTTAGGTCGTCTCCTATATTTTTTTTTTCTGATTTATTTATCTTATTTTGATTTTATTTACTTTAACTGGTGTGCCTTAAATTAAAATATCCTACGCTATCGAACCCCTACTTGAACGCTACAAACGACATTTCCAGGGTTCTACCACCTTTCTGAACACATTAGAATAGTTAACATGGTCTAATTTGACCATATACCAAAGATATTAAATTAATGATTTAACCTTAAATTCGATTTAATATAAATCGATTCAAAAATAACAAATAAATTATTATTATTATATAAATATACACAAATTGAATTCATAAAATTTCCAGAATAAACCAATATGAATTCTAAACACGATATTACATTTTCAAGCTAAACTAATATTCTATTGATTTAAAATCGATTTATTTTATTAAATAAATCGTTATCGTTTTATAAATAATTCCATAACGACTAATTGAAAAATTGATTTGGCCATAACTCACAATATAAAATACGAAATTCTAATTTTTCTCTTTTATTACAAAATTATAATTCACTAGATTCGAATATTTCTTGTTTCGACGAATTCCGACTTATCACGGATTCTGTACACTTAATTGAAGTTCAAAACTAAATATTACGAACTACCGCGCCATTATGAGCTCCTTTTAATTAATATGTATATATTTATAAGTTCCACTTCGTTTAATTAATATAAAAATTCATTTATATTACGAATTCAATATTTAAACTAATTTAAATATTCAAACATAAATCGATAAAAATGCGGGACGTTACACTGGGATTGTTTATTATATGAGAAAGCGTGATTCTGTCATAATTAGTAGATTCTATGTGTGGATTTTTGCTTTCAATATCATACCAAATTCTAAGCTTCTTAGCTTCTGATATATTTGGATTTATAGCTAGATTGCTTTTGCTCAGTGTTGATAAAGACAAACCTGTAGTAACAATGAAAAATCTTAAAATATGGTTATGTGCTAAGAACATTAAAGAAATTAATTGTTTTTTACCTTAAAAATCTCCAACTTTGACATATTTAATGGCTATTATAAGAGGTTTATCAACCATTTCCATCGGTTGGATCCTACTTCCATAGTAAATTCTCCCAACAATGTAACATTAAGTGTTTTGGTTCTGTAATTTAAATCTACATCTAAAATATATACAATAAATAAGTTAATTGATTTACTATGTTTACTTACGAACCATCTACAATAGTTAAATCACATTTTGGAATGTTCTCCTTGTTGATTTTTCTTCAAACATATTTGATTGTTGAGGCACTCTAAACAACGCCAATCGCATCCAAAATTAATTTTTATTAATAAATCATACAATGATTTTAAAAAAATGTAAATGCATTACCTACAACTTCCTTTTCTGCAACATACTTTGAAGTTGATCAATCTTTACCAAATTGTAAATGATTTCAGGTACACAAATGCTCACATCATCCACTCTTTGGACCAATGAGAATTTATTTATATTCAACTCATAATCATTTTTATGGTACTGGACTCCTTTTTTGCAGCCCTACGGTTCCTTTGGAGATATACTTAATTTTTCTATACTCAAATATGGGATAATATTTGTCCGCAGCTTCGTTAAATATTGTAGCTTGAATTTGGGTACCCTGTTAATTTAAAGAAAACAAGCATTATGTTAATAACTTAATGGTTGCACAAATGAAGAAAATATCACTAAAATCTTACATCTTCATCGGTGAGTATTATACTAAAGACGCAGCTTTCCCCTTTACTATTTTTACTGGATCTCAAATTCCCTTTATTTATTAGTTGAGCTTTGATGATCCAATTATGTTGATATGGATTAAGTAACGCAAGAGGAATAACATTTCTAGCTGAATCCATTTGAGTACCAGAATATTTGTGTCAAGCTTTAAATGCATTCTAAATCAAGCATCAGTAAACATCCTTCAATTAAATAAAACTAGAACAAACATAAATTATACTGTTTAAGTAAAAAGACAAAATGCTATACTAAACAGCAAATAACTACAAAAGTTTTAATTATACTAAAACACAATTGTTCTTCTTCATTCTCAAGAGGCAAAGTCACTCATCTTTTTGCGATATCTCTAAGTTTAGCTGCAGTTGAATCACATTTTAAAATAAAAAGTGTGTGTATAGATTTGAAATAAATAGCATTGAATGGAGTAGTCACTTAACTAGAACTTATAGCAAGTGGTTCGTGCTTCTTACTTGGGAAGCGTTACACTTAATTTTTATTAATTTTAAGGGAGTAAGTCCACGACTCTAAAATCGTATGTAACGTATGTTTACCAATATTAACATATGTGGGTATAGGTACAATAGAGAGATGTTTGTAAGAATATGTTTGTTGTATCTCAGATAATCATCTACGAACTTATATGTTTCTATTTATTTGGCAACTTTGCTCATAGTGTAAATATGTTGGGAGCTAATGTGATCATAAAGTCCCAAATACGAGGTAATGCAACGGGTAAGGCGGGTTTTATACTTGGTTTAAGCAACTAAAGCATGCAACGGAGGGTCAGTTAATATGATGAAAACAGATAATATAAAAAGATAATATACTTGAATGGAAAAAATAATGTTATACGTGATACAATTGGTGTTGTGGATGTTGATATTTTTACATCTGGCTATTTTAAACCAAACATTAAAATTTTGTTATAGGAACCAATGAAGTACACACAAACAAAAGCACTATGCTAGCAGTAAAATGGATTCAAATCCAATGATAGTTCAAATAATCTGGAATGAAATCATTAAAATTTGCAGTACTTTACAATAGTCAAACATCTAAAGTAAAAAGACAAGAGTAGTAAAATTGATAATCAACTGTTAGCAAATAAGAATCAGGACTGAGAACCCTTTTTATTACTAAAATCATTAATACAATAGCAAATACAAATCCAAATGGATCACCTTCCATTGTCCTATTTGATCAACTGTTGACATTATATGAATAAATATAATCATTGTTCTCCACCAAAACTAATCCTGCAGCAGGCAAATAAGTACATACATTGGCAACATCCAATAATCAACAATGCTAATATGTTGAACTTGAATGTCAACTATCTCACTAATTGCTATTTGACATCTTATAAATTTGAACATTATACAGATGTCCCTGATCATCCATACAAGCGTATCGATAGTTAGAGTAAAAGCATGGGTGCTATGGTTGAAACGATGGGAGATATCTTGTATACAACACCAAACAAGAATGATGCGACATCGATTTTAAAACCTAGAACGCAGTTTTGTACGCATCAAATTAATGGGCGTTAAAATGATACTAGGTGTACCAATGTAATGTCATAATTAAATAGCTATTTTAATCTAAAACTTGAGTAGATATTTAAATTTCGTGGTGCATATAGTTAGTGTTTGTGAGAATAGTTAGGAATATAGAAATAATGGACAGAGATAGACTAGTGCTCTAATCAACTGGATATGCTAGTACATGCCATATGAATTATCTAGCAATGAATTTTTCTTGTCCATTTATTCTTTTGTCACAATATCAAATACATGTAGCCGATTGATGTATTATAATATTGGTGAGACTGTCCCAAACACCTAAGTTTATGCAGATTTGTGACACAAAATAATTTTGGACTCAAGCTCAAACAAGCATGTATGTTTGAAAAAAAGGTTCATATGGTTTTAAATGGGGTCATAGATGGGATAGTCATAACTAAACTGAATCTCTGCAACTACTTAACTGATTAATTCATTCTCTACAAATATAAAACCTATCAAATTTTCATTTGGACAGATCATAGGTCTAACTAAACAAGCTAATAAAACTAGAACTCATTTAGACAGGCAATAATAGTGCATCAAAAAACATACCTTTACTAATTATTTAAACGATGTTTATATAATCATAATTTTCATAATATTGTTAACAAAATTATCATAAATCCATTGTTAAGAACAAACAACACGATGAGATGCGCAAGTTATGTAAGTAGTTCATTTCAAGAATATTGGTCCCCCTTCTTAGTCCTAAGCTATAACGACCGACCTTTTCGACCGCTTCAACTCGGTAATTAAACCAACTCAAACTGTTCGAAGTGACAAAGTGTTATTGCTATGCGTTTTAATAAATCAATCACATAATCACAAACATAGAAATACAGAATACCTCGCAGAGGAATAAATAAAATACAATAGTAGTTCATGAAGCCACTAAATAAAAAAATTCAACTTATACATAATATCAGAGTTACAGATTTAAATATAGCGGAAGTCTAAATACAAAAAATTTCTAATGCAAAAAAAAAAAAAAATCAGAACCAATAGATAGAGATGATGTCTTCAATAGTCTCCAGCTTTAAAAGTTGAAACCTCAATGTTGCAATACTCGGTCTGACCCGAACAATAATGCAAAAACAAAACATTCAGATCAGGACTACATTCTTATATCAGTGAATCAACTCAATTGAAATATTCAACGAAATGCATTAGTAACTTAAAGGATGTTTGGGATTTCCATCCTCTAAGGATCCGTTAAACTAATATCATATAATATAATGCGCTATTGTAGTAGTGTATATTCAGTAAAGTAAAATATCAAAATAGTGTAAGCGTGATTACATTTTTACCCTTACACTGTTTATACATTGTCATATAAACACCAGTGAGCCGTCGGTGGATAGTGATGCGCCGCTATATGACAATCTTAAATCTGAATCGTAGGGGGCTCGATCAGGATAATATGACAAGGCAAATGAGGAATACCCACGGTAGGATTCTACTGATGCACACCTGGACTGGTGGTAACGCATAACTGCGACCACCACTCACCTCAAACAACACTCCCATAATCAAGGGTGGCCACCAGTCAAATCACAAAGTAATAGATATGGTTCGAAGAAGTGCGTCCGATAGGAGGTGCGATCTCACCTAATCATGATATAACACCTGTTTTAGTCATTTTAATTATGACCCGAAGGTCAAGGACATCCATCATCGTTCTCTTACTTCATTCCAGTAGCGATCGTCAAACCAACCTACTTCATTCTGGATTCTCCACCTCATACACAATTATTAAAGTGGTTTTTGGTATTGGCTAAGGGTATGACAATATCCGATCCCAGCCACTTTAACAGCCAAATGTTTACATTTTCCACATCATGGTCATTTATATCTGATATCATATTTTAAAATATCATGAATTAGTTATCTCCAAATATTGATTTTATAAACAATTAAGTTTAAATATTCAAATGTCATAAATTTTAATTAAACTGATTCATTATTTGATTTCATTCAAGGTTTCAGATTTCATATTTACAAATAGTTCGATAATAAGAATTACACTTGATTTCAAATTTCTATCACAATTATCGTTATTCAAAATCTTCATATCATACATTTCGAAACTAATAGTTCTGAAAGAAAATAAACTTTATTTAAAATAGTTAATATAATATAAATTGTTTAATTTAAAAATATGTAAGGATATATAAAATAATTTGATTGAATAATTATATATTACCTATAATAGTTAGGTATTTAAACAAAAATAGATTTTAAATCGTTATAAGATGTTTAATAGTTAAATTAAATATATATAGTTATAAAATAATAATTATATAAAATAATCTAAATTAGTTTTGTATAAAATAATACTAGTTTAAAATCAAGTTTAAACAATAATCCAATCCGAACTATATATCCATATGTTCAAGTTCAACTTATAACCAATTCAGTTATCGAAACTTCACTTCAAATTAATTTCAACTTAACAGTATATTCTAATTTCAATACATTTCAACCATTATTCAAGTTGGGTTTACATTTTATAACTTCAACCAAATTCTTAAAATTTCAAATTTACTTTACGTCTCATTTTAACAAATTCAAGCTAATTAATCTAAATTTCCAAGTTTCTTCGATTCTAAATATTTAACTTCAAAACATTCCTTAACAAATTATTATCAAATTGATTTTATCAAGTTTCATTATCCTAACCAAATTTCATATAACTCATTTCATTATTTCTAAATCACATTTTAAATTAATTAAGCTTAATTTCGAAATTTCATCTCAATTAAGTCATTAACCATATTAAGGTTACAATTAAATTCCAAATCTCTCTTTAAAACCATTCTAAATTTAAATTTTTAAGAAAATCTGTATTTATATTTGTATATTAATTTTAAATTTTAATTAATATTGAACTATAATAAAAGATTTATTAAATTACCTGTAAAATAATTTAAATAATTTAAAATTTAAAAAGGGAGCGACTGTTGAGACACAAAATTGCACATAAATTTATGTACACAGAATCTTGACCACAAGATTTGTTTGTCTTTATGCGTGAGGTGTAATTCATGGGTAGATCTAATGGTGCAGATTTTCTGTGTTTAATTTTGTGTCCACATTTTGTGTTCATTTAGACTTTCCCATATATAATATTATAACTAAAATAGCATTGTACATCAAAATATATATTAAACTCAGAAAACTATATTTAAAAATTGACCAACAGTGTCCGTATACAATTTTCTACCTAGGCCAAGTAATACGGATATGTATCATTTCAATCTGTAATTTAAACTTCGAATCTTGGGTATATATCATTTCAACCCGCATCCCAGATCGATTCAGTTCATTTCCTAAATCTATATAGTGATTTGGGTATATATCATTTCAACCCATAGTGAACTCGAAGTATGAGAACAAATAAATAAACAACATCCATACACTAAACATATCAAACATATACATGAAGTAAACTCAACAAATCAAACATATACATAGAGTAATACATGTCGTATGTGCATATTCATATCATATATATCGGTAATGTCATAAATGCATGTCATATGTGAATAACTTATAATAAGGTTTTCTAAAACAATTATATACATTTCATAGCATTTCAGATGTGCTAAATTTCACCGCTATAAAAATGTAAGTCAAGTGTGAGATAAGTTCACGTTTTATGGCACTAAACGGAGACTGTAAAGGAATGGACACAAAATGGAATAACGACATCCAAGCATAACTCAGAATTGATTTGTAACAACACGGAATTTTGGGGCCAATTCAAAATTTTTATTTTAGAAATTTTAATGGATTTTAAATATTTAAATATATTTATTTTAAATAAGAACGACTAAAAATTTATTTTAAAACGAATAAATTTAATTTAATTCTAAAAGGAGTTTAAAACAGCGCTGCAGTTTGAAAATTTTAATTTGAACTTTGACGGACTGTACAAGATTCAAAATAAATCGGATTTGAGCAAAATAAGAAATATTTAAATCCATTTAACCATATCTTTCTAATGAATCTGAAAAATTGAAATTTCGTTTTAAAAATCAAAAGTTATGCCCAATTTAAAATCTAGAAAAGTCGTTGTAGAATTAATATATATATTTATATTAAATATATAGCCCTTAAAAATTGCCATTTTACAAACGACCTCTGTTTTCGACAAAACCACTTTTGTTGGAACCGGAATGTCGAATTATTGTTAAGTTTAATTTTCCAGAATTTTTCGAATTTATATGTGAGCGTGGCAAAAGAAAATGTGTTTTGACCATTTCAGTTAAATCGGATCGACCAGAAAATGACCATTTTTCAAACGGTCTCGGAATTCAACGAAATTAGTTTTGTTAGGACCGTATCGCCATAACAAAGCCAAATATAATTTTTCTGGAATTTTTAGAGGTCGTATGTGGCCCCGGTGAATTTAATTGTACGACTGAAATAAATGAATAAATGAATTATATTGTAAATTAAATAAATCAGGCTGGAGATGATCAAACGGGCCGACAGGGCCTAGCCCATTGCGTCCGGAACATGGGTATTTGCCTAGGAACAACTTTCACTGGGTTGAAATTGGAGCTGAAATGGACTAATGGGCTAAGATTCATTAACTAAGAGAATTAATAATATAATATTATAAATATTAGACTAACTAAACCCTAATCCTGACAATTCCTATAGCCGCCATCAGCTCAAAATGGATGGCCGAAATCACCAGATTTTCGGGCACTATATTCTTCAAATCAAATAACTGAATCTCAATACATCCAATGAGAAAATTTTAGAGAGGATCAAGGTCGAGCTAACCAACGGCTAAGATCATTTTCTGAGTTATAATTTGAGTGTAATCATTGCTCAAAATCGCCGGAGTTGAGTTCGTTTTCACGGCCGGTGTGGGAGTCACGATTCATGGTGGTCCCGGCGTTGGTAGAGGAGGCGAGCGGCTTGAGGATGGGTTCTTCTGATCGTCGGCCAGTGGCCGGAGAGAGGTGCGGCAGTGGAGTTTCTTAATCGATGATGGGTTTTGTGCTTTCTGAAAGAAGTTATGGGGAAGATGAATTAAAGGGGTTAAGTAATGTAATTAAGGCCTTAACTAATTTTATTTATTATTTTAATTAATTAATGTAATCAAAAATTTAAATGTTCATATCTATTGAAAATCAAATCAGAATTTGATGAAACAAAGTGCGTTGGAACCCTCTTGACGAGATCTACATAATGGAACCGACAAGATCTGTAATGGAGAACGTTGAAAATTTAGAGAAAATTCAGATCTGAGTTGTTCAGAATTAAAAGCTATCGGTGAGATTTCTATTTTTAATAATTAATTAAAAATTTAATTATCTTCTTGCTATTTGAAATCGATGTATGAATGTAATAAATTCAGATCTGTGTTTCTCTGTTTGTTGTTTGTGATGAATTGTAATGTTCATGTCTTGTTAAATTAGATTAGAAATACCTGTTTGGTTAGAAATAATGATTTGATTAAAAGTAACATCTTTGTTAGAATATATGTTATAATTAAAATAACATTTTTGTCAAAATATGTTATGAAATTAAAAGGAACATTTTGGTTAGAAAAGGTACATGAGAATAAAAAGAATACTTTGGTTAGAAATCGTACCTGAGAATTAAAATAACATTTTGATATTAAATGTTACATTGAAAATTTAAAATAACATTTGGATATGAAATGTTGTATCAGGAATGAAATAACCTTTTTGGTTAACAAATGTTACATTAAGAATGTGTTATGCAAATAAAGTGACATTTTGATTAGAAATATAGTTATTGAGATAAAACCAAACATTTTTATCACTTTGAAAAAGAATGAATTAAAACCATTCATTTTGACACATTGTAAAGAGTTAGACAAAAATGAACATTTTTGTACTTTAAAAAGGAATTAGACAAAAATGAACATTTTTGTATATTAAAAAGAGTTTGACAAAAATCACATTTTTGTCACTTAATAAAGAGTTTGACAAAAATCACATTTTTGTCACTTAATAAGGAGTTTGACAAAAACATACATTTTTGTCACTTAATGAGGATTTTACAAAAATCACATTTTTGTCATTTAATAAGGATTATATAAGAATAACATTTTTTTTTGGTCAAAACATGATTAGTGAAATAAAATAACTTGTTTTGTCAAAACTTGATTAGTGAATGAAAATGAACATTTTATATATTAAAAAGGATTACATGAAAATGAACATTTTTATACATTGAAAAGTATGAAATAGAAATGTATATTTTTATACATTAAGAAGTATGAAATAGAAATGTATATTTTTATACATTAAGAAGAATGAAATAGAAATGTATATTTTTATACATTAAAAAGAATGAAATAGGAATTTATATTTTTATACATTAAGAAGAATGAAATAGAAATGTATATTTTTATACATTAAGAAGAATGAAATAGAAATGTATATTTTTATACATTAATAAGAATGAAATAGAAATGTATATTTTTATACATTAAGAAGAATGAATTGGAAATGTATATTTTTATACATTAAGGAGAATGAATTAAAATTAGGCATCTTTGGTCATTAAGAAGAAAGAGTACATTTGGATCATTAAAAAGGATTAAAGAAAATTAGCATTTTTGTTTATTTTAAAAGAATGAAGACAAAAATAACATTTTTGTTTACATTAAAGGATTTGACAAAATTATCATATTTTGTCCATTAGAATAGGATTTGACAAAATTCACATATTTTGTCCGTTAGAATTGAATTTGTCAAAATTATCATATTTTGTCCATTAGAATTGAATTTGACAAAATTATCATGTTTGTACATTAGAATGAATTTGTCAAAATTATCATGTTTGTACATTGAAAGGAATTAGACAAAATTTCAACATTTTTGTCACTTGAAAAGAATTAGAATAAAAGAGACAATTTTGTCACTTTAAAGGAATTAGAATAAAAGAGACATCTTTGTCACTTTTAAAAGAATTGAAATGAAGGAGTAGATTTTTATTGTCATTTGTTCACAATAAAAAGGAATTGAATTTAAAGATAATATTTTTAGTGTCATTTGTCAACAATAAAAAGAATGGGAATAAAAGACTAGATTCTTACTGTCATTTTGCTCATAATAAAAAGAATTTAGACGTTTATCTGGTATGTTGAAGTGTTTGATGTATTTAATATAATGTTATTATATTCAAACTGAATCTTACACTTCCATTTACGAGTCATCCGACTTGTTTATGTAATTGGGTCGATAATTTTTACACATCGCCCAAGTGCACAAATAATTTATTATTTGCTTGTTGGATGAAACCCCACACGGGTGTTGGGATGATACTTGATCTACACTAGTCTCAATATTTAGTGTAGAATCCACTTTGGTTGTTATTTGGATGCTTGATAATTATTTCTCATGATTATTGATTACATGCAATATATGGTTGTTGATTGAGTCACATTCCAATAAAGGATATTCTAGAAAAGAATATTTTAGGATATATTTTGGAAAATTATATTTTTATTTAAATGAACTAGTTATTAACTAGAATAAATCATTAAATTAAGATTTAATGAAGTTTTCCAATTTGCTAATATTTAATTGGAATTAAATTAAATAAATTGGAATTGGGTTGTCGTGAATAGTGTCTTAAATAACACTGTTCTTAAACCCCATATGAAAAGAATAATCTTTAATTTAAGATTATTAAAAGTTTTCAATTATATTTAGTAATTGGAATAAGATGAAATGTGAGTTGGGTTTATTGTGAACTGTGTTTTTAATCGACATTTGTTCTTTAACCCAACCGACAGTGAAAATATGATTTGGAATTTGTAAATCTTTATTTAAGATTTAAATGGGAATTTTCCAAAAGCCAAGTTTTCCAATTTAATATAAATTGGAGTTGAATGGAATTCGAATTAATAATAACCGAGATAAGCTTCTGTAAAAGAAAACCGATACTACATATGGAATTTAAGAGGCTTTGCCGTTATTCCATTTATATTATTGGTCAGATACAGAAATTTATAATGATTATATTTTGATTTGATTTCTGTGAAGTCCATAATTTATGGAAGACGATTTTGGGTCTACCGTGAACTATGTTTAAATGACATTAGTTCTTTAACCCAGTTAAGAATAAGATTAATTTCTTAAATTTAATTAATCATTGAATAATGATTTGTGATATTTAAAACCAAATTGGGTTCTTAATAAATCTTCAAAAGTAAGATTTAAGAATAATTTAAAGAGTTTATCTTTAATAAAATAATGCGAATATTTTATTGGAAGAATATTCTGAATTGGAATGAGGCGTTGGATGTGTTTTTATAGTACTTGATTTTTAATTATAAAAATATGTGAGTTATTCGGGAAGACCGGGTTTAACCCACTCCAAATAATTACTACGACGATGAAGAATCGAAGATGAAGATGGTGGTTGAAGACCGACGATCTTCACATCGAATGGATGTGTTGCTACTGAGACCCATGATGTGAGTAGCTACCTTGAAGGGGCTTCAGTGGTGGCTGTCAAGACTATTGTTGATTGTTCGAATTTGGTTTTCGCTCAGACCCAGAGCATAAGCTTGTAAATGGATGCGTGTCTGACATTGGATTTCGTTCCAGGTGAATTAAATTGATTGTTATTAATGTATATCGGTTTGGTGGTAGAGAATTTATTCTCTGCTTAACACCCTGGTATATGTTGATAGTGATTGATCGCGTGGCGTGAATTGTCAATGTGGCACGCCAAGATGCAAATGATCAAGTTTTTTGTTGAAAATCAGGGCCTTGTGGGATGATCGAAGTATTGCCTATTACTGCATAGCTTTGTGTATAGCGTGACTTCGCGAGCCTCACACACCGGTATGAGTCAAAAACGAGATTTGGACCGTAGGGAGTGCAAACATTTCTATCTAGCTAGAAGTGGTGTCGGTGCTTAAACTGACTGACATTTTACTTATGCGGATGATGGATTTTGAGGCGCCTCGAATTTTTATAGGCCGTTAGTGGTCATACTATAGGTTCAAAGGAACCGGGAAACGTGTGTTCATGCATAACCAATCCACTGCCGATAGGCGGGGACCGACCCTACCGCATCCAAGGGTTCACTGCGGAGGATCCTGAGGCATTTGCTAGAGTGTCTCGAATCGGAGAGGAGCTTGCCCATAGCCTTGATTTCATGATGGAAAGCCAACTTCCAATACGACCTTGCTGTTTTGATTGTAGAACTAGTATGGCGACATGATATATGGTACCCATGCCGTCTGTGATTGATATATTATGATTGAAATTGTTTTTAAAACATATACACACTAATATCAAATCCGTTTTTATCGTATCAAGCATCTTTTGACCATTATAAGGTAAAACCCTTTCCTCCGGTTTGCGTTGCATTGTGTGATGGGACTTGGGTCTTATAATGGTTTCATTTTTCTAAAAAGCATTGTGTTGTTTAACGATTTACTTTAATTTATGCATTGGAAATCCAATGGAGTAAACCCTTTCTGCATTAGCGGTGTGGTCCTATGATTAGCCATCTTAATTAGATAAGTTAAGTTAAGATTTCTCATATCAGTCCCATGACTGACCTGTAGTTTGTTTCACTGGCAAACTCGGGTGCCCATATTTTCCACACGGGCAGTCGAGTAGCTTTTGCAGATATATTTATAGGATCCTGGTTTACAGCTGAAGCGGTATTCGGAAAGCTCTGTATCCGTGTATTCCTTTCGGTTGTATATTTGTAATATTTTTCCGCTGCTATTTAAATGTAACTTAAGTCTCTGATATTAATGTATTTATATTGTGTAATAAGTACTCATACTCTGTTATATTCTTATACTCTGATGTAATTGTTGTAATCAGCAATAAAATGTTCTCCAGTTTATGTTCTGATGTGTTGTAACACCCCGTGAATTCTATAACGTTAAGCTTCACAAATTAAAGTATAACTAATTCTAAATGAAATAATTAAGGGAAATGGCTCACGCCATTGCGTTCGTATCGGAATTCTGGTTGAGATAGAGTCCGTGTTTGCGTGAATCGGACTCCGTATGAAGGAGTTATGGCCTTCGGAAGTTTCAGAATAAAATTTAAATTCAAACAGCTCGGTTTTAAATTCGAAATTCAAAAATAGGTTCAAACTGGGCTGGACGGGAAAATTCCCGGCCAGAAGACCAGGTCGACCCTAGGGTCGACCATGGTGTCGACCTGGCCACCCCAGGTCGACCATGGTGTCGACCTGGCCACCCCAGGTCGACCATAGTGTCGACCTGCCAGTCGACCTGCTTGGTCAACCTGGCTGGCTAGGTCTGACTCTGGCTCGAATTTCTGTGGCCCTATGTGTCACTAGGGCTGATGTGTCGCCTCTTGATTGGTTCTTTGAACATTGTATGGTCTGGATTCCTCCTATCTTCATCTTACGGCTCAAAACAATTTAAAAATCTATAAAAGCACCCTAAGTCTCAACTGAAATTCACATAAAAAATAAGAAAGGAGTCGTCATGGTGTTGGGAAGGAATTGAGCGTAGCCGTCAAGGGAGAGGAGCTTAGAGACAAATCAATTTAAGAAGAAAACTAAAAGCTTAATCAAATCATTCAACACAACTTTGCTACCCAAAGGAGAGCATCTCCAAATCAGAATAACAAAAATCAGAAAACAAGAATTCATCACACGTTGTAAGTATAGTGACCTTTCAGAATATGAAAAAAAAAACTGTGATGTGATTCGATGTAAATGAAAATAGAATCGTGTTGTTATAATTTTTGTGTATTGTAATGGTTCTATCATGACTTGGGTATTGATGTTTGTGGCATAAATTGATTGATGCAAGCCTATTGAACAATTGTATATGAAAACAGTGGCACTTGCAAGTTTGTGGCAAAAACTAGGAATTGATCCCTTTTTGTATATGTTGATGGCATGGACTATGTATATTCCCTTAGTCTAAATTAGAATTTATATGAACATGTTATAGACCTTTTATGCCTACATGACCCAAAACCTATGATATCATTCTTATGTTTATTGGCAAGTATAATTAGATCTATGTTTGCAAGTATAATTGGATCTATGTTTCATAAACTATGCAAGTTCATGTTTATTTGCAAAATATAATTGGTTCTATGTCAAACATCGTTTGGGTTTCATAAACTATGCAAGTTCATGTTGAAATAGGCTATATGATTAGATGACAAAATTGTACATTTTGATGAAAATAGAACATACTAGTTTTGTGGTCGATATTATGCCAAGTTAAACATGTTTAAACACAAGTTTGTATTTGCCTAAACTATGCCATTTCATATGTCACCTATTTAGTCATACTTTGATTTGAATGCAAGTTCACATGACCCATGTTATATGTTAGTTGAATTGCCAAATTGCTAGTTCATGCGCCACACACCTTTATGTATTACATGTTCATGATTTTCCCTTTTCCTCACGTTTATAAAGTTGGGCTAAATTGTGACAAGCCCAACACATGTTATAACGTTGCGAACAAACGGGGGCAATAACGTTGGGTGTTAAATATGAAAATATATGTTGGCATGCTTGGCACATGCCAACGATTATGACACATAAGCGGTATGTATTGAAATACCCAAAAATAAAAGATATGACATTTACATATAGTTGAGAAGTAATAAAATATGTAAATTTAGAAAACACGATTTGCTTAACCCGATGTTGGATTGAGTTGTGATGTAAACCTGCCCGGACCCGCCCGGCTGTCCAGTAGTCACAACAGTACCTATCCAATGTGGGTGGTTAAGCATTGAGCCCTATAAGGACCCGAGGTTAGACTGAGCTACGGTGTAAACCTGCCCAGAACCGACCGGCACATCCAGTAACCGTAGCAATACCTGTCTAATGTGAGTGGTCTGGTGCTCCCAAGAGGCTAAGGACAGATGGTAGGGTTAAGTCAACTATAACACTTAACCAAATTCAACATGTTAACAAGAATTGATGGGTGGGGTTAGGTAAATACAGACACTTAACCACTTAACATGTTTGACTAGAAAATCCTGGTAACGAGGGACTCGTTTCAGCAGTAACCCAAAGTTAGGTATCAACGGTACCCTGAAATTAGGCAGGGTGGGGCACGATTACTGGGCTGATTGTAAGCGGTCAAACGACGACGGTGGGTGCACAGAGCAGGTCTAACGGGGTGCGGGCGTGCACACACTCCGGAGCAGACAACCAGGGCTTTGGGGGCACCAGTAGTATAACCTATGTCTTCTAGTTTTGTGTCGGGGCCGCCACCATGGGTCTTGATACACCCCATGGTGGGACCAGCATAGGTATCTACAATTCTTGGGGGCCGTATGACACATGTTAACACGAGTAGGAGCCGATCTTTAATAAGAATGGGGATCACTTCACCCTCACCATGGGGTGCCAGTTAGAATAAACTCAAGTAGGTGCAGAGATATAGTATGGGTGTGATAGTACATTCGACACTTCCGTAGATACATCCATCATACCCTTTTCTTATTCACATATTGAAGAGTTACTAGATTTACTCAGGCTTTATGTCTGACCCTATTTTCTTTTCGTCTTCTTTTCTTTCGTTTCCCCCCAGGTCCACAGGAAGGAAACAACTCAACTCAGTCAGGCTCTTTACAAGCACCAAGAACGTAGATGTATGATTTGGATCTTTCTTGCTCGGATAACGGCTTTGGATATCACTATGGGGATTTTTGTCACTTTATTTATGTTTTCATGCTTCTTTAATAATCAAGGCAGTTATGAGGTTGTAATGTTGGAAGTATTTTGAGACAATTATGGAAATCTTTGTTTGATACACGTATTGATGAAATAAAAGTTTGTTTGGTTTCCGCCGTTTAAAATATGTGTATTTATATCTGTCTTGAGTTCATCTGTGGCTTTTACTTATAATCCTCCATCAAAGTTAAGGCATTCCCTTTGTGAGTGACCTTAATGGAGGTGGGGTGTTTCATGTGTGTTGTTCTCAAAGCAATCCAGTCTTTCCTTTACGGGGATGATTGGGTCGTCACATGTGGTATCAGAGCTTTGGTTTACAGAGGTCGAGAACAAGACACATTAGAACCGAACGAAAGAATTCATCAGAAATTGGATTAGTAATATCCAATAAGGATGACTCGTTAGAGGTGGGATCAGTAGTATCCTAGAATGAGTCCGAAGAGTATTATTTTCTTTATAATAAAAATGAAAACAAATTTAGTTTTGAAAATTTTATCTTAATATACGTATTTGAGTATATTATTATATTTTCATGTGGACAATCGACTATATAAAGATTTCGAATATACGAGTAATTAACGGATATTCAAAGTTTTAATATACTGGGTAGATATAGAATCACACTCTAGTCGCCCGGAGGTGATTCTGGTGATGCGGCCGCATCATCAGTATTTATGTTCGAGTCTCGAAAGTGGTATATCTATATATTTCCATTGACTGGTATGGGAACCAAAACTTAGTTAGTACACATTGCTGTGATTTACACTAAAAATATGATTTTTGACTATATATAAAAATTATATATATTTGAAAAGTTAATCACCTAATTGATTGATGGTTGTGATGTCTGATAATTAGTTGCAGTAATTAAAGTATTAGAATGATAATTAATTATTGAAAACAATAAATAAAAATTTAATTAAGTTAGTTAAACAACTTTTAGCTTCGTTCCTTTTCGAGGACGAAAAGATTTTAAGTGGGGGCGATTGTGACAACCTGGAATTTTGGGGCCAATTCAAAATTTTTATTTTAGAAAATTTAATGGATTTTAAATATTTAAATATATTTATTTTAAATAAGAACGACTAAAAATTTATTTTAAAACGGATAAATTTAATTTAATTCTAGAAGGAGTTTAAAACAGCGCCGCAGTTTGAAAATTTGAATTTGAACTTTGACGGACTGTACAGGATTCAAAATAAATCGGATTTGAGCAAAATAAGAAATATTTAAATCCGTTTAACCATATCTTTCTAACGAATCTGAAAAATTGAAATTTCGTTTTAAAAAGCAAAAGTTATGCCCAGTTTAAAATCTAGAAAAGTCGTTGTAGAATTAATATATATATATATATATTTATATTAAATATATAGCCCTTAAAAATAGCCATTTTACAAACGACCTCTGTTTTCGACGAAAGCACTTTTGTTGGAACCGGAATGTCAAATTATTGTTAAGTTTAATTTTCCAGAATTTTTCGAATTTATATGTGAGCGTGGCAAAAGAAAATGTGTTTTGACCATTTCAGTTAAATCGGATCGACCAGAAAATGACCATTTTTCAAACAGTCTCGGAATTCAACGAAATTAGTTTTGTTAGGACCGTATCGCCATAACAAAGCCAAATATAATTTTTCTGGAATTTTTAGAAGTCGTATGTGGCCCCGGTGAATTTAATTGTACGACTGAAATAAATGAATAAATGAATTATATTGTAAATAAAATAAAACAGGCTGGAGATGATCAAACGGGCCGACAGGGCCTAGCCCATTGCGTCCGGAACATGGGTATTTGCCTAGGAACAACTTTCGCTGGGTTGAAATTGGAGCTGAAATGGACTAATGGGCTAAGATTCATTAACTAAGAGAATTAATAATATAATATTATAAATATTAGACTAACTAAACCCTAATCCTGACAATTCCTACAGCCTCCATCAGCTCAAAATGGATGGCCGAAATCACCAGATTTTCGGGCACCAAATTCTTCAAATCAAATAACTGAATTTCAATACATCCAATGAGAAAATTATAGAGAGGATCAAGGTCGAGCTAACCAACGGCTAAGATCATTTTCTGAGTTATAATTTGAGTGTAATCATTGCTCAAAATCGCCGGAGTTGAGTTCGTTTTCACGGCCGGTGGCGGAGTCGCGATTCATGGTGGTCCCGACATTGGTAGAGGAGGCGAGCGGCTTGAGGATGGGTGCTTCTGATCGTCGGCCAGTGGCCGGAGAGAGGTGCGGCAGTGGAGTTTCTTAAACGATGATGGGTTTTGTGCTTTTTGAAAGAAGTTACGGGGAAGATGAATTAAAGGGGTTAAGTAATGTAATTAAGGCCTTAACTAATTTTATTTATTATTTTAATTAATTAATGTAATCAAAAATTTAAATGTTCATATCTATTGCAAATCAAATCAGAATTTGATGAAACAAAGTGCGTTGGAACCCTCTTGACGAGATCTACATGATGGAACCGACAAGATCTGTAATGGAGAACGTTGAAAATTCAGAGAAAATTCAGATCTGAGTTGTTCAGAATTAAAAGCTATCGGTGATATTTCTATTTTTAATAATTAATTAAAAATTTAATTATCTTCTTGCTATTTGAAATCGATGTATGAATGTAATAAATTCAGATCTGTGTTTCTCTGTTTGTTGTTTGTGATGAATTGTAATGTTCATGTCTTGTTAAATTAGATTAAAAATACCTGTTTGGTTAGAAATAATGATTTGATTAAAAGTAACATCTTTGTTAGAATATATGTTATAATTAAAATAACATTTTTGTCAAAATATGTTATGAAATTAAAAGGAACATTTTGGTTAGAAAAGGTACATGAGAATAAAAAGAATAGTTTGGTTAGAAATCGTACCTGAGAATTAAAATAACATTTTGATATTAAATGTTACATTGAAAATTTAAAATAACATTTGGCTATGAAATGTTGTATCAGGAATGAAATAACCTTTTGGGTTAACAAATGTTACATTAAGAATGTGTTATGCAAATAAAGTGACATTTTGATTAGAAATATAGTTATTGAGATAAAACCAAACATTTTTATCACTTTGAAAAAGAATGAATTAAAACCATTCATTTTGACACATTGAAAAGAGTTAGACAAAAATGAACATTTTTGTACCTTAAAAAGGAATTAGACAAAAATGAACATTTTTGTATATTAAAAAGAGTTTGACAAAAATCACATTTTTGTCACTTAATAAAGAGTTTGACAAAAATCACATTTTTGTCACTTAATAAGGAGTTTGACAAAAACATACATTTTTGTCACTTAATGAGGATTTTACAAAAATCACATTTTTGTCATTTAATAAGGATTATATAAGAATAACATTTTTTTTGGGTCAAAACATGATTAGTGAAATAAAATAACTTGTTTTGTCAAAACTTGATTAGTGAATGAAAATGAACATTTTATATATTAAAAAGGATTACATGAAAATGAACATTTTTATACATTGAAAAGTATGAAATAGAAATGTATATTTTTATACATTAAGAAGTATGAAATAGAGATGTATATTTTTATACATTAAGAAGAATGAAATAGAAATGTATATTTTTATACATTAAAAAGAATGAAATAGGAATGCATATTTTTATACATGAAGAAGAATGAAATAGAAATGTATATTTTTATACATTAAGAAGAATGAAATAGAAATGTATATTTTTATACATTAAGAAGAATGAATTGGAAATGTATATTTTTATACATTAAGGAGAATGAATTAAAAATAGGCATCTTTGGTCATTAAGAAGATAGAGTACATTTGGATCATTAAAAAGGATTAAAGAAAATTAGCATTTTTGTTTATTTTAAAAGAATGAAGACAAAAATAACATTTTTGTTACTTTAAAGGATTTGAAAAAATTATCATATTTTGTCCATTATAATAGGATTTGACAAAATTATCATATTTTGTCCATTAGAATTGAATTTGACAAAATTATCATATTTTGTCCATTAGAATTGAATTTGACAAAATTATCATGTTTGTACATTAGAATGATTTTGTCAAAATTATCATGTTTGTACATTAAAAGGAATTAGACAAAATTTCAACATTTTTGTCACTTGAAAAGAATTAGAATAAAAGAGACAATTTTGTCACTTTAAAGGAATTAGAATAAAAGAGACATCTTTGTCACTTTTAAAAGAATTGAAATGAAGGAGTAGATTTTTATTGTCATTTGTTCACAATAAAAAGGAATTGAATTTAAAGATAATATTTTTAGTGTCATTTGTCAACAATAAAAGAATGGGAATAAAAGACTAGATTCTTACTGTCATTTGCTCATAATAAAAAGAATTTAGATGTTTATCTGGTATGTTGAAGTGTTTGATGTATTTAATATAATGTTATTATATTCAAACTGAATCTTACACTTTCATTTACGAGTCATCCGACTTGTTTATGTGATTAGGTCGATAATTTTTACACATCGCCCAAGTGCGCAAATAATTTATTATTTGCTTGTTGGATGAAACCCCACACGGGTGTTGGGATGATACTTGATCTACACTAGTCCCAATATTTAGTGTAGAATCCACTTTGGTTGTTATTTGGATGCTTGATAATTATTTTTCATGATTATTGATTACATGCAATATATGGTTGTTGATTGAGTCATATTCCAATAAAGGATATTCTAGAAAAGAAAATTTTAGGATATATTTTGGAAAATTATATTTTTATTTAAATGAACTAGTTATTAACTAGAATAAATCATTAAATTAAGATTTAATGAAGTTTTCCAATTTGCTAATATTTAATTGGAATTAAATTAAATAAATTGGAATTGGGTTGTCGTGAATAGTGTCTTAAATAACACTGTTCTTAAACCCCATATGAAAAGAATAATCTTTAATTTAAGATTATTAAAAGTTTTCAATTATATTTAGTAATTGGAATAAGATGAAATGTGAGTTGGGTTTATTGTGAAATGTGTTTTTAATCGACATTTGTTCTTTAACCCAACTGACAGTGAAAATATGATTTGGAATTTGTACATCTTTATTTAAGATTTAAATGGGAATTTTCCAAAAGCCGAGTTTTCCAATTTAATATATTAAATTGGAGTTGAATGGAATTCGAATTAATAATAACCGAGATAAGCTTCTGTAAAAGAAAACCGATACTACATATGGAATTTAAGAGGCTTTGCCGTTATTCCATTTATATTATTGGTCGGATACAGAAATTTATAATGATTATATTTTGATTTGATTTCTGTGAAGATTCCATAATTTATGGAAGACGATTTTGGGTTTACCGTGAACTATGTTTAAATGACATTAGTTCTTTAACCCATTTAAGAATAAGATTAATTTCTTAAATTTTATTAATCATTGAATAATGATTTGTGATATTTAAAACCAAATTGGGTTCTTAATAAATCTTCAAAAGTAAGATTTAAGAATAAATTAAAGAGTTTATCTTTGATAAAATAATGCGAATATTTTATTGGAAGAATATTCTGAATTGAAATGAGGCGTTGGATGTGTTTTTATAGTACTTGATTTTTAATTATAAAAATACGTGAGTTATTCGGGAAGACCGGGTTTAACCCACTCTGAATAATTACTACGACGATGAAGAGTCGAAGATGAAGACGGTGGTTGAAGACCGACGATCTTCACATCGAATGGATGTGTTGCTACTGAGACCCATGTTGGGAGTAGCTACCTTGAAGGGGCTTCAGTGGTGGCCGTCCAGACTATTGTTGATTGCTCGGATTTGGTTTTCGCTCAGACCCAGAGCATAAGCTTGTAAATGGATGCGTGTCTGACATTGGATTTCGTTCCAGGTGAATTAAATTGATTGTTATTAATGTATATCGGTTTGGTGGTAGAGAATTTATTCTCTGCTTAACACCCTGGTATATATTGATAGTGATTGATCGCGTGGCGTGAATTGTCAATGTGGCACGCCAAGATGCAAATGATCAAGTTTTTTGTTGAAAAGCAGGGCCTTGTGGGATGATCAAAGCATCGCCTATTACTGCATAGCTTTGTGTATAGCGTGATTTCGCGAGCCTCACACACCGGTATGAGTCAAAAACAGGATATGGACCGTAGGGAGTGCACACGTTTCTTTCTAGCTAGAAGTGGTGTCGGTGCTTAAACTGGATGACATTTTACTTATGTGGATGATGGATTTTGAGGCGCCTCGGATTTTTATAGGCCGTTAGTGGTCATACTATAGGTTCAAAGGAACCAGGAAATGTGTGTTCAGGCATAACCAATCCACTGCCGATAGGCGGGGACCGGCCCTACCGCCTCCAAGGGTTCACTGCGGGGGATCCTGAGACATTTGCTAGAGTGTCTCGAATCGGAAAGGAGCTTGCCCCTAGCCTCGATTTCATGATGGAAATCCAACATCCAATACAACCTTGCGGTTTTGATTGTAGAACTAGTATGGCGACATGATATATGGTACCCATGCCGTCTATGATTGATATATTATGATTGAAATTGTTTTTAAAACATATACACACTAATATCAAATCCGTTTTTATCGTATCAAGCATCTTTTGACCATTATAAGGTAAAACACTATCCTCTGGTTTGCGTTGCATTGTGTGATGGGACTTGGGTCTTATAATGGTTTCATTTTTCTAAAAAGCATTGCGTTGTTTAACGATTTACTTTAATTTATGCACTGGCAATCCAATAGAGTAAACCCGTTCTGCGTTAGCGGCGTGGTCCTATGATTAGCCATCTTAATTAGATAAGTTAAGTTAAGATTTCTCATACCAGTCCCATGACTGACCTGTAGTTTGTTTCACTGGCAAACTCGGGTGCCCATATTTTCCCCACGGACAGTCGAGTATCTTTTGCAGATATATTTATAGGATCCTGGTTTACAGCTGAAGCGGTATTCGAAAAGCTCTGTATCCGTGTATTCCTTTCGGTTGTATATTTGTAATATTTTTCCGCTGCTATTTAAAAGTAACTTAAGTCTATGATATTAATGTATTTCTATTGTGTAATAAGTACTCATACTCTGTTACATTCTTGTACTATGATGTAATTGTTGTAATCAGCAATAAAATGTTCTTCAGTTTATGTTCTGATGTGTGTTGTTCTCAAAGCAATCCAGTCTTTCCTTTACGGGGATGATTGGGTCGTCACATGATTCAAGCACGATAACCACTCAATTTTTTATTTTTATAAGCGGAGGGGGAAATTCTCAGCAAAACAATACATTAATTGAATTTATAGCTGCAAATAGACACCATAAACTCGATAATATCCAAGCGAGTGAGGCAAACATAAACTAACGAAGATTGAAGCAAGGACGGTTAGCCACGTCATAGGAAATCAAAGGGAGTGTAAAACGAGACGACTACCACACACACACTATATTTTAAAATATTAGATTTTCAAAACTTAAAATTTCAAAAATATATATAATATACATATATTCAAGTTTTGTAAATAACACATATATAGTTAAAAATTAACTCAACACACCAAGCAACACTAAAACACTACACACGCATGCACACAAACTCACGCACTCAACAACCATACATATATGTATTTACACACACACACATATATATATATACACACACACACACACAACACAACACACATATATTTTACCATATATATTTATATATAGGAAACACAACATATTCACGCGACACACACAACTCAAATACAACAATTCACAACTTTCTTTTTAAACTCAACACAAAATAAAATCACCAACAAAAACTCACGCAACCCAACTCAACATATATTTTTCATCAAACATAACGACACAGAAAGAAGAAAAGAAAAAAAAAACAGACAAAACTCACGCACCCAGCAACAATCACACGCATGCACAAACAGTGAGAGGATAGACGCTGGCTGGTCTATCGCAAAGATGGAGGGCTGGTTTGTGGGTCCCGCGATCGGCGGTGGCAAGTCGGTGCTGCTGGTTTCACGTGGCCAGGGAGGGTAGGCCATCATCGGCAAACTTGAGGGCTAGGGTTTTCTAGCCTATAGGCCTTAACAGTTCGGGTTGGATTTCGGGCAGAGTAGGGTCGTTCGGTTCCTGAAGTACTGGAGGTGCGACAGAACTTGGTGGAGGGGAGGAGCTCGGTCAAGTCGAAGTTGGGTTGGGATGGAAAGAAGGAAACGCGATGCGGTATGGTCCATGGAGTTGCTGCTTTTAGAAGTAAGATAGGAAGATAAATAAAAGGAGGAAGATATTGGAAATATAAATACATGGCTTAGAAATGAACAGAAAGTAACACATGGCTTTTGAATTGGAAAGTATAAAAAAACTCGTGGCATGGAGAACAAACGAGAATAAAGTAGGCATTGGAAATGAAGGGCTGCATTTTTCATGAAACGATTTCAGATTTTTTATATTATTTGCAAAGTGGGTTTAGAAAGTGAAAACATATCACGTTGGGAATGGAAAGGGATTTTAGGTTGTATAAAATGTAGAAAGAAGGCTTTGGAAATATATGTCTAGTGGCATTATTGTCCTTTTGAGCGTCATGCGAACGTTACCAACTGGGTTTGCAGACCCACAATAGCTAGAAAAATATGCTGAACCCGAACAGGGACATGTCGAACTCAAATGATTCTGTTTTAGAATGAACTGCACAAGCCTTTTAGCAATTTCGTCGCAAGCCAAGCACTGAAACTGACAAATGAGTATATTCCGGAAATCAGCGCGACGAGACGAACACAACGGTATACAGTTCGCAGTGTTAGCATGATTTGTTCACAAACGCGTTACGAACCCCTTTAAATGAAAGACTGGCATGGGAAAACAATTAAATGGAGGTCAAGACATCCGATTTTCGTGAAACTAATTTTAGATTAAAGAATATAACAAAGAAGGAAAACTTTTTCATGTTGTGATATTTTGATTTGAGAAAGATTTTTGTCGGTGCAAATTTCGCATAGGAAAATATTTTTATGAAGCTCAAAACATTCAGTTTTCACAAAACAGATTGCACAATTGGATTTGTGACAACAAACATAATACTTTTCATGTTCGAACTGGTTACGGAGGGATTTTCAAGTCGTTAAAATTTGAACTGTTATGCGCAGTTTTGCATTGAAAATTGCGCGATTGACAAACATTCAAATTTTTCGACGAAATTTTTACAGCTTCCACGTCTCACTGAACGTATTTCAAATTCTAAATTCCCATTACGAGAAATTACAAATATTTTCAAAATAAAAATTCGATTTAAATCAAAATTTAAATCGTTAAAAATAGCGAATTGTTACATAAGCTATAATAATAACAATACACGCAAGAGAGACCTAGGAAGTGGAAAGCTAGTAAGTTAGATGGCGATAATAAAAAATTAGAAAATATGCACTTTATGACATAGAAAGACTTGATGAAGAACATGGAAATAAATAAAGCACGAAGGCAACAGAAACTCTATAAATCCATGATATTTCGGCCTCATATTCAACTACGGTGATATGAAACCATAATAGATGCATCTAGCTAAAACTACAAATGCTAAGTTACACACCAAATACTTCCCCTACAAACTCAGGATGTAATACAACATTCTAAATCATTCGATTCGCTTACCTCATTTGAGATTGAGATTTCAATTGTATATGGCAACTAAATCCTTTCCATTAGCTAAATTCACAGGGTATAACATGCAAAATAGAATTTGTGTAAGAACTCCCCTAAGACTCACAACATTTCTCTCTCACTTAAAAGTGCTAAAGTCATCTCCAAGCATTTGGTGATTAGATTGTGAATTTGTATCTTTTTGACAATACTTTGTCCAAAAATGAGCTACTAATTGAAAACATCATGGAAACATCACATATTCAATTCAAGAATCAAAATGGCTACAGAAGCTTGTATCTACCTATAAAGAATTGAAAAGGACAGCTTGTTCAACAAGTGCACAACATTGTAAAATTTTGTGCAATCATTACTTTTGTTAATTTCGTCGTTGTTTATCATACACAATCGCTAATTTGATCATAGAAATGCAAATTAATTTATTTTTCATGTCAGCGGACAATTGTTAATTTGTATTTTTTTTGGGTTCATTCATCAATTTGCGTGCTTTTCTTGTTGGTTCATTTTGTAAGTTTTTCACCATTTTCCCATGATTTATAAAATTTGAAACTTCACAATCAAAAGTTATATTTTTCATCTAAAATTTTTTAAGTGACTTTTTAGTATTTAGAAAAAAATCATAAAAAGAATATTAGTTAATTTTTCAACCAATTAAATTATATGTTTGTTTCAGCTGTATGTTCAAACCACAATAGTGGATTTCTTTTTAATAAAATACATATATTTGAATTTTGATTCTGATTCTATTTCAAGAATCTTCTTAATAGTTAGATTTGATTCGCAATTTCTAGTTCAGTCATAAACCTCACAAATATTTTTATGACAAACAGATGAAACTACAGAGTTGTATATAATTAAGATATTCACAATCATGTCCAACTAAAAGTGTTAGATGACTAAGAAATAAAAAAACCAATAAATTATATAACAACCCATAGGACCTCAAAACAGTTTAATATGATTATAGCCCTGTAATATTTGGCAACAGGAAAAAATTGTGAAGGACAAAAAGAAAATTATGTCAAAAGGACAAGGGAGAAAAATATTAGCCAAAAGGACAAAGTTTAGAGTAAACTATAAATTGCTAGTGGGCCCCTGAATTCCACTATCTAGTGTAAAATTGTCCTTGGGGATAATTTATTTGTTGACCGTCCTTATGAACAAATTTTTGTTTGACTTTGTCCTTCACACTAAAAACCCCTATTTGCAATGAATACAATATGGTTTGGTTTCCAAATGGTAAACAAAAATAACAATGAATTCCTATTAAGTTCTTTAACCAAGGAAATATTTTATAAAATTGGACATACTACTAAAATTTACTAAGAATAATAATGTTTAAAAGATATTGATGTGATCTAACTTTAGTGCATCCAAAACTCATAATGCAAAAGACACAGTCCAATGCACGAAAATAAACAGGGTTATGTATATTTAAAATATTTGCAATCATATCCAATTAATAGTGTACGATTAATAAGAAACAAAATTACTAATAAATTAGGTGAACAATTAATAGGAACTTAGAATAGTACAATAGGATAAGAGTCAAACAATATTTGCAATGTACATAGTGTGGTTTAGTTTTAAAGTGGTAATAGGGTAATAAAATATATCAGCTAAATTTCCCCATTAAATTCACAAAATAAAAAATAGATTTCTTACACTTATTTAATGAGAACAATAAAGTTTAACAGAAACCGATGTGAACTAAACTTAATACATCAAAAATTTCCTGATGTTTAGATGCTAACATATTGCAAAGAAAGTAGCACATAATTCAGTAAATACAAATTAAAAAAGAAAGAAATACTTGATAAATAATGAAAATGAGAAGGGCGATGATGAGGAAGAAAGCGATTAAGAAACACAGATCGATGATTTAACGAAACTCTATGATTAAGAAAATTCACAAATATATTATGAGCAATTATATAATTTGATCTACTTATTCATATCTTATTTTGTTAGTTTTATTTCTTTTACATCTCATTGTATCATTGATCTACTTATTCGTATCTGCTTTCTTTAATAAATATTTTTTGTCTCTGTATGTTAGATCTCGTTTTGTTGTAGATTACATTTTTTAGTATGATTTATATTTTGAGAAGAAATTTTTATTGTTTCTTGAAGAAACATTTATAAGAATAATACGAATCTAGAAGATTGTATTAAGTTTAGATCTAATATAGATATTGATTCCGCACACATGAATGGAAATACTTGATAATTTCTAAAATTTGAATTAGAAGTCGAGAACCTACAGTTCCTATAATGCTAAAAGCGAGTTTCCATAAATGATTAATTTTAAATTTCTTTGTAATAAAGGACCAAAAGTACCAAGAAAAATTTATAAGAAATTCAAATCATTGAAGGGAAAGATACAGGATCTATGGTTCATACTTATATATATATATATATATGTATGTATGTATGTATGTATGCATGTATGCATGTATATATGTATGTATAATGCTTAAAAGACAATCATTTTCTTAGTCAACATGCAGTAGCATTATTTCCTCATAGCTATATAGCATGGCATCTATTAAAAATCCATACAAAGAAAAGTTGCATGTCATTCGATTGCTTATAAGTCTGCTTTATTGTTCACGTAAGATCAAAATAAAACTCTAGCAGAGTAAATTAAGTTGAACAGGATAATCAAATTGTATCCAAGCAAATCATCAAATGCAACGAATTTAGAAAAAAATAAATAAAACAAAATTATGATGGAAATGGTAATGTCCCGTATTTTTACGGTATAATAATTAATTTATTTAACTATTTAAATAGTAATTTAGAGATTCATGGTTTAATTAAATAATATTGAATATTTAATTAATATTTATAATATAAAAATATATTATAATTCCGAGTTAGTCGAAAATAACTGAATTCACAATATTGTGTGAATTGGATCATTTATGATATTTAATTCAGTTTAGAATTGAATTAGAATAACGAATATATTATTTGAACGACAGTTGAACGTATAATTATATTATAATTATAATCGAGCTCGAAATGGCGCGGCAGTTCGTAATTTGGCGATTCGAACTTTAAATGAATATACAGAATCCGTTTTAAATCGGATTTCTGTGAAACAAGAAACGTTCGGAGCTGGTGAAGTATATTTTTCTAATGGAAGAGAAAAATTGGGATTTCATTGTGTAGACTTTGATTTATGTCCAAATCAAGTTTTAAAATAGTCGCTATAAAATCGTTTACAAACCATAACGATATATTCAATTTTAATTAAATATCGGCTTCGAATTTAAACAGGATCTTTGAGACGTAGGTATGCTTAAATTTTTAGAATTTTACTATAATTTTTATTTTTGAAAATAAGCAACTTGTATTTTGAAGTATTTTACACCCTATATCAATATTTTGGGGCTCCACAGAATGAGTTAACGAGTCTATATTTTTATATATTTGGGATCGTAGCACATTGCTGAACACCACGGTATTTTTATTATTGTCTATAGCGGCTCGTACATAAACGGAGTTTAACATAGCAGGGTACACTGTTTTTTTTAGCTATGAAGTAAAATATAAATTTTCGTGCATAGTACACATCAAGCGTCTCGTCTCCACTCATGTCAGTACCATTTACTTAGCATAAAAGTATTTTCTACCGAAACTTACATCCAAAATCCTTAACCATTAAGTCTTCTGCGCCTATAAATAATAATCAACCTGTTTCTTTTCTCCTCTTCTGAAACCCGAAGCTTTTGTGTTTCAAAACTTCACATTAAATCCAAATAATTTCTTCAGGAATAAATGAAATAAAACAAACGAGAAGGATGAAAAGAATCTTCATTTACAAATACAAAACAAAAAGGAAAACAAAGAGGACATGTGAGTTATGGGTACTGTTTCCATGCGGTTATTGGTTCCAAATGGAGAAATCATTGACATAGCTGCTGGATGAGTTATCAGTCTCTCAAAGTGAATCTAGGGTTCGAGAAACAGTGAGATGGAAGCATCGATTTTTTGTTTTTAGTAATTATTTTGGATTGGTGAGATTGTTTGGCACCTTGTTCAGAATTTTGGAGGCTCTCGTGTTCTTTTTGTTCAATCAATGTTAGGAAGGGCCAAAGGCATAGGTCGGAGTCGTGTTTTAGGCATTGGTTCGAGTGTGGCATAGTGGTGCGCAGTGTGTTAAGGATTTGAGGAGGAGACTGACAAGGCAAGGAGATGGCCGGAGGTTTGGGGACGGATACCAGGAGGCGTAGTTTCCAAAGTGATGCCTATTGATGGTCTCAACTGAGAGTAACAATGTGAACTCAACATGTTGGCATGTGGTGTTATATGTGTATGGGATGTTGCATTAGAAGTGGACTGTGCTTTATGTTTTGGTGGGTTTTTGGAGCAGAAAGTGACGCTAGTCACTGTGGCACTGGGGAATGTCACGGGTTAGCAGGTGCATTCGAATGTGGGTTCAAGATGATGGAACGATGGCTAATCCAGTGAGGAGTTCAACGCTATTGGCTTTGGGAGATTCCATGGAGGAATGTGGTCGAGAGGGCGATGGAAAGTCGCAAGCGAGATGGCTATTTGATAATCTGGAGCGACAGTTCATTGGGGAAGAAGTATTGATGTGGGTATGGGCTTCAACTGGTTGGTGGGCCGTTGTGAAGAAGGGTGAGCCCAAATTGTTTCATAAATGGAATTAGATAATATTAGTATCGGTTAAACTTTTAAATGTTATAACTTTGTCATACGATATCGGTTTTCAGCGAAACAAGATCCGTTGGGACCGTATGGACGATGGCTACACCATGGAACTGACTAGGAGTGAGTTGGAGCTCGTTACAATTTATAGAGAGAAAAATTGCCGGTCTGAATCAAGCAACAATTATCGTTATTTAACGATGATCGTCCAATGTGAGTAAATCTCACCAACTCTGATTAGTTTATATTTTTATAACGTACCTCTAGTAATGATAAATGTTGATTTGCTATTGTATGATGATTGTTTGGTTGAATTTCTTATGTATTGGTTGAAATTATAGATAACGATATATATATATATATATATATATATATATATATATATATATATATAAACCGTTAATCAAATATTGATTCTGTTTATCAGAATTTTTCATATCGAAACGAAATCGATGTTATTATATTGTTTAACATCTGTGGATGCAGGGAAACAGGTTGGAGGGATCCAACTGGATTCCTCAACATTTATTTACTATTTTTCATATATGGTGATATATGATGTGATATATAATCTGTTATTGATTATGTGTGTTTGAATGATATCGATCATTATTATTTGGTATTTTGAATACCATATAAAATACTGGAATTAAAAAGGGAATTTTCAATGTGTATATTAAAAATAAAATATATTTATATAAAATCAAATGATTTTATAAAAAGGAATTTCAAAATGGATATTGTATAAAAGAAATACATATTTAGAAAATAAATAGAATTATAAAAGAAATATTTATTTAGAAAATAAATAGAATTATAAAAGGAATATTTATTTAGAAAATAAATAGAATTATAAAAGGAAATATTTATAAAATAAATAGAATTTTATAAAAGGAAATATGTGAAAAGTAGATATTAAATAGAAATTTGTTTTAGCAGATAAATTAAGAAGATAAATTTATAAACGGTATTTATAAATTAAGTAAAATATTTATCACTGGATAAATTAAAATATAAGTCTGGATTTATGTAGAGAAGTAGAAACCGGTTTCAACACCAATATTTGAAATGGAATTTGAACTTGGTATTTAAAAAGGGAATTTGAACGAGATATTAAGTGTTAGAAGGAAAAGTAAGGTTTGTATGAATAATTCTTCAAATAAAAATATAATTTGAGTTAAATCGAATATTAGTTATTCGAATAGAGTTAATTGATTAAAGTTAATCAAATAGAGTTAATCGAATTAGAATTAATCGAATAGAGTTATTCGAATAGAGTTAGCCGAACATAAGTTATTCGAATAGAGTTAGTCAAATATTAGTTATTCGAATAGAATTAATCGAACATTAGTTAATCGAAAAAGGAGTTAATCGAATATAGTTTATTTTAAAAAAAGTTTTTGAATATAGTTATTCAAGGAAAGATTTTCTAATATAGTTTATTCGAAAGGAGTTAATCGAATATAGTTTATTCGAAGAAAGGAGTTAATCGAATATAATTTATTCGAAGAAAGGAGTTAATCGAATATAGTTTATTCGAAGAAAGGTGTTAATCGACTATAGTTTATTCGAAGGAAGGAGTTAATCGAATATAATTATTAGAAAGGAGTAAATCAAACATAAGTTATTCGAAAGAGAGTTAATCAAGTAGAGATTTCTCGAAAGAGAGTTATACTTTGAAATTTGATTATATCGAATGTAGGGAAGTACTGTTTACTTTCCGTTTTTAAATCAAGATTTATTTATTCATTTATAGACTAGTTGTTTGTTTATTTATTCAAATTAATAAATAAAATTATATTAAGGTTATTATATTTCAGAAGCATGGGATTATAACACTATTGTTATAATCAAATGATTTCTGTAAAAGAAGTGGATTCGTAAATAGAATCCGAGAGTTACGTAAGAAAATTTGTTAATGATTTAGAAAGTGAACTTTGGTTATTTCGTAGTTAGAAATGTTGTTCAGTTAAGGTCTGAGAGGTAGCTATACCCCAACTTGATTGTCTTCGTTTTTAACTAAGGAATGGCTAAGGTTTGATAGTGAAGGCTGGTTAAGTGAATTTAGTTAATGACTATAATGGTTTGAGTTAGTGTCGCGATGTTTTATTTAAACATCTGTTTAAATCCAATGAAGGAGTTTTGGGAACATTTTCCAAATAAGAAATCAAATATGTTTTCTAATATAGAAAATAAGAAATGAGAGAAAATATGGGAATGTTTTCCAATGATTAATAACGTATATTTTCTAAATTTAGAAAATAAGAATTTACGAATATATGGAAATAGGAATAGGGAAATGAATAATTGAATGACAAATTAAATTAAGGAGAAAAATGTTGATTGATGATTTGCTCGGTAAGATTTCCATTTGGAAATACGACCATTGTTTGTACACATGTTTTCCTTTGATAGTTAAATCACCGACTATCAAAGATTTCGACCATTTCTATTGTCAATACGGAGATACCGGGATCAGATATATTATCTGAAAACCACTCTGTATGGCATTAACGTTGCAAATCAAATATGATGAAGATAATTGAAGGCAGAGTTATGCAAGGGCTGTTCAGTAAATCCTAGGTAGAAATTGCCTAAGTTGGATTTACAGAATAGTGCCTTCGGGTTGTCCAGTCCCATGACAACTTGAATGGACGAATGTTTGACAGAGTATGTGTGGCAGACCGCGTAAATTGATCGTTTCAAACGTATTTATGTTGGTGGCGGAGGAATTCGTTTCTCTTAGCTTATACACATGGTATTTTTGGGGAAATAAATTTGTGATTTGATGGGTATGATAATGTGGCATTCAAAGTAATTAAAAGAGCGATCTGTTAAAAGATACGTTATGACCTCAAGCCTTATCAACTGGGAAATGACAAAAATCGGGCAGGCAACATGGCTAAGTGGGTCGCACCCAATTATGGTATATTGTCACCATCTAGAGAATATTCATATTTGTTACTTCTTTCGCTTCTGTATCTCCCGGGAACGGTTATGTTGGTATACCAACCCTAAGGTGATAATATATTCGGAACATTCAAGCGAAATGAATGGCCGGTCATGTGTGGCCGAGTTACAAGATGTTCTTGTTGAACTCCAGTGTATCGCTTCTAGAGTACACTTATCGAAAGGTGGTTCCATACTTTTTCATAGTTGGAAATCCATTACCCAATAAGCGCCCGCGGTGTTTGATTGTATATAATATATGTGGAAGTTGAGATGAAAGCGTTTCCACTAGATTTCTATTTATCTGATTTAGACATTATTATAATATCAGAAGAGTATTGATTTTAAAGAAATGCTTTGGGTTATCGTAAGGTAAAAACCATCCGTGTTTATGTGTGGATCGGTCTTACGATTATCATTTCTTTATAAAGGATTTTAAAAGTTAAACAAATGGTTGGAGTTTACTCACACTAGTCACATGACTGACCCAAAGTTTCTTTTGCTTTGTTTTCCCTAAACTCTTGGGTGCCCAATTTTGTAGGGGCAGTCAAGTAGTCGGGATTTTTCAGATACCTGAAGAGCTGGAGCAGGAGGCTTCAGGATTATATAGCTATTGTTATTTCCGCTGTGTTGTAAGTGTTATACTCTTATAATGGTATTGTATACACATACTGTTTTATTTCAAAGTTATGTTATGAAATATATTTATTCGTTCCGCTGTGAGATTCGTGTTTACTTTGATGTTGTGATGTTCTTCTCCTTCTTCTATTCTAATTTTTTATCTTATCTATTCTCACCCTCTATTTTCTTTCATTAACTATCTGGTGTTTCCGATGCTTGGATAATCGACATTGAGTTTATGTCGATAACCAGGATCGCGAATCGCCGGGTGGTTACGGTGGTATCAGAGAGGAAGGTTAAGTGATTACCTTGGCTCTGTGGCGTGACTCAGTAGAGATGGGGTTAGCAATACCCTAGATCGAGTTGAGTGTATATATATGAGCGCGTATTTGTTATTCAGTATAAAATGGTTTTGTATTATGGAGATTTATTGGTTGAGTTGTTTATGAGTTCTGGTCGATCAGTTTGATCCACTGTATCGGTAGGGGTTCATAAACACTCGAATACGATGACCCAACACAGTATGTTTAAAAAGAGGGTAAATGAAATAATTTTACCCAAAGTATATTTTGATATAAAAGTGAATATATAATGAAATTATTATATTTGTTGTGTTGGTCACTATTATAATCGAATAAGATTATAAATTGAAATGGTTATACAAATAACCAATCAGAATTCATATAAGTGTAATGTATGAAATCGAATGAATTAAATCTGAATTTAAACCAGAATTGGAATTAAAACCCTGGAAGGTTATAAAAGTGTTTGTAAATGAATATGGGTTAAATATATGTGAAATTTAAAATCCTGGGAGATTTTAAGTTTGTTACAAGCATTGAAAAGGATATTTTGAAATAGATTTCAAAATGGAAGTATTTAGAAATGGTTTTAAAAGTGATATAGTATTGAACTCACTTCGATCGCTGGGAAATAACCCTGATGATGAATTGTGACATCATTAGCGTTCATTTTTGAGTTGCTAAGTGACAGATTACTACTAAAGATTTTGTTCTTGAATTGTTTTGTGAAAACAAGTTGTTTTGAATCCTGAAAGGGGATATCTGGTTTTACAAAAGCTAAACTGTTTGAAATTCCCTGGGGAAGATTGTTTGAATTAAAAGAAATTAAATTAGAATTTGTAAAGGCAAATAGAAATAGAAATTGAATTGAAACCAGTTAAGTGGAAAATGAATTGAGATAGAAAATATCGAATTAGATTGGATTAGAGACAATCCGAAATAGAATTGGACTGGTAAGTTAAGAGTTGAAATTAAAAATGGAATCTGAGTTAAGAACAGAATTTGGCTTGGGTATAACCGAATGATTGGGATGACATTGGTATATGCAGAATTGGTAACACATGAAAATGATATATTGATATGCCCGACAGAAAGGTACCAGTTTATATTATATATGGGTTTGAGATTTTGATGAGCCGAACTGGTAGGCCGCTTGGCTGTTTGATTTTCTTTTGGGTTGGAGAAGGCTTGGAGAGGCGAGTTGTAGTTGTATCGATTGGCCCGTACAAAGGAGGTGCTGGTGAAATTTTCGGAAATTTAATGTGTTAGAAAATTTTCAGGATTTTTGAAAATTTTCGTTGATAAAAATTAATTTATATTTTAGTTGTAAATTTGTTGGTTTAGTGAAACTGAAATTTAAGAAGTGAACAAATAAGTTCTAACTAGTCAATAAGGTTTATTTTCTACCTTAGCAATTTCGAGGATGAAATTAATTTAAGGGGGGAAGAATGTAATGCCCCGTATTTTTACGGTATATTAATTAATTTATTTAATTATTTAAATAGTAATTTAGAGATTTAAAATGGTTTAATTAAATAATATTGAATATTTAATTAATATTTATAATATAAAAATATATTATAATTCCGAGTTAGTCGAAAATAACTGAATTCACAATATTATGTGAATTGGATCATTTATGATATTTAATTCAGTTTAGAATTGAATTAGAATAACGAATATATTATTTGAACGACAGTTGAACGTATAATTATATTATAATTATAATCGAGCTCGAAATGGCGCGGCAGTTCGTAATTTGGTGATTTGAACTTTTAATGAATATACAGATTCCGTTTTAAATCGGATTTCTGTGAAACAAGAAACGTTCGGAGCTGGTGAAGTATATTTTTCTAATGGAAGAGAAAATTTGGGATTTCATTGTGTAGATTTTGATTTGTGTCCAAATCAAATTTTAAAATAGTCGCTATAAAATCATTTACAAACCATAACGATATATTTAATTTTAATTAAATATCGACTTTGAATTTAAACAGGATCTTTGAGACGTAGGTATACTTTAATTTTTAGAATTTTACTGTAATTTATATTTTTGAAAATAAGCAACTTGTATTTTGAAGTATTTTACACCTTATATCAGTATTTTGGGGCTCCACAGAATGAGTTAACCAGTCTATATTATTATATATTTGGGATCATAGCACATTGCTGAACAAAACGATATTTTTATTATTGTCTGTAGCGGCTCGTACATAAACGGAGTTTAACATAGCAGGGTACACCATTTTTAGCTATGAAGTAAAATATAAACTTTCGTGCATTAGTACACATCAAGCGTCTCGTCTCCACTCATGTCAGTACCCTTAACTTAGCATAGAAGTATTTTCTGCCGAAACTTACATCCAAAATCCTTAACCATCAAGTCTTCTGCACCTATAAATAATAATCAACCCGTTTCTTTTCTCCTCTTCTGAAACCCGAAGCTTTTGTGTTTCAAAACTTCACATTAAATCCAAATAATTTCTTCAGGAATAAATGAAATAAAACAAACGAGAAGGATGAAAAGAATCTTCATTTACAAATGCAAAACAAAAAGGAAAACAAAGAGGACCCGTGAGTTATAGGTATTGTTTCCATGCAGTTATTGGTTCCAAGTGGAGAAATCATTGACATGGTTGCTGGACGAGTTGTCAGTCTCTCGAAGTGAATCTAGGGTTCGAGAAACAGTGAGATGGAAGCATCGATTTTTTGTTTTCAGTAATCATTTTGGATTGGTGAGATTGTTTGGCACCTTGTTGCAGAATTTTGGAGGCTCTCGTGGTTTTTTTGTTCGATCGATGTCAGGAGGGGCCAAAGGCGCAGGTCGGAGTTGAGTTTCAGGAATTGGTTCGAGTGTGGCGTGATGGTGCGCAACGTGTTAAGGATTTGAGGAGGAGACTGACAAGGCAAGGAGATGGACGAAGGTTAGGGGACAGATACTAGGAGGCGCAGTTTCCAAAGTGATGCCTGTTGATGGTCTCAACTGAGAGTAACAATTTGAACTCAACATGTTGGCATGCGGTGTTATATGTGTATGGGATAATGTTGCATTAGAAGTGGACTGTGCTTTATATTTTGGTGGGTTTTTAGAGCAGAAAGTGACGCGGGTCACTGTGGTACTAGGGAATGTCGCGGGTTAGCAGATGCGTTCGAATGTGGGTTCAAGATGACGGAACAATGGCTAATCCAGTGAGGAGTTCAACACTATTAGCTTTGGGAGATTCGATGGAGGAATGTGGTCGAGAGGGCGATGGAAAGTCGCGAGCGAGATGGCCATTTGATAATCTGGAGTGACACTTCATCGAGGAAGAAGTATTGATGTGGGTATGGAATTCAACTGTTTGGTGGGCCATTGTGAAGAAGGGTGAGACCAAATTGTTTTATAAATGGAATTAGATAATATAAGCATCGGTTAAACTTTTAAATGTTATAACTTTGTCATACGATATCAGTGTTCAGCGAAACAAGATCCGTTGGGATCGTATGGACGGTGGCTACACCATTGAACAAACTGAGAGTGAGTTGGAGCTTGTTACAATTTTTAGCGAAATAAATTGTCGGTCTGAATCAAGCAACAATTATCGTTATTTAACGATGATCGTCCAATGTAAGTAAATCTCACCAACTCTGATCAGTTTATATTTTTGTAACGTACTTCTAGTAATGATAAATGTTGATTGACTGCTGTGCGATGATTGTTTGGTTGAATTGCTTATGTATTGGTTGAAATTATAGATTACGATATATATATATATATAAATCGTTAATCAAATATTGATTCTGTTTATCAGAATTTTTCATATTGAAACGAAATCGATGTTATTATATTGTTTAACATCTGTGGATGCAGGGAAACAGGTTGGAGGGACCCAACTGGATTCCTCAACATTTATTTTACTAATTTTCATATATGGTGATATATGAAGTGATATATAATCTGTTGTTGATTATGTGTGTTTGAATGATATCGATCATTGTTATTTGGTATTTTGAATACCATATAAAATACTGGAATTAAAAAGTGAATTTTCAATGTGTATATTGAAAATAAAATATATTTATATAAAATCAAATGATTTTATAAAAAGGAATTTCAAAATGGATATTATATACAAGAAATAT
This sequence comes from Allium sativum, assembly GCA_030737875.1. Lineage (NCBI taxonomy): Eukaryota > Viridiplantae > Streptophyta > Magnoliopsida > Asparagales > Amaryllidaceae > Allium > Allium sativum. The sequence continues at coordinate 487,409,442 of CM060909.1, forward strand.
TTATTTATAAAATAAATAGAATTATACAAGAAATATTTATTTAGAAAATAAATAGAATTATAAAAGAAATATTTATTTAGAAAATAAATAGAATTATAAAAGGAATATTTATTTAGAAAATAAATAGAATTATAAAGGGAAATATTTATAAAATGAATAGAATTTTATAAAAGGAAATATGTGAAAAGTAGATATTAATTAGAAATTTGTTTTAATAGATAAATTAAGAAGATTAATTTATAAATGGTATTTATAAATTAAGTAAAATATTTATCACTGGATAAATTAAAATATAAGTCTGGATTTATGTAGAGAAGTAGAAACCGGTTTCAACACCAATATTTGAAATGGAATTTAGACTTGGTATTTAAACAGGGAATATGAACGAGATATTAAGTGTTAGAAGGAAAAGTAAGATTTGTATGAATAATTCTACAAATTAAATATAATTTGAGTTAAATTGAATATTAGTTAATCGAATATTAGTTATTCGAATAGAGTTAATTGATTAGAGTTAATCAAATAGAGTTAATCGAATTAGAATTAATCGAATTGAGTTATTCAAATAGAGTTAGCCGAACATAAGTTATTCGAATAGAGTTAGTCAAATATTAGATATTCGAATAGAGTTAATCGAACATTTGTTAATCGAAAAATGAGTTAATCGAATATAGTTTATTCGAAGAAAAATTTATCGAACATAGTTATTCGAGGAAAGATTTTCGAATATAGTTTATTCTAAAGGAGTTAATTGAATATAGTTTATTCAAAGAAAGGAGTTAATCGAATATAGTTTATTCAAAGAAAGGAGTTAATCGAATATAGCTTATTCGTATAAAGGAGTTAATCGAATATAGTTATTCGAAAGGAGTTAATCAAACATAGGTTATTCGAAAGAGAGTAAATTGAGTAGAGATTACTCGAAAGAGAGTTATGAAATTCGATTATATCGAATATAGGAAAGTACTGTTTACTTTCCGTTTTTAAATCAATATTTATTTATTCATTTATAGATTAGTTGTTTGTTTATTTATTCAAATTAATAAATAAAAGTTATATTTAAGTTATTATATTTCATAAGCATGGGATTATTACACTATTGCTATAATCAAATGATTTCTGTAAAAGAAGTGGATTCGTAAATAGAATCCGAGAGTTACATAAGAAAATTTGTTAAAGGTTTAGAAGGTGAACTTTGGTTATTTCGAAGTTAGAAATGTTGTTCAGTTAAGGTCTGAGACGTAGTTATACCCCAACAAGATTGTCTTCGTTTCTAACTAAGGAATGGCTAAGGTTCGATAGTGAAGGCTGGTTAAGTGAATTTAGTTAATGAGTGTAATAGTTTGAGTTGGCGTCGCAATGTTTTATTTTAACATCTGTTTAAATCCAGTGAAGGAGTTTTGGGAACGTTTTCCAAATAAGAAATCAGATATGTTTTCTAATATAGAAAATAAGAAATGAGAGTAAATATGGGAATGTTTTCCAATGATTAATAACGTATATTTTCTAAATTTAGAAAATAAGAATTTACTAATATATGGAAATAGGAATAGGGAAATGAATAATTGAATGACAAATTAAATTAACGAGAAAAATGTTGATTGATGATTTGCTCGATAAGATTTCCATTTGGAAATACGACCATTGTTTGTACACATGTTTTCATTTGATAGTTAAATCACCAACTATAAATGATTTTGACCATTTCTGTTGTCAATATGGAGAGATCGGGATCAGATATATTATCTGAAAACCACTCTGTATGGCATTAGCGTTGCAAATCAAATATGATGAAGATAATTGAAGGCAGAGTTATGCAAGGGTTGTTCAGTAAATCCTAGGTAGAAATTGCCTAAGATGGATTTACATAATAGTGTCTTCGGGTTGTCCAGTCCCAGGACAACTTGAATGGACGAATGCCTGACGGAGTATGTCTGGCAGATTGCGTAAGTTGATCGTTTCAAACGTATTTACGTTGGTGGCGGAGAAATTCGTTTCTCTTAGCTTATATCCGTGATATTTTTGGGGAAATCAATTTGTGATTTGACGGGTATGACGATGTGGCATTCAAAGTAATTAAAAGAGTGATATGTTAAAAGATACGTTATGACCTCAAGCCTCATCAACTGGGAAATGAAAAAAATCGGGTAGGCAGCATGGCTAAGTGGGCCGCACCCAATTAGGGTATATTGTCACCATCTAGAGAATATGCATATTTATTACTTCTTTCGCTTCTATATCTCCCAGGAACGGTTATGTTGGTATACCAACCCTAAGGTGATAATATATTCGGAACATTCAAGCGAAATGAATGGTCGGTCATGTGTGGCTGAGTTACAAGATGTTCTTGTTGAACTCCAGTGTATCGCTTCTAGAGTACACTGATCGGAAGGTGGTTCCATACCTTGTCATAGTTGGAAATCCATTACCCAATAAGCACTCGTGGTGTTTGATTGTATATAATATATGTGGAACGTGAGATGAAAGCATTTCCACTAGATTGCTATTTATATGATTTAGACATTATTATAATATCAGAAGAGTATTGATTTTAAAGAAATGCTTTGGGTTATCGTAAGGTAAAAACCATCCGTGTTTATGTGAGGATCGGTCTTACGATTATCATTTCTTTAGAAAGGATTTTAAAAGTTAAACAAATGGTTGGAGTTTACTCACACCAATCACATGACTGACCCAAAGTTTCTTTTGTTTTGTTTTCCCTAAACTCTTGGGTGTCCAATTTTGTAGGGGCAGTCAAGTAGTCGGGATTTTTCAGATACTTGAAGGGCTGGAGCAGGAGGCTTCAGGATTATATAGCTATTGTTATTTCCGCTGTGTTGTAAGTGTTATACTCTAATAATGGTATTGTATACAGATACTGTTTTATTTCAAAGTTATGTTATGAAATATATTTATTCGTTCCGCTGTGAGATTCGTGTTTACTCTGATGTTGTGATGTTCTTCTCCTTCTTCTATTCTAATTTTCTATCTTATTTATTCTCACCCTTTATTTTCTTTCATTAACTATCCGGTATTTCCGATGCTTGGATAGTCGACATTGAGTTTATGTCGATAACCAGGATCGCGAATCGCCGGGTCATTACAGAAATCAAGTCAATATTGGGGGTAAATATCAATGATATCATCAAAGTTATACAAAAAACTATCAATGTAATGCCTCGATTAACCTGAAGATCAATGAGTAATAAAATTTCTTACTCTAAGCATTATGTTAATTGAATTGAAATCCAAAGGATTGTATATTAAAATGGTTTATTGAAAAAATATTGTGCTGGAAGTGGTCAACAAATAAATAAATTATTAATGAGATAAAGAGAAATGACATTTTATGCTTATTTAGATCTTTAGAAGGCATTTTTCTCATTTTTCTAAAGTTGAGAAAAACCTTCATTGAATTTAAAATCTCCTGAAGAGATAAAAGGATTTATTTCCATGATTATTTACTCTTTGCATTGATATTACTTATTACTGACTAAAAATGTTGAATTAATTTCCTTTTATTTTTATTTTGCTAAGTAGTAAACTCTAGGAAGATTAGTTTATTCCTATGAGTTTACCATTGATTACATTAAACAAATATAATGATACATTTGATATTTATTTTATTGTCATCCAAATCAAGGAAAAATCACTTGAAAATTTAGTCATTTATATTTGTCATCTTTTGAGTGAAGATAAAAGGTGGAACCTTAAGTGAATTAGTAGAGATTTTTATACATTTTTGTGCAAAAAAGGAGTATTGTTTTTTACTCTTATAGTACAAAAATTTCACAGATTTAAATATACGTTGGGTTTGGCTCTTCTAAGTACGTGTATTCTTTGTTACGTTATTGGATTTTCTCAACCTATGCATTTTTTATTAGAATCTTGAAACAATTTATTCCAAAAGTCCTATTTTGTTATTGCTTGATATTTTTTTAATACCCATATATTATGTCAGAAACATTATTATGCCACTGCAACACATAAATTTATTGCAAACAAGAACAACATCTTATATAAGCAAATATAATAAAAATGTTGCTATTTTTTTATATCTCAAAATTCAAACATGCCAAAAGGGATGTTGTAGTTTTTTCAAAAATATTTCAATTCCTTTAAGAAAAACTCTGTGTCCTCAGAATAAAACATCGTATAAACCCTGGAAGCAGTGCTGCTATATTCGAAATAAATAGTGTATTCCAATGTTACATTCCTAAAGTGAAGGTTTTTTTCTTACTTCTAACTATTATTTAGTGCTTCTATTTATTTATTTTACTATATTTAACCTCTATTATGTTATTTCAAAAGTAGTTACAACAACAAAAATCTATAGTAGGAATATTTTATGCTATTTTAAATATAGTTATGATGTAATTTTTATAATAGAAAAATTGTATATCGATACGACATTCCAAAAGTTTGCGTATATGTACATACATATATATGGAAAATATAAGTTCCCTGTAAAAGTAGTAATATTAAAATAACTCTGCTTATATAATTGGAAATGATAACGCATCTTTAGAAGAGATTTATTTATATGTTTGGAAATTTTACGATACCAAATAAATGCGTAGAAAGTTGACTATAAAGGATTTCAGCTTAGTCTAGATTTATTTCTGTGACGACCCCAAAACCTCATACGACGGTGTCAAGGGTAATCTTTGGAATATAACACATAAACAGATAATAGCAGAACAGAATTGAATAAATACACCAGATAATGCATAAATAATACACTGGATAAACGTAATCATCAGAGTTACACAGTATACAGGATCATACTTAGTACAAATACAGTTCAGCTATACATAAATGTCTACAGCGGAAACAAACATAATATGTACAATAGGAGCTGAACAACATAAAAAGAGATAAATGATAGAATCCATCTTCACCTCCAGCTACCTAGAAAGAGCCCGCTAAAACCTGAATACAAGGCTGCCCGTGTAGAAAAAGGGGGCACCCGAGTTTGCAAGTGAAACAAACTACGAGTCAGTCATGGGACTGGTATGAGAAATCTACTTAACACATTTTATAATATGGCTAATCACAGGACCACGCCACTTTCGCGGAACGGGTTTACACCATTGGATTGCCGGTGCTTTAAAACAAGTAAATCTTTTAAACATCGCAATGCTTTTTATAAAAATGAAGCCATTATAAGACCCAGTTCCCATCACACAATGCAACGCAAACCGGAGGATAGAGTTTTACCTTATAATGGCCAAAATATGCTTGATACGAATAAAACAAAAGAATATGATATTATTACTAGTGTTTATAGGTTTCAAAAACAATTTCAATCATAACCATCAATCATAGACGGCATGGGTACCATATATCATGTCGCCATATATATATAAACAATCAAAACCGCACGATGTCGTATTTGGAAATTGGATTTTCGTCATGAACCAAGGCAAAAGATAGTCCTTACCGACTTCGAGATGCTCTAGCCCGCCCCTCAGGATCAGAGCTCGAGTGACCCTTGGATCGTCAGGGCCGGTCCACCGATGTGGATTAAAATGCCTGAACAATGCGTTTCCCCGCCCTTTGGGGCATAAATGAGCCAACGAATGACTCCATCGGTCCTGGATCGACCGATATATCCGAGGCGCCTCGCAACAGCAACAACCACATAGGTGAAAAATAGTATAAATGTCAGCCAGTTTAAGCACTGACACCACCTCTAGCTAGAAAGAAACGCATGCTCTCCCTGGGGTCCTCTCCCGTTTCTGGTTCATACCGGGGTGTGAGGCTCGCGAATTCACGTTATACACAAAGCTACGCCACACAGGCGGTGCTTTGATCATCAACCACAAGACTTTGCTTTTCAACAGAAGCCTTGATCACTGCATCTTAGCATGCCACACAGGCAATTCACGCCATGTAACTGATGGCTATCAATCACACAGAATGAATTCCAATGTCAGACACACAGTCCATTTACAAGTTCGTTCTGGGTCTGAACTAAACCGGAGGCACTATATACCTCGCATACCCATCGATCTCCACGTACGTCTAGACGATCACCTCTCATTATCCATATTTCGGGATGCCTCCCAATCAGGACATCAGTTATCATCCAACCGAGGTGAAGATATCTGGTCTTCAACCACCGTCTTCATCATCGATTTCTTATCGTCGATTCAGTTATTCAGAATGGGATAAACCCGGTCTTTCTGAGCAACTCGCGTATATAATAAACAAGTGCTACACAAACACTACATACACCTTATTCCAATTCATTAGTCACTAACCGTAAATTAGTAAGAGAAAGATTTCCCAAATATTAACCCCGAAGGCCGAAACCAACATCAGATCAAAACCCAGGAAACCATTCGACTTAGCTAACCTTCAGTTAGTTTCTAAAATTTCACATTCCATATCATTTATAATATTTTATAACGATTTATCGCTATTTTTATTTATTTAAAAATAGCTAATTTATTCAAACGACGCTTCAGGCCATAACGCGGCCGTGGCGCTATTTTTCTTTAGATTTGATTTACACATATATGAAAATCTAACCGTTGGATCTTCCCAAAATTTATATCATTAGAAAGATCTTTTCAAAATGAATCCAACGGTTCCAGTTTTGGGAAAATCCGACGATCGGATCTCCCGCTTTGAAGTTTCAATTTCAAAATACGAACTGCAGCACCGTTATTCGATTTAATTTAATTATATATATATATATAATATATATATATATATATAATCGATTCTGGCACTGTTTTTCTTCAGATTTGAATTAAACATTCTAGACAATCCAACCATTGGATCTTTACAAAGTTGGTGTCGTTGGAAAGATATTTCCAAAGCGAACCCAATGGTTTTGGTTTCGGGAAAATCCGATGGTCGGATCTCCCACACTAATCGTTTGAAATCACGGTTTCAAAACACGAACTGCAGCTTCGTTATTCGATTTATTTTAATTATATATATATAATCTATTCTTCGATTTCAAAACCATTTTCTTTTCATACATTTGATAAAAATGATATTTTTATCCAACAGACATTTATTTCAATACTTCACTATTTTAACAATCCATCTATATAATAAAAATGTGATTTTTAATGTAAAACAATTTATTTCAAAATACGACTATTTTATATAGTTCATATAGATGATAAAAATATGATTTTTATTATAAAACAATTTATTTCAAAACACGACTATTTTATATAGTTCATATAGAAGATAAAAATATGATTTTTATTATAAAACAATTTCTTCCAAAACACGACTATTTTATATAGTTCACATAGATGATAAAAAATATGATTTTTAATATAAAACAAACACGAATACCATTCAACACATGAATTTCTATTCAACGAATGAATTTCTATTCAACACATGAATGTTTTCTATAGTTCGTATATATAAAATAAAAAGGTGATTTTTATATTTAAGACAATTTATTTAAAACACGAATACCATTCAACACATGAATTTCTATTCAACGAATGAATTTCTATTCAACACATGAATGTTTTCTCAACACATGAAAATAATTCTAACACATGAATATTATTCAAAATTTCGGCAGCATAACGGCAGGGTAGTTAAAACCGGGGTCGTCCCTAGTACGACTCCTCGCTCTACCTTTAAGCCTCGCAGCTTTTGACAATGGGAATTTCATGCATCCAGTTCGCACGCAGGCGGCATGTATATTTTTTTCTTTCTTCTCCACAAACTAATCCTATATGGTTTCGACCAAATAATTCTCAACCACAAACGGGTATTTTTCAACCACAATCAATCAATTTCAACCACAAACAATTCAAATCAACCATTCGCTATCAACCAATTTTCACACCAATCAAAAACCAATAAATATCGTCCATGGTTTGTGGACGAGGGGCATATATATATATATAAGCATTTCACTTCTATTTCAACACATATATAATTTTTACAACGCATATATAATTTATACATCGAACGTACAACTTATACAACGCTTATACATGAGGTGTACAACGCTTATATAATTCATACATCGACTATATAATTTATACATCGTCGTTTTTCAATATCGTTTATAATTCAGAAATCTCATATTGGGTTCCACTCCACCAAAAATAGCAGAAGACTCAGAAAAATATGCGGTCTCCTCTAGAATGTAGAAGACGTCCATACGAGTCCACTATCTCTTGTTTCACTAAATTTCATCAACAAACGAAAAAGATATGATTTTTACAGTGAAATCAAAACCCGTAGTGCTTTAAAGGGCTATAATATAGTTGAAATTAAAATAGGCCGTTACCTCCACGAAACCTTCAAAACTAGGTTTCAGTTTTTATTGAAATCCGTGCAACGATACGTCGATCGGCCTTCGCCATGTGAAAGAGGGGAGAGAGGCGCGCCTAGGGGTGGCGGCACTGTCAGGCTCGATCGCCTGTGGCGTGCGTGGCGGCGCGATGAACGGCCGACGTTCCTGGGCGCGAATCTCGAGATTGGGGCCACGAGGATGGATGAATCAGGTATGGACTTGAAGCTCTCGCCGAGCTCTTCAAAATCCTCAACTGTCTCGATCGGGGGCAATATCGGGGAGAGAGAAACTGTTTGACCAATGATATTTTTTTTTATATATTTATATATTTTTAAAATCCAAAAATACCCCTTGCCTCCTACGAACTCCAATCCAACCCAACGACTGTCGTCCCTAGCCAAATACCCCCATTCCGAACACAATGGGATATGTTTCGTAATCCCATTCTACTGTTTCAGTCAGTTTTTCTTCAAATTAAAATATAAAACATTCAATATTTAATTTGAACGTACATTTCAATTTTTCGGGGCCACATACTGGTCCTAAAAATTCCCGAAAATTAAATCTAGCTATGTTTTGACGATATGGCCCTAACAAAACTAGTTTCGTCGAATTCTTAGACTGTTTGAAAAATGGACCTTTTCTAGTCGATCCAATTTAATAGAAATCGACCAAACACATTTTCCTTTGCCACGCTCACATACTAGCTTCAAAAATTATGAAATTTGAAACCTAGCAATAATTTGACATCCCGGATCCAACAAAAGTGGTTTCGTCGAATTCTGAGGTCATTTGCAAAATGGCCATTTTCACGGGCTATATAAACTCTATAGCGACCTTTCTGAAAATTCATTTAGCCATAACTTTTGCTTCTCACTATGAAACTTCGATTTTTCAGATTCGTTAGAAAGATATTCACTGACAGATTTAAATATTTTTGGTTTCACAAGAATTCTTTTTCTTTTGCACCCGGTACAGTCAGTCAAAGTTTGAATTAAATTTTTGAAATTACCGCGCCATTTCAGGCCTTGTTTATAATTAGAATTAATTATATTTATTTTCAAACGTCGGCTTAAACTTACTTTTCCTCGTTATTATTTAAAATATTTATTTTAAATATTTTAAATTCACTAAAAATAGCCAAATTAAAATTTTCAAACTGGTTCAGATTTTCCGGGTTGTTACAATCTCCCCCACTTAAAACTTTTCGTCCCCGAAAATCAACAAAGTCGAAAGTGGTTTAATTAATCAACTCTACTTTCAATCTAGCTTCCATTCTCCAACTTCTCAGTTTCTGAGAATTTTCTAATTCTTCAAAAAAAATTGGCTAACACCCTAAATTTTCGAAAAATTTCGCCATAACCTCCTTTGTACAGGGAGGGGTTTGGAAATTTATTGGGCCGTATTAGGTATCCAATAAATCCTAATAAGCATGCACACATTTATAGTGATATATTCCGGTGTCCACATGGGAGTGTGTATAGATCATAACTCCAGAGAATAAATTCTCGTCACCCTATAAATGGTTTTTGTGCCTTAATGACCAGAGAGACGTGTTTATTGTCATCTCCAGACCCGTGTGGGGTTTTTATTAATCCGGCAATTTACTGTTACATTTTATATGGTCCATATGAGTCATCAGTTCAACCTGTAATACATAGTCATCGACATACAAGCCTCTCGCTCGTATGGTAAATCTTCAACCTCGTCATACAAGCTCCAAATGCTTATGTGGTATATGATGAAGTGTGCCTATCTTCAAGAAGTATGCCATGTAGCGTAGTTCAAAATTAATTGTTACTATCCTATGGCAACATTAATTATTACACACAGAATAACCAGCACTCCGCATCCAATGGCATTCACAAGAGTTGATATAATAATAAAATCGCGCAACCAACTCATTAAGGTTTACATATTTGTCGGGCACACAAATAAATTCTTTACTCAACAGCTAATCCAATTACCTGTTCAAATATATATAATGCACATGTATATATTTCTATCTATTTTTAACTCTGTTCAATGTGTGATTTAATCGAATAAATTCTACCATTCATTCTCTTCTTGATTAAATTAACTATCATTCTAATCATTTAATTAATCAAATCCACTATCACACAACATAAACAACAAGAAATTTGTTTTTAACTTTTCAAAATCATACAAATTAATTCATACACTCTTTTGAAAACATTCAGACTATAGAATTAAAAGTTCACATCCATGAAAAGAAAATAACAACAAAGTAGAGAACAAAATGGTAATGCAAAGTATGGTAAATGTACCTTGCACCGGAGTCAATCAGAGATATCCACCCTGCACTTAGGATTGGCTTTCTCAATGCTCTCCTCAGTTTCCCAAGTATAATCTCGCGGATCTCTACTCCATTGCACTTTGACTAAGTGAACCTTCTTGTTCCTCAGCTCTTTGGTTTCTTTGCCGATAATCTTTAGCGACTCTCTTCTCACAGCCAATTCTAGAGTAATTTCGATATCCTGTTGCGCTGCTTCTTCCACGATCAAGTCTGGGTCATGAACATGCTTTCGATGTTGAGTTATGTGAAATACATCATGTACCCTAGGCAACCAATCAGGAAATTGAACTCTATAAGCGAGGGTTCCAATCCGTTCAAGAATAGGAAACAGAACAATGAATTTGGGCGCCAACTTCCCAGTTTTACCGAACCGGATAACTCCTCTCATCGGCGATACTTTCAAATATACATAGTCGCCAACAGCAAATGATATATCTCTTCTTCTCTTATCGGCATAGCTCTTCTGTCGGCTTTGAGCGGCGAGTAATCGTTTCTTAACGAAATCAACTTTGTCGGCAGCTTCGCGGATCATATCAGGTCCCAATACAAGCCTATTACCAGGTTCGACCCAACAAGAAGGAGATCAGCACGGTCTACCATACAATGCTTCGAATGGCAACATTGTCAGGCTCGCTTGGTAGCTGTTGTTGTATGAGAACTCAGCTAAATGCAGATGGTCTTCCCATGATCCACCAAAATCTAGAACACAAGCCCGCAATAAATCTTCTAGTATACGATTCACCCTCTCAGTTTGACCATCTGTCTGAGGATGATAGGCGGTGCTTAGATTCAGCTTCGTTCTCAGTTCTACTTGGAATGCCTCCCAGAATTTGCTAGTGAATATTGGATCTCTATCACTAACTATACTGATCGGCACCCCGTGTAGCCTAATAATTTCCTTGAAATATATCTGCGCCAGACTCTGAGCAGTTCTGTTCGATCTGACAGGTACGAAATGGGCGGTCTTCGTGAAGCGATCTACAATCACCCAAATACTGTCATTTCCTTTTCTGGTTCCGGGTAAACTATCTATGAAGTCCGTGGAAATACGTTCCCACTTCCAACCTGGAACGTCCAGCGGTTGCAACAATCCAGCAAGTTTCTGTTGGTCGCTTTTGACTAGTTGGCAAGTAGGGCATCGACTGACATATAAAGAAATGTCTCTCTTCATCGACCTCCACCAGAAAGTGCGTTTGATGTCATTATACATTTTGCTTACTCCTGTATGGATACTAAGTTTTGACTTGTGGCATTCATCCAGCACTTCCTTTCGGAGCTCAGAAATGTTAGGAACACAGATTCGACCTTTTAGCCTTAGAATCCCTTGGTCTTCGATCTGGAAACTCAAGTGTTCGCCTTTCTGTATTCTTTCTCTGATCCTCTGAATGAAGTGATCATCCTTCTGAAGAGCAGATATTTTATCAATTAGTGAAGTCGTAATAATAAAACTGGCGATCATTACATTCTTTCGGCTTAACGCATCAGCCACGACATTGGCTTTCCCTGGAGTGTATAAAATCTCAAAATCGTATGCTGCAAGGAACTCTAGCCAACGTTGCTGCCTCAGATTCAAGTCCTTCTGGGTGAACAGATACTTTAACGACTGGTGATCTGTAAACGGTTCGAATTTCTCACCCACAAGATAGTGTCTCCAGATTTTCAAAGCAAATACTATAGCCAACAACTCAAGATCATGAGTGACGTAGTTCTTTTCATGTGGCTTTAGCTGACGGCTAGCATAAGCTATCGCTTGACCTCTTTGCATTAATATTGCACCAATGCCTTCTCTAGAGGCATCTGTCCAGACTTTCAAGTCTTGATTGCCATCTATAATGGTTAACACTGGAGCAGTTGTTAATCTGACTTTTAGCTTCTAAAAAGCCTCCTCACATTCTGGAGTCCACTTTAATTTTGTGCTTCTTTGTAAGCTTTGTTAAGTGACTATATATCTTCGAAAAATCTTTAACGAACTTCCGGTAATAACTAGCCAATCCAAGAAAACTTCGGACTTCTGTGGGAGTACTGGGTTGTTTCCAATTTTGAATAGCTGTGATTTTACTTGGATCCACAACAATTACCTGTTTTGATACGACGTGGCCAAGAAACTTTACTTCATCTTGCCAGAATATACATTTGGAAAGTTTAGCTTTCAATACATTCCTTCTCAGAATTTCTAGAACCTGCTCCAAATGCTTTTCATGTTCGGCCTTTGACTTAGAGAAGATTAGAATATCATCAATAAAAACCAGAACAGACTTATTCAGGACTCCTCTGAACACTCTATTCATCAGATCGACAAAATACGCTGGAGCGTTACATAAGCCGAACGACATTACTAACCACTCATAGAATAAGTCTAGACCTCTGAATGCTGTCATAGGGACACACTCTTCGGCAATACAAAGCTGATGGAAACCTATAGCTAGGTCCATCCTTGAAAATACTTGTGCTCCATTCAGACGATCCAATAAATCATCGATTCGCGGTAATGGATATTTATTCTTTATTGTCTGCTTATTCAAGTCACGATAATCCACACATAGTCGTAGTGTACCGTCAGACTTTGGGACAAACACCACTGCTGCTCCCCAATCATAGAAATTAGGCCTGATCAGACCCTTCCATACAAGCTGTCGAGTTTGATTGTCTAGTTCTTCTTTCTCCTTTAGAGTCATTCTCCGAATAGCGTGCACTACTGGCCTTGCGTTCAGAATTAAAGCGATCTTGAAATCGATTTCTCTCTGCGGAGGTAAGCTGACAACTTCTTCGAACACATCTACATAATTCTTTACGACAGGAATATCTTTGATGAGGTCGGGAATATTCTCTATGACTACAGGGATATTTTCTATTTGAGCAGGAGAAACATCCAAAGCTGCCCAGAAGTCCTTTCTATTTGAATTCTGACCTTCACAGGGAATGGTTATATAATCGCCTGATTTAATCTTTGCCTTAACGACTCGTCGGCGCATTTAACCTCAGCTTCATATTTGGTCAACCAGTCTAACCCCAAGATAAGATCAAATTCTGTAAAATTCATGATGACCGCGATGGTAGAGAACCAATAACGAGAAAAGGAAACCGGCACCCCACAAACCCAACTGAGATTGACGGAACCCCCAACCGGATTATGGACAGTCATTGGTTCTTTGAGCTTCTTCAAATTCAAATCCAGTTTCTTAACCGCATTCTTTGCAACAAAGCTTTGCGACGCGCTTGTGTCAAACAGTACTTTAACTGGAATATCTTTGACAGTAAGCATGCCTTCTAAAACATCTGGCCTTTCCTGAGCAGACGAAGATGCATGCACTTCTGCCACTTCATTTACATGTACTGCTTTAGGTTTTCTGAATAGCGGGCAGGCCTTGGAAAGATGACCGACCTGATGGCATTGACTGCACTTTCTATTCTCTTGAAATCCCTTCTTGGGTTTGAACTTATTCTTTCTTCGTTGGTTCCACGATTTACAACTTGCCGCCAAATGCCCTTGCCTATTGCAGCTTGAGCATGTGGCAGTCATTACCGGTTCTTTCCCAGATCGGGCCCTTTTCCGATTGACTTTGGGCTTCTTACTGGCCTCAGGACTATCAGTCTCAGACTCCTCTTTGTTACTCGAACTGACTTCCTCTTTGTCGCGCAACATACCTTTCTTATGGAGATCTTCATAATGATAAGCCATGTATATCATTTCTGAAAAAGGAAGCTTCACATTCCTCATTACACTATTCTGGTATTTTCTTTGCAGGCCATGAATAAACCTCAGATTCTTCCTCTTTGGATCTTGAATCAGACGAGGGGCAAAGTGAGAAAGTTCATTGAATTTCTTATGATATTCTGGGATATTCATATCTCCTTGTATCAGATAAGAGAATTCATCACATAAATGCTCAGTTGCTTCCGGAGGAGTAAATCTTTCTAGGAAAATCACTTTAAATCTATCCCAGGTGATATCACCTTCTGGATTATCTTTGATGATTTTTCCCACCAGATTAAAGCTTCTTCTTTGAGCGCCCAAGATGCCACTAATCTTTTCTGATCATCTCTCAACTGGATACGTTCAAAAATTCTTTCAACAGAACTCATCCAAGCTTGAGTTTGAATTATAGATTCATTGCCCGAGAATTGTGCTCCGCCCAGATTTCGATATCTCTTTAATAGAGCCTCTAGATCTTGTTCTGCATTCCTCCTGTTTCTGACACTCATTTTCTAGTACTTTTGCAAATAGCAGATCAAGTGTCAGGTCACCGAAAAGATATTTTAAAGCATAGAGACATATACTTGAATGTAAATGTGTCTATCGGGCGTATTTCATTCTGCTATACTCATACTAGGATATTACTGATCCTATCTGTAATGAGTTATTCATCCTAGAACACTACTGGTTCTACTTTTGACGAGTTCGTTAATATGTTATATTCCAGCACTAAGCTTAACCAAAGCTCTGATACCACGCTGTGACGACCCCAAAACCCCGTACGACGGGGTCAAGGGCAATCTTTGGAATATAACACATAAAAAGATAATAGCAGAACAAAATTGAATAAATACACCAGATAATGCACAAATAATACACTGGATAAACGTAATCATCAGAGTTACACAGTATACAGGATCATACTTAGTACAATTACAGTTCAGCTATACATAAATGTCTACAGTGGAAACAAACATAATATGTACAACAGGAGCTGAACAACATAAAAAGAGATAAATGATAGAATCCATCTTCACCTCCAGCTATCCAGAAAGAGCCCGCTAAAACATGAATACAAGGCTGCCCATGTAGAAAAAGGGGGCACCCGAATTTGCAAGTGAAACAAACTACGAGTCAGTCATGGGACTGGTATGAGAAATCTACTTAACACATTTTATAATATGGCTAATCACAGGACCACGCCACTTTCGCGGAACGGGTTTACTCCATTGGATTGCCAGTGCTTTAAAACAAGTAAATCTTTTAAACATCGCAATGCTTTTTATAAAAATGAAGCCATTATAAGACTCGGTTCCCATCACACAATGCAACACAAACCGGAGGATAGAGTTTTACCTTATAATGACCAAAATATGCTTGATACGAATAAAACAAAAGAATCTGATATTATTACTAGTGTTTATAGGTTTCAAAAACAATTTCAAACATAACTATCAATCATAGACGGCATGGGTACCATATATCATGTCGCCATATATATATATACAATCAAAACCGCACGATGTCGTATTTGGAAATTGGATTTCCGTCATGAACCAAGGCAAAAGATAGTCCTTACCGACTTCGAGACGCTCTAGCCCTCCCCTCAGGATCAGAGCTCGAGTGACCCTTGGATCGTCAGGGCCGGTCCACCGATGTGGATTAAAATGCCTGAACAATGCATTTCCCCGCCCTTTGGGGCGTAAATGAGCCAATGAATGACTCCATCGGTCCCGGATCGACCGATATATCTGAGGCGCCTCGCAACAGCAACAACCACATAAGTGAAAAATAGTATAAATGTCTGCCAGTTTAAGCACTGACACCACCTCTAGCTAGAAAGAAACGCATGCCCTCCCTGAGGTCCTCTCCCATTTCTGGTTCATACCGGGGTGTGAGGCTCGCGAATTCACGTTATACACAAAGCTATGCCACACAGGCGGTGCTTTGATCATCAATCACAAGAATTTTCTTTTCAACAGAAGCCTTGATCACTGCATCTTAGCATGCCACACAGGCAATTCACGTCATGTAACTGATGGCTATCAATCACACAGAATGAATTCCAATGTCAGACACACAGTCCATTTACAAGTCCGTTCTGGGTCTGAACGAAACCGGAGGCACTATATACCTCGCATACCCATCGATCTCCACGTACATCTGGACGATCACCACTCATTATCCATATTTCGGGATGCCTCCCAATCAGGACATCGGTTATCATCCAACCGAGGTGAAGATCTCCGGTCTTCAACCACCGTCTTCATTATCGATTTCTTATCGTCGATTCAGTTATTCAGAATGGGATAAACTCGGTCTTTCTGAGCAACTCGCGTATATAATAAACAAGCACTACACAAACACAACATACGCCTTATTCCAATTCAGTAGTCACTAACCGTAAATTAGTAAGAGAACAATTTCTCAAATATTAACCTCGAAGGCCGAAATCAACATCAGATCAAAACCCAGGAAACCATTCGACTTAGCTAACCTTCAGTTAGTTTCTAAAATTTCACATTCCATAACGTTTATAATATTTTATAACGATTTATCGCTATTTTTATTTATTTAAAAATAGCCAATTTATTCAAACGACGCTTCAGGCCATAACGCGGCCGTGGCGCTGTTTTTCTTCAGATTTGATTTACACATATCTGAAAATCTAACCGTTGGATCTTCCCAAAATTTATATCATTAGAAAGATCTTTTCAAAACGAATCCAACGGTTCCAGTTTTGGGAAAATCCGACGGTCAGATCTCCCGATACACTCGTTTAAAGTTTCGATTTCAAAATACGAACTGCAGCGTCGTTATTCGATTTAATTAAATTATAGTGAAAATAAGGCTCAGGTCCCTAAAAGCAAACTTAATTAGGCTCACATCCAGTGATTAACTTATTATAAATTAGGTCCCTATTTTTCAAAAGTTGCGAAATAAATGGAAAAAAAGTAAAAAAATACGAAAATTATTATTTAAATAAATTATTCATTCGACCATTAATTCAGTTTAAAAAAATCATAAACATGTAAAAAAAATAAAATCAAACAAGAAAAAACAGCGAAAAATGCAGTTAAATGCATAATATTATGCACAAATTCCAATTTTCTGCATATATATATGCACAAATTCAAAACCATAAAATTCAGTTATTTTTATTTGCGTTCGGCTGTGCAAATAATGCGAAATTATGCACACATATGTGCAACAAATCTGCAGGCAAAACGTTAGCCTATTTTGTGCATATGCAATTATTGCATATAAGTATGCAACTATTGGCATAATTTGTATATATATATATGCAACTTTTTGTTTTCAATTTCCGTGGACTACTGCAATTATTTTACGATTTTAGATTTTTTTTTATACATGGCCGCACATTTTATTTTTTGTAAAAAGCGAAGGAGCGAAGGGAGCGAAGTGGGTAGGCTGGACGTGAAAGTAGGGAGCGGATCCTTGATTGTAGGAGGCGGCTGTTCAAAAATAAGGACTGGAAATGTATATGAAACTTTGAGCGGATTTTTTTATTTTATTTTGAAACTTAATAGGGACCTCTAAAAAACGCACCATTAATTATATTTATATATATATATATATATATATAATCGATTCTGGTGCTGTTTTTCTTCAGATTTGAATTAAACATTCCAGACAATCCAACCATTGGATCTTTACAAAGTTGGTGTCGTTGGAAATATATTTCCAAAGCGAACCCAACGGTTTTGGTTTCGGGAAAATCCGATGGTCGGATCTCCCACACTAATCGTTTGAAATCACGGTTTCAAAACACGATCTGCAGCTTCGTTATTCGATTTATTTTAATTATATATATATATATATATATATATATATATATATATATAAATATAATCTATTCTTCGATTTCAAAACCATTTTCTTTCATACATTTGATAAAAATGATATTTTTATCCAATAGACATTTATTTCAACACTTCACTATTTTAACAATCCATGTGTATAATAAAAATGTTATTTTTAATGTAAAACAATTTATTTCAAAACACGACTATTTTATGTAGTACATATAGATGATAAAAATATGATTTTTATTATAAAACAATTTATTTCAAAACACGACTATTTTATATAGTTCATATAGATGATAAAAATATGGTTTTTATTATAAAATAATTTCTTTCAAAACATGACTATTTTAAATAGTTCATATAGATGATAAAAAATATGATTTTTATTATAAAACAATTTATTTCAAACACGAATACCATTCAACACATGAATTTCTATTCAACGAATGAATTTCTATTCAACACATGAATGTTTTCTATAGTTCGTATATATAAAATAAAAAGCTGATTTTTATATTTAAAACAATTTATTTAAAACACGAATACCATTCAACACATGAATTTCTATTCAACGACTGAATTTCTATTTAACACATGAATGTTTTTTCAACACATGAAAATAATTCTAACACATGAATATTATTTAAAATTTCGGCAGCATAACGGCAGGGTAGTTAAAACCGGGGCCGTCCCTAGTACGGCTCCTCGCTCTACCTTAAAGCCTCGCAGCTTTTGACAATGGGGATTTCATGCATCTAGTTCGCACGCAGGCGGCATGTATATTTTTTTCTTTCCTCTCCACAAACTAATCCTATGTGGTTTCAACTATATAATTCTCAACCACAAACGGGTATTTTTCAACCACAATCAATCAATTTCAACCACAAACAATTCAAATCAACCATTCGCTATCAACCAATTTTCACACCAATCACAACCAATGAATATCGTCCATGGTTTGTGGACGAGGGGCATATATACATATATATATATATAAGCATTTCACTTCTATTTCAACACATATATAATTTTTACAACGCATATATAACTTATACATCGAACGTACAACTTATACAACGTTTATACATGAGGTGTACAACGCTTATATAACTCATACATTGACTATATAATTTATACATCGTCGTTTTTCCATATCGTTTATAATTCAGAAATCTTACATTGGGTTCCACTCCACCAAAAATAGCAGAAGGCTCAGAAAAATATGCGGTCTCTTCTAGAATGTAGAAGACGTCCACACGAGTCCACTGTCTCTTATCTCACTGAATTTCGTCAACAAACGAAAAAGATATGATTTTTACAGTGAAATCAAAACCCGTAGCGCTTTAAAGTGCTATAATATAGTTGAAATTAAAATAGGCCGTTACCTCCACGAAACCTTCAAAACAAGGTTTCAGTTTTTCTTGAAATCCGTGCAACGATACGTCGATCGGCCTTCGCCACGTGAAAGAGGGGAGAGAGGCGCACCTAGTGGTGGCGGCGCTGTCAGGCTCGATCGCCTGTGGCATGCATGGCGGCGCGATGAACGACCGACGTTCCTGGGCGCGAATCTCGAGATTGGGGCCACGAGGATGGGTGAATCGGGTATGGATTTGAAGCTGTCGCCGAGCTCTTCAAAATCCTCAACTGTGTCGAGGTCTGAAACGAAGCGGTTTGGAAGAAATCGGCCTGGGAAGTTTTGAAAGGTTTCCGTCGTCGATCGGGGGCAATATCGGGGAGAGAGAAACTGTTTGACCAATGATATTTTTTTATATATATTTATATATTTTTAAAATCCAAAAATACCCCTTGCCTCCTACGAACTCCAATCCAAACCCAATGACTGTCATCCCTAGCCAAATAACCCCATTCCGAACACAATGGGATATGTTTCGTAGGCCCATTCGACTGTTTCAGTTAGTTTTTCTTCAAATTTAAATATAAAACATTCAATATTTAATTTGAATGTACATTTCAATTTGCCGGGGCCACATACTGGTCCTAAAAATTCTTTAAAAATAAATCTAGCTATGTTTTGACGATACGGTCCCAACAAAACTAGTTTCGTCGAATTCTGAGACTGTTTGAAAAATGGCCCTTTTCTGGTCGATCCAATTTAATAGAAATCGACCAAACACATTTTCATTTGCCACGCTCACATACTAGCTTCAAAAATTATGAAATTTGAAACCTAGCAATAATTTGACATCCTGGATCCAACAAAAGTGGTTTCGTCGAATTCTGAGGTCATTTGCAAAATGGCCATTTTCACGGGCTATATAAACTCTATAGCGACCTTTCTGAAAATTCATTTAGCCATAACTTTTTCTTCCCGCTATGTAACTTCGATTTTTCAGATTTGTTAGAAAGATATTCACTAACAAATTTAAATATTTTTGGTTTCACTAAAATCCGTTTTGTTTTGCACCCGGTACAGTCAGTCAAAGTTTGAATTAAATTTTTGAAACTACCGCGCCATTTCAGGCCTTGTTTATAATTAGAATTAATTATATTTATTTTCAAACGTCGATTCAAACTTACTTTTCCTCGTTATTATTTAAAATATTTATTTTAAATATTTTAAATTCACTAAAAATAGCCAAATTAAAATTTTCAAACTGGTTCAGATTTTCCGGGTTGTTACAATTTCTAAAAGTTTGAGAGCATTGTGATGTATATCATATAGTTCATTATTGCGATAACCCAAACCCCCATGCCACGGAAGTAAGGATAATCAACGAAATATGACACATAAACATAACAACATAATAGTAATATTGCATTACACAACATAATGTACATCAGACTATAGCAGAAATAAACTTCATCATCAAAGTTACACAACATAACATGATCCACTAGTACAAATACAGTTTCAACTTAAGATAATTAGTTTGCAGCGGAATCAAACATAATATACATAATAAAGTCGGGCACAGTCCAATAGAAATGATATAAGTCCATCTTCAGCTTCCATAGCTTCCATACATATCCAAAACGAACCAAGCTAAAACTGAGTACAAGGTTGCCCGTGTAGAAATATGGGCACCCGATTTTACAAGGTAAAAACAAACTACGAGTCATTCATGGGTTTGGTATGAGAAATCCAACAATTAACTTAGCTTATTTAAAGTAAGCATGTCATGGGACCACGTCGTATAACACGGACCGGGTTTCCTTCACACGGATGTCGTGTATAGAATAAATGAAACAACTCAATGTTTTTTAGAAAAATGAAGCCACTATAAGGCTCAGGTCCCATCACACAATGCAAACACAAACCGGAGGATAGAGTTTTACCTTATAATGGAAAAACATGCGTGATATAAGAAATAAAAATTATTTGATATTATTATTAGTGTCTATGTGATTAAAACAATTTCAAAATATATGTATCAATACTAGATGACATAATATCGCATCCTATTATGTCGCCATATAGGTTTACAACTAAAATCATAAAAACTCGTATTGGAAACATGATTGCATCATGAACCAAGGCAAGGGATCTTCTTTATCCGTTTCATGACAATTTAGCCCAAGACCCGGGACCCACGTGCACGTGCACCCGGATCATGTAGGGCCAGTCCACTCTTACGTTTGTGGATTAGTTATTCCTGAATAATACGTTTCTCGGTCCAATAGGACCAAAATCTGGTCAGTACGTTGACCATCTTGGCCTTATGCGGCCATCTCCGAGGTACCTCGCTTTCCAACATCCATATAAGTAAAATGTCTGGGATCCATACCACGACATCACTCCTAGCTAGAAAGAAACACATGTCCTCCTTACTGTCCTTTATCCCCTTTTTTGTTCATACCCGGGTGTGAATTCGCGAATTAACGCTATACACAAAGCTAGCCTATATCGAAGTCATACTTTGATCATCATCCACAAAACTCTTCTTTTCAACAAAACCTTTGATAATTGCATCTCAGCATGCCACGTTGTCAATTCATACACTACAAGAAAAAGTAGAATAGACATCACAGTTTTAACATCGCTTGCAATTTCAGCCGATGTCAAAACGATTTTTAACATCATCAACATTAAAATAGATGTTGTTGGTTTCTCAGACATCGTTTTATTAAAGGAGCGATGTGTTATACACACTTTAGAAAAATAGAAAAATCGGGCCGCACATCGTTTTATTAAAGGAGAGATGTCTTATACACACTTTAGAAAAAAGAAAAATCAGGCCGCCTAAATATTTTCCCACTTAACATTTTGTTTCCCTCCCTTAGCCAAATTATTTCCCCCCAGCACCGTATCCAAAATTTTCATCGAACTAAAGTTAAAATCAGATCAGAAAATTTTCGCTTTTCCCCTATGAATTTTTTCGCTTTTCCCCCCAATCTCTCGAACCCTAATTTCTGAAGCTTCTCTCTCCACTCGCACTCAAAGCTCTAATTTGTAAAGCTGCTTCGTGAAGCTCGAAGCTTTGTTTAAAGCTCAAATCGATTAGCTAAAAGCCCTAATTTGTGAAGCTCGAAGCTCAAATCTAGGTTTGTAAGTGGTAAGCTGCTCAGATCTATGTTCGTCTAACATTTTCTATTCGTATTGCTTTTGGTTTGTAAGTGGCTAAGCTTGGTTTGATATTTCTAATTTATATTATTCTAAGTGGGTAAGCTTGAATTTGGTATTTCTGATTTGTAAGTAGTTGAAATGGATAAGTCGTGGATTAAAGAAAATAGGGATTCTTTACAATATGAAATTGATGTTGAAAACTTCTTGATATTAGCTGATGGAAATGCTAAAAATCCTAAGACAGTTCCCTTCCCATGTAGACGCTATGTTAATTTAAAAAAAAATCCGGTTAAAACAATTAGAGGTCATCCATGTGGAAATGGATTTAGTTTAGGGTATGCTGAGTGAATTTGGCATGGGGAAGACTCTTCTAGGGGTACCATGTCATCTCTTGGTAGTACGAGTCTTGCTACAAAGCAGACCCCTACCTAAAAAATAATTGATATTTACGAAACAGTCTACAATGATAGGGATTACGATAACGAATCATTAGAGTTCAAGAGGTTTGTGGCTGATTCCGAACAACCTCTATTTGAGGGAAGCGAGTGCACTAAGTTGGAGTCAATGTTAAAGTTGTATAGCTGTAAAGCAAGGTTTGGGATTAGCAATGTCGCATTCACAGATTTTCTCACTTCTGTTGGTTCTTTCCTACCTAAAGATCATGTGTTGCCTGGTACTACATATGTACAAAATTGATTTTCTCCGGAAGGTTGTATAGCTGAAAGTTATCTCGGAGAAGAATCAATTGAATTTTTCATGGAGTTTCTTAAACACAATTGTACAACTTGTAAATATTGTTTATGAATTACATATATGAGTTACACAATATATAAATTGTGCAACATATAACTTGGGAGTTTATGAATTTTGCAATATGTGACACTTAGGTGATACATTTCATTCAAAATTTCCCTATAGGCTCAGGAGAAGAATTGTGTTTTAGGCTCTTTTCCCATCAATATGATTAATAGAGATTGCAAAATAATTTGTTAGGCCATCAATGGTCAAGTTGAACCTGAACCGTATTTGCAATCTCGATATTGATATTAATAAGGATAGAGAAACGTGAATTGATGTGGGAAACTGAACAGAGAAACAGTTTCAAAACAAGTATACCTACTTTGCAATCAGAATGTGTTTATGTATGTTAATTTATTTTATTTTATTCCATCTGATTTGCATGTATAGGAGTATAAGCTCAAATTAAAATGACTCTTTTACATGTTTTAACAAGACGCCAGAAGCATAAGCTCAAATCTCAAAGGTAATTGATAAATATTCTATTGTAAAATGTTTATCTATATTAGTCAAAAGCATTGTATTTTTCTTTAGTTTCCTTGATGCTTTCAAATAATCATTCTTTAGACTTGTATATCTTAACGAATATTGTCTTTTTTTTTTGCAGAACTTTATCTGCACCAAAGTAGAAAAAGAAAGATAAGCAAAGGTAAGAACTTAAAACTAATAGCAGATTCAAGATAAATCTAAACATATATGTATGTATTGACAATCTGACCTTATGGAACTCTCGTGGTAATAATTCACTACAAGATTTAGAATTAAATAAGCGTGTTAGTTTCATATTTTGTTTAAGTTAATTAGTCATGAAATTTTGTTCCAAGCTTTAGAAGTGAAGGACCTCGAACATCCTCCTACTTGCCAGGAAGAAAAGAATGCATGTGTCCTGGTTTTGTTAATGGGCTTTAGCCTTAGTGGCCTACTTATTGTACTAGAAAAAAGAACATAGTTTTAGCTAGCCTATTATTTTTTAGGAGATGATAAATGTTCCAATTTTTTTTCCACGAGTTAAAGATAATAGTGCAGGTCAGAAGTATGTGGAATATACACTTAGAATATTGTTTGCAGGGAATTTTTTTGCAAATCGATAGGTATGTTTTCTAGCTATTTATTTCACCTAAATTATATTTTAGGCTATGAATTCATCCACATTTCTTCTTCCATTCATTTTAGGGTAAATCAGTATATTTTTGTCAGCCCCCCTTTAAATCCCCCTCCCCCCCTTCAACAAATTCCTAGCTCTGTCCCTGTCTGTTGTGATTGAACATGTAAATCCGGGCTGTCCACACACACACACACATATAGTGATGTACATGAAGGAATTCTGCTTTTAGTGATATATAGTGATATTCATTTGTGGCCAAGAGGTCTAATTTATATGAGCTGACAATTAATTTACTTGGGAGTTACTAAATTAAGTGACTACATTCAATTTATCTTGGGATTTACTAAATTAAGTGACTACATTCAATGGATTGACAATTAATTTGAAACGTAACACTAACATGGTAGGATCTCCTATCAAAGTTCATTGTTAGTGTATTATAGTACTGCCAGGAGGTATATTTCAGATCCATGTCGGCAGATGTTTAGTATTTTTAGGATACTAGACTTATTTCCATGAAAATGGAACATTCACGGGTTATTAAGAATCAAATCATGAGTTCTATGCGTATACGTGGAGATAAGAGAGGTATTGACCTAGTTTTCTATGGTCTGGTTGAGCAAACACTTCGGAATGATGAAAACTTTAAAATAAAGTTTTTGGTCATTAAAGAGCTTTGCAATTTAGTAACTCAATTTCCGAAAATCAATAAGTTCAACGAATCAATTTAGTAACTCCCAAGATAAATCGAGGTTAGTTGGTTTGTTAACCAGACCAAATTACTAAATAGTAAGCAGTAAAAATATTTGTCCATATGATCAACTTTATCATTTCGAAGAGTTTCTCAACCAGCCCACAGAATACTAGTCCAGTACCTCTTTTATCTTCAGGTATACGCATATAACTCGTGATTTAGTACTTAATAAAACGTGAATGTTCCATCTTCATGGAATTTGGTCGCAATATCTTAAAGTTACTGAACACATCGTCGACATGGTTCTGGAATATACTTTCTGGCAGTACTACTTAACAATGTTGAATGTTATATATCATAAAAATGTCATACTTATCATAAAAATGTTTGTACAAGCATTGCATTGGTAAACAGCGGAGAAGCATTCTGTTAAATAAGGCAACCCAGCTTCTTCTTAACTGATCACCCAAAGGGGATGAAAATAATTAGTTTTAAGCTCTTCCCCCATCAGTATTAATAATCGAGATTGCAAATTTTTGTGTTAGGCCATCAATAATCAAGTTGAACCTGAACCGTATTTGGATTCTCGATTATTAATATTGCTGAGGCTAGAGAAACCTGAATTGATGTGGGAAATTAAACACAGAAACCAACCTTCCTCTAAGTATTGTATTTGTGGTTTAGTTTGTATTTAACCTAGAGAGAAAGGTGGTGTTATATACGAAATGTTTATACCGTACCTGTGGTGAGGGAGGCTTGGTTGCTAGAAAGCATTCCGAAAAAGAAGCATAATAACATTGGGAGGAAACAATCAGAAAAGAGATTGTCGATAATGAACAAGGCGAGTGTGTTCCTATCATGGATGTGTTACTTTCAGTATATTTTAATTAATATTTTGGCTGCAAATAAATCACTTTTACTGCAGAGGATCACTATGAAACTGTTCAGCTCGAAGCTCATTGTGAATTTGTTAGAGATCATGCACTTGGAATTTGGAAAGGGTCGATTGGCTAGATAGAAAGCCACCAGTTTCTTTTTTCTTTACATAAATCAAGATTTTCTTCATATGGATAAGGCTACTGCATTGATGTAGCGGAACTGGTTTCCTCTGCATTATGTTTCATATATAAATAAGCCATCCTCCATAATAACAATTATTGTTATGCTGATTTTTTTTACCGATCATTTTACATTGCTATAGTATTGGGGCTTATTATTAATTAGCTTAATCTAGCATCAAAATTGTCGTGAATAGCTTAACCTGTAGTCATACTTGCACCGAAAGGTTACACTTTCTTGATCAATTCTACTGTTTTCGCTAGTCCTTTTCAAAGCAGCATCACGTTTCAGGTTTAAAATCTTCATTTTGTGATCTGACATGGCCTAGATTAGTTGTGTTGTATACTTGTATTTATTAGTTGTGACTTAACACACGTAGATGGAACTATCATTGCACCAGATGGACCTCGATCATGGTTAAATGCAAGTAACAAGAGGCAATGACTTGTTTTTTACCATGTAAAAGACATGCTTTTAAATGGAAAAGGTGTCATTGATGGTAAAGGTAAAAATGGTGGAATTTTATCATGTTTTGAATCTTTTGATCTTCTCCAATTAGAGGGTGTCAACAGAGCAAGCTTCCCTGAAAATTTTGTTTTCGTAACTATTTCTTCTGCTTACCAGGTATTATATGGTCATGAATTATACAGACTATTTCTATTAATATCAAAATTCAGATGTTACTTCCACACATACGTGCTAACTGCATATACATGTTCACAGAGCCGGCTCAAGGGCCAAACGAAGCAGGCGGCGACCTAGGGCAACCCTCTGGTCGGGGAAACCATCAAAGGCTGGTGGTGGTGATAGTTAGAATTAGTTTGTAAACAAATAAAAACTATATGCAAAGTTAAACAAAAAATGAAATGTCCAGGTAGTTGTGTGCTTGCCTGCCCATACCTAGGTTGCCAGTTCAATTCCTTTTTGCAATTTCAGGCTGATTTTGAAAACTGCATAATTCTGCCACATTTCCCTTGGCTCTAGTCAAAGAGAAACACATTTTTCCCTATTCCATCTCACCCTCGCCTAGGGCAACCCACTTTTTTTTCATTCTTGGAGCCGCCACTGCATGTTCAGATAAATACACTTTAAGAAAACTTATTTTTATACTCCACATAACACAAAATTTAAGATTTATCTCTATATTCAAAGGAAAAAGTAAAATGGTTCTGTTATCAAATAAGCAAGCGTATAAAAGCAAGCCAGTTTAGACACTTATTTTTATTATATTTTGAATTTTCTCGACAGGGCCTCATGCTTCTAACTTTGTCGCGACTGATTCCAAGTTTGAAACCTTGGAACACATGCACCAAAACACTGAAGAGACATGAAGTGATCTTCTTTGTAGTCATTTATATGATATTCATTGGCATTGGGGATAAAAACCTTCTCTAGAAAGCTTTGGAGAAGATTAGTTTAATGACAATAATCCAGCTGAAAGGAAGAAAAAGATGTCCTATTTCAATTGGTGGAACTGCGGTGTGTATGGAGAATTAATTCTTGGTGTTACAGTCATAGTTTACATTCAGGAACACACACACACACATATATATGTATATATATCATTTTTGAATGTTTGCATGATTTTATAAACAACCTGCATACAACAGGTTCCTAGACAAAGCTGCAATAATCGAGAACAAAAAAGACGAAACTGATTAGCGACAGAGAAGCAGAACAAGTGGAGGCTGGCCACGGTGACCCAAATAGAAGAAGTAAAACTAGTACTATCAATAATTCCGATATGGTTAGCCACTCTACCATTTGGCATGTATGTGGATATTTTCTGGAATGTAAGAAAATGTTTTCTGATTAATGTTTGTGGTGGATGGTTTTATGTAATGTAAGAACATGTGCTTGTTTAATGTTTGAGGTGGATGGTTTTATGGAATGTAAGAATATTTTCTGTTTAATGTTTGTGGCCAATATTGCATTTTTTTGGGTATTGGTATTGTATTTTTGTTTTTGGCATTGGTATTGCATTTTTGTGGTAAGGCATATATCATATATCAGGAAAATTACTGATGTTTAAAATTATAACTGACATCTGTTATGTAGAACAAAAACAGTGTATAAACAAAACAAAGACATCCCTCCTTTAAAGGGAAATGATATCTAAGCACCACACATACATCATTTCACTAAAAATGAACTGAAATATGTTTGGTGTATAAACATCACTAAGAATGTGTGTGTGTGTGTGTGTGTATATTACAACAGTTGTTCCCACCATAAACGATGTATTAGTCATTTTGTACTACTTGCATGATATGTTTATAGTAATTCAAGACTTATAATAAGCCATTATCAACATTCAGTTCATGAAAATAAACAAAAAAAGGGTACATCGTTTATTAATTGTTTTATGATGTCTTAATGTTGCTTCGACACCGTTTTTTAACTGATGTAAAAAATGGGCACTTTAGACATCACCGACATCAACATCGCTCCTGAAAATGGAGACAACATTTTTTAGCCGATGTCTATGTGAAGTTTTCTTGTAGTGATACCATAAATTGATGTCCACCAATATATAACCTCTAAGCTCGTATGTCTCAAAGAAGCGTGTTAAACTATAACAACAACAACAACAAAGCCATATATCCCAAACAAGTTGGGGTTGGCTAGATATGGAATCCAAAATAAAAATAAAAGAAATAATACTGATAATAATATATATAACGGTTTAAAATAATCAAACAGCTAAAAAAAAACGTTTGATAAAGGTTTTTTTACAGAAAGAAAAAAAACTTAAGGTTCTGGTACGTGGATTGCCAACTTCCATGCACTCCTATCCACTACCAGCTCCTCAGATATACTCCAATTACTTATATCCCTCTTTATTATCTCCTCCCATGTCACTTTAGGTCGACCTCTACCTCTCTTTGGGCCTTCGGCGTGGCCTATAATTCCAACACGCACAGGTGCATCGTATGGTCAACGTTGGATATGTCCAAACCATCTCAAGCGGTATTGGACTAACTTCTCTTCAATAGGTGCAACTCCAAGTTTTTCCCAAATATCCTCATTTCTAATCTGATCTCGTCTGGTATGCCCATAGCTCCAGCGCAGCATCCGCATCTCTGCTACACTTATCTTTTGAACATGTTGCCTCTTAGTAGGCCAACATTCTGCACCATATAACATTGCAGGCCTGATTGTTGTCCTATAGAATTTTCCTTTAATCTTCTGAGGAATCTTCCTATCACATAGAATACCAGATGCTAGTCGCCATTTCACCCATCCTTCTTGAATTCTAAAACTAACACCCTTATCAATCTCCCCATCAAACTGCAACATAGATCCTAAGTATCGAAACGATTCCTTCTTGGGTACTACTCTATCGGCCAGGGTGACCTCTCCGTCATCTGAGCTGACACCGCTAAACTCACACTTCATATACTCTGTTTAGTTCTGCTAAGCCTGAAACCCTTTGATTCCAAGGTCTCCCTCCACAACTCCAGTTATCGATTAACCCCTATTCTACTCTCATCAATCAGCATAACATCATCGACAAAGAGCATACACCAAGGAATCTCCCTTTGTATCTTTTGTGATTTCATCCATCACTAATGCAAAAATATAGGGGCTCAAAGCCGAACCTTGATGTAACCCTATGTTAATTGGAAAGTCTCTGGTCTCACCATCGCATGCCCTGACACTAGTCACAACCCCCTCATACATATCCTTGATAAGGGTAATATACTTTGATGGCATTCTCTTCCTTTCTAGCGCCCACCACATAACCCTCCTCGGCACTCTGTCATAAGCTTTCTCCAAGTCAATAAAAACCATGTGGAGATCTTTCTTTTGCTCCCTGTATCTCTCCATAAGTTGCCTAACTAAGAAAATCGCCTCAGTGGTTGACCTTCCAGGCATAAAACCAAATTGATTCCTAGAGACACTTGTCAAGCTCCTCAAACGCTGCTCGCAAACTCTCTCCCAAAGCTTCATTGTCTGACTCATAAGCTTAATTCCTCTATAGTTTGTGCAACTTTGAATATCTCCCTTATCCTTGAAGATTGGAACTAAAATGCTTCTCCTCCACTCATCTGGCATTTTGTTTGATTTGAAAATATTATTAAACAACTTAGTTAGCCATGTTATCCCTGCATCTCCAAAGCATCTCCATACCTCAATAGGAATGCCATCAGGCCTTACCGACTTGCCTGATTTCATCCGTTTCAACGCCCCCTTTTCCTCAGCTTCTTGAAATCTCCGCACAAAATGTCTATTGGTGTTGTTGGCAAAGTCTTCCAACTCGATCGAAGAGGTATCGCTTCCTTCGTTGAAAAGCTTATCAAAGTATTCTCTCCACCTATTCTTTATCTCATCGTCCTTCACCAAAAGTCTATCATTCTCGTCCATAATGCATTTAACCTGATTGAAGTCCCTTGTCCTCCTCTCGCGTAGCCTAGCTATTCTGTAAACATCTTTTTCACCCTCCTTTGTACTTAGCCTTTGATGCAAATCTTCGTACGCTCGTCCTTTTGCTTCACTCACTACTCTTTTTGCGGTCTTCTTTGCCACTTTGTATCTGTGCATGTTCTCTTCACTTCTATGATGGTGCATGCATTTGTAGCATTCCTTCTTCTCTTTGATAGCCTTTTGCACGTCGTTATTCCACCACCACGAATCCTTGGGTTCTCGCTTGCTTCCTCTAGTTATCCCAAATACCTCAGTAGCGACTCTCCAAATGCAAGCTGACATCGCATTCCACATGACATTTTCTTCTCCTTCTACATTCCAAGCCCCTTCTCCCATCACTCTGTCTTTAAACACCCGTGAAGCGTCACCTTTGAGTTTCCACCATTTCGTCCTGCTAATCCTCGCTTTCTTATTCTTCACCATCAGAAGACAAAACACGCATACCAAGAGTTGGTGTTGTGAGATGACACATTCTCCAGGTATGACCTTGCAATCAACACAATCTCGTTTACTGTCTCTTCTAGTTAGGACAAAGTCAATCTGGCTAGCATGTTGTCCGCTACTGAAGGTAATCAGATGTGATTGCCTCTTTCTAAAGAAGGTATTAGCAATCATGAGATCAAAAGAGAGAGCGAAATTCAATATATCTTCACCCTCTTGGTTCCTATTGCCAAAGCCAAAACCATCACGCACTCGCTCGAAACCCCCGCTAGATGAGCCAACATGGCCATTGAAGTCTCCTCCTATAAAAAGTTTCTCGCTAATATGCACATTTCTATCCATGATATCCAAGTCTTCCCAAAATTTCCTCTTGGCTTCTTCACTTAGACCTACCTGTAGGGCATATGCACTAATGACATTCAAAACCGCCTCACCAACTACTAGCTTAACTAGGATGATCCTATCCCCTCGTCTTCTGACATCGACCACTTTGTTTTGAAGGTTCTTGTCAATCAATATGCCTACCCCATTCTTGTTACGTACTTCTCCCGTGTACCGCAACTTGAAGCCAGTGTTCTCCATCTCCTTCGCCTTTTGGCCCACCCATTTAGTCTCTTGAATGCGCAAGATGTTAACTCGTCTCCTAATCATAGTATCCACTATCTCTCTCAATTTTCCTGTTAAGGACCCTACATTCCAACTACCTAAATGAACCCTACTATCGTCGACTAGCTTCCTTGCCCCTCGCATCCGTTGAGAAAAATGCAAGGACCCTTGCTCACTTATCACTACACTGGGGCGTCGGTGTAGCGCGCCACTAAGAGAATGGTGGCCCAGCCCTTGCATATTTAACACCATATCCGAGCCTCGATATAGCGCGTCGCTAAGAGGGTTACGCCCCAACGAAATATCATAAGGTTCCATATCCATAAGAGAGGCTAAGTTTTTACATTGGCTCGCCAAGCCTATCACAACCCTCCTCCTTTACCCTGGCTTGGGACAGACTGCATAGATAACTACACAGGCGGAGTTAAAGAAGGGTGTTAAACAAGAAAATAAATTCTCCACCTCCAAACAAATATATATTTAATAGAAATCAATCAATGAAGAAGGAAATACAATGTCAGACACACAATCCATTTACAAGTCTGTTCTAGGTCTGAACAAAACCGAAGGCACCTTATTCCTCATCCAATATATCCAATACAGGAGAGAGGTCCTCACATATCTGGACAATCAACAAGCACGTTTGGACATGTACCACTATAACCCCTTCAAGGGAGCTACCCATATCCAGGGTATCAATAGTAATCCATTCGATGTGAAGATTGTCGGTCTTGCACTGTCTTCATTATATTTGACTTTTTGTCATTGTTTAATTATTTGAAATGAGATTTAACTCGGTCTTTTCAAATAATTCTCGCATACATAATTCAAATCGAGTTATTTTCTTTGGTTAATTTATTAGCCTTCACTATTCATTTCACTACCTTACATTAAAAATTTAATCGAGATTTTAATTTGGTCGTCGAATTAAATTCTCAAGTCATAACATTTCCAAAATTCCTTTATAAGTTTTCATGCCAAATCGTACTTAACCATTTTTATTTTTATAAACAAAGTAAAATTGGTTTACACACGTTAGGAATCACTTATAATAATTTAAAATGATTTTTCGCTATTTTTTATATGTATAAAAATAACTCCATTCAGTCGAACGACGTTTCAGGTCATTCAACGACACTGGCGCGGTTTTCATTTAATTTTGAATTAAACATTTCTAAAACTCTAACCATTGGATCTTGACATATTTATTATCGATGGAAAGATCTTTTCGAAACGAATCCAATGATTCTAATTTCAGGAAAATCCCATGTTCAGATCTCCCATATACTAATTTAAAATTACGAGTCGAAAAAGGGAACTACCGCTAAGGCCTTGTCGGATCCTCATGGCGGTGGTACCTTTTGGGACGGTAGTCCTTTTTCGCTTAAGGCGGCATGGAATTCGGTGAGGACACCTGGTCCTCACCTTCATGTTTTCTCTCTCATTTGGAATGTCCGTATTCCTTCGATGGTTTCTCTATTTATATGGAAAACCTTGCATGATGGGTTACCAATCGACGAGAACCTCCAGAGTCTCGGTATCCCTTTCGTCTCCCATTGTAGGTGCTGTAGGTCTGGTTGTTATGAATCCTTCTTTCATTTGATAGTCTCCGGGTCTTGTGCCAGGTCTGTCTGGATTTACTTCGGGAACCTGATGGGCTGCCGAGGTAGGACCTCCTCTCTTAAAGATTTCCTGAGATCCTGGTGGTCGGGCATCTCAGGTAAATCTTTCCGATCGATCCTACTTCGTATAATTCCTTGTCTTGTCTACTGGCACATATGGTGCTCATGGAATAAGGCGGTATTTGACGAAGTGGCTATGGATCCTCCTACCATTATCCGAAGAGTAAAGAATGATGTTTTCCTTGCATTTCGAGGTTGGCCGTTCAGGGGTGTTTTAGGCTCCAGATCTAGGAGTTTAGCTGTTACCTTTGATGTTTCCTTGATTGAGGCCTCTCCAAGATTAGGTATTGGTTGATTTTGTTTTTTTGTTTACAGCTGCTCTCCTCACTTTATCACATTTCCCCTCCTTCGATCTTATGTCAGTTTCTAGTTATGCAGGTCCTAGATTATAGGTTTTGGTATATCAGGAGCTGGAATATTCTTTAGAAGATCATCAGATGGGTTTTTTGGAGCATATGGAGCTGGAGCTTTATGTTGTCTTTTGACACCTAAGGTTTGATGGGCATGTAGAGGTGGTTTTTGATCGGGTTCTGGACCGATGATTTCTACTTACGTACCCTTACTGGTTATCTACCTTGGCGGGCATGTCTTTTGCTTTGAATCTTCGCGCATCTGCTGAGGCTTCGTCTGCAGAGCCTGCTTTCGTGTTGGCTGTTGGCCACTTTTTGTTTCTTGTCGTTTTTTCATTTTCATCTGTTTGTGTGTGTGCACAGTTTTTGCTTTCTGTAGAAGCTGTTTTATGAGCCGTTGGAGAATGGCTAGATTCTCCCCTTCTGTTATATTATCTTTCATTTTGAAAAAAAAAGGATTTGTTGAATTTATTTTTATATTTAACATATATGAATATAATTCGTTCAACGACTTCTAAACTATTTAATTCATCAAATATTTGGCTAACGCCTTAAATTTTACGAAAAATCGCTATAACCTTTTTTGTACGGAGTGTTCAGAAAAATCACAACTCGCGCCTCAATAGTCACCAATATATCACCACATATTCATACAACATGTGTACACTGAGAGATGGGTAAAAATATATCATCCCAATGCCTGTGTGGGATTTAAAAATCATTATGAATAACCATTATGTCATATATATATATAACTAGAGTGACGTGCATATTTTTGTCATCTCCAGACCTGTCTAGGGTTTGTCATTAAATCCTGCACATTCCGTTATATGTTTATTTAAGTCCATACCAAGTCCAGTCTTCATTCAATAACCAATATGTCATATACCTGATCTCCGGTCATTTGTTCTCGTCTTATAGCATCAAATATTTGAATGCAATATGGCTCACATCATATAAGCATCAAGCAACTACATGCTTATATGCGTGTGCTGTACTATGCTATGCAATGTAGTCTAATGCTTGTCACTACCCTATGGTGTATGTTCAGTTCATCCAAAAGACCATCACACGCATCCAAGTCATGCTGTCATAAATAAATAAATAAATCATACAATGTCATTTAAGGCACCGCAAAGTGTCCATCCACGAAGTATGAAATGTGAGTGTCACATATCCACACAACACTTCTAATAATAAATAATAATCACATTTTTAGTGAACTATCCAATGTGTACAATAAAAATGAACTTACATAAGCAATGATAAGCATCAATAAATCATGATCATATATTTTTAATCATCAACTGATAGTCAAATAAATTCCCTACACTACTACACAAAATTTAATTTTAGCGCAACTTAAACATTTACTTACATAACGATTAAAAATAATATTTTTCCATCGTCATTCGATTATTATCATTCCATGTTCATCGTATTGCTTCGCAGTTAATTTTATTTTTAATTACAATCAATTAATGTATAAATTGTTAATTTATTTAACTAATTTAAGTTACAATTCAATGATATCGATGTGATTTTATTTTTATATTTCACGTATCCAATCTACATCGCATACATTAGTTAAAAATCATATTTTTAACTAACTAAAAAATATTTTATCACTTAATAAATTTTGTTTATCAACTAAAACTAATTGTTTTAACAAAGTAATTTAACAACCAAATTTCAAACATTTCATTTCTAATCTGCCCCTTTTAAAATGTGAGTTTAGATTTCCCACTGAGATTTTCACTCCACCAAATTTTTACGCTAAGGAATGCAACACTTCGTCGGCTTCTACGTAGCTTCACAGAGGTCCACGGAGCTCAACAACACGCATATGCACTTAAACACTCGTATGCAAGTAGATCTAGAGGTGTAAGGTGAAATGGAGGAAGAAAGGAGGGTTTTTGGAGGCGGGACAATGAAGACGTCCACTGTTCGGACTTGTATAGCGAAGATGGGAGCTTCTTGGGGTTCGTAGAAGGTGTATGAGGTTGTTAGAGAGGAGCTAGAGGTGGTAGAAGGGGGAAAAGTGGAGAGAAGAGGTGTTTTATCTATAAATGAGGAGGAGGGGGAGATGTCCATGCCAACGAAGGGGAGGAGGAGGGGGCTACTCCGGCATGCGCCAGGGAGGGGAGAGGCTCGGTCAGGTGGTGGCAACGGGTAGGAGTAGGGAGGTCACCATTTTTGAGGAAGAAGGAGGAATAAGAGAAAGCGGAAAAAGTGAAGGAGGAAGAAAGGAAGAGAGGCATATATGCAAATTTCTTCATCTCTCACTCCGATTGCCCGGCTCCAAACTGTCTCTGTTTGCTATGAAATTTCGGCACATGATAATGTGCGTGATTACGAATCAAGTTTCATCGAATTCCGAGTTCTTTTGTCCTTCCGTTTTATTTTTCGATCAGGCTTAAACTAATTTCAAAATTGTGATTTTAGCATACATTTTCTTCTTGTACACCAACACGCTAACTCCAAAAATTACGAAATATGGAACTTGACCATTATTCGATGCTATGAATCTAGAAAAAAGGGTCGTCGAATTCTGAGGTCATCTCAATAATGTTCGTTTGTAAACTGATCTTCAGTTTCTTAACAAATGGGTTTGCCTCGCACAACCACACACTAACTCCTTTTAGCTTGAAATTTGAAATCTACCAATGACTGATTATTCTCAATCCAATAAAAAAAATCTTGTCGGATACCGAGGTCGCTGGCGAAATTTCACTTTTTAAGGGCAATGCGATGATTTAAAAATCGAATTTTTAAATTTTGACGTATTTTCTTGTAAAATTATATTAAAAATTAAATTTTAAATTGGTTGTGAAATTCTGGGTTGTTACAATCTCCCCCACTTAAAACTTTTCGTCCTCGAAAAGGAAGAAAACAGTAAAGGAGGAAATAAAATGATAATGTAACATATCATAAGTTTACCTCACATAAGAGCTAGTCCAAGATATCCACTTTGCACTTGGGATAAAGTTGCTTAATGCTATCCTATGTCTCCCATGTACGGTCTCTAGGATCTCCGCTCTATTTCACTGACTAAATGCACTTTCTTGTTCCTTAGATTTCTGATTTCTCTGCCAATGATCTTCATCAGCTCTTTTCGCATAACTAAACTCGTAGTAATGTCTAAATCTTCTTGTGATGCTTCTTCCACAATCAAATCGGGATCATTAACATGCTTGCGAAGCTGAGAAATGTGAAATACATCATGAATACCAGGCAACCAATCGTGCAACTGAACTCTGTAAGCTAGAGTCCCTATCTTCTATAGTATTGGGAATGGACCGATGTACTTTGGCGCAAATTTTCCCGTCTTCCCAAATATAATCACTCCCCTTATCAGAGAAACCTTTAGGTACACCTGATCACCAACAGAAAATGCCAAGTCTCTTCTTCTAGAATCTGCATAGCTTTTCTGTCGGCACTGTGTAGCTTTCAGTCGGCTCTGTGTAGCTTTCAGTCGCCTCTTAATGAAATCCACTTTATCTACAGCTCCTTGGATCATATCTGACTCAATACTAACTTATTACCAGGCTCTATCCAACATGCATGAGATCTACACGGTCTACTATATAAGGCTTCAAGCGGTGACATCTTCAAACTAGCCTGGTAGCCATTATTATATGAGAACTCAACCAGATGTATATGATCTTCCCAAGATCCTTCGAAATCAAGAATATAAGCTCTCAATGGATCTTCCAAGATATGATTCACCCTCTCAGTTAGACCATCTGTCTGAGGATGATA
Source organism: Allium sativum (assembly GCA_030737875.1). NCBI lineage: Eukaryota > Viridiplantae > Streptophyta > Magnoliopsida > Asparagales > Amaryllidaceae > Allium > Allium sativum. The sequence goes on from CM060909.1 coordinate 487,447,023, forward strand.
TGCAGTGCTAAGATTCAGCTTTTTCCCCAACTCAGACTGAAATGCTTCCCAAAACTTACTGGCGAAAATGGATTACGATCACTGACAATGCTGCTAGGAACTCCATGCAGTCTAACAATCTCTCTAAAAATATATCTGGGCAAGACTCTGAGCTGTTTTATTATATTTTACTGGAATAAAATGGATGGTCTTCATGAAACGATCTACTATAACCCAAATGCTATCATTGCCTTTCTTGGTTCTATGCAGACCATCAACAAAATCCATAGAAACCTTATCCCACTTCAATTTTGGAATTTCCAATGGTTGTAACAATCCAGCGAGCTTCTGCTGATCACTCTTAACCTGTTGGCAAGTTGGACACCTGCTAACATATATAGAGATATCTCTCTTCCTAGACTTCCACCAGAATGTGTGCTTAAGATCTTGATACATCTTACTCACCCCGGATGAATACTAAGCTTAGATTTGTGGCATTCATCCATCACTTACCTTCTGAGCTCACAATATTCGGAACACAGATTCGCCCTTGCAATCTAAGAACTCCTTTAGTATCAATCTGAAAGCTTGAAACTTCACCTTCTTGAACTCGTTTGCTAATCATCTGAAAAAACTCATCCTCCTTTTGTAAAACAGAAATCTTTTCAATCAACGAAGGCGTAATAATCATATTAGCAATGATTGCATTTTTCTGGCTAAGGCGTCAGCTACAACATTGGCTTTGCCTGGAGTATATAAAATGTCTAGATCATACGCTGCAAGAAACTCTAACCAACTCTGCCGTCTCAAATTAAAATCCTTTTGGGTGAATAGTTATTTCAAATATTTATGATTTGTATACAACTCGAACTTCTCACCCAATAGATAATGCCTACAAATATTTAAGGCAAACACAATTGCTGGAAGCTCCAAAACATGAGTAATATACCTTTTCTCATGCGGCTTCAACTGATGACTTGCATAAGCAACAACTTTACCTCTTTGCATTAATACTGCACCTACTCTTTCATGAGATGCAACTGTATAGACAGTCAAATCCTGATTACCATCTATAATAGTCAAAACTGGTGCAATAGTCAATCTTTCTTTTAGCTCTTGGAAAGCTGATTCACAATCTGTCGTCCAATTAAACTTGGCATGCTTTTTTGTAAGCTTCGTCAATGGACTAGATAATTTCGAATAATCTTTAACGAATTTCTGATAATAACTTGCTAATCCATGAAAACTTCTGACTTCTATAGGAGTGTTAGGTTGCTTCCAATCCTGAATAGCCATAATCTTACCCGGATCTATCGAGATTCCTTCCTTTAATACAACATGACCAAGGAATTTTACTTCTTCTTTACAAAATAGGTATTTAGATAACTTAGCTTTCAAAACATTCTTTTACAAAATCTCTGACACTTGTTCCAAATGCTTTGCATACTCCTCTGTTATCTTTGAGAAGATGAGAATATCATCAATAAAGACCAATACAAACTTATTCAACACTTCTCGAAATACCCGATTCATCAAATCAACAAAATAGGTCGGGGCGTTGCATAATCCAAACGGCATAACTAACCATTCGTAAAATAAATCTGGGCCTCTAAAAGCTGTCAAAGGAACGCATTCTTCTGCAATTCTTAACTGATGAAAACCTATAGCGAGATCCATCTTCGAGAAAACTTGTGCTCCATTCAAACGATCCAATAAATCATCAACACGCGGCAGTGGATACTTATTCTTTAGCATCTTCTTATTGAGTTCTTGGTAATCCACACATAATCTGAGAGTACCGTCTGACTTTGGAACGAATACCACCGCTGCTCCCCAACTCAAGAAACTAGGCCTAATCAGACCTTTCCACAACAATTGTCGAGTTTGATAACTCAACTCTTTTTTCTCCTTCAATGTCATTCTCTGAATTGCATGCACAGCCGACCTCGCATTTGAAACTAGATCAATTCGTAAATCAATCTCTCTTCGCGGAGGTAGGCTATCAACTTCTTCAAACACATCTGCGTAGTTCTTCACGATAGGGATATTTTTGATAGAAGTGGGAGATATATAAAGAGCCAACCAAAATTCTTTTCTATCTGAATTTGGTCCTTTACACGGTATTGATATATAATTTCTGAAATTATTGTTTGCTTTAACGATTTTTTCGGTGCAATTAACTTCAACCTTATACCTCGTCAGCCAATCCAACCCAAGTATAATGTCGAACTCAATAAGATCCATAACGATCAACTTAAATGAAAAACGGTAATAGGAATAAGAGACGGGCACTTTGCAATACCAATTAAGATTGAGGGAACCCCCAATCAGATTATGGATCTTCAAGGCATCTCAATTTTAAATTCAATTTCTTAACCACATTACTTGAAACAAAACTTCGCGACGCGCCCGTATCAAACAATACTTAAAGCAGTATATTGTTGACGGTAAGAGTGGCTTCAAAAACATCTGGCCTTTCTCTACTAACAGATGTTGTTGGTGCATCTTCCATTTTACAGACATAATCCACTTTGGACCTTTTCAAAAGCGAGCAGTCTTGCTTTATATGACAAATCTTATGGCATTTGTGGCATTCACTAACATCCTAAGACTTCTTATGCTTCTTTGAAATTTTACAGTTACTTGACAAATGCCCTTGCTCACTACAATTGAAACATACGACGATCTTCAACCATTCTACCTTAGGCTTAACCCCTTCCTTACCGACTTCTGGTTCCTTACTTTCCTTATGTTCCTTAATTTCAACTTTTCTTTTCTTGCTAGAAGTCTCCTTTTCTTTATCCTCCAAAGCATCATGCTCATCAATATACTCATAACGACAAACCATTTCTACCATCTCTAAAAAAGGAAGTTTCACATATGTAGTTACTCTGCTTCTATACCTTCTTTAAAGTCCTTTAATAAACCTCAAGTTCTTCTTTATTGGAACTTGAATTAATTCTAGGCCAAAGCGAGAAAGTTCGGTAAATTTACTCAGATACTCCCAAATGGTCATATCTCCTTGTTCCAGATTGAAGAACTCATAACACAACCGCTCAACTGCTCTTGAAGGGATAAATCTTTCTTCAAAAATTTATTTAAATCCATCCAAGGAAATATTACCTTCTGGATTTCCCATTGTAACCACCCGACGAATTTTCGACCCCGAAAATCGACATAAATACATTTATTGTATAACATGTCGATCTTACAAGCACCGAAAACACATGACATCATTTGAAAGAAATTAGAGGGTTGTTTGCGAACAAATTATACAATTGTAAATAACTGTAAAATTCGTTCGTCTATCCTAAACAACAAGGATTGTTGTAGAGGGTGTCGAACTCTGGGACCAAATTATTTTATTAATAAATCCAGTCAAGTTATCCCTAACTTTTGATTGGTTGAAAACAAAGAAAATAGCAGAAATTAAATAAAAACAGAGTTTTAACAATAAGTGAAAGCAATTAGGGAGCGATGACATAAATTAGATTAATATTCATCAATAGCCAAACAGATTAATCAGATCTAATACATGTTTCTGTCACAAACATGAACCAACGATAATAGGTTTTTAGAAACAAATATGTAAATAACGACAAGCATAGCCTATGCAGGAGCTCAGCTCTACAACCATAGGCTATCAGGACAGATTCACTATTTTATTTCTAAAGCCCTAAATATTAAATCTAAATCTGATAAGTGTTAGACCGAACTCGAATATACCCTGTGAAGGAGCACAGCTCTTAAACGACACAGGGTATGAAGGTTCAGATCTAACCCTTAATTCAGATCCAGATCTACATGTATACAGTCCTCATCTTTTGGCTATGTGATTCATATTGAATCATACTATCAGCGTCATCACCCCCTAATCAAAGGGGATTAGCTAGACATAGCTAAAGAAGAAGAGAAACAGAAATTAAATAACAAGAACATAAATAAAACTAAAACTAAATAGAAAAGAGGAAGAAGAATGATTTTATTCCAAGAAGAGAATTACAGAATAAAACCCAATGTATTTTACAATGAATGAGATACAAGGTATTTATAGCTGATATGACAAAGGCTAGCTAGCTAATTACATAATGTGGGACTAAAGAAATAACCCAAATAACACATAAGCCAGTGTGAACGCAGCTTTAGAGTGAGTGGTTTAGCAAATAGGCTAGTGTGAACGCAACATGAGTAAGAGGCCTTCCAAATGAGCTAATGTGAATGCGGTTTGAGTCTTTATTGAGCCAAATCTCCTTAACTGAAATATAATTGCAACCGTTCTTCAAGCTTTAGACTCTTCAAGCTTTAGCAATTTTAAACTTCACTCTTTTTAAGCAAATTCTTCGTGCTTTATCCCTCAAATGCTCTAAACCACGCTTCTTGTCAACAATCTGAAAATACAGCTATAAATACAAAGTATCAATTATTTTAAAGGGAAAATAAGATAAATAAGCGGATAAAATATACACATTTACGTGTATATCAAATACCCCCACACTTATCCTTTTATTCGTCCTCGAATAAACTAAACTAAGATATGTCACACTTTCGTAGGAAACACGATTGCATTTAGCGTATGCAACAAGCCGTTAAACCTCTGGGTGTCCCCAGTAGGACGAGTGTTGTCTCGTGAGGGTTTTCAGCGGATACTACCCACAAAATCCAAAGCGTCTTATGTACGCAGATTAATCAAACAGTATATTTAAGGTCTTTCACATTCCAAGGATTTCACCTAACTTCAATAATAACGGTTTAGCCCCAAATTGTCCATCCCATAATTAGTGCAAAAATGAACAAAATTTTTCAAGCTGAATCGTAATTCCTTGATAACACTGTAATTGTCTTGAAGGTTAAGAGTGTGGTGTCAACCAAAGTTCTACACATCGACAATGTGCACCCAATCATTTCTTTATTCATTTTTTTTTTGTTTTGAATAATTTTGCACCAATGTAACTGTAATGTATTGGATATGAGTTATGCATAGATGAAGGAAAATTTTGTAAGTTCTGAAAATATTCTAGATAAGAGGGCAAGTGTATTAGTTGAACTTCAGGCTACAAAAGATAAAGTAATACTAAAGCACATATGAACATTTTTGTTTCCTTTCATCTCTTCTACTACAATCCTCACTTCCAAGTACAGTATAATGGATGTGGATGGAATGGAAATGGATGCTTCATAGTCAAGAATGATGAAGACTATTTTATTCAGAGAGACTCTCTCTTTATTTCATTTTTTTTCTTTTCTCTTCTTTTTTTTCTTTCTTTCGTTTTTTTTTTGAATGATGAATGATGAATGGAGATGGAATGGAATGATGCCGTACATTATTTCATTTGATTCCTCCTCTACTAAACCAATACTTCATGAAAGGAAAGTTTTGTGCCCTAGTTACTCTACTTCTATAACCTTAATTCAACACACAAGTCTGGATTGATGTTATACAAAAAGCTGAAAGGAATGATAAGCAAAGTTTCGTAAGATAGATAACCCATATAAAATAAGATGTGGTATATGGTTATCCTACCTTAAAACAAGTACGGAGTGGGTGGTGTAATATTGGTATAAAAAGTGACGTTTTTGACCTTTAAACAAAGGTTCTTGAGTATACCAATATAAGATAAACTTGTTGAAACATGGATGTAAATCGACTAAAACTTGGGTTTGAATAATGTGGGTTATCGAAGAAGAATGCTACAATGAGTCATTTCTCCTTAACTGGGCCAAGTGGATTTTAGAACTTACGATTCTGGAAATTTTGAGTGGAAAAGAAAATATTATGCATGAAAACGAACTCAGAAAATCCAACTAATGTAGGTGCAAAATCCTTTTATTTCATGATTTTTTTTTTTTTGATTATTTTTTACTTGCACATTCTAACACGTATAACAAGGGTTGACACGCTTACTCCAGAACACGACTAACGTCTGCACAGTCTCAAGCTAGCATCTTAAAAAGACACATTACGACCCAATGAATAAATAATGTTCATTCCCATCACCCAACAATTCAACTTATCAAACAAGAACCAAGGTGTTATTTATGAATTTAAGTTAATCCTTGTTCAATGAATGACCTACTTCATAAAATTTGATTGCTGATGTAATGTATATTCCCCCCACACTTGAGTGTGACTGTGTCCTCACAGTCTTAATCAGACATATCTTAGTGAAAGGGAAAAACAAATAAGAGAATATTTACATATGTACAAAAGAGGGTTAGTGCGTCTTACCGAATGTAATGTGGCTCATGGAGGACCATGAGCTCTTCCTCTTGGTTGGGTATTGGTTCCAAGTAAGGTTTAAGGCGTTGACCTTAAAGGATGATCCATCAGTTGGATTCTCAATTTCTACCACACCATACGGAAAAACGGTCCGTACAGTGTAAGGTCCTGTCCATCTAGATTTTAGCTTACCCGGAAATAAATGCAGTTTTGAGTCATACAACAGAACTTTATGACCTGGCATGAAAGTTTTACGTAAAATTGATTTATCATGAAAAACTTTTGTTCTGTCCTTGTAAATTCGTTCATTTTCATAGGCATCATTTCGAATTTCATCAAGTTCATTAAGTTGAAGCTTCCTATGTTCACCTGCTTTCTCTAAATCAAGATTTAAAGTTTTTATTGCCCATAATGCCCTATGTTCTAGTTCAACTGGCAAGTGACATGGCTTACCAAAAATCAACCGATAAGGGGACATACCCAAGTTGGTTTTGAAAGCGGTGCGGTAAGCCCAAAGAGCGTCGGTTAACTTTTGAGACCAATCTTTACGATTTCGATTCACAGTTTTCTCAAGAATTTGTTTAATCTGCCTATTCGATACTTCAACCTGCCCACAAGTTTGAGGATGGTAAGGAGTAGATAACTTGTGGGTTATCGAATACTTTCTCATGAGAGCTTCAAAAGAACGATTACAGAAGTGTGTACCATTATCACTGATTATTGTGCGAGGTGTGCCAAACCTAGAAAAGATGTTTTCTTTCAAGAAGCGCACAACAACCTTGTTATCGTTTGTCTTGCATGGTACAGCTTCTACCCATTTAGAAACATAGTCAACAGCCAAGAGGATGTAAATGTTCCCAAAAGAATTAGGGAAGGGTCCCATGAAGTCTATACCCCACACATCAAAAATTTCGACCTCTAGAATGGGGTTTAGGGGCATCATATTCCGTTTAGAAATTTTCCCTAAGAATTGACATCGATCGCAAGTTTTGCAAACTTCGTACGCGTCTTTGAAAAGGCTGGGCCAGTAGAAACCCGATTGGAGAACCTTTTCGGCTGTCTTTTTGGGACCGAAGTGACCACCACAGGCTTGGTCATGACAGAAAGAGAGGACACTGTGAGTTTCAGTGTCAGGAACACATCTTCGAATGATTTGATCGGGACAATACTTGAAAAGGTAGGGGTCGTCCCAATAAAAATGTTTCACTTGGGAAAAGAATTTGTGTTTATCCTGCTTAGACCAAAAAGAAGGGGTCTGCTTAGTGACTAAGTAGTTGACAATGTCAGCAAACCAAGGATCAGTGGATAGAGAAAACAGCTGTTCATCAGGGAAATTCTCGTTGATCAGAAGAGAAGAAGATGGGGCATTTGGAAGACGAGACAAGTGGTCCGCAATAACGTTGTCGGATCCTTTTTTATCCTTAATGGTAAGGTCAAATTCTTGAAGTAGAAGGATCCAACGAATGAGACGAGCCTTAGCATCCTTTTTAGAGAAAAGGTACCTAAGTGCGGAATGATCGGTATAAACCGTGATGTGTGAGCCAACTAGATAAGGCCTGAATTTTTCTAGAGCGAAAACAACTGCTAAAAGTTCTTTTTCAGTGGTCGTATAGTTGATTTGAGCATCGTTCAAAGTCTTACTCGCATAGTAAATGACGTGAAGAATCTTATCGATACGTTGTCCTAAGACAGCGCCAACAGCGAAATTCGAGGCATCGCACATGATTTCAAAAGGCATCGTCCAGTTGGGAGAGCAAATGATAGGAGCAGAGACAAGTTCATTTTTAAGATGCTCAAAAGATGAAATGCACTCGGAATTGAGTCGAAAGGAACATCCTTACCAAGAAGGTTAGTCAGAGGTCGAGTGATTTTGCTGAAATCCTTTATGAAGCGACGATAGAAGCCAGCATGACCTAAAAAGGATCGGATGTCCTTAACAGATTTGGGAATGGGAAGATTAGAGATAACTTCGATTTTGGCTTTGTCAACTTCAATTCCTTTGTTAGAGATGACATGTCCCAAAACAATGCCATGTTTAACCATGAAGTGACACTTTTCCCAATTAAGCGTTAAGTGTTTCTCTTTACAGCGATTAAGAACAAGATCGAGATGACGTAAACACTCAGAGTAAGAATCACCAAATATGGAAAAATCATCCATGAACACTTCCAAAAATCGCTCGATCATATCAGAAAAAATGCTAATCATGCACCTCTGAAAGGTTGCAGGTGCATTACAGAGACCAAAAGGCATACGTCGGTACGCAAATGTACCAAACGGACAAGTGAAAGTGGTTTTCTCTTGGTCCTCAGGAGCGATAGGGATTTGATTATAGCCCGAGTACCCATCAAGGAAACAGTAGTACTCATGACCCGCTAGTCGTTCTAACATTTGATCGATAAATGGCAGAGGGAAATGATCCTTACGTGTTGCAGCGTTAAGTTTCCTATAGTCAATGCAAACACGCCAACCAGTCTGGGTGCGGGTTGGGATAAGCTCGTTAGCTTCATTTTGGATCACGGTAATCCCTGATTTCTTAGGTACGACATGAATCGGACTAACCCATTGACTATCAGAAATCGGGTAAATGATTCCATTGTCAAGGCATTTAAGGATTTCAGCACGAACTGCTTCTTTCATGATAGGGTTTAGTCGACGTTGGGGATCACGAGTAGGTTTGGCATCATCTATAAGGTGGATTCGATGTTGGACTATCGAAGGACTAATCCCCTTAATATCAGCCATGGACCAGCCAATTGCCTCCTTATTTTTCTTAAGGATGGGAAGGAGCAATTGTTCCTGCTCTAAAGTAAGGTCAGAAGCGATAATGACTGGAAAAGTTTCATTTTTTCCTAAGTAAGCATACTTAAGATGACTGGGCAACACTTTGAGTTCAGATTTCGGGGATGACTCAACCGAAGAAATTGGTTGAGGAATAGGCTCAGTTATGAGTGGCTCGACAGGAATTGAGTCAGAGACATTTTCAGAGATATCTTGAAACAAATTTTCGTAATTAGACTCAATGTCAGTGTTCAAATGGTCGAGCTCAGGTTCATTATCGTGGACAGCATGGATTTCAGAAAATTGGTCCACATAAGAGGCAGGAGAGTTTTCGGTTCTAAAGATGTTTAGCTCGACGGTCATGTTACCGAAAGAAAGTTTCATAGACCCATTTCTACAGTTGATAAGAGCATTAGAGGTGGCTAAGAAGGGTCGTCCTAGAATCAAAGGGATTTGGTTTGCAGGATTGCTTACCTGTTGAGTTTCTAGGACAATGAAGTCAACTGGAAAGATGAATTCTCCTATTTTGATCAAAACATCCTCGATTTCGCCCACAGGTTTCTTAATTGAACGGTCGGCAAGCTGAAGAGTAACCTTGGTGGGTTTCAGTTCTCCTAGCCCTAATTGGCGATAGACGGAATATGGAAGCAAATTAACACTAGCACCTAAGTCTAGCAAGCATCTATCGATTTTCTTGTCCCCAATAGTGCATGATATTGTGGGGCAGCCAGGATCTTTGTATTTCACTGGCATAGATTGGGACAAGACTTCGCTTAGAGTCGCCGCTAGAAACACTTTCTTAGGTACATGTGTATGACGTTTCTGGGTGCACATATCTTTTAGAAATTTAGCGTACTGTGGAACTTGTTGTATAATATCTAAAAGAGGAATGTTCACTTTAACTTGCTTAAATATTTCAAGGATCTTTTCTACCTGGTCCGTCTTTTTTCTAGGTCGGAGTCTATGAGGAAATGGAGCAGACAACTCAGTAGGTTGAGCTACTTGAGTTTGAGGATGGGCCTGATTAGAATTGGGCTCGATGTTTTGATCCGAGATGGTCGAATTTTCTGTTGGGTTTTGAATATCGTCTGGTAAATCATTTGGGTCGACCACATGGTTGTCAATCTTCTTGCCAGATCTAAGAGTCGTGACAGCATTCAACTGACTAACGTTCGAGTCTTGAATCTGTCCTCTAGGGTTTTGGATGGGTTGACTTGGAAATGTACCCTTTTCCCTTTCACTTAATCTAGTGTTAAGTTGAGACATTTGTTTTTGAAGTTCACTCATTTGTTGAGTCGTGGTTTGCATGTGTGAAGTCAGTAAGTTTTGAAGATTGGTATTTGATTTGATATTTTGAGTTGTTGCTTTACCCAATTCTTCGAGAGTTTTCTCCGGTGATGTCAATCGTTTATCATCTTGGGGAACAAAAGATTGTTGCGCTTGATTTTGAGGGGTTGGCGCAGGATTTTGGAATTGACTTTGTTGAAAGGGAGGATTCGAGGTATTATTCGAAAATGGTTGAAAAGGAGGTCGAACCAAATTCGTAGTTGCATTGTTTTGGGCCCAAGAGAAGTTAGGATGGTTTCTCCAACCTGGATTGTAAGTTGGGGAGAATGGATCGTTCCTAACTTTATTAAATGCGTTGAGTTGTTCTAACGAATGTGGGCATTGGTCAGCAATGTGGTTAGGATCGTTACATTTGTAACATGAGGGCTGAGACGCTTGAGCTTGGTTTGCTTGAGTTGATGAAAGGACATTATCAAATTTGGTTAACATTGCGTCTATTTTCGCTTCTAAAGCCGTTGAGGATCCTACCGAATGAGCGTTTGATCGGGAATAAATTGATTTCTCATTAGATCTTTCCCATTGAGCTGATTTTTCGGCCAAATCTTCGAGAAATTTCCAAGCGGCATCGTGATGTTGGGCTAGAAAATTTCCTTGGCACATTGATTCGAGCATAGTTCGAGAGTTATTTTCTAGTCCATCGTATAAAATTTGACAAAGAGTCCATTTTTCGAAATTATGATGTGGACATTTGACTAGAAGCTCTTTGAATCTTTCAAAATATTTTGCAAAGGATTCACCCCCAAATTGACGAAAATTGACGATTTCATTTCGAATTTTAGATGTTTTTTCCAGAGGGTAAAATTTCTTTAGAAAAATGTTTACAAATTCACCCCAAGTTCCAATCGTATTTGAAGGCAAGCTATACAACCATTTCTCAGCATAATCGGTAAGTGCAAATGGAATTAACCTAAGTTTGATTCCATCGTCACTTAATTGTTGAAATTTCATGGTTGCACAAACTTGTTCAAATTTGGTCAAGAAAATATAAGGATCATCACGTTCAAGATTGCCAAATTTTGGAAGAGTATTTATGTGATTCGAATGAATTTCAAAATGGTTACCCGTTGGGGCGGGCAATATGATGCAGGAAGGAATAGAAACTCGCTCGGGAAAGTACCTATCCATAAGAGTTCGAGGGGGAGTTTCTTCGGCCATGGTGAAAGGGGTGTTTGTTCGGACTAAACGATTAGTAGAAGGATCACGGATCCAACTACGCATGCACTAGAGAAAAGAATAAGGGAAGACGAGAAAAACAAATTTGAACGATTTTTTTTTTAAATGAACCTAATGCAATTTACACTTTCTAGAATTATATAATGACGGTTTGATTTATTTCAACAAAAGACTTCTCAGCCAGTTAACGGACAGGAGTTATCGGTGCACCAGGAATCACCCTAGCAATGCAGCCGAAGGTTTAAGTACCTTCAGAGGAACAACTGATATAATATTTACGAATCACCGTAATATTTATAAACAGTTATTACTCTGCCGTAGTCTAGACACCGAGAAATAATCCGTTAGAACTAAACCAAATTGTCAAAATATAATGAAGTCCTTAGAAAATAAAAACAAAGCTAAGATGAATGCAATTTTTTTTTTTTTTTTAATCAATCACAGAATGAACAGTCTCAGAACAGTCACAGAACAGGCAATTGCAAAAATAAATAAAAGAAATTTTACAAGCAAGCCGATGCCCTGCAGAAGATTTTTACAAGCAATGTCTATATATATATTTTTATTTGCAGCAGCGGTCCCTGTAGAGTTAGAAAATACTCACCTTGATCGGCAGTCCGTCCAGTGCAGTTGAGTCGCGCTAGCGCGTTCACACCCCACTTGGTGTGTAACCGCTCGAACACTGAATAATCCGCTGCTTTTTTATTGTTGTTGCTTTCTATTATTTGTTTGACTGCGCTGCGGCACGGGTTCAAATTGCCGCTGTACCTGTTTTTGAAATTTTCGCCCTTTTCTCTTTTTTTTTCTTTTTTTTTTCGAAGAATGAAGCACAAACAAAAGAAGGAACAAATAAAAATAATAATAATTAGAAGAGCACCCTACAACGCCAATAACTAAGAATAAACAAATAAAAGCTTACACAACTCAACATACAAAAAAAAATGGATCTGAACGAAATGAGTACACCACACAAACACACTAAATCCTAACTTGAAACGAAAAGAAATAAAAACACACTACAATAAAATAGTATTGGCCCAAAACCCGTTGTTAAACACGGCACAACCAAGCAACTAGGCCCTCCTTTTTTTTTCTTTAAATTATAACCAAACAACTTGATTGTCGGCCCACATAAAGATCACTCAAATAGGTAAAACCAGATTCCGATAACCTTTATTTTATCACAAAATCCAATTCGTACACAAAAAATATTAAATCGGAAGACTGAATTATAATCCAAAATCACGATGGAAATCCGCTTTTGGCCTCTTGTTCGGGTTAGAGGAGATCGGATGTGGTAGAGCAGTATAAGGGTTTCAGGCGTTTCGTATCTGCTGATTTTTTTTTCGCTGCTGCGTTGGAGTTTGGTGACGACCAAGGAGGATTCGTTGAATTTGGGGGCTGGCGTCTGATGGGAAGAAGGATGGTTGATCGGTGATTGGGTTATGGTGGATTGCCTGATGCCGATGTCAGGATGTTCAAGTGGAGTTATTGCGGTGTGGTAAGTAGCGAATTCGTGGGTTTTTTTTTTTTTTTTGAAAAGATGATGGAAAAGTTGAAGTATGTTTTGGCAGTGCGTAATGATCTGGGGTATTGGAGTGGAGATGATATGTGGTGGTTGTCACAGTAGGTAGAGGTGATTTATGGTGATATGTGACTGGTTTGATTAGGAGGATGGTCCGATGGTAGGACTTGGAGAGGCGACTGATGCTTTGAAGAGGGGACGACAGTGATTGCTTTAGGTGAATTGAACGTGAAATTTTGGAGTGATGGTTTGAGTTAGAGTAGGATCCTGGTTGCTGCACTGTAGTTTGGCAAAGGACGTGATAATGGTGGTGGTATTTGCGTGAGGGAGACAGTGGATGCTTGCAGTTCGTGGGCAAGTTGAAGATGGTGTCGAGGGAAGGAGCAGAACCGTGGTGATCGGATTTGTTTGGCAGAAGATGTAGTTGTGGAACTTGCGGCAGAAAATCAAAGTTGAGAAGGAAAAAAAATGTGTTTTTTTTATTGTAAGAAGGAAAGAAATAAGTAAAAAGGAAAAGAAACGAATGAAAGAAATATGTGTTTTTTTATTGTAAGGAGACGGCTGAGAGTTTTATGGAAGAAGCAGTTGGTCTTTTTGATGAAGTGATGAGTGTTTGAAGGAAGGGGGCTGTTGAGGCTGACGTTCAGGGTTGTAGGGGATTTTCTGCGAACGCGTGGACTATGAAAGGGTATTGCGTGATGGTCTATGGCTGAGAAGATGGCTTGCGGTATTGTGTAGATGAATGTTATGATCGGTTAGGGGTGTATGAAGTATGGAATTTGAGACGTGTAAAAAGGGAAAGAATTTAGAGAAAAAGGGAAGAGAAAATCGAGACAGAAAATTTTACAAAGGGATTTTTTTTTATAAGAATGTTGTAAAAAGGAAAGTGATTTGTAGAAAAATTGGATAGAAATCAATGAAAGAGAGGAAAGAAGCCTGTATTGAAAACGGAAAGGAAATTGAAACAAAAGGAAAGATTTTATTTTTTCTTCTTATTTGGTAGATATACGGTATCACAAATCAAATACCAAATCAACCAACAAGATTTTTTTTTTATCTATGCTTGAAAACAAAAGGGAACAAAATAAAATAAAAATGTTTTTTTGTGTTTTTTTTATGTTAAGAAAAAGAAAATTATAACCCGAAGGATTTAAAAACAAAAATTATTTTGGTCCCCGGCAACGGCGCCAAAATTTGTTTGCGAACAAATTATACAATTGTAAATAACTGTAAAATTCGTTCGTCTATCCTAAACAACAAGGATTGTTGTAGAGGGTGTCGAACTCTGGGACCAAATTATTTTATTAATAAATCCAGTCAAGTTATCCCTAACTTTTGATTGGTTGAAAACAAAGAAAATAGCAGAAATTAAATAAAAAGAGAGTTTTAACAATAAGTGAAAGCAATTAGGGAGCGATGACATAAATTAGATTAATATTCATCAATAGCCAAACAGATTAATCAGATCTAATACATGTTTCTGTCACAAACATGAACCAACGATAATAGGTTTTTAGAAACAAATATGTAAATAACGACAAGCATATCCTATGCAGGAGCTCAGCTCTACAACCATAGGCTATCAGGACAGATTCACTATTTTATTTCTAAAGCCCTAAATATTAAATCTAAATCTGATAAGTGTTAGACCGAACTCGAATATACCCTGTGAAGGAGCACAGCTCTTAAACGACACAGGGTATGAAGGTTCAGATCTAACCCTTAATTCAGATCCAGATCTACATGTATACAGTCCTCATCTTTTGGCTATATGATTCATATTGAATCATACTATCAGCGTCATCACCCCCTAATCAAAGGGGATTAGCTAGACATAGCTAAAGAAGAAGAGAAACAGAAATTAAATAACAAGAACATAAATAAAACTAAAACTAAATAGAAAAGAGGAAGAAGAATGATTTTTTTCCAAGAAGAGAATTACAGAATAAAACCCAATGTGTTTTAAAATGAATGAGATACAAGGTATTTATAGCTGATATGACAAAGGCTAGCTAGCTAATTACATAATGTGGGACTAAAGAAATAACCCAAATAACACATAAGCCAGTGTGAACGCAGCTTTAGAGTGAGTGGTTTAGCAAATAGGCTAGTGTGAACGCAACATGAGTAAGAGGCCTTCCAAATGAGCTAATGTGAATGCAGTTTGAGTCTTTATTGAGCCAAATCTCCTTAACTGAAATATAATTGCAACCGTTCTTCAAGCTTTAGACTCTTCAAGCTTTAGCAATTTTAAACTTCACTCTTTTTAAGCAAATTCTTCATGCTTTATCCCTCAAATGCTCTAAACCACGCTTCTTGTCAACAATCTGAAAATACAGCTATAAATACAAAGTATCAATTATTTTAAAGGGAAAATAAGATAAATAAGCGGATAAAATATACACATTTACGTGTATATCAAGGGTGAGATAAGAAAGGAAGAAATATTAGAATAGAAAAACAAGAAGAAGAAATACACAACACAAAGTCTCACATCGCAGCAGAACAAAATATAATATGGAATTAAATTTTTACTGGGAGCTTTACAAATACTTACAATCATCAAAGTACCTCACACACCTGGACAATTATAACAATCTGTCCTCATATACAATCACACAACAGAATAACATCTATATCGTACGTCTGAACTCTTCCAGCTCGTCTCTTCATAGCATTCGATAAGTTGAACATGTACAACCCGGTCTAACCCGAGCATTACAAACGACGGGTCAGTCTGGTGAACCAGAGTGAGAAAACACACTAAGTTTATAGGTATCACACAAGTTAATTTTAAAGTCAAAATCTTTTCGAAAGAAAAGGGTAATCGTAATACCAAATCCACACATAAATACGGACGGTTTTTATCTTACGATAACCCAAAACGTTTTTGAAATCAATATCTTTTCTGATATTATAATAGTGTCTAAATACAAGTAAATATCAATCTAGCAGAACGCTTGCATCTCACGCTCTTTATATATCGTATACAATCAAAACCGCGGGCACTTATTGGAGAATGGATTTCCATGGAAAGGTATGGGCAACCACATTTTCAATAATGTACCTCTAGAGATGAATACATTGGGTTCAACAAGAACATCTTGCTACCCAGGCTAAACATGACCGGCCCCTCACTTTGCTTGAGAGTACTGAATATATCATTACCACAGTTGGGGGCTAGCCAACCGAACCGATAGCATACAAATAAAATAAAGGGATAAAATCGAAGGCATTTATTTTCACCAGATCAGGTAATGATATACCCTTTTGATGGGTGCGACCCACACAACCATGCGACCTACCCAATTTTAACCATTTCCCGGTTGATGAGGCTTGAGGTCAAAATATATTTATTTTTAATTTATGTTTAGAACATCTAGCCACCATCCTCTTTGAATGCCACATCGTCGGATCCATTAGATAATCACTAATTGACGTCCACAAAAATATATAATTTTTAAGCTAAGAGAAGTGCGCGCTCCTCCGCCATTAACAAACATATGTTTGAAGAAATCAATGTACGTAACTCCTTTGGAAATACTCTGTCAGACACTCGTCCATATAAGTCATCCAGGAATAGGATGAACTGAAGGAACCTTCCTACGACATCCTTGAATTACCCTATGGATCGGTAGCGAGTAGTCCTTACAATCCGTAAATTCTCAACCACGACCAAATCACGTCAGAATATCTCTGTTTACGATCCAGAGAATATTCGACAAGTAATACTTCTGCTTATGAAGACCCACGATCTTCAGTTTGCTCCATCTTCAGTCAGGATCTTCACGTATTTGTTGATTCAGAATGGTTTTCGAATATAAATTCGATTCCGGTCTTTCCGTACCAACAATCGTATAGTAAGATTTGATAGTCGATTATTTAACTATCAAATAAATAATAGTGTAAATAAAATGAGTTCACTAATTCAGTACTTGGCATTAATTGGCCTTTTCAAATAAAACAATTAACGAATGTTAATTTAAAACTCTTAATTTTTAATATAACGAATATAGCTTTCCATTTCTTATTTAACATAAGATTTATTTCAAAACTATTTTACTTTGGAAAATAATAATCATATCCAATTTTATGTTCTATTACCAATTTCAAAACATTTGCTATATTATTTCTCATTATCTATAATCAGAAAATCAATTCACTTATCATTCATAAAATAATGTTACAAAATCTCTTCTGTTTCCTTATTTGAAAACAATAATCAACCCTTATTTTTTTAGAATAAACTTATTCCAAACTCCATATGTCATTTACTTTTACGTCGAACGTACCATTATAATTCCACACCATCTCCTTTTGTTTCCTTTGCTTCAGAAATATTATCAAATATGTATTCTCGATTCTTCTCAATTCCAATCCCCTGGAAGTTACATTATATATTCACAAATTCTTTTTATATATCTGTTACTTTGGAAATTACATTATATACTCACAAATCCTATGATAAACTTTTTCGTTATTATTTCACATATGGAAATAATAAATTATTCTTAACCTCTTTCCCATTACAAACTAATATCATCCTCAGATAATTATGAAGTCGTTCAAGTTAGGCTATTTGTTTACCTCTCAGACCTTGATCAACAACATTCTTATCTTAAGATAGATACGAGTTGTAATTCAAAAATCGATATTTATTTTAATTTCACACAAATCACATTAAATTGTTTTATTAAAATATGGTTTATAAAACCTTCTTACTTTTGGAAATATCTCTATTTAAATATAACTTATTGCTACTTAATATGTTAATTTGGTAATTCCTTAATAAAACCCACTTCTTAACCTTAACTCCTTCTAAGAATTCATTTTATAACTCGAGATATTATTACCAAGTCCATTACCAATTCTTTTACCAAATTCAATTACAATTCTCTTTTAATAATTCCTTTTTGCAATTTTCATTTTTGATTCCATTCAATTCTCTCAATTCCATTATTTAATAACATTAATTTAAAATTAACGTTCTAACTTTACATCTCTGTTTATAAAGCATGTTTATAAATCTCGGGTATAATATAAAGCCCTTTTTTTACTTTATTTCCTTTACTTAATTCAAATATTAAGTAAATATTTATTTAAGCTATCATATTCTCTTAAAAATCCCTTTTTATAACTTCGTTATAAAAACTCAATTTTAATATAAAAGCGCCTCACAACTTCTTTCCCAATTCCATTAGATTTCATTTCAACTGAGATCACTTTTTAAATGAATTTCAAATAAAAAGTAATGTCCTGAATTATTATTAATTAAAATAATAATTTACTTTAATCATTAACTATTGTATCTGTAGTTAACTTCTTTTATTAACTAAAATAAATAGTAAATTCCTTTTTAACATCTTATTAAAATTAAAACAACATTGTTAAATTATTTCATTAGATTAATCCAAGAGCCAATTCCAACTAATTTATTTGACTTAATCAACTCAAACCATGGTTAATTCGTTAACCAATTCCATATAGTCCTTCCTTTAGATTAATCAATAATATAAATAATTTAAATAATCTCATTAATTGTTTCTCAAAAAAATTATTCAAATCATAACCGTTACGTTAATTTTCTACTCTCTTGCTTATAAATCAGATTAATATCAGAACTTTACTTTATAAAATCATTTGGTAATTATTTAAAAATTAAATAATAAATAATTATTCCCTTTAATAAACTTTTATTCAAAATAACATACTTCAAAAAATCTATCTCAAGTTATAAAATAAATTTTATAACTTCAGTTCTATCGATTTACCTGACGATAAATCAATATTTAGAAAATGATTGATTTACAGGCCATATACTGCCAATTACTCAACCAATGTCACCTATTGGTTTAAACAAAACAAATGTTGAATTTCAGGTCAACGATCAATACCCAAATCAATCATCCAATCAGAACAATTCATATGATGATAATATGAGAATAATTAACATCTAATATATTTAAGGAATCCAGTTGAATCCCTCCCACCAATTCTTCCCTGCATCAGAATAGATTATCACAAAGAAACTGATTCAATTCAATTTGACTGACTATTTCTATAACAGTAAATAACGACTATTTAACATCATCCAACCAATACATTAAATTTAACACGTTTATTTTATTAAAGTGACCAACAAGGTAAGTTACCTTCATCGGATCCAACCATTAAAATAACAATTTGGTTTTTCCACTGGAATTAAACACCGTTTAATTTCATTGGTTCAGTCAATATATGAATATATATAATTAACAAACAAACAAACAGACAACCATTAGCAACTATAGCACACAATTATAAAACCCGACTTATATATAAGTGGGAAAAACTGAGTGAGTTTAACTCACCTTGATCTGGTTTATCATTGAAGCGGTTTGGTTACAATTAAATTAAACAATTGTTTATTTTAACTATAAATTCACATTGTCTCTACCCATGTCTAGAACAGTTCCATGATGTAGATCTCATTGTCATGATTCCAGGGTATTTAATTTCGTTCTATTCTGTTAAATTCACGAAAAGTCATATATGTTTTAAGTTAATAATTAAGTTAATATAGTTATTAAGCCAAATTACGTTTTTATAACAATAAAATTGGACTGACTGTTTCAGTTACTAATTTAAAAAAAAATCATCAGGTCCATGTCCTATATCCTGTCTGTTCTATGATTTGGTTTGTTCCAGTATCCCTAACCCGCTCTTTGTTTAATAAAACTTTCTTAATCACATTTTAAATTTACTAATTACTATAAAATATATAGGTCGATTCTTATGGAATTTCAAATACTGGCTAACTAGCTATCCCATTAGTACCCCCAATTAATAACCTGTTAAACTAATTTACGTTTTCTTCTAAGACCCTTATTTTCCTTTATCACAATCAGAGCACCTTAGTTAAGAAATTATTAAATTTGTTAGTCAAGTTATTAAGTAAACTAATTACTTTGAAATCAGGCCGACTTTAGTTTTGCAAACCCTGTTGTTCGTCTTGTTCTGTTCTTCCCAATATTCACGTTCCAGGTCTCTCATGAACTAAACTCCCTTCGAACTCCAGTACTTCACCATGTGGGAAATCTTCCCACCATAGCTGATGTACAATCTTCCCAATTCTAAACACCTTCACCACCTCTTTTGGTTTTTATAAAACTGTCTTCCCATCCACAATGAATACGTTCATCCACAATGAAAACTGTTTTCCCACCACCGACTTGTTTCCTTCCCCATTTGATCGTGCTTCAGTTCGTCCCAGGCTAACCCATGCTCACCATAAACACCCTTCATTTGTTAACGTCGCGCCTCCTTCCCCATTTGCAAAACCAACACCTGTACTGGAAAGTAACCCACATCCTCCCTTTAATTCATTTTACTGAAGCCCTCACGCGCTCCAGACCTGACGCCCAATCGAAGAAAAGGCTGTCGCACTTCCACCCAACTCCTATCACTTGTGAACGATCAAATGCCCTCGCCGTACGTGCCTGAACCCCTCCAGTATGCGGCTCTGTTCGCCTTTGATTTACAAATATATGTTGCGACTTTCGGATGATATTCCAAGCTAGCCGCTTCACAAACGATGATCATAATCGGTTAGATAATAGGCCTCGATGAGAACTTCAATTTTTATGTTGGCAGAATTGTGATACAACGAACGGATGGTATGATTTTTGAGGAAAATGGGTTGACTGTTTCCGACCATAGATTTTTATTAGGGGCGGCCAATGAAATAGTTGACCACGCTGAGGCAAAAATAGGGTTTGATTAGGTTGGTGAGTATTTATAGTAACCTATATAATATTTTATTATTATTTTTACTTAACAATGAATTAATGTGTAAAAACACTACAAATAATCTTCAAATCGAGATGCAATACCTTTTCCTAGCATAAAAAATATTATAGACCCAATGGGACAGGTTCAGTCGAATTCCGAGGTCGTTTGTGAAAAGTCCTTTATAATTATCGAAGAAAAATCAAGCATTTAAAATTTCTATAATTACAGAAAAAATCCAATAAATTTGGGGCCTTGACGTTTTACTAGACCTCTTCCTAACGGTTCCAATGAGTCTTGTTTCGTTAAATTTGGAGTTTTTTTGGCCAGTCGTTTATTCGTTAAAAGTTACCCCTGTCTAAATTATCTAAACAATTAAATAGAAACAGTGACGTTTTGGCCACCGAAGTCACATACGACATCGGTTTAACACGAAATTTTATTTTCTTACAATAATTTAACGATACGGTTCCAGTAAAACTAATTTCATCGAAAACGGAGACCATTTGCAAAAACGACTATTTTTAACGCCAAAATAATATTAATAAAATATTATATAAATTCCCAAATAAATCATAATAAATTATTTTTATCATATATATCCAAAAAGAATATATATAAAATCCCAAATATAATTTACACAACTCAATATCATCAATTTTGAGTTAAACAATTTAAATTTCCCTTTTAAATATAATAAATAAACGTTATATTTTAATAACGATTTCAATAACGACTATTTTAAAAATTAAATTGGACATAACTAACAAATTATAACATGAAATCTAGATTTTTCTCTTCCATATGAAAATTATTATCAATTAGATTCTAACGTTTCTTGCTTCACGGAAATCCGACTTATATCTGATCCTGTATACTCAATCAAAGTTCAAAACTCCGTATTACGAACTACAGCATCATTTCAAGCTTGCTTATAATTAAATATAATTTATATATATTCAATCGTCGTTTTATTGATGAACTCAATATTAAAATCGATAATTATAAATATACATAGAATTCTGACTTAAAACGGATTATGTATATTCAATTGAAGTTCAAAACTCAATATTACGAACTATCGCGCTATTTAATTTCAAGCTCGTTTTAAATTATATATATATTTAACGTTCAAACTTTGTTTTTAATAACGAATTAAATACTAAAATCCATTAATAATTCCAAATATAATATTTAAAATAATAAATTAAATTAAATATTTAACTACAAAAAATACGGGACATTACAATCTTCCCCCCTTAAAAGAATTTCGTCCCAGAAATTACTAAGGTAAGAAAAATGCCACAAACCCGTTCACTTTCCAAAATCCAATTTATTATAATCAAAAGTCAATTCATTATAGTAAATAAAATATTTTCAAAAAATATCGAAAATTTTCTAACTCTTCAAATTCCCGGAAAATTTCGGTAAAGTCTCCCATGTACGGAGTGACTTCTGCGATATCGCAGGAACAAATAATATATATACATCGACCCACGCGGTCGAAAAACAAAAACCAAAACCAAAATTTTATATTTTCCGTAGGCGTACCTTTTACGAGCACTATGGAGTATACTACTCAAATTACGTGCAGTCTACGCAACCAAAATCAATTCTCTAGCCTTCTGGCACCTATACTTATCTCAATTCAACACATAAGTAACAAATATATGAATTTTTAAATAATACTTCCATTAATTAACAAATCAACTATACCAGTTCTCAAAATCAAACATGAATTATCAGTTCATTTGCAAATACAGGTTCAAATCACTAATTTCAATTCCTATGCAGTTTTATTCCAGTTTATAATACTGGAATTTATTTATAATTTCTTCATCTTCATTACATTGTTGATTATTTTTATTTATACAATCTACCATCCAATTAACAACTAATACACAACCAACTCAATCAATCAATTGAATGTACATTCAATACTAACATTTTCTTTAATTCAACATAATTAACATCAATCGATTAATATTCGATTGATTTCTATTTAATTATTATTTATTCAGCTTCCAAATCCAAATCTACTTTATTCAATTTCAAATCCATTTCTTAATTTAATTTCACTTAACCAAGTTAAGTTCCAATTCAAATATTAATCCAATTGGAATTCCATACAAATCAATCAAACAAATCAATATCTAAATAATTTGATAAATTATTTATTTTCTATACAAAAATATAATTTGGGTAATATTATTTCATTTACCCTATTTACAAAACAATATTGCATCCATCCCCAGTTCATGCTTCTCAACATTCGAACTGATCAAACACACAATACAAAACATTTGTATATGAAATTTACAAATACGCTCTCTCATATATACACTCAACTCAATCTACGGTATTGCTAACCCCATCTCTATCGAGTTACGCCACATAGCCAAGTTTATTGCTAAACTAATAGCTCTGATACCACTATAACGACCCGACGAATTTTCGACCCCGAAAATCGACATAAATACATTTATCGTATAACATGCCGACCTTCCAAGCACCAAAAACACAGGAACGTCATTTGAAAGAATTAGAGGGTGAGATAAGAACGAAAGAAATATTAGAATAGAAGAAGAAGAAGAAACACACAACACAGAGTCTCACATCGCAGCGGAACAAAATATAATATGGAACTAAATTTTTACTGAGAGCTTTAAAAATACTTACAATCATCAAAATACCTCACACACCTGGACAGTTATAATAATCTGTCCTCATATATAATCATACAGCGGAATAATATCTATATCATACATATGAACTCTTCAAGCTCGTCTCTTCACAGCATTTGATAACCTGAACATGTACAACCCGGTCTAACCCGAGCATTACAAACGACGGGTCAGTCTGGTGAACCAGAGTGAGAAAAACACACTAAGTTTATCGGTATCACACAAGTTGATTTTAAAGTCAAAATCTTTTCGAAAGAAAAGGATAATCATAAGACCAAATCCATACATAAATACAGACAGTTTTTACCTTACGGTAACCCAAAACATTTTTGAAATCGATACCTTTTCTGATATTATAATAGTGTCTAAATACAAGTAAATATCAATCTAGTAGAACGCTTGCATCTCACGCTTTATATACATAGTATACAATCAAAACTGCGGGCACTTATTGGAGAATGAATTTCCATGGCAAGGTATGGGCAACCACCTTTCCGACAATGTACCTTTGGAGATGAATACATTGGGGTTCAACAAGAACATCTTGCAACCAAGGCTAAACATGACCGACCCCTTACTTCGCTTGAGAGTACCGAATATATCATTACCACGGTTGGGGGCCAGCCAACCGAACTGATAACATACAAATAAAATAAAGGGACAAAACCGAAGGCATTTAATTCTCACTAGATCAGGTAATAATATACCCTTTTGATGGGTGCGACCCACATAGCCATGCGACCTACCCGATTTTAACCCTTTCCCGGTTGATGAGGCTTGAGGTCAAAATATATATATTTATTTTTTATTTATGTTTAGAACATCTGGCCACCATCCTCTTTGAATGCTACATCGTCAAATCCATTAGATAATCACTAATTGATGTCCACAAAAATATCTAGTTGTTAAGCTAAGAGAATTGTGCGCTCCTCCGCCATCAACAAAAATATGTTTGAAGAAATCAACGTACGTAACTCCTTTGGAAATACGCTGTCAAACACTCGTCCATATAAGTCATCCAGGAACAGGATGAACCGAACTCACCCTCCTACCACATCCTTGAATTACCCTATGGATCGGTAGTGAGTAGTCCTTGCAATCCGTAAATTCTCAACCACGACTGAATCACGTTAGAATATCCCTGTTTACGATCCAGAGAATATTCGACAAGTAATACATCCGCTTATGAAGATCCACGGTCTTCAATTTGCTCCATCTTCAGTCAGTATCTTCATGTATTTGTTGATTCGAAATGGTTTTCGAATATAAATTCGATCCCGGTCTTTCTTTACCAACAATCGTATGGGTAAGATTTGATAGTCGATTATTTGACTATCAAATAAATAATAATGTAAATAAAATGAGTTCACTGATTCAGTACTTGGCATTACTTGGCCTTTTTAAATAAAACAATTAATGAATATTAATTTAAAACTCTAGTTTTTAATATAACGAATATAGCTTTCCATTTCTTATTTAACATAAGATTTATTTGAAAACTATTTTATTTAGGAAAATATTTTGTAATCATATCCAATTTTATGTTCTATTACCAATTTCAAAACATTTGTTGTATCATTTCTCATTATCTATAATAGGAAAATCAATTTACTTATCATTTATAAAATAATGTTACGAAATCTCTTTTGTTTCCTTATTTGAAAACAATAATCAACCCTTATTCTTTTACAATAAACTTATTCCAAACTCCACATGTCATTTTCTTTTACGTTGAACGTACCGTTATAATTCCACACCATCGCCTTTTGTTTCCTTTACATCGGAAATATTATTATATATGTATTCTCGATTCTTCTCGATTCCATTACCTTGGAAGTTACATTATATATTCACAAATTCTTTTTATTTCCATTACTTTGGAAATTACATTATATACTCACAAATCCTACGATTAACATTTTCGTTATTATTTAACATATGGAAATAACAAATTATTCTTAACCTCCTTCCCATTACAAACTAATGTTATCCTCAGATAATTATGAAGTAGTTCAAGTTAGGTTATCTTTTTACTTCTCAGACTTTGATCAACAACGTTCTTATCTAAAGATAGATACGTGTTGTAATTCAAAAACTGACATTTATTTTAATATCACACAAATCTCATTAAACTGTTTTATTTAAAATATGGTTTATAAAACCTCCTTACTTTTGGAAATATCTCTATTTAAATATAACTTATTATTACTTAATATGTTAATTTTGTAATTCCTTAATAAAACCCACTTCTTAACCTTAACTCCTTCTAAGAATTCATTTTATAACTCCAGATATTATTACCAAGTCCATTACCAATTTTTTTACCAAATTCAATTACAAATCTCTTTTAATAATTCCTTTTTGAAATTCTCATTTTTGATTCTAGTCAATTCTCTTAATTCCATTAGTTAATAATGTTAATTTAAAATTAACGTTTTAACTTTACATCTCATTTTATAAACCTTGTTTATAAAACTCGGGTTTAATATAAAGCCCTTTTTTTACTTTATTTCCTTTACTTAATTCAAATATTAAGTAAATATTTATTTAAGCTATCATATTTGCTTAAAAATCCCTTTTTATAAACTCGGTTTTAATATAAAAGCCGTTCACAGCTCCTTTCCCAATTCCATTAGATTTCATTTCAACTGCGATCACTTTTTAAATGAATTTCAAATAAAAAGTAATGCCCTGTATTATTAATTAAAATAGTAATTTACTTCAATCATTAACTATTGTGTTAGTAGTTAACTTCTTTTATTAATATTAAATTCCTTTTTAACATGTTTTTAAAATTAAAACAACATTGTTAAATTATTTCAATAGATTAATCCAATAGCCAATTCCAATTAATTTATATGACTTAGTCAACTCAAACCATGGTTAATTCGTTAACCAATTCCATATAGTCCTTCCTTTAAATTAACTAATAATATAATTAATTTAAATAATCTCGTATAATTGTTTCTCAAAATAATTATTCAAATCTTAACTGTTAGGTTAATTTTCTACTCTCTTGCTTATAAATCTGATTAATATCAGAAATTTACTTTATAAAATCATTTGGTAATTATTTAAAACTTAAATGAATAATAAATAATTATTCCCTTTCATAAACTTCTATTCAAAATAATATACTTCAAAAAATCTGTCTCCAATTATAAAATAAAATTTATAACTTCAGTTCTATCGATTCACCTGAAGGTAAATCAATATTTAAAAAACGATTGATTTACAGGCCATATACTGCCAATTACTTAACCAACATCACCCATTGGTTTAAACAAAACAAATGTTGAATTTCAGGTCAACGATCAATACCCAAATCAATCGTCCAATCAGAACAGTTCATATGATGATAATATGAGAAGAATTAACATCTAATATATTTGAGGAATCCAATCGGATCCCTCCCACCTGTTCTTCCCTGCATCAGAATAGATTATCACAAAGAAACTGATTCAATTTGACTGATTATTTCTATAACAGTAAATAACGACTATTTAACATCATCCAAACAATTCATTAAATTTAACACGTTTATTTTATTAACGTGACCAACAAGGTAAGTTACCTTCATTGGATCCAATCGTTAAAATAACGATTTGGTTTTTCGACTGAAATTAAAAACCGTTTAATTTCATTGGTTTAGTCAATATATGAATATATATAATTAACAAACAAACAAATAGAAAACCATTAGCAACCATAACACATAATTATAAAACCCGACTTATATAAAATATAAGTGGGAAAAACTGAGTGAGTTTAACTCACCCTGATCTGGTTTATCACTGAAGCGGTTTGGTTACAATTAAATTAAACAGTTGTTTAATTTAACTACAAATTCCCGTTGTCTCTATCCATGTCCAGAATAGTTCCATGATGTAGATCTCATTGTCATGATTCCAGTGTATTTTATTTCATTCTATTCCGTTAAATTCTCAAGAAGTCATATACGTTTTAAGTTAATAATTAAATTAATATAGTTATTAAGCCAAATTACGTTTTTATAACAATAAAATTGGATCGACTATTTTAGTTACTAATTTAAAACAAAATCATCAGGTCTATGTCCTATATCCTGTCTGTTCTATGATCTGGTTTGTTCCAGTATCCCTAACCCGATTTTTGTTTAATAAAACATTCTTAATCACATTTTAAATTTTTTAATTACTATAAAATATATAGGCCGATTCTTATGGAATTTCAAATACTGGCTAACTAGTTATCCCATTAGTACCCCCCAATTAATAACTAGTTAAACTAATTTAGTGTTTTCTTCTGAAACCCTTATTTTCCTTTTTCAAAATCAGAGCATCTTAGTTAAGAAATTATTAAATTCATTAATTAAGCTATTAAGTAAACTAATTACTTTGGAATCAGGATGACTTTAGTTT
The DNA here is from genome assembly GCA_030737875.1 of Allium sativum. Taxonomy (NCBI): domain Eukaryota; kingdom Viridiplantae; phylum Streptophyta; class Magnoliopsida; order Asparagales; family Amaryllidaceae; genus Allium; species Allium sativum. The sequence continues at coordinate 487,474,896 of CM060909.1, forward strand.
TGCAAACCCGGTTGTTCGTCTTGATCTTTTCTTCCCAATGTTCACATTCCAGGCCTCTCGTCAACTAAACTCCCTTCGAACTCCAGTACTTCACCATGCTGGAAATCTTCTCACAACCGCTGATGTATGATCTTCCCAATTCTAAACCCTTCACTACCTCTTTTGGTTTATTGAAAACTGTTTTCCCATCCACAATGAATACGTTCATCCACAATGAAAACTGTTTTCCCACCACCGACTTGTTTCCTTCCCTATTTGATCGTGCTTCAGTTCGTCCCAGGCTAACCCATGCTCACCGTAAACTCCCTTCATTTGTTAACGTCGCACCTCCTTTCCCATTTGCAAAACCAACGCCTGTACTGGAAAGAAACCCACGACCTCCCTTTAATTCATTTTACTTAAGCCCTCACACACTCCAGACCTCACGCCCCATCGAAGAAAAGGCTGTCGCACCTTCCATCCAACTCCTATCACCTAAGAACGATCGGATGCCCTCGTCGCACGTGCCTAAACCCCTCCAGTCTCCTCCCCAAGCCTCGAGTTCACCAACATGTCCGTTCGCCTCCAGTTTACAAATATATGTTGCGACTTTCGGATGATATTCCAAGCAACAACTTCACAAACGATGATCATGACCAGTTAGATAATAGGCCTCGATGAGCACTTCAATTTTTGTATTGGAAGAATTGTGATACAACAAACGGGAGGTATGATTTTTGAGGAGAAAGGGTTGATTGTTTCCAGCAATAGAATTTTATTAGTGGTGGCCAATGAAATAGTTGACCACGCTGAGGCAAAAATAGGGTTTGACTAGGTTGGTGAGTATTTATAGGAACCCATAGAATATTTTATTATTATTTTTACTTAACGATGAATTAACATTTAAATACATTACGAACAATCTTCAACTCGAGATGCAATACCTATTCCTAGCATAAAAATATATTCCAGACCCAATGGGATAGGTTCCATCGAATTCTGAGGTCGTTTGTGAAAAGTCCTTTATAATTACTGATGAAAAATCAAGCATTTAAAATTCCTATAATTATAGAAAAAATCAAATAAATTTGGGTCCTTGACGTTTTACTAGACCTCTTCCTAACGGATCTAATGAATCTTGTTTCGTTAAATTTGGAGTTTGTTTAGCCAGTCATTTATTCGTTAAAAGTTACCTCTATCTAAATAATCTAAACAATTAAATAGAAACAGAGATGTTTTTGGCCACCGAAGTGACATACGACATCGGTTTTCCACGAAATTTGATTTTCTTACAATAATTTAACAATACGGTTCTAATGAAACTAATTTCTTGGAAAATTGAGACCGTTTGCAAAAATGGCTATTTTTAACGCTCAAATAATATTAATAAAATATTATATAAATTCCCAAATAAATCATAATAAATTATTTTTATCATATATATCCAAAGAGAATATATATAAATTCCAAATATAATTTACACAACTCAATATCGTCAATTTTGAGTTAAATGATTTAAATTTCCCTTTTAAATATATTAAATAAACGTTATATTTTAATAATGATTTCTATAGCGACTATTTTAAAAATTAAATTGGACATAATTAACAAATTATAACATGAAATCTGGAATTTTCTCTTTCATATGAAAATTATTATCAATTAGATTCTAACATTTCTTGTTTCATGGAAATTGACTTATATCGGATCCTGTATATCTGGTCAAAGTTCAAAACTCCATATTACGAAATACATCACCATTTCAAGCTCATTTATAATTAAATATAATTTATATATATTCAATCGTCATTTTATTAATGAATTCAATATTAAAATCGATAATTATGAATATACATAGAATTCCGACTTAAAACGAATTCTGTATATTCAATTGAAGTTCAAAACTCAATATTACGAACTACCACGCCATTTCGAGCTCGTTTTAAATTATATATAAATTTAACGTTCAAACTTATGAATTAAATATTAAAATCCATTAATATTCCAAATATAATATTTAAAATAATAAATTAAATTAAATATTTAACTACCAAAAATACGAGACATTATACCCATAATGACCACCTCCCACAAGATTAAAGCTTCATCTTTGAGCAACCAAGATGCTAGAAATCTCTTCCGATCATCATTCAATCCCAAGCCTTCTAAAATTCTCTCACAAGAATGCATCCATGATTATGCTTCTATAATAGATTCTTTCCCCAAGAATTGTACTCCACCCAAATTTCGATACTTCTTTACTAGAATGTCTAGATCTGGTTCTGGCTGTGGGGGCACAATTGGCTCATTTTGCAGCTGAACCATAGAATTTCTCCTTCTGCCTCTGCCACTCATTTTACTATTACCTATGCAAGTAGCAAGAAAAGAGTCAGGCCAACATAAAAAATATATCGTAAAGAAATAATAAAAGCATAGAGACATATATGTGAATATAAATGCATCTATTAGGGGTGTATACCATTATGTTATACTCATTCTAGGATGTTACCAATCCCATATCTAATGAGTCACTTATCCTAGAATACTACTGATTCTATCTCTGATGAGTCATTAATAAGTTATACTCTAGAACTAAGGTTAACCATTAGCTCTGATACCAAATGCGATAACCCAATCCGCCATGACATAGAAGTAAGGGTAATCAATGGAATATAACACATAAACATAATAGTAGAACGGTAACATTGCATTACACAACATAATGTACATCAGACTACAGCGGAAATAAACTTCATCATCAGAGTTTCACAGCATAACAGTATCCACTTAGTACAAATACGGTTTCAACTTAAGATAAAAAGTTTGCAGCGGAATCAAACATAATATATATAATAAAGTCGTGGACTGTTCAATAGAAGTGATATAAGTCTATCTTCAGCTTCTATAACTTCCATACATATCCAAAATGAACCAAGCTAAACCTGAATACAAGACTGCCCGTGTAGAAATGTGGGCACCCGAGTTTGCAAAGGAAAAACAAACTACGAGTCAGTTATGGGGCTGCTATGAGAAATCCTACAGTTAACGTAGCTTCTTTAAAGCAAGCATGTCATGGGACCATGCCATATAACACGGAATAGGTTTCCTCCATATGGATATCGCATAATACAAATGAAACAACGCAATGTTTTTTAGAAAAATGAAGCCATTATAAGACGCAGGCCCCACACACAATTCAAACACAAACCAGAGGATAGAGTTTTACCTTATAATGGCCAAACATGCTTGATACGAGAAATAAAAATCATTTGGTATTATTATTAGTGTCTATGTGATTAAAACAATTTCAAAATAAATATATCAATCCTAGACGGCATAATACCCCATCCTGTTATGTCACCATATAGGTTTGCGACTAAACTGTAAAATATCGTATTGGAGATTGGATTCCATCATGAACCAAGGCAAGGGATCTTCCTTATCCAATTTGGGACAATCTAGCCCAAGTCCCGAGACTCACACGCACGTGCACCCAGATCATGCAGGGCCGGTCTACTCTTACATTTGTGGATTAATTATTCCTGAACAATACGTTTCTCGGTCCTATGAGACCAAAATTTGGTCAGTACGTCGACGATCTTGGCCTTGTGCAGCGATCTCCGAGGTTCCTCGCTTTCTAACATCCACATAAGTAAAAGTCTAGGCTCCATACCGTGACATCACTCCTAGCTAGAAAGAAACTCATGTCCTTCTAGTTGTCCTTTATCCCATTTTTGGTTCATGCCGGGGTGTAAAGCTCGCGAATTAATGTTATACGCAAAGCTAGGATATATCAAAGTCATGCTTTGATCATCATCCACAAAGCTCTGCTTTTCAATAAAAGCATTGATCATTGCATCTCAACATGCCACATTGTCAGTTCATACCATACAATTGATGTCCACCACTATATAACCACTAAGCTCGTATGTCTTAGAGAAGGGTGTTAAGCAAGAAAATAAATTCTCTGCCACCAAACAGATATATATTTAATAGAAATAAATCAATACAGAACCAAATACAATGCTAGATGCACAATCCATTTACAAATCCATTCTGGATCTGAACGAAATCGGAGGCATCTTATTCCTCATCCCATATGTCTAATACATGAGAGAGGTCCTCACATATCCGGACAATCAACAAGTACGTCCGCGCAACTACCACTATAACCCCTTTAAGGGATCTACCCATATCCAGGGCATCATAGTAATCCATTCGATATGAAGATTCCCGGTCATGCACCGTCTTCATTATCTTTGACTTTTAGTCGTCGTTTAATTATTTGAAATAAGATTTAACTTGGTCTTTTCAAATAATTCCCGCATACATAGTTCAAATTGAAATCTTTTCCTTGGTTAAGTTATTGGCCTTTACAATTCATTTGACTACCTTACGTTAAAAGGTTTAATTAAGATTTTAATTCGGTCGTCGAATTAAATTCTCAAGTCAAAACATTTCCGAAATTCCTTTATAAGTTTTCATGCCAAACCGTACTTAACCGTTTTTATTTTTATAAAACAAGTAGAATTGGTTTACACACGTGCTGAATCGCTTATAATAATTTAAAATGATTTTTCGCTATTTTTATTTGTATAAAAATAGCTCCATTTAGTTGAACGACGTTTCAGGTCATTCAACGATACTGGCACTTTTTTCATTCAGTTTTGAATTAAACATTTCTAAAAATCTAACCGTTGAATCTTAACATATTTATTATCGATGGAAAGATCTTTTTAAAATGAATCCAACGATTCTAATTTTAGGAAAATCTGATATTCGGATCTCCTGGTATACTCGTTTAAAATTACGAGTCGAGAACGCGAACTACCGCTACGCGATTTGTTTAATTTATTTTTGTATTTAACATATATGAATATAATTCGTCCAACGAATTCTAAACTATTCAATTCATCAAATACTTGGCTAACACCTTAAATTTTTGGAAAAAATCGCCATAACCTCCTTTGTAAGGAGTGCTTGAAAAAATAACAACTCGCGCCTCAACACGCCCCAATAAATCACCATATATTCATACAACATGTGTACACTGAGAGATGTGTAAAAATAAATCATCCTAATGCCCGTGTGGGATTTGAAAATTATTGTGAATAACTATTATGTCACATATATATTACTAGAGTGACGTGTATATTTTTGTAATCTCCATACCTATGTAGGGTTTGTTATTAAATCCTACACATTCTATTATATGTTTATTTAAGTCCATATCAAGTCTAGTCTTCACTCAATAACCAATATGTCATATACCTGATCTCCGGTCATTTGTTCTCGTCCTATATCATCAAATATTTGAATGCAATATGGTTCACATCATATAAGCATCAAGCAGCTACATGCTTATATGGGTATGTTGTGCTATGTTATGCAATGTAGTCCAATAACTGTCACTAACCTATGGTGTATGTTCAGTTCATCCAAAAGACAATCACAGGCATCCAAGTCGTGCACAATAGTCATAAATAAATCATACAATGCCATTTAAGGTGCCGCAAAGTGTCCATCCATGAAGTATGTAATGTGAGTGTCACATATCTACACAACGCTTCTAATAATAAATAATAATCACATTTTTAGTGAATTATCCAATGTGTACAATATAAATGAACTTACATAAGCAGTTGTAAGCATCAATAAAACATGATCGTATATTTTTATTCATCAACTGATAGTCAAAATAAATTCCCTACACTACTACGCAAATTTTAATTTTAGCGCAACTTAAATATTTACTTATGTAACGATTAAAAATAATATTTTTACATCGTCATTTTCTTACTAACATCATAATAAATTATTATTATCATTCCATGTTCGTCGTATAACTACATAGTTAATTTTATTTTTAATTACAATCAATTAACGTCTAAATCGTTAATTTATTTAACTAACTCAAGTTACAATTCAATGATATCTATGTGATTTCATTTTTATATTTCATGTATCCAATCTACGTCGCATACATTAGTTAAAAATCATATTTTTAACTAACTAAAAATTATTTCATCACTTAATAAATTTTATTTATCAACTAAAACTAATTGTTTTAACTAACAATTAATTTAGCAACCAAATTTCAAACACTTCATTTTCTAATCTACCCCTTTTAAAATGTGAGTTTAGATTTCTCACCGAGATTTCCACTTACGGAGGAATGCAACACTTTATCAACTTCTATGCGGCTTCACAGAGGTCCACGGATCTCTAACAACTTGCCAACGCACTCAAACACTCGTGTGCAAGTAGATCTGGAGGTTAAGGTGAAATGGAGGAAGAAAGGAGGGTTTTTGGAGGAGGGACAGCGAAGATGTCCGCTGTCCACACTTGTATAGTGAAGGGGGGGCCTTCTCGGGGTTTGTAGGAGGTGTATGAGGTTGCTAGAGAGGAGCTAGAGGTGGTAGGAGGTGAAAAAGTGGAGAAAAAAGGTGTTTTTAGATAAAAATGAGAAGGAGGAGGGGGAGATGGCCATGACCAGCGAAGGGGAGGAGGAGGGGGATACCCGACAAGCGCATGGGAGGGGAGAGGCAAGGGTCAGGTGGTTGCAGCGGGTAAGAGGAGCGAGGTCACCATTTTTGAGGAAGAAGGAGGAAAAAGAGAAAGAGGGAAAAGTGAAGGAGGAAGAAAGGAAAAGAGGCTTATACGCAAATTTCTTCCTCTCTCTCCGATTGTCTGACTGAAAACTATCTCCATTTGCTATGAAATTTTGGCACATGATAATGTACATGATCACGAATCAAATGAATCAAGTTTCATCGAATTCCTAGTTCGTTTGACCTTCCGTTTTATTTTCTGATCAAGCTTAAACTAATTTCAAAAATGCGATTTAAGCGTATATTTTTTTCTTGTACGCCCACACGCTAACTCCAAAAATTATGAAATTTGGAACTTGACCATTATTCGACGCTATGAATCTGAAAAAAAGTATCGTCGAATTCCGAGGGCATCTCAATAATGTTTCTTTGTAAAATGATCTTCTGTTTCTTACCAAATGGGTTTGCCTCGCACAACCACACACTAACTCCTTTTGGCGTGAAATTTGATATCTAGTAATGATTGATTATTCCACATCCAATAAAAAATTCTCGTCAAATTTTGAGGTCGCTGGCGAAATTTCACTTTTTAAGGGTTATGCGATGATTTAAAAATCGAATTTTTAAATAGTGACGTATTTTCTTATAAAATTATTTTTTAAATTGGTTGTGAAATTACGGGTTGTTACAATTATAGTTATGACAATTATAGTTATGACAAACCTCCTGAATAAAAAATAAATCAAATTATATATAGAATATATTATTTTATTTTCAAGTATAGTTATATCACAAAGGTCGTATTTCTAATTGTTATGTCATAAGCAATATTATATGCATAATCATTTCTTAAAAATATCCTAAAGAGATAGTTTATATGCCATATTATACATTTTGTGAAAGCTATAAATACCAACTTGAAGAGATAAGTATATGCAATAAATATAATTTCATATTTTCATAAAATTTCAAGTTGTCCAAAAGCTACTCTTATTTTTTAAGTATATTTATTTATTTATTGCACTCTCCAAAAGTGATTTGTAGAAATGTCTATATACAATTATAAGTTATTCCCTGATAAGTTATCATAATTAATGTTTAAAGCTAATACTTGAGATATAATGGAGGAATAAAATTTAACAACTTGAAGTTGCTTATATATTTTATTTAAACTGGAAGTTCAATAAAATTCTGAACTAGATGTTTTGAACATTATTATGCAGTCTCAAAGGATCCACATTGAAATTGATTTATAAATAGAATTTATGGTTTGGATTCTTGTAATAATTTGTTCCAAAATTCACCAACTCAAATAAGAAAAATATTCAGATTTATAATATATTTTGTAACGACCCACTACATTTAAATCGGCAAAAATGTTATTTTAACTTTTGAGGTAAACACAAATCAGAACACAGAATCACAGAAACATAAGCAGAGTAACTCGCAGCGGAAACATAATAGTACATAGGTTCTTACGTGATACATAATGAGTCATAGTGTAACGACCCGGATTTTTCGTGGTTGAGTAATTTATTTATTTAATTATTTTGAAGATTTATTTAGAGATTTAAATGACAAATGTTCAATAATTTGAATATTTAATTAATAAATAGTGAAATAATAATTTTAAATTCCAAAATATCGGAATTGAGTTGAATTCACAATATTGTGTGAATTGGATAACATAAGGAATGTAATTGAGCTTAGATTAAAGTTATAATAACGAATTTATTATTAAATGGAATTTGAATGTATAATTTATAATATAATTTGAATAGTTTATTTTATTTTATTTCTGAGATCGTAGCGAATTACTCGACATAACGATATTTCTGTTTTTCCTGTAGCAGTCATAAATGAACGAAATTTCTGCATAGTCAATACCGAGATAACTTTAACAAAGAATATATGGGTTAATGGCCCGTGCTTCGCGCACAAGTAATAATTGAAGTTGTAATTACTGAATGACTTGTGTAATATTACTGTTAATTGCTACCTTACTATGTACGCTTCAGCATGATGTTGTTCACGTTTTGAGAAACCGTGAGTGCCAATTTTCAAACAGTGTGCTCTTCACGTTTTAAATTCCTTGTTCCCCAAACCAATATAAGTCGTGCTTTCCACGCTATTCCTTTTCGTGTCTGCCAAGCTGTTTCGTAGCCGTGCGTGCTAAGGTTCATCTTCTTTTAATACTGTGTATTCTCCCCAGTTACTCTTTTGTTTTCCCTGTTCCTATTTCTATTTTTCACTATTTTCAGCTTTGATTGAATGAAGGAGGAAGAAAGAAAAAAATCGAAATCAAAACAACTGAAAATACCACTGCAAATCCAATATAAAATCAAATGACTTGCCTAACTTCCCCAAGTCCTATCCTACGTTTCCACTCTCCAAATTCTTCCAGTAAAAATCCAATTCGTCCCTTCTAAATTAATTATAGAATCAAATAAAATTCTGGAAATCTCAAAGTTTATTTCTTAGAGTTAGAAATGATCGTAGATCCAATTTTGAGTGTTCGTTGATGGCGTTTGCGAGATCTTCTGTCGCACCAATATAGGCAGCACAACCTAAGGCTAATGAATTCTTGAATTTGAAGCTTTGATTAATAAAACAAATATCGTTATCAAGCTTACATCGTTGATTAGCATCTTCGTGCGAAGTCTCGGTTGATTCCGTGTAAATAAAAATCGCAGAAGACACTGTAGAAGCGCTGTGTGGCTTGTGAGTCACGAAGTGAGGGAGTGTTCGAGCTTGAATGAATTGTGATGGATATGTTTATGAAAGGAGGTACATCGACGCAGTTTTGGATTCAAGAAGTGTGGGGTTAACAGGTAGGTTCGTTTGTATGGGTATGTTGTTCCGATGGCAGAGTGTTTTAACCGAGATTTGTATTGATATTTATAGTAATGAGGAGCGGTTACGGGGAAGATGGAGAGAAGTCTATAAGTATATTAGAAGGGCGTTTATATGAAGTGAAGGAGGAGCACGGATGGATTTGAGGAAGGTGTTCCTGTTTGAATTGTAATTGATGGGAGAGACAAGGCTTTGATGGCTTGGTGGAATGATAGTGTTGGAGGGGAGTATGATCAGCTGTGAAATGGTCTGTAGTTTTCGTGAAGGGGAGGGAAGGGACAGTGCGGTTTTTTCTTCTTTTCTTTTCTCTTTGAGGAACAACAGTATCGAATGGGGAAGTACTAGCTGGGAGGAAGGGGGTACGTGATTAGCTAATCACGAATGTTTTTGGTAATTGCCATATATATTTTTATGTGTTCTTGGAAGTTTTGGCAAATATGTGTCTCCGTCCAGTGGAGCACGGGGTGGTTAACAGACTCTGATGGGGTTTCGTCTTGGGGATTTATAGACTCGGTCTCATATCGGGGGAGATCTCGGACGAGATGAGTCTAACTCGGGAGTTCGTCTCAGATTTTCACCTCGGGTCTGAAAGTTCATATCGGAATAATCTCGGGGTACATGATATGTTAAAAATGATATTTTAGCAAAATGATTTTTATGAATGCTATCAAAAACATAGTAACTTAAACTTAAAATGCAAAATAACTTTATTATTCTTTATTTTGCGAAAGATCATTCATACTCTAAATTGTAATATGCTTAAAACAAGAATATTGTTAGACAGGAAACATTAAAAGGATCAAAAACATTAAAAAATCCAGCATAACTAGACCATAAAATACATAATTTCATAAGTAACATGTATGTAAGAAGACGAATATGAAAATCATAAGCATTGTAAAACATATACGAACATACAATATAGTCATTTAATATGCAAAATGTAAAATAACAAAATATTGATATGGCTAGATTTGGGTTTTTTAATTATAGCTCTAGTTCAGGCACAAATTTAAATTTTAACCGAAAAACTAAGATCTCGGACGATATTTCAGTATTTCGTCTCGGTCGATATATCGTTCGATATTGCAATATCTCAGGCGATATATTCGAAAGGAAACTCAGAGTGATGTTTGTTGTTTCGTTTCGGAAGGAGCCCAAAATAAGATCTCGGAGGAGATCTCGAGCGATATTTGCGAGATTTGAAATAGTGGTGTTGACTGGTTTGTTGAGTGGTTTATGAATTCTGATCAATACAGAATGTACAACTGTATCGTTAGATGTTTCTAAACTTTCGAACAAAGCAATTCGATACAGTATTGTTTTGAAATGGGTAAATGAAATAATTTTGCCCAAAAATTATTTTTGATATAAAAGGAATAATTTTTGAAATATTATAGTATATGAATATGTGATTATCATTACAATCAAATGAAATTATGAAATATTGAAATGCTTATATATAACCAAATATAACTTGTATATGGATAACGTGTACAAACAAGATGAACTGGAATTAAATTCAGACCAAAATTTGGAATTTAAATCCCGGATGTTTGGAATTATTCTTTGAGGGATTTTTAAAAAGTAATATAACGTCATTTTGAAGGAATTTTTGAATAGAAATCATTTCAATAGATTTTGAAAGTGATTAAGCATTGAAAGCACTTTAGTAATGAGAAAATAATTCGGATAATGGATCGCAACATTATCGATATTCATTTTCGAGTTTCTATGTGATGGATTGCTACCATAGTAAATGGAAATTTGTTTGAGAAAGGAAAAGTGGTTTTAGAAATTTAAATGTTTTGAATTGATTATAAATATATGTATATAATTACGATTTCAAGCTGAATTTGAAATAAATACCGAGAATTTGAATTCTAGAATTTAAGTTAACTTGTACAAGTTAAATGAATTAAAATAATGAAAGTAAATTAAATAGATTAAAATTTTAACTTAACTTAAGTTAAACAAAATTGGATTGAACTAGAAATAATTCGAATGAAATTAAATAAAGAAAATGTTGAGATTCGAAATATTAATATGAATTCGAACTATGTATAAACAAGTTGAATATATATTGGATGATGTTGTTTAGAATTAATCTATGATGGAATTGAACTCAACAAGAATAAGAAGGTTGATATTTGAAAATAGAACTCAGTTTGGATTTGTGAATAGAAGTGAACTAATTAGAAAGTTAAAGACGTAAGGTTGGATTGATTTGGAACTGATTGGAAATATATGTATGTTGAGCAGGTATTTTATGGAAGCAAATACAAGAGGTAGAATTTATACCGGACAAAAAGGTACATGTTTACAATATTACTTGAGTTTGATGGTTTTATGAGCCGATGGGGCAAGCCGCTTGGCTTTTTGATGTTCTTTTGGATTGGAGAAGGCCTGGAAAGGCGAGTTATGGTTGTACCGATTGAGCCGCACAAAGGAGATGCTGGCGAAATTTTTCAAAAATTTAAAGAGATAGAAAATTTTCAAGAAATAATTTAAAATCAAGTTGTTAATTATAATTGAAATAAGAAACCAGAATTGGTTAATAAAATTTCAAGTGGAATAATGAAATTGATAAATGGATTTAAAATCAGTTGGAATGGGTGTGGATATGCAGAAAAGCATATAGATTGAAAACAAGAAAGTGATGATGGATTGTCCATAAATGGTGGACAGATCATTTGGAAAAAATTATGAATGGTCGAGTATTGGTATGAGAATTCGAAGGTCGAGTAAGAACTGGGGTATAAAGATATGAAATATAAGATTTCAACTAAGTAGCTTATGAGGAATTAGGGTTGTAGCATTTTTACTTCTTAGCAATTTCAAGGACGAAATTATTTTAAGGGGGAAGGAATGTAACGACCCAGATTTTTTGTAGTTGAGTAATTTATTTAGTTAATTCTTTTGAAGATTTGTTTAGAGACTTAAATGTCAGATGTTCAATAATTTGAATATTTAATTAATAAATAGTGAAATAATAAATTTAAATTCCAAAATATCGGAATTGAGTTGAATTCACAATATTGTGTGAATTGGATAACATAAGGAATGTAATTGAGCTTAGATTAAAGTTATTATAACGAATTTATTATTAAATAGAATTTGAATGTATAATTTATAATATAATTTGAATAGTTTATTTTATTTTATTTCTGAGATCGTAGCGAATTACTCGACATAACGATATTTAAGTTTTTCCTATAGCAGTCATAAATGAACGAAATTTCTGCATAGTCAATACCGCGATAACTTTAACAAAGATTATACGGGTTAACGGCCCGTGCTTCGCGCACGAGAAATAATTGAAGTTGTAATTACTGAATGACTTGTGTAATATTACTGTTAATTGCTACCTTACCCTGTACGCTTCAGCATGATGTTGTTCACGTTTTGAGAAACCGTGAGTGCCAATTTTCAAACAATGTGCTCTTCACATTTTAAATTCCTTATTCCCCAAACCAATACAAGCCGTGCTTTCCATGCTATTCCTTTCCGTGTCTGCCAAGCTGTTCCATAGCCGTGCGTGCCAAGGTTCGTCTTCTTTAAATACTGTGTATTCCCCCCAGTTATTCTTATGTTTTCCCTGTTCCTATTTCTATTTTTCACTATTTTCAGCTTTGATTGAATGAAGGAGGAAGGAAAAAAAATCGAAATCAAGACAATTGAAAACACCACTGCAAATCCAATATAAAATCAAATAAATTGCCTAACTTCCCCAAGTCCTATCCTACGTTTCCGCTCTCCAAATTCTTCCAGTAAAAATCCAATTCGTCCTTTCTAAATTAATTATAAAATCAAATAAAATTCTGGAAATCTCAAAGTTTGTTTCTTGGAGTTAGAAATGATCGCAGATCCGATTTTGAATGTTCATTGATGGCGTTTGCGAGATCTTCCGTCGCACCAATATAGGCAGCATAGCCTAGGGCTAATGAATTCTTGAATTTAAAGCTTTGATTGATAAAACAAATATCATTTTCAAGCTTACATCGTTGATTAGCATCTTCGTGCGAAGTCTCGGTTGATTCCATGTAAATAAAAATCGCAGAAGATACTGTAGCAGCGCTGTGTGGCTTGAGAGTCGCGAAGTGAGGGATTGTTCGAGCTTGAATGAATTGTGATGGATATGTTTATGAAAGGAGGTACACCGATGCAGTTTTGGATTCAAGAAATGTGGGGTTAGCAGGTAGGTTTGTTTGTATGGGGATGTTGTTCCGATGGCAGAGTGTTTTAACAGAGATTTGTGTTGATATTTATAGTAATGAGGAGCGGTTACGGGGAAGATGGAGAGAAGTCTATAAGTATATTAGAAGGGTGTTTATATGAAGTGACGGAGGAGCAGGGATGGATTTGAGGAAGGTGTTCCTATTTGAATTGTAATTGATGGGAGAGACAAGGCTTTGATGGCTTGGTGGAATAATAGTGTTGGAGGGGAGTATGATCAGCTGTAAAATGGTATGTAGTTTTCGTGAAGGGGAGAGAAGGGACAGTGCGGTTTTTTCTTCTTTTATTTTCTCTTTGAGGAACAGCAGTATCGAATGGGGAAGTATAAGCTGGTAGGAAGGGGGTACGTGATTAGTTAATCACTAATGTTTTTGGTAATTGCCATATATATTTTTACGTGTTCTTGGAAGTTTTGGCAACTATGTGTCTCCGTCCAGTGGAGCCCGGGGTGGTTAACAGACTGTGATGGTGTTTGTTGTAGGAGATGGGTTCGAAGACTATACTAGGAATGAAGATTAATGTTTTTTTGTGTTAATCCTTTATTAGTGATGTTGGTAAAAGTGTCAAGGGAAAAGGATGATCGGCTATGGATTTATTTGCTGGAGCGATCTGTTCGAATGGTAGGAGAAGAAGGCAGTGCGTGTTCAGTGATGATGGACGTTATAGGTGGTTACTATAGTTGAGTATGGGGAGATGAATAGAGGGCTTAGTGATTGTTTTAGTGGTCGACTGAAGGGGAACGATGAGCTCGAAAATGGATGAATGATTTCCGAGTGGAGCAGCGTGATTTTGAGTTACGGTGAAAGAACGGTTATGCGCCGAGATTAAGGTGATAATGAGGATTAGTATTATTTAATTAAATATCATAATATTATTAACTTATTTCAATCATTTAACTTGTAAATGAAATAAATATCCCATACATTGATAGAATCGGACGGAACTAGTCATGTTGGATTCGTAACAAAGAAATCTACGTTTTGGAATTGATCTCGTTGAGTACAAAGCTATCAGAATCTCGTGGTAAAATCAAATGCTATTTGATTTTAAATGAAATTGAAGCAGAACTGTCAACTGCGGAAAACAAGATGAGTAAACTCATTAACTCTGACTCGTTTACATTTTTATATAAACGAGTTTTAAATTTATTTATAGTAATTTTATACGGTGCAATGGTTGATTGGTTGAATAGCTGATAAAATTGGTTAGAATGGTTGATATGATTACATCGTTGATCGATTATTAGTTCTGATATTTCATATTGATGTGAAATAATATTATTGATGTTGATTAACATCTGTGGATGAAGGGAAACAGGTTGGAGGAATCCAACTGGATTCCTCAATATTTATGTTATTGTTTTATTTGTTGCGTTACATGATGTGTTATATAATTTGTGACTGATTATGTTATGTTGTGTTTGAAATACCCTGGCCCTAGAATGTTAGTATCTAAAATGCCGAAAAATGAATTTATATGGAAAAAGGAATTTGAGATATAAAAACGATATTATTTTCCAAAATAGAGATTAAATTTTCAAATAGACATGGAAATAGGAACTTGTTTAATAAATAAAACAAGAAGCTGATAATAAACAAGTTAATAAACTAATTGAATTATTTACCATTGGATAGATTGAAATATGAATTCAAGTTCGAATTTATATAGAAAGGTGGAAAGTGGTTTTAAAATCGATATTTGCAATTGGGTTTGAACTTAGCAGATTATAAAGGAAATTATGAACAAGATTAGAAAAAGGTGAAATAAAATGGAAAACTACCTGCGTAATCCTCTACCAATAGAAGTTAAATAAAGGAATTTGGATTTCAGGTTTTATTTAGTATGAAATCAAATGGATTTGATTATATAAAAGGGAATATTATTCACGAGTGAAGTGAATAATGATTTTAAGTGAAAATATTTATAAATGGTATTTGAATTTAGAATCATAAATTCAAATAGAAATTTAAATGAAAAGGAGAAAAGGAAAACTGTTTTCAAAAGGGACATGAGTGGGTTTTATTCCAAAGTCAGAATATAAAATAAACCGAGATAAATCCAAGGGATTTATATTAGGATTTGACTATGTCAAGGTTTATTTTAGGAAAGAGATTTAAACTCTATCTAGTGTGGATCTATAGATAAAATACGTTAAGAAACTAATATTTTAATATTATAGCTATGTAAGTTTTGAGATAATTTAATATTAATTTAAGTTCGTAGTTATGTTTCGAAGTAATGAAAACAAAAGGAATTTTTTTGAAATAAGAATATAGAATTGATGAAGAGGTTTTAAATAAATGTTTATATAACAAATATTTGGAGACAACGATTCTAACGCTACTGTTACATTAAATGTGTTGTAAATCTAAACAGCGATTTTAACGCTGTCGTTATAATAAATGTTTTATAAATCTAAATAGAGATTTTAACGCTACCATTATAATTAATGTTTTATAAATCAAATACAGCGATTATAACGCTACCGTTATAATGTTTTTCCATAAAAGAAGTGGATTCCTAGATTGAATCCGAGAGTCGTCTAAGCGATGTTTTCTTGAAGTTGTGAGCTTTGGCTATTTCAAAGTTGAGAATGTTATTCAATTAAGGTCTGAGAGGTAATTATACCCCAACTTGATTGACTTCATGATTGATGGAGGAATGGTTAAGGTTCGATAGTGAAAATTGGTTAGCAATATGGTTAGTTAATAAATGATAAATAATTTGAGTTCTAAAAATGATGTTTTATAACATCGCGTTAGTTTAAAGGAATTTGAAATGTTTTCCCAAATAAAATGAAAGGTATTTTCTATGCATAGAAAATGAAATAAATTGATCAACGAGAAACTAAGAAATGCAAGATGGAAATATTTTCTGATATTAATAAGGCATATTTTCTGAATATAAAAAATAAGGATTCGTGAATATTTAGAAATGTTTTCTAACCGGAATAAGAGATATTTTCTCGAATAAAAAAATTAGAATACTGGAATTTTTTTTTCAAGAATCGAGAAAGACAATTGAATTTTGAAAGAATCTAGAAGAGGGGGAAATGGGAATTGGAAATGGTAATATAATACAGAATTAATTTGAAAAGGGGTTTGTGTTGTTTGATGGTTGATCGGTAGAAATTTCCAATTGGGAAATAAGACCGTTGATTGTATGGATGTTTCTTTGATAGTTAAATCACCGACTATCAAAGTTTTTCTTTATTTTATACCTCCGTTGTCAATACGGAGAGACCGGGATCAGGTTTAATATCGGAAAACCACTCCGTATTGGCATAAGCGTTACGAATCAACTTATGCTGAAGATATATGAAGACGGAGTTAAGTGCAAGGGTTGTTCTATTAATTCTAGGTAGAAATTGCCCAGATGGATTGATAGAATGGTGCCTTCGGTTTGTCCAATCCCAGGACAATGTATAAGGACGAATGTCTGACGACATGACATTCAAAGTAAATGATGGCAAGAAGTGCTGAAATAAAATCATGACCTCAAGCCTCATCGCCCGAGAAATGACAAAAATCAGGCAGGCAGCATGGTCATATGGATCATTCCCATTAGGGGTATTATCACCTGATCTAGAGAAATTCCATTTGCTTCTTATTCTATTCACTGCTATATGCTTTCAGTAATGGTTGCTGATCACAACCGTTGGTGATAATATGCTCGATACACTCAAGTTAAATGAGTGGTCAACCATGTGTGGGCCAGGTTGCAAGACGTTCTTGTTGAACCCGGTGTATTCACCTCTAGAGATGCACTATCGGAAGGTGGTTCCATACCTTGTCATGTTGGAAATCCAATCTCCAATAAGCGCCCTGCGGTTTTTGATTTTATACTATGTATGTGGAGCGTGAGATGCAAGCTTTCCGATATATTTTTATTTATTTTCTTTATACACTATTATAATATCACCAAATTTTGATATAAAAATGTTTTGGGTTATCATAAGGTAAAAACCATCTGTGTTTATGTGTGGATCGGTCTTACGATTATCTTTTCTTTTAAAAGGATTTTTAAAAGTTAAACCAATGGTTGGAGTTTACTCACACCAGTCCCATGACTGATCCAAAGTCTATTTTGTTTTTTTCCTAAACTCTTGGATGCCCAAATTTGTACGGGCAGTCAAGTAGTCGGGATTTTACAGATTCACTTAGAGGAGTTTGATGTAGGAGGCTACACCAGTTAGTTATAGACTATCATATTTACGCTGTGAACTATGTTGTATCTGGAAACATGTGTTTATAACTGTTCCAGGAATAACTGTTGTGCTCTGATGATGGTATGTATATAAAGTTATTGAATTGTATTTCAAATTTTATGTTATCTAATATATTTTATTCATTCCGCTGCGAGTTTGTGATCTTCGTTTTCTTCTATTCTAATATTTCTTTCTTTCTATTTCTCATCCTCTAACTTCTTTCTAATAATGATTCGTATTTCTGTGCAATTTGGGTTGGACGTGTGGTGTTATTAGTCGACTCAAAGAGTACAGAAATTCGGGCCATTACACATAGGCTCATACAATAGATAGAGTACATATAAATACTGATAATAAGACTGGATAATATAAATAACTAGGTAGATGATAACTGAAGGATCCAAATGAAATACCAACCTCCAAAGTGCGTCACGAACGGCTATGATGCTCAAGCTGACCCAAGCGTACAGTCAAAGAAGCAATATACTCGAGTCAGGACTAACAGTCTCATATAAGTGAATTAACTCAAATGAAGTGTCCACTGAAGTGTACATTAACTTAAAGGATATTTGGGATTCCCATCCTTTAAGGATTCGCGAAACTAATACATATATAATAGTACGCTATTATAATAGTGTTTATTCAGTAAAGGAAATATAATGAAAATAGCATAAGTGAGATTACCATATTACGCTTACGCCGTTTATAGGCATCACAGTCTATGCAGCACCGTAAATTCACCGCACTGGTATTATCAGAGGGCACTCCATAGAAAGCAATACTAAATCAATATCATATGGGGCTCGTATAGGATAATATGACAAGGCACTCGAAGCAATACCTAGGGCAGGACTCTACCAGTTGCACTCTCGGACCGGTGGTAACGCATAGCAGCAACTACCGCCCACCTTGGAACACACTCCCAAAATAAAAGGGCGCCCCAAATCAATCACACAGAAATAGAGTTGGTATCGAAGAAGCGTGTCCGATTAGAGGTGCGACCTCAGTTAGTCACGGTATAGCTCCTGTTTTAGTCATTGTAATTATGACCTAAAGGTCAAGGCCATTTCGACATTGTTCGCCATCTTCAATCCAGTAATTGCCTCCAAGCCATCCTACTTCGTTCTGGATACTCCACTATGTACACAGTTGTTAAAGTGGTATCGGCACTAACAAAGAGTATATCACTTACCAACTTCGGCCTCTTTAACAACCGAATGCTTACATTTTTCACACCGTGGCCATTAGATTTGAAATTATATTTTTAGGTATCGCAAATCGATTTATTTCAAGTATTGCCCCAAAATCAATTACTTAAATTTTTATCATTGGTTCAATTAAGATTATAAAACCAGTATTCACCATTTCTTTGTCAACCACTGGGTTTTAAGTTTCAACTTCCATGAAATATCATTATTGCTTGAAATCCTTTATTTCACCCTTTGTATTCACTAGACTGGATTGGGCATAGATTTTATTCGAATTTATAAAATATATTTAGAAAAGTTAAGTTTTAAAATAGTATATGTATATTAAATTGAAAATAATGTATATACATACATATATAGTAGAAAAACTATTAGAAAACTCGTATAGTTAAAGTGATCAAATCATTTTTATAAAAGAACATCAAGTAATGTGGAAAATTGCTTTTATGAAATTATTGTTCTATTCGAATAATATTAATCCAATCTAATCTAAACCCATGTCCCATAATTTCTTTCCCAACTAGATTTCATATTTAAATCAAATTCCCTTTTATTTGGTTCAATTTCAATACTCCATGATTAAATGATTCTCAAACCATTGTTTATCCAAGATTTCACATATCCATTTCATATAATAAATCCCAAAACAACTTTTAACGTTAGTTGTTAATCAAAATGTGATTTGTTAAATTCTAGCTTGTTAAACCAACTCGTATTCACCATGACCTAAATAAACATATTTCTTTTATGCTTGAACTTTAACACTTACATTTTGACAAAACCCTTCTTACATTCACATGGTGAAAATTCATTTGACAAATCATATATCAAAATAAGTTATAAAACATTTAACAAGTCTTTGCAAAAACCTTTATATTAAATCATCCAATTCTAAAAATTGTCATGTTATTAAACTCATTATATGAACATAAAGTTATGTAGAATTTATTTAAACAAATTTAACTTTAAATGTTATCTCGCAAAATTACTTTAAAACTTATTTTCATTCAAATTGGATTTCTTATAAAAATTCAAGTAAAATTTGAACAAAATTTCTTTTAAACTTTTCTTTATGCTATATGGAGATTTTCATTAAAAATTTCTACTTACAAAATCGTTAAAATAATATAAAATATTTTTGCTTTATTGACCGTGGTGTTCGTATAAAATTTTCCATCCTATGGTCAAGTGATACAAATATTTATCATTTCAATCCGTTCTTTTAAATGTTCAAATCCCGGGTAAGTATCATTTCAACCCGCATCCCAAATCGATCCGAATAAGCATGGGTTGGGTATGTATCATTTTAACCCGAAATGGTTTTCTAATCTATAGGGAACTTGCATGGTGAGAATACTAACCACAACAAATCACAAATTACATACATATTATGTCACATAACGGGACGATGTGTGCAGAACGTGCACAATCACAAAGCAAACAAATCTAAAGCACCCGAACATTTCATTCAACATCTCAAGTTTTTAATTCACTTAATAATCAATTAAACATGAGTGAGAAAACTCGCCTTCCATGGCAAAATGAGAAGACACAATATGAGTAGAACGACGCTAACGACTACATGTACAAGCAGAAATTTGTTACCTAAACCAAAGGCATGATTTTTTTATTTTAGAAAAGCAGATAAATTTTTATGTGCAAATATAAGCAAATGGTTTTAGTCAAAAATAATTGACCAAAACTATATTGCTACAGTCGGGTTTGAACTAGTGACCTCCTAGTTACCAGCCACATGTCAAACCAAACAACTATATAGATCTTTATTTATAACAAAAAGGTATGATCTTGCATGCCTAATAAATGGCTGAAATGAAATACAACACCATTCGTCGAGATCTGCATGTGTGCTCGCTGTTACAGTAGTGCCCAGGAGTCAAATCTCAACGACGGTGTGTGTACAGAATTAGTAGCTTGCTCTACATGCACTCAACATTGCCAATGTTTTAGACAACTACAATGACTAGCTCACATTTAAGCTACTCAGGCGAGTACAAATCGGTAGTGCACAACACATGGTTGATTACGTTTTCGACATAACTAAGAGCTAAAACACAACATATGCGTGACTGCATGTATACTATCATGCAAGGCAAAGAGATAGCAAAAGAGACTCACAACAACACAGTTTAGCTTGCTGGAAAGGAAGCTAGAGCTTGGTTGAAATGCCACTGGAGTTAGGACAAGGTGGTGGAAAGTTGAGCGGGATGCAGGTGGCACGTCTGGGGCAGGTAGCGTTGGCACGACGAAGGCTGGCAGAGCTCCCGGTAGCAATTGGTGACGAGTTGGAGTCCGACTGAAAAAGTTCTGACGGCAGCAGAGCTGTTGCTGTCTGCTCCAGTTTTCGCGATGGGGTAGGATAGCTTGCGATGATCGGAGCATGGAGGAACTAGCATCGGGGTTGATGGGAAGCGACTGAGTGTCGCAGGGGAGGAGACACACTAAAGTGGAGGTGCGGTTTTAGCAGTGTGAAAGGAGAATGAGCGTGAAGCTTTGTGGAAAAATTGGTGGAGTCCAAATTCTTATAATTTCCGAAACTGGAGCTGAGTTGTTGGATAAATGGGTTCAAAGCTTTCACGTGAAGAAGGTAGAAATGTGGAACTTGCGGTAGGAGAAAAATGGTATGTACTTGTGATAGTTTTCTCACACGAAGGGATTGCGTGCATTCTCTCTTGCCATTTGAATTCGTTTGTTTTTTTTCTTTTTTCGAAGGGCTGAATGTAGAGAATGGGAAGAGGAAAATGAGGTAGAAGAAGAAGAAGTTTTTGCCACGCGAGGAAGAAAGGAACCCCTTTTTATTTCTGTTGTTGGAATATTTTATTTGAGTGTAGCATTGGGTTCTCTGTTCATGAACAGTTTCCATATCTTGGTACACTGTTTCCAAATATTTGCTACTGACAAAGGGAGATTTCAAAATCTTGAACAATATTTTTAGAATATTTGCAACTACAAAGGAAAGGTATTTGAGTTGTTTCCATATTTCTAGGAAGAGATGAAATTTTATATCAAAGAGGCAACGTGGAAAGTTATTTCAGAGAGAGAATAGATCCTTGTTAATAGAGATAGGGGTTAAATTTGGCTGAAATTTTCCTACTGTTATTACTTGGTTCAAATTTATGTTTACATCATTAATTTCTTCCTTGTTTTGTTAACGTGATTAGGGAAATTAAAATTAATTTTTTTCTATCTTTTATTTATTATTATTTATTTAGATGGACATGAATGGACAACGCAGTGAACGCGCTAAGGAACATTAAACCGTTTTACGCATATTTTCGTATATTTTAGTGAATGCGTACTACGGATAAGCAACGCTAAAATTTATTTAGCGAAAATGTTGAACTTATCCGACGTTAAATTTTAGAAATTTAATTAAAATAAACTTTTGTTTTCAACATTTAAATCTATTAGTTCATTATTAATATTAAGTTTAAACTTATTAATTCTTTTCTTTTTAATGCTAATTTATGGGATGTTACATATTTGTAGTAAGTGCACGTATGTATATATTAAACTAACAACTTAAAGTTTGTTGTGAGCTCATCTTATAGATTATGCATAGATACTATTTAGTAATTCAAAAAGTCAATCGATACGAATATTGAATGACCTGAAGTCACATGTATATTCAAATGATCTATATAGTTCGAAAATTTAGTACTTGATCAATGAAAGAGAATAAGTAATATAATATGAATGCATCTTATCAACTAATAAAAGCATTATCCTCCTACAATTGGAATATATATATATATATATATATATATATATATATGATAATGGATCAAAAATGGGAATTTAAAGAGTGTTATATTTAATATGACAATTTAAAGAGTTCATATTGATCATCCGTGTTAAATGTTTGTTAACATATACAATGATGCAAAATATTAAGTAAATTAAATAAACTATTAATCATATCCCGAGTTGACTTTCTCCAATATAGATTTGAAATGCTGAAGGATCAAAAGGTGTAAACCACAAGTTTAAAATTTTGGGGGTAAGTCAAAAAAATGTCAAATAAAGGAGGTGGGTGTTCTTAAAGAAACACTTAAGGGTACTTTGAAAGAGACCCATGGTATGTTGTTAAATAACCCGATAGAAGTGGTTTAGGTACCTAAAACATGTAGAGATCTCAATAAATCATATCGAGAATTGTCCATAGATAATCATCAATGATATATTTATAAATAATAAAGCACTTATGTTAATTAATAGATCGAAAACCTTGAATTAGGGGAGAACATGACTGGACGTCATGAATCCTGTACTAAATGAGAAATGTGGACCTATAGTATGTAAAATATAATCAAAATCATGTATATAAAATGTAAAAAAGCACATTGAAATTACTAAAGCACTGTAATGGCTGGATTTTTCAAGCATCTGATATCTATTTTAATAAGGAAATTTAAATATATTTGAGTTGCTCAACCAATTGAAATGTGTATAATCACCTATATGCATGTATATACATATATGGTTTGCACTAGAACTTAACTTATATAAGGTATGTTTAATATTTATATTATAACATACTTAAGCAAAACATTTGTGACAAAATTTCTAACTAAGAGAAGAGTGAGAATATTGGCAACACAAAATAGTGTAACTAAATCCTATTTACAACTAGCATATGGAAGTTAGCATACAAAAGCAAACAAGATCCAAACCCATCATTAAGTAGTAGATTAGGACCTAATCCCCTCATACATATATATCTGCGGCTGAAATGATTTAGTAGCAAACAAATATCAGGAGAGAAATATCCATTCTCTTACACTTTGATGGCAAGTGTTGTGTAGCATTTAATGAAATCAAGCCTTGCATTTAATGCAAGCATAGGCTCATATACTTAGTAGAGACCAAAGAGAGGTTGGTAAGAAGATGTTTCGGTGAAGGGTACACTTACTTTTGCTGTAACAATTTTACACCACAAATGCAAGAGAGAGAAATGGGGTAGGTAGAGAGTTTGCTGTAGAAAACTTTAGAGATTTTCCTATAAATACACGTCCAATTCCATGCATTTTCTCTTTACACAAATACAAGTTTTTGCTGAGAGTTATCATCCATTTTCAAGCAAGAATTCAAGAGCTATTTACAAGTGAGTAAACCTCACTAAGTTCAAGTTTGATTTCATTATTTACTGTAAACAGTTTTACTCATTTCATGTATATATGTTACTGCAAGTTATATCATGATGTTAACAATCTTTTGGATGCTAGAACACCTCGTTTATATTCATCAGTAAACTCTATATATAAGGGATAGTAGGTTGGGGAATGGGTTTATAGTTTGAACTGTGAACAAGGAAAACACTGATATGTTTCCTCTGTTAAAACCAAATACTCTCTGAATTTAAACTACACTTTGATTTGTTTTAAAACACAAGACATGTGTGTATATGTAGGAGCTAATTATGTATACTCAAACATTTACAAACATTTAGAGAGATCAGAGCGTGAACATTTTGTTTTGAAAACCCCGACAGACAAGAACAGTTGGTTCTCTGTCTCAAACTCAACACTTAAATTTCCAAACATCACATAATCGAAATACAGGTTTATGAATGTCACCGACAGGCCAAACGATGATTTTTAAAAGTGTTTTCAAGATTTTAAACGTTGAGATTGGGTAGATAAGTCGAGATGGACAGAAATGGCATTGTCGCCAAAATCCGATGATCAACGTAGTTGAACGCCAAGGCGTGGAGCGTGGAGGAGGGTGAGACTTCGGGGATCATGGGAAAAATATCAGATAATTTTTCCAGCAAGTGGATTGAGCTAACGAGGTCGATTTATGTTCTGAGAAGCGAAATGGGTTCGAGCATTTCCAAAGGTCGTGTGGGGTCCACGATGGATCGAGTGGGCCAGAACTTGGAGAGGAGCGGCGTCGGAAGTTAGGGCAGCTATCGGCGGCGGTGCGAGGTCTCCAGGTGGTCGGAAGGTGTCGGACGAGGTCGATGTAGGTAGGGATATTGAGGAGCAGCTTTCGGTTTCAAAACATGGAAGAATGATTTGGAGAGGGAGGTGACCGGAGGTGGTGGTGACTGGTCATAGATGATCGGTGGTGACAAGGGAACTTGTGGGTGGTGGTTCGAAGGCGCCACGATGTCGGGTGGAGGTGTGCACGTGCACACCAGTGCACGTTGTACAGGCGAGGCCAAAGAAGAAAATGGAGAAGGAAAAGAGGAGGTTGGCACAAGATTTTCGAGTGGATTCACTAGTGTTTTCGAGCTGATCGGAGCGGCAAGGCAAGGGTCGAGGCAAGACTTTCTGGCATGGTTGATCCGGTGGGGATACCAAGTGAAAGTGAGTGATCACCCCTTGGTGGTCATTTGATTTGGAGATGCCAGATCCGACTTGGCAATTGTAAGAGAGAAACAGTTTTTAAATGCAAGAATTTAATTTAATCGAATTTAATTAAATAAATAAAATATATTTAATGAGTAATTAATTAATTAAATAAAAATAGAGTTTTTATTTAATTTAGCTTAGGCAAGTGGAACAGTAAAGATGACAGTGAGGTCAGAGAATCGAAGTTGTCCGATGAAGTTCATCGAGATGGAAACTTAAGTTTTAAAGATAATTTAATTTAAATAAATTAGTAAACAATTTATTTAAGTAAAATATGAAGGAAATAAATGATTTCCAGCAGAACTTTAGCAGTGAAACATCATCTAAACATCAATGTTCAACATGACAAAATACCGTGTGCGAAGCACGGGCTTTTTCTAGACACTGCCAAATATTGATAAAAACTGTATAACATCTTGTGTGCGTCGCACACACTTTAACTATACATTTGTAAATGATATTTAAAATATCCAGATATGAAACAGAGAAATTTTATATACTGTATATCTAATTATAAATATAGGATGTGCAACTGAATTAAAGACAGTAAGCTGATAATAAATTATTGACTATAAAAGAAAATTCGTACATCGTTTCGAAGAGTCCGGAATTTACTTCCCACTTCGACTCGAACTTTACGACGTATACCGGGAATCGATAAAGATGAAGAATGCAAGGACTATTTCAAAATAGTATCTACGGTCTGTTAAATCCCAGAACAGATCCGAACAGTCGGATGTCTGACAACGTATATCAATCAGATTTTTCACATCGACTTTACATAAGTGTATTATGTTGGTGGCGGAGAGATTCATTTCTTTAGCCTTACACCCAGAATATGTTTGTGGAAACAAATGAGTGATCTATCAGATAGGACGGTGTGATATTCAAAGGCGTTGAAGAATAACCCGTCAAAAACGGTAACGTGACTTAAAACCTCACAAACCGAGAAAGACAATAGTTGGGCTAGGCAGCATGGCTAGTTGGGTCATACCCAAGCATGGTATATTATCACCATCTAGAGTATTTCTTTTTGTTTCTTAATCTATTTTCACTGCTGTTACCTTCGGTAATCGGTGGGTCATTCCAGACCGTGGAGGTGGTAATATATTCGTTACACTCAAGCTAAATGAGTGGACGGTCATGTGTGGCCGGTTTTGCAGGATGTTCTTGTTGAACCCCAGTGTATCTTCTCTAGAGTACACTAATCGGTGGGTGCTCCCATACCCTGTCAGTTAGAAACCAAATTCCAATAAGCGCTCGACGGTTTTAGATTTTATTCTATGTACGTGAACGTGAGATGCAAGCGATTCACTAGATGATTATTTATTTGATAAATACTATCATAAATATCAAACGTTTTGATATTTAAAATATAAGGGTTGTTTTCCATATATTAGTTATGGATTGGGCTTAAGATTTCTAAAGTAATTGAATCTATTAATAACGGAACACCTTATTCCTTATTTCCCTGTTTACATCTATTTAACTGTGTTTACTCACACCAGTCCCCTGACTAACCCGGAGTTTATTTTCTGTGTTTTCCCTAAACTCTTGGGTACTCATAATATTTATTATGAGTAGGCAAGTAATTCAGGTTGGCAAATGGAACCTTACGAAGTTCAAGATGCAGGACAAGTCTAGTAGTTTACTACACTTATGTATCCAGTTAGATTTGTATTTCCATATCATGATGTATTATTATGTGAATGTACTATGATGATGCAAGTTGTTGATGTATTATGATGTATCAGACCCTATGATGTAATGCATTTGTATTTTTAACTTCTGCTGTGAGATTTCTGATAACTTCTTATTCTTCTATTCTATTAGTTCTATCTTTTCTATCTCATCTTCTAATTTCTTTCAAAAATGACACGGTTTTCGGAGGGTCGAAAATCGCGCCGTTACAGTTGGTATCAGAGCGTATTTTTACTAAAAACTATATTTTTAATATAGGTAGATCGTAGTTACTTAGGTAATCCCTTGACATATTTTTCCCAATATAGTTAATAAAATTTCAATCCGTGTACTCAAGGAGAGGCTACGAAGGGATTTGGGTAATCGTAGATCGGTTAACTAAGAGTGCGCACTTTATTCTAGTGAAACCAACGCGCACTGCCATAACATTAGCCGAAGTATTCATGAAAGAGATAGTACGACTGCACGGTATTCCAACGAGCATTGTAAGCGACAGAGATACCATTTTCACAAGTAGATTTTGGGAAGCTTTGCAGAGAACGTTGGGAACAAGATTAAATTTCAGTACAGCATACCATCCTTAAACGGACGGTCAGACGGAAAGAGTTAATCGTATATTGGAAGATCTTCTAAGAGCGTGTATTTTAGATTTTGGAGGATCGTGGGAAGATCATTTACACCTAGTAGAATTTTCATATAATAACAGTTACCAGGCGAGTATACAAATGGCACCATATGAAGCATTATATGGAAGACCTTGTAAAGCGCCTGCATGTTGGGTGGAGTCCGGAAACAAATTGGTACTTGGACCGGATATGATACGAGAGGCGACAGCGAAAGTGGAATTAGTGAAGCTGAGAATGAAAGAAGCCCAGGATTGCCAGAAAAGCTATGCCGATAAAAGGCGAAGAGATTTAGTATTCGAAATAGAAGATCTAGTTTTTGTGAAGATCTCACCAATGAAGGGAGTAGTAAGATTTGGAAAATATGGAAAGTTAGCACCAAGATATGTCGGACCTTTCCGCGTCTTAGAAAGAATTGGTTTTCAAGCATATAAAGTTGAATTACCAGAATATATGGCGGGAATTCACAACGTATTTCACGTATCACACTTGAGAAAATGTATGCACAATCCATCATTAATTCTGGAACCCTCTGTTCAGCAAGAGATAGAGATCGAGCCAGATTTGACAGTGATAAGACATCCATTTAGTATTATTGACCAAGAGGGAAAGCAACTTCGCAACAAAGTGGTGAGGATACTAAAGATCCAGTGGAGCGAAAACCCAAAAGACTATACGTGGGAGATCGAGAAGCATATAAAGGAATTATACCCAGATTTTCCTATGGGTTAGATGGCTCCAGTGTGGAAGACCACGGCAAGAAAGAGGGTGACACCACTCCAGTTTCTTATGCTGCGAGCAAAGAGACAAAGAGTAGGAGATTCCGACAACAACCGAGAGAGATCACCCATCGACAACGAAGGTACACACATATCATCAGAAGGATCAGTGCTTGGCAGGAACAAACCAATAGAACAAGATGGAGGACACCAAGACTTTACTGATGAGGATGAAGTGTTAGGAGATGAAGGGAGTGTTGACGGTTATGGTGAAGGAGATGAGGGTGATGAGGAGGAGGAAGAAGTTGATTATATGGACGCTGAAGAGGAAGAATACGAAGAAGAAGAAGAGGAAGAAGAAGACCAAGTTGTTCCGGGAACCCCAGTCATTGCTACGGGAAACCAGCAAGAAGAGCAAGTAGCCCAAAGGACAGCGATATGGAATAGATTGGAACAAGTTCTCGTCGAGTTTCGCATAGCAGGAGGAGGAGTACAAGTATTCGGTGAGTATGGATACCCCGTGGTGAGGCTATATTTAATACCACCAGTGGGTCTGATTTATATAGAGGATGACGAGGAGGAGACAGATTCAGAAGACGTAGTTGAGGTCCTTAATATATCTGATGACGAGGAGGTCGTAGAGATAATAGATATCTCTGACGACGAGTAGTAGGACAGAGAATGGAGGAGGATAGTTACGTATGTATATTTTGGGGCAGTTTAGAACTTGAGTAGCCAAGTCTAGTATTATTGTATGTATCGAGACTAGTGTTAGTATAGAACTAGTCATATGTGTATGTGTACAAAAACAACCAGTTTATGAAATATTTTCTTTTGCAAACTCTCTATCTTTCTTATGTAATTTCGGGGCGAAATTCTTTTAAGTGGGGTAGTCTGTAATGGCTGGATTTTTCAAGCATCCGATATCTATTTTGATAAGAAAATTTAAATATATTTGAGTTGCTCAACCAATTAAAATGTGTATAATCACCTATATGTATGTATATACATATATGGTTTGCACTAGAACTTAACTTATATAAGGTATGTTTAATATTTATATTATAACATACTTAAGCAAAACATTTGTGACAAAAATTCTAACTAAGAGAAGAGTGAGAATATTGGCAACACAAAATAGTGTAACTAAATCCTATTTACAACTAGCATATGGAAGTTAGCATACAAAAGCAAACAAGATCCAAACCCATTATTAAGTGGTAGATTAGGACCTAATCCCCTCATACATATATATCTGCGGCTGAAATGATTTAGTAGCAAACAAATATCAGGAGAGAAATATCCATTCTCTTACACTTTGATGGCAAGTGTTGTGTAGCATTTAATGAAATCAAGCCTTGCATTTAAAGCAAGCATAGGCTCATATACTTAGTAGAGACCAAAGAGAGGTTGGTAAGAAGATGTTTCGGTGAAGGGTACACTTACTTTTGCTGTAACAATTTTACACCACAGATGCAAGAGAGAGAAAGGGGGTAGGTAGAGAGTTTGCTGTAGAAAACTTTAGAGATTTTCCTATAAATACACGTCCAATTCCATGCATTTTCTCTTTACACAAATACAAGTTTTTGCTGAGAGTTATCATCCATTTTCAAGCAAGAATTCAAGAGCTATTTACAAGTGAGTAAACCTCACTAAGTTCAAGTTTGATTTCATTGTTTACTGTAAACAGTTTTACTCATTTCATGTATATATGTTACTGCAAGTTATATCATGATGTTAACAATCTTTTGGATGCTAGAACACCTCGTTCATATTCATCAGTAAACTCTGTATATAAGGGATAGTAGGTTGGGGAATGGGTCTATAGTTTGAACTGTGAATAAGGAAAACACTGATATGTTTCCTCTGTTAAAACCAAATACTCTCTGATTTTAAACTACACTTTGATTTGTTTTAAAACACAAGACATGTGTGTATACGTAGGAGCTAATTATGTATACTCAAACATTTACAAACATTTAGAGAGATCAGAGCATGAACATTTTGTTTTGAAAACCCCGACAGACAAGAACAGTTGGTTCTCTGTCTCAAACTCAACACTTAAATTTTCAAACATCACAGAATCGAAATACAGGTTTATGAATGTAATCGACAGGCCAAACAATGATTTTTAAAAGTGTTTTCAAGATTTTAAACGTTGAGACTGGGTAGATAAGTCGAGATGGACAGAAATGGCATTGTCGCCAAAATCCGATGATCAACGTAGTTGAACGCCAAGGCGTGGAGCGTGGAGGAGGGTGAGACTTCGGGGATCATGGGAAAAATATCAGATAATTTTTCCAGCAAGTAGATTGAGCTAACGAGCTCGATTTATGTTCTGAGAAGCGAAATGGGTTCGAGCATTTCCAGAGGTCGTGTGGGGTCCACGATGGATCGAGTGGGCCAGAACTTAGGGAGGAGCGGCGTCGGAAGTTGGGGCAGCTGTCGGCGGCGGTGCGAGGTCTCCAGGTGGTCGGAATGTGTCGGACGAGGTCGATGTAGGTAGGGGTATTGAGGAGCAGCTTTCGGTTTCAAAACGTGGAAGAATGATTTGGAGAGGGAGGTGACTGGAGGTGGTGGTGACTGGTCATAGATGATCGGTGGTGACAAGGGAACTTGTGGGTGGTGGTTCGAAGGCACCACGATGTCGAGTGGAGGTGTGCACGTGCACACCAGTGCACGTTGTACAGGCGAGGCCAGAGAAGAAAATGGAGAAGGAAAAGAGGAGGTTGGCACAAGATTTTCGAGTGGATTCACTAGTGTTTTCGAGCTGATCGGAGCGGCAAGGCAAGCATCGAGGCAAGACTTTCTGGCATGGTTGATCCGGTGGGGATACCAAGTGAAAGTGAGTGATCACCCCTTGGTGGTCATTTGATTTGGAGATGCCAGATCCGACTTGGCAATTGTAAGAGAGAAACAGTTTTTAAATGCAAGAATTTAATTTAATTGAATTTAATTAAATAAATAAATAAAATATAATTAATGAGTAATTAATTAATTAAATAAAAATAGAGTTTTTATTTAATTTAGCTTAGGCAAGTGGAACAGTAAAGATGACAGTGAGGTCAGAGAATCGAAGTTGTCCGATGAAGTTCATCGAGATGGAAACTTAAGTTTTAAAGATAATTTAATTTAAATAAATTAGTAAACAATTTATTTAAGTAAAATATGAAGGAAATAAATGATTTCCAGCAGAACTTTAGCAGTGAAACATCATCTAAACATCAATGTTCAACATGACAAAATACCGTGTGCGAAGCACGGGCTTTTTCTAGACACTGCCAAATATTGATAAAAACTGTATAACATCTTGTGTGCGTCGCACACACTTTAACTATACATTTGTAAATGATATTTAAAATATCCAGATATGAAACAGAGAAATTTTATATACTGTATATCTAATTATAAATATAGGATGTGCAACTGAATTAAAGACAGTAAGCTGATAATAAATTATTGACTATAAAAGAAAATTCGTACATCGTTTCGAAGAGTCCGGAATTTACTTTCCACTTCGACTCGAACTTTACGATGTATACCGGGAATCGATAAAGATGAAGAATGCAAGGACTATTTCAAAATAGTATCTACGGTCTGTTAAATCCCAGAACAGATCCGAACAGTCGGATGTCTGACAACGTATATCAATCAGATTTTTCACATCGACTTTACATAAGTGTATTATGTTGGTGGCGGAGAGATTCGTTTCTTTAGCCTTATACCCAGAATATGTTTGTGGAAACAAATGAGTGATCTATCAAATAGGACGGTGTGATATTCAAAGGCGTTGAAGAATAACCCGTCAAAAACGGTAACGTGACTTAAAACCTCACAAACCGAGAAAGACAATAGTTGGGCTAGGCAGCATGGCTAGTTGGGTCATACCCAAG
Source organism: Allium sativum (assembly GCA_030737875.1). Classification (NCBI taxonomy): domain Eukaryota; kingdom Viridiplantae; phylum Streptophyta; class Magnoliopsida; order Asparagales; family Amaryllidaceae; genus Allium; species Allium sativum. The sequence goes on from CM060909.1 coordinate 487,507,240, forward strand.
CGGGGTATATTATCACCATCTAGAGTATTTCTTTTTGTTTCTTAATATATTTTCACTGCTGTTACCTTCGGTAATCGGTGGGTCATTCCCAACCGTGGAGGTGGTAATATATTCGTTACACTCAAGCTAAATGAGTGGACGGTCATGTGTGGCCGGTTTTGCAGGATGTTCTTGTTGAACCCCAGTGTATCTTCTCTAGAGTACACTGATCGGTGGGTGCTCCCATACCCTGTCAGTTAGAAACCAAATTCCAATAAGCACTCGACGGTTTTAGATTTTATTCTATGTACGTGAACGTGAGATGCAAGCGATTCACTAGATGATTATTTATTTGATAAATACTATCATAAATATCAAACGTTTTGATATTTAAAATACAAGGGTCGTTTTCCATATATTAGTTATGGATTGGGCTTAAGATTTCTAAAGTAATTGAATCTATTAATAATGAAACACCTTATTCCTTATTTCCCTGTTTACATCTATTTAACTGTGTTTACTCACACCAGTCCCCTGACTGACCCGGTGTTTATTTTTTGTGTTTTCTCTAAACTCTTGGGTACTCATAATATTTATTATGAGTAGGCAAGTAATTCAGGTTGGAAAATGGAACCTTACGAAGTTCAAGTTGCAGGACAAGTCTAGTAGTTTACTACACCTATGTATCCAGTTAGATTTGTATTTCCATATCATGATGTATTATTATGTGAATGTACTATGATGATGTAAGTTGTTGATGTATTATGATGTATCAGACCCTATGATGTAATGTATTTGTATTTTTAAATTCCGCTGTGAGATTTCTGATAACTTCTTATTCTTCTATTCTATTAGTTCTATCTTTTCTATCTCATCTTCTAATTTCTTTCAAAAATGACACGGTTTTCGGAGGGTCGAAAATCGCGCCGTTACAAGCACCATACAGTGTCAACAACATTTTATGTGCCATGAGCATTACACTTTCAAAGAAAATTGAATATATTAAAGTAGTGAAAGCATTTTGAACATTTGGAATACCCTGAAGGTATAAATATGAAAGTATACAAATTGCGGAAGAATGTTACTAATGATAAAGAATGCAAAGAACAAGAAATGTAGATTATGGCATTATTTTAAGTATTATTGTGATGAAAATCTTGAGATAATTCATGATGAGTAGATTACTTCCTATTTTAAGAATCGTTGTGATGAAACTCTTAATATTGAAGTGGTAGTTATGATATTCAAAACCTTTTAAAATATACTAGTTTTTGAAGAATATAAATAACATTTGTGGTCATAAAGGATGTCAAGGACATGGACAGCCGATTACAACATTCTTCAAAATATTATTATAATGAAAATCTTGATATACTTCAAGATGAGTAGATTACTTCCTACTTCCTAGTGTTGTTGTAACTAAACTTGTCTTATTCATCAAATGTATATTGCAGTACGCAAATCTAATTGAAGCACAAAATTGTAAGCACAAGAAGTGTATTCATAAATAAATTGCATATAAAGTGCAAAAATAAGGTACTTTAAATAACAAAACATGCCTAAAGCATGGAAATCCACATGATGTTCTTAAAGTAAAAGTTCATTAAGAAGTGTCTATAAGCAATTTGATTTATCGAAAGATTATTAAGAATTAAGAGGAAATTATTAAATCAAGGAGTGCATTCATAAGTATGTTATAATGCATTCTTTTTCCTTAACTAAGATTTTTCCCATTTGGTTTTCTTAGAAAGGTTTTAATGAGGCAATATTTGGTCCAGAAGTATCAACCCAAAAAGTAACATACGAAAATAGGTTATAATGCACTTTTTACCTTATTTAAGATTTTTCCCACTAGTTTTTTTTTAATTAAGGTTTAACGAGGAATTACATTAATCTGGAAGTACCAAACTCTATTTAATGTAGTAAGTTATTGAATTATGTCACAATATATTGTAGTCTTTTTTACTCCACTAAGATTTTTCCCATAGGATTTTTCTTAGTAAGGTTTTTAACGAGGCAATGCAGTCTTTTTTTCTGTTCATGGTTTTTCCCATTAGGATTTCCTAATAGAGTTTTTTTTCTTTAATAAAGCAACATACAATAGCTGTATTGATTGAATGGATATATGCAAGAAAGATAATAATAAGGGTGAACAATCATCATATATGTTTCAAAAGGGAAAACTTCAAGTTAACAGAGAATTCTAGATTTTAAGACGCATATTCAAAGGGGAGTGTTGTAATATACGGGTGAATATGTTTTTGTAACTTTCTGTTTAGCCCCACATTGTAACAACCCGGAAAATCTGAGCCAGTTTAAAATTTTTATTTTGGCAATTTTAACGAAGTTTGAATATTTAAAATGAATTATTTTAAATAATATCGATAAGAAATTTATTTTGAGTAGAATTAGAACATATATATTTATATACGTCGTTGTTAGAATATAAATATTTATTTTTAATTATAAAAGGAATTGAAAATGGCGTGGTAGTTCGATATTTCGATTTCGAAGTTCAAATGAATGTACCGAGTGCAAAATAAACCGGATTTTAGCGAAACCAAAAATATTTGAATCTAATTGAGAATATATTTCCAATGGATCCGAATATTTGAAATTTCATAGCGGGGATAAAAAGATATGCCCAGTTGAAAATTCAGAATAGTCGCTATGGAATTCTAACCCTTAAAAATGGAAATTTTGCAAACGACCTCGGTTTTCAACGAAACCACTTTTGTTGGATCCGGGATGTCAAGTTATTGCTAGGTTCCCAAATTCATAATTTTTTGAATCAATATGTGAGTGTGGCAAAGGAAAAAGTGTTTTGGTAGTTTCAGTTGATTTTAATCGACTGGAAAATGGCCATTTTTCAAACTGTCTCAGAATTTTACGAAATTAGTTTTGTTAGTACCGTATCGTTAACACGAAGCTATAAAATATTTTTCGGGAATTTTTAGAGTCTGTATGTGGGCCCGGTAAATTGAAATGTACGTTTAAAATTCGATATATAGAGTTATATTTTGATTTTGATGAAAACTGATCGAAACGAGCGGATCAGCCTACGATACATATCCCATTGTGTTCGAAATGGGGGTAATTTGCTATGGGCGACAGGCGGTGGGTCTCGTTTAGAGGTCGAAAATAAAAGCTGCTTTTTAGAATTAATTTAATAATAAAATATATAATCCCCCCTCGTTTCTCTCTCCCTCTCCTCTTTTTTTCAGATCGATTTAAAAAAAAGAGAAAATCCACCGCCGCTCTGCCATAGCCGCCACCGCCCACCATCGCGCCCCCCCCCCCCCCCCCCACCAACGGCGCACCGACCTCCGCCATCTCCGACAACAACCCCCCTTCCCTCGCGCCTCGCGCTTCTCTTCCACCTCCTCTTTCTTCGTTTATCCACGAGCGCCACCCCTCAAATACCCCGCCGCCGGCCATCCCAGGCCTCCCCCCCCTTGCGCCGCCACCCGTACCCCCTCAGCCACTCCGACGCAGCAAACACTCCCCCCTTCCTTCCATTGTTAATGTAAGTTTGTTTTTAACTTGTTTTAAATAATTAGCATTTATATAATTAGTTTTTTATGAATTAGCAAATATAAAAAGACTAGATTTTTATTTAAAACAAGTTGATATTTTTATTTTGGAAAAGTTATGATTTTTAAGTATGAAAAATATAATTTTTATTAGAATAGAAAGGTGAAATTTTTAAATCAAGAAAGGTGAGGTTTTTAAATGTGAAAAGCTTATATTTTTCATTGTGAAAGATACTATTTTTAATTCATAAAAGATTTGATTTTTGTTTATCAAAAGAAATGATTTTTGATTTATAGAAGGTGAGATTCTTATAGTAGAAAAGATGTGATTTTGAAATAAAGAAAGGTTAAATCTTTGCAATGCAAGTAGAAGTAATAAAAATATGATTTTTATATTATATAGATAATAAAAATTCGATCTTTATTATGTAGGAGATATAAAAATATGATTTTTATTCATGTAGAATAATAAAAATATAATTTTTATTATAATAGAAGATTAAAAAATATATGAAGTAAAAGTAAAAATGTGATTTTTATAGCGATGATATAAAAATTCGATCTTTGTATTAGAAATAGATATATAAAAATATAATTTTTATATAGAGAATAGCGTGATAAAAATATAATCTTTATTATAGGAACACCGATATAAAAATAGAATTTTTATCTATATAATAGCAATTTAAAAATGTGATTTTCATATACATAGCAACAATATAAAAATGTGATTTTTATATATGTAGTGGCTACAGACAATGAAATTGACAAAGAGGCGAGCACGATGAAGATTTCTACCTATGAAGAGTCGTGGCATTTGGATTAGCTAGTCGGTGAGAACTTCTCACCTTTAATTTTCTTTTTCTAGTTAATAATGTATACTAGGATGCAGACGGTGTTCAGTAGCACCCGACACCCGTCGTCCACAGACCATGGATGGCTTGTATGTTCGATTGTTTGTTGGGATGAAAATTGATTGTGTGATGTGAAATAAAATAAAATATTTATATAGTTAAAAATATTTTCTCGTTAAAAATATAATTTTTAACGTGAATGTAAATAAATAAATATTCATTTACAAACCGGATGGTTTGTTTATGTACACCTATTTGAAGGATATTGATTGGGACGATAAATTTTACACGTCGCTCAACTGCATAAATAATATTCGGTGTTTGTGGATTGAAACCCCACATGGGTGTTGGGATGATATTTGGCGAACACTAATCCCAATTATTTAATTGTATGTCGATCGATTGGTCGGCAGACTGTGTATGCGTTAATTATTTATATTTAATGCTTATGCAGTTGTGTGGTGCACTTTGGATGATGGTTGATTATTTATTGTTGCTATTATATACATGTGTTGTATGGAATCCATATAATTAACATTATATGGTAATTGATTGGGCCTCATTCCAATTGGAAAAATAAAATATATTACATAACAAAAATAGTTATGTGTTGATAGTACTCATTTGTTGAAATTGGTCATGTGTTGAAAAAAAATATAGATTCATGTGTTGAATGAAATATTTTAACAATAAAATTTACATCTTTATCATATATAAAATTAGAACTAACTGGAAAATAGATAAGATGAGTGGTCTCTTGGATATTGATCTGATGTTGGTTTCGGCCTTCGGGGTTAATATTTAGGGAATTGCTCTCTTGCTAATTTACGGTTAGAGTTTGATTAAAAATTTAACGGTAGAAATCATAATTTTATAAAATATATTAAATAACAAAAATAGTCATGTGTTGACAGTACTCATGTGTTGAGATTGGTCATGTGTTGAAAGAAATATAGATTCGTGTGTCGAATAGAATAAATATTCATTTGTTGAATAGAATAACGAAGTTATTGAAAAATATAAAGCCTTGTTGATTAGAGATGCGCTATTTTGACGCGAACGATATTTATATCGATTATATTCATTTCTATAATGATTATAGAAAAGTAAGTGATTTCAAAAATCGAATATTTTGAAAATGGAATTCGAATTGAATTAAATAGAAATGAAATTTGAATTAAATTGAAATAGAATTTAATTTCGAATTAAATTGAGATAGAATTGAAATTCAAATTAAATTGAAATCGAATTGAAATTGAATGGAAAAAGAATTGAAAACGAATTGAAATCAAATAGAAATGAATGTAAAACGAATTTATAAGGGAAAATTTCAATTTTGATTCGAAATTGAATATGAAGTTGAAATCGTTTCGAAAACGATTTTAAAACGATTTATAAAATATGTTTTAAAGGGAAATCGACGAAATATAATATATAAATATATATATATATATATATATATTATATAATGGCCTGAATAGAACGCGCTGCGCTGCGGCAGTTCATGAATTTCGGCCATTGACTTCGAATGGACATTACGGGAGATCCGACCGTCGGATTCTCCTGAAACCGGAACCTTGGGTTCGTATCGAAAAGAGCTTTCCAATGAATATTAGAAATTTGAAATCTAACGGTTGGATTTGGAATTATGTCCAAATCAAATTTGGAAAAGGTCGGTGTAAGTGCAGTTCGATGGCCATTGGTGGAAATCAACTGTACGGGCCTTGATAAAATTATTAAAAATATTAATAATTTGTGCAAAATCATAATAAATGAGTTGGAAAGAACTGGGATGAACAACTCCATATTTGAAAAGATAAAAATAGATTTTTATTGAAATGAACTAGTTTTGAACTAGAATTAAAAATCAATTTATTTTTGAAATAAATAAATTGAATTTGAAATGGTTTTGAAAATAACCAGAATTTCCGATATATAAAGTGGAAAGGGATTTGAATCGAAATTGGCGTTGGAATATTCCGATGTTGAATTTCATGATTATACAGATATTGTTATGGGAATTTGAAAGATATATTTATATCGTTATTTCCAATACGATATTTGTTGGTCGTAGAATTTGATATTGAATATAAGCCGGTATATTTTCTATTCAGAGCCTTGTATTTAATATCAAATGTGATTTAGGTTCGTCGTGAATGGTGTCTTCATTAACATTGTTCTTAAAACCAGTTGAGAAAAGATTTAATCTTTCTATTTAGATTTAATGAAGTGTACCAATTAAATAACATTTAATTGGAATTGAATTTGAATTGGTTTTTGGGGTTTATCGTGAGCGGTGTTTTGAATAACACCTGTTCTTTAACCCGATTAACAATAGAAAGTGATTTTGGGTTTATTGTGAACCGTGTTTTAAATGACATTGATTCTTTAACCCAGTTAAAGATTAGAACTAAGTGGAGTTTTAATGAATCTTTAATTAGTGTGAAATGATCGAGAATAGAGTATCGCCAGTTTTGCTCCAAGCGATAGTTAAATCTTTAATTAGATTTGAACGAGAAATGGTAATTAATTTTACCGATAACACCTTGTATTAGATATGGAGTATTACCAGTTTTGCTCCATTGGATGAATAGGTTGGGATTGGGAAATAAAATAAATAATTACTTCGGTGTGGTTCGCTAATCCCGACTAGTTTGGAAAATCATAATTTGGTTTGAAATGACATCCAAAGGAAGATTAAAGAATAAATTTTAAAGAATTTATCTTTGATAAAATTAATGGGAACCTTTTCCTAAGAATATGAAATTTAGAAACTAACTGGGGATCAGTTAAGTAGAATGGTTTCCTAGGTATTGATCTGATGTTGGTTTCGGCCTTCGGGGTTAATATTTAGGGAATTGCTCTCTTAGTAATTTACGGTTAGTGACTGATGGATTGGAATGAGGTGTATGTTGCGTTTGTGTAACACTTGTTTATTATATACGCGGGTTATTTAGAAAGGTCGGGTTATACCCATTCTGAATAACCGATTCGACGATATGTCGAAGATGAAGATGGTGGTCGAAGACCGGAAATCTTCACATCGTTTGGGTGATTACTGATGATCTTGATTGGGCTGTACACTCAAGATGAGGGAATCAGTTGGTGATCGTCCAGACGTACTTGGAGATTGATGGATATGCGAGGAAAGTGCCTCCGGTTTCGTTTAGACCCAGAACGAACTTGTAAATGGACTGTGTGTCTGACATTGGATTTTATTCTATGCTGATTGATCTCTATTAAATATACATCTATTTGGCGGCGGAGAATTTATTCTCTTGCATGACGCCCTTCTCGGAGACGTACGAGCTCAGAGGTTGTATATCGATGGACATCAGTCGCATGGAGTGAATTGCCTGTGTGGCACGCCTAAGTGGAAGATGATCAAGGCTTCTGTTGAAAAGCAAAATCTTGTGGTTGATGATCAAAGCACGGTCTATGTGGCGCATCTTTTTGTATAGCGTGGATTCGCGAGCCTCACACCTCGGTATGAGTCAAAAATGGGGTAAGGACTGCAGGGAGAGCATGACGTTTCTTTCTAGCTAGAGGTAGTGTCAGTGCTTAAACTGGCTGACATTTATATTATTTTTACCTATGTGATTGTTGGAATGCGAGGCACCTCGATTTTAGGTCTGTTAGGACCGGGAAACGTGTGTTTAGGAATACTAATCCACTAACGTAAGTGTGAACCGGCCCTGAAGCATCCAAGGGTTAAAAAGAGTGTGTAGTCCTGAGACATTTGCTAGAGTGTCTCGAAGCGTAGAGGAGCTTGCCCCTTGCCTCGACTCATGACAGAAATCCAATTTCCAATACGAGATATTTCAGTTTTATCTGTAGAGGCTAGTATTGGCGACATAGTAGATGGTAGATATTCCGCCTATGATTGATACTTATGATTGAAATTGTTTTGACACTATACACTTATAATAGTATAAAATGATTTGCTTTAAACGTACCAAGCATGTTTGGCTATTATAAGGGAAAACCCTATCCTTCGGCTTGCGTTGCATTGTGTGATGGGACCTGGGTCTTATATGTAACAACACGAAAATCTGGGCCAGTTTAAAATTTTTATTTTGGCAATTTTAGCGAATTTTGATTATTTTAAATAATATCGACGAGAAATTTATTTTGAATATAATTCAAACGTATATATTTATTCGAATCGACGATAGAATATAAATATTTATTTATATTTATAAATAGAATTGAAAATGGCGCGGTAGTTCGATAATTCGATTTCAAACTTCAATTGAATGTACCGGGTGCAAAACAGATTCCAAATTTCATAATTTTTCGAATCAATATGTGAGCGTGGCAATGGAAAACGCGTTTGACCAGTTTCAGTTGATTTTAATCGACTGGGAAATGGCCATTTTTCAAACGGTCTCAGAATTTGATGAAACTAGTTTTGTTAGGACCTTATCGTCAATACGAAGCTAGAAAATATTTTTCTGGAATTTTTCTGGTTAGTATGTGACCCCGGTAATTTGAAATGTACGTTTAAAATTCAATATAATGATTTAAATGTAAATTTAACGGAAATTGATTGTAACAGTCGAATCAACCTGCGATACATATCCCATTGTGTTCGGAATGGGGGTAATTAGCTATGGACGACAGGCGTTGGGCCTCGTTTCGGGGTCGTATGTAAAAGTCAACTTTTACAAATAAAATAATTAAATAAAATTAAAAAAATATCTCCCCCCTATAACTCTCCCCCCCCCCCCCGTTTATTTTTTTCTCAGAATCAAAAAAAAAGAAGAGGAAATCGCGCAGCCGCAAGACCCCCCCCCCCCCCCGATCGATGCCGCCTGCAACCAGTCGCCCCGCCTCCGATGATCCTGGCGCCGCCTCCTCCCCCTCGTTTCTCCCTCCAGCCGACGCTCGAGACCCCACCGAACGCCCCTCAAGGAACCGACGCAACCCTCGAACCCCCCCCCCCCTTCATCCAGCGCCTCGCGAAGAACCCCCCCCCCCCCCCCCTCCAACGATGGTGCAGCAGCCCCCCCCCCAAACGAAGGTGATTTTAACTCTTTTTAAAATTCAGATTTTAATTTCAGTTTTGCTTTGTGTATGTAGCAAAGTAAAAATTCCATTTTTATTATGTTAATAGAGAAATGAAAATTATAATTTTTATGTAAGTAGGATATTAAAAATATGATTTTTATATTTTTAAAGTAGTAAAAATATAATCTTTTATATTGTAGAAAGATAAAAATATGATCTTTACTATATAGAAGTAGTAAAAATATGATTTTTATATTTTTAAAGTATTAAAAATATAATTTTTACATGATAGGAATATTAAAAATATCATCTTTGTATATGTAGCAAAATAAAGATCTGATTTTTATTTTATATACGTTGAAATAAAGTGATGATTTTTATATTGATGAAATCTATATTTTTGAAAAGGAGAAATCTTATTATATAGTAGCGAAGTAAAAATTCGATTTTTATATATTGAATAGCATAGTAAAAATGTGATTTTTATATATTGAATAGCATAGTAAAAATGTGATTTTTATATATTGAATAGCATAGTAAAAATGTGATTTTTATATATTGAATAGCATAGTAAAAATGTGATTTTATATATTGAATAGCATAGTAAAAATGTGATTTTTATATATTGAATAGCATAGTAAAAATGTGATTTTTATATATTGAACATCGAAGTAAAAATGTGATTTTTATATATTGAACATCGAAGTAAAAATGTGATTTTTATATATTGAACATCGAAGTAAAAATGTGATTTTTATATATTGAATAGCATAGTAAAAATGTGATTTTTGTATATTGAATAGCATAGTAAAAATGTGATTTTTATATATTGAATAGCATAGTAAAAATGTGATTTTTATATATTGAATAGCATAGTAAAAATGTGATTTTTATATATTGAACATCGAAGTAAAAATGTGATTTTTATATATTGAACATCGAAGTAAAAATGTGATTTTTATATATTGAACATCAAAGTAAAAATGTGATTTTTATATATTGAACATCGAAGTAAAAATGTGATTTTTATATATTGAACATCGAAGTAAAAATGTGATTTTTATATATTGAACATCGAAGTAAAAATTCGATTTTTATATATTGAATAGCAAAGTAAAAATTCGATTTTTATATATGTGGTGGCTACGGGCAACGAAGTTGACAAAGATGCGATAACGGTGAAGATTTCCTGCATTAGAAGTGCCGTGGAGTTAGGATAGCTATCGGTGAGAATTTCTCACTCTTCAATTTCTTTTCTAGTTATATATATATATACTAGGATGCAGACGGTGCTTAGTAGCACCCGACACAATCGTCCACAGACCATGGACTTGTTTGTTTGGTTGCATAGATTAGTTAGATGATTTAATTTGAATTTGGTTGTTTTGGTGAATTTGATTGATGTGTGAATGGCGTGGGCCTTCACCAGACCGGGGATAAGGCTAGGCCTCGTCCCGTTTCTAGTATCGTGCCGTTATGCCGCCGAAATTTTCTAAAATATGTTAGAAAAATAAAAATATCATTTTATTTGATTAATGAACTGAATAGAAATTCATATGTTGAAATAAAATGTTTTTATCGTTAAAAATATAATTTTTAACGTGAATATGAATATAGTGAATGTGAATAAATAAATATTCATTTACAAACCAGACGGTTTGTTTATGTACACTGATTTGACTGACATTGATTGGGTCGATAAATTTTACACATCGCCCAACTGCACAAATAAAATCTGTGTTTGACTGTTTGAAACCCCACACGGGTGTTGGGATGAAATTTGAAGTTCACTCATCCTGGTTGATTAAATATGTCGATCGATTGATTGACAGGCTGTTATAAGCGTTAGATATCTATATTTGATGCTTATACAGTGTAGTGCACTTTGGTTGATGGTTGATTATTTTTCAATGCTATTATATACATGTGTTGTATGAAAATCCATATAATTAACATTATATGGTGATTGATTGGGCCTCATTCCAATTTAGAAAATAAAGAATATTATAAAATAAAGGTTCATGTGTTGACTGTACTCATCCGTTGAGATTAGTCATGTGTTGAACGAAATATTTTAATAATAAAATTTACATCTTTATCAATATAAAATAAAGGTTCATGTGTTGACTGTACTCATCCGTTGAGATTAGTCATGTGTTAAACGAAATATTTTGATAATAACAAATATTTTGATAATAGGAAATATTTGAAATAGAATATTTGAAAATAGAAATACATTAAGCCGTGCTGATTAGATTGACGCCATTTTGACGTGAACGATATTTATATCGATTTTATTCATTTCGAAATGAATTGAATTGAAAACGATTTCGAAATGAAATGAATATAAAGTGATTTCGAAATGAAATGAATTGAAAACGATTTCGAAATGAAATGAATATAAAGTGATTTCGAAATGAAATGAATTGAAAATGATTTCGAAATGAAATGAATTGAAAACGATTTCGAAATGAATTGAAAACGATTTCGAAATGAATTGAATTGAAAACGATTTCGAAATGAAATGAATTGAAAACGATTTCGAAATGAATTGAATTGAAAACGAATTGAAATGAATTCAAATTGAATTGAAACTTGAATTGAATAGAAATGAATTTTAAAACGAATTTATAAGGAAAGATTCAATTTTGATTTGAGTTGAGATGGAAGTTGAAATTGTTTTTGAAACGAATTCAAAACTATTTATAAAATTCGTTTTAAATAGTACTCGACGAAATATATATATTATATATATTATATATATAATATAATGGCCTGAATAGAACGCGTCGCGCTGCGGCAGTTCGCGAATTTCGACCATTGATTTCAAACGGACATTACGGGAGATCCGACCGTCGGATTCTCCTAAAACCGGAACCGTTGGGTTCGTATCGAAAAGATCTTTCTAACGAATATTAGAAATTTGAAATCTAACGGTTGGATTTGGAGATACGTCCAAATCAAATTCGAAAAAGGTTGCTGTAAGTGCAGTTCGATGGCCGTTGATGGAAATCGACTGTACGGGCCTTGATAAAATTATTAAAAATGTCAATAATTTGTGTAAAATCATAAGAAATGATTTGGGAAAAATTGGGATGAAAAAATCCATATTTGAAAAGATAAAAATAGATTTTTATCGAAATGAACTAGTTTTGAACTAGAATTATAATCCTATTTATTTTTAAAATAAATAAATTGAATTTGAAATGGTTTTGAAAATAACTAGAATTTCCAATGATTGCATTGGAGTGGATTTGAATCGAAATTGTCTTCGGAATATTTCGATGTTGGATTTCGTGATGATACAGATATGGTTATGGGAATTTGAAAGATATAGATATATATATCGTTATTTCCAATACGATATTTGTTAGTCGTGGAATTTGATATTGAATATAAGCCGGTATATTTTCTATTCAGAGCCTTGTATTTAATATCAAATGTGATTTGGGTTTGTCGTGAATGGTGTCTTCATTAACACTATTCTTGAATCCAGTTGAGAAAAAGATTGAATCTTTTTATTTAGATTTAATGAAGAGTACCAATTAAATAATATTTAATTGAATTGATATTGATTTTTGGGTTTATCGTGGACAG